>OY744518.1:170569657-171202781 GCA_963556195.1 Sepiola atlantica
ATATTGGAACTTTCATTGGACTTTCTGTATTATTTGATTTATTTATCATTAACATTGAATATTGACACATTTCGCGACTGGATAACTTTGCCGGCCCCTTCATTCACGTATATGGACTGCTGTTTATAACTTGGAGTAATTTCTTTCCTGATTATGCTTCTCAATTTGTATGACCTGGATGGACTGTATGGATTCAACAAAAAGTATGTTTTTGGGTTGATATGTTTGATGTTATGTATTTTTATGTATTTGTGTATATAATTTTATATATTTTCAAAGCGTAATTTCATTACCTGTAGTAGTATAACTGCGGTAATGGTCCTCTGAAGAGAAGAATTATCTTTGAAAACTCATGAGTTAAGGACTTAAGGATACTTTGCTTGAACTTTGAATTCTAATAAAATTTGATTGACACCTTATTTTATTACTTCATTTTATACTATAATATATATATATATATATATATATATATATATATATATATATATATATATATATATATATATATATAGTCATCCACATACAGACTGTTTCGCTGTTTAACAGCTCATCAGATATATATATAAGAAGAGGTAGTTTGCTTGAAGCATTGTGTGCAATAAGTATATAGAGGAGTATTAGAAGGCTATCACAATGCAAGAAATGGAAATATGAGAAGTAAGACAAAAACAACTGATTTTCTTTTTTATATACATATATTTTTTTATTTTTTTATAGCAAATCTTACTTGATTAGGCAAGACTTCAACACTGTGATGTAATGTGTGTGACCGAGTTCCATAATATATTTCGAGGAAGACCTCTTTATCAAATGGTGGGTGTTTCAAATCTCTAAAACACGTGCGGAATGGTAATATTGTAATATGCTTATAACGCAGTAAATATTAATATCCGCAGCAAATGGAATAAAACTATAACTAAATGCTTTTTTTTCTTTCTTCAATATTTTATAATTATTTTCGTAATTGACTTAACTGATGAAGTGTTATATTTGTTTAAATAAAATGAACTATTCAAATATATATTTTTTGTGGAGGAGGGGGTAGGAGTAAGGGTAATTTGCTAAGAGCGGGGTTCAATTAATTTTTTTTCTTAATATTATCTATTTAATGTCTTTTTATTTTTCTTAATTATACACTAAAGTTTCTAGTATATATATATATATATATATATATATATATATATATATATATATATATATATTATACATGCGTCGTTGAAGATCACAGAGTTTTCTTTCTTCGCTATCCTTCTGGTTAATTTCTTGACGCGGCGAGCGATTCGTCGGTTTTCCGGTGTTAATTGGTGGAGTATGGCACCTAACGTTGTATCGTGGGCCATTCCTCGAGCGCTTTTGGTCTCGCGACCGTCTTCGGAAAACCGACGAATCGCTCGCCGCGTCTTGAAATTAACCAGAGGATAGCGAAGAAAGAAAACTCTGTGGTCTTCAACGACGCATGTATAATAAATGACTAGCTGCCGAAATTGTAAGAAAAAATATCTTTAATGGTGATCATTGGTGTCTTGAAAGGAATGCTTTGGTAAGCCTTCATAAAATCACATATATATATATATATATATATATATATATATATATATATATATATATATATATATATATATATATATATTCAGGTAAAGTGTTTGTTCACAGGGTAAAAATCCAGAGAACATCAATCGGGTTTATATAATAGTGCTCAATAGTAAATAGAGCTATTTATATTATTTTTTATTTATACAAACACGTACAAAGGTGACACTGCCATGACAATATTTTGATCGGTAGCCATTATAACTACGATCGATTTTCTTTGCCTGATGAAATCGTAATTTTAGTGGCTACCAATCGAAACATCGCCATGGCAGTATCGCTTTTGCATGTGTTTGTATAAATAAATAAATAAATATATATATATATATATATATATATATATATATATATATATATATATATATATATATATATATATATATATATAGTAACCATCAGAGTTACTCCCCTTACACTGTCTTACGGTTGAAACCCAAATTTAACTAGATTCATTTAAGCCTAAACTAAATTTAAAATCCTATAATAAGTAACAAATTACATTAATTCCATAAACTAATTAATGAAACCCACAATTAATAATATTTTTTTAATATATGATAACCAATGAAATTTCTATGGACAGAGCTTCTTTGCAAGGGCTTCCCGCTCATGGGACACATTATCGTGGGACTGCTTCCGTGCGAAGTACAAAATAGTTGTCTTCAATCCAATGCCAACAAATAATTTTGATACTCCCATAGTGTTCTTAATCTTTCCATTCCATTAACCCTTATCCTCGTGTGACTCTTCGCCTTGATAAGTGGTGACCCAATAGGAAAAATAAAAACAAAATAGCTGTAAAGTTGTAAAGGAGACAACTATTTTTATATTTTCAATTAAAAATATGAGTTATTCTCCTTGCTGATTTAATTTTTTCGGTCATAATTAAAAAATGTTTCCCTATTACCAGTTGACCGGGTGGGTCTACATACCTTTTTTAAACAAACTGTAATGTTTATTTATGTTATTATGGTGCCAATGGCATGGTACAATAATTAATGAAGATTGGCTAGTCAGAATCAAAGTTTAATATGTCAGCTTAAATGCTATTTAGATTCAACATTTAAAATCTCGCAAAATAACTTGATATGTTACATAAAGAAGATTCGCATGATGTAAAAACGATTTTTTCCCATATGTGCTTGACCAATTCGTTATTACTCTTAAATTACTATAAGCATCTAAATTTTTTTGTTGTTCAACTTAATCGGGATGTTTTTTCTCGCTTCGGGAGAACATCTCTTGGCATATGTTGATATACACACCACACTGGACCGATGCTGGTTGGCGAGGTAGATGACAGTTAGCTCCCATAGGTGCTCATTTCACCTTTGACAGTTTTGTTTTTAGCCAGACTTAAACCAGCGCCTGTCAAAGGTTAAAAATTTAGTTACAAGAAAAATAACATGTTTAGCTTTATTTTGAAACAAGTTATTTGTAACCGTGTTGTTGTTTTGTTTTTTAATAACAAAAATATTCCATTTAATACAAACCAAATCGTTAATCTCGAGCTATGTCGGCATCTGCAATAATGAATTTTTGGCAAGATCACAGGCTTGGTCTTGGCGAAGGCCAGTTTTACAGAGATGTTTGTGTGGGGCGTCTCTTCATCTCATTATCGGCTTTCCTCTCGGTCGCTACCCAGTGACTTCTAATGCAAAATCAAGTTTCGTGGTGGTGTCGTTGTTGGTCCTCAACACATGTCCAAACCATCTAAGCCACCATTCTCTTATCTTGCCCTCAATCAGTGCGATGTATGTAGCGCCTTTGGATGTCCTCATCGCAGACGTGGTCTCAAGTAAATGGATTTCAGTATTTGTATGGTTGGAACGCAGATCCCTAATCTTGGAAAAGGGGACCTGGTAATAAGGAGTTGAATTTCTCGAGTTGTTTATACACATTTCTCTGAAATTTTCGTTAATAAAATTTTCCTAATAAAAGATGTTGTAATTAAATAAACTTGCCAAAAAATCAGTTTGTATTATCTGGATTATTCGGACTACTGATCCTATCTCATGTGTTATTCTCACAACGTTTCGGCCGATGTAACCTGCGACCTTCTTCATGTGCATCTTGTCGAACTCGGAAATCTGTATAGAATTTCGAACGGAACCCTTTATTTAATCCACGGAGATAGCTTGCTCTCGTTCCGTCAGCCATGACCAAGTAGAATTCCTAAGTAATTCGTAATTATATTCTTAGTATCGTAACGGATAAAGTACGAAATAATAAGCAGTTCTAAATGACAGTCTTCTGGAGGTTGAAGGTTCAATCCTCAGTGCAGGCGTTTCCATCAGTACGCTCCTTATTTGGGCAAAATCGCCCGTTATTTTCCTTTCTTTTGTTCGGATTCCGTCTCATGCATATTTACCGTGAAAGGAAAAAGGGTGAACTATCAGCAAGCGCTTATATGAGTTAAGTGGTGGTGGTGGTGGGGGGGGGGGTAAACTAGAGAAGGACCAAATAAGTTTAATTACTATTTGTGTATACGTGTGTCTGTTTTGTTTAAATTATGTATTTATATTTATTTACATTTTTTCTAAAGACGGGGTATATATATATATATATATATATATATATATATATATATATATATATATATATATATATATATATATATATATATAAAGGAGTAAGGCTACCAACATTTGTAGAATGTTTTTTTCAACATTTATTTATTATTTTGTTGTTTTACCATTTTATAATTTTATATAACGCGTTTCAAGCGGTGGTCCGCTTTCATCAGATATGAAAATCCATTTTCATATCTGATGAAAGCGGACCACCGCTTGAAACGCGTTATATAAAATTATAAAATGGTAAAACAACAAAATAATAAATAAATGTTGAAAAAAACATTCTACAAATGTTGGTAGCCTTACTCCTTTACATATATACTTTTCTCTCGTTGGAACTGCACTAATACTGCACTACCCTCCTTTCTATATATATATATATATATATATATATATATATATATATATATATATATATATATATAAACGCGAACCCATTGTTGGACCCATTTCTTGCACTAACGCTAAAGTCAAGACGTCCTATTTCAAGTTAATTCAACTTTAAACAATAGACGCACCATCTTTTATATACTGCTTATGTATATGCGATATCAGTCGCAAAGTTAACTAATTTGCATATTGGTTTTTTTAAAAAAGGACATTTTATTAATGTAATATTATTTGTTATTGCCTTTTTAATTCAATAATTGTTTTGATTTTAATATAAAATAGTCTTGTTTCGCAATATTGTTTTATTTCCTGAAGAAATATTTAGCATTTGTGTTCAAATGTTCCTTTCTTTACAGGGGCCGATTTGATTTTTAATAAGTTGCGATCTATTTGTAAATTGCAAGTGAAAGGGGACAAATTGATTCCTTTCTTTACGGTTATATGTTTTTTTAATTAAAAAGAAATTATCAAAATTACCAAAATGTTAATGTTTATCTATCTGTATGAATAAACGCGAAAGATTTTGTTTCGTGTTTACAACAAAGTTATAAATGAAATATGTATATTATTTTTAATTATTTCAAGTTGAGAACTTTGCGAATCGATAGCGAGCAAGGAAAGCCAGCTAGTATATAAATCCTATATATAACAACAAGCATTAATAATGCTTCTCTTAATTACAAGCCATCAATAATTCCCATTTTCTTGCCGATGGTATTTTCCTCACCAAACGCCCCCCCCCCCCGCACGCACTTCTTTCTCCCCTAACCATAATGCCCACTTCTGCCTCTCGCAGACTTCCTCTCATCCATCACCCTCCCTCCCCTCCCTTCCAACAACTGGCCTCCGATATTCCTTCCATAAACTTCACTTAATGAAGATACGCGCCGCATAAAATCAGTGTGGTGTCTGTCCGCGGGCCACTTTCGTTGGCGCCAGACACGTAAAAGAGTATCCAGGCCTTGGAGCTATTGCCGTCAAGATCTTCAGAAAAGTGTGAAACTCATTTAGGCGGAACTGATTTCTGTTTGATGGCTGCTCCAGTTTGTATTGTTCAGTGTTTTCTTCCCCCACTCTATTCCTCCGACACCACGTCTGCTAGGCCTCACCCCAAAACTTTTCACACACACACATCCTCTTCGTCCAACAAATGGATAGAAAGAAAAGATGCAGACACCAGGTAAAGAAATATACAAACAAGGAAAAGATATATATATATATATATATATATATATATATATATATATATAGGAAGAGAAGGATGAAGGTAATCCGACGTGATGGGAAAATGAAAAAGGAAAACCAAAAAATGGATGTTTTTTATGTGTACATCAACGTTTCGTCTTTATTTATAAGACTTCATCAGGATGATAATATAGAGAGAAAATGTCATGCAAGTACAGATACATGTAGGGTAGACATATTGGGAGGAAAAATTATTTCATTTTATTTTTCCTCCCAATATGTCTACCCTACATGTATCTGCATTGGCATGACATTTTCTCTCTATATTATTATCCTGATGAAGTCTTATAAATAAAGACGAAACGTTGATGTACACATAAAAAACATCCATTTTTGGGGTTTCCTTTTTCATTTTCCCATATATATATATATATATATATATATATATATATATATATATATATATATATATATATATATATAGTCTCGGAAGTTTCTCAACCATTAAAACTATATAGAAAAAAAAAAAAAACAAAAAAAAACTTATAGTCTCAAGTCTTCCAGTGGAAAATCACTCATGTAAGTCAATTTACAGTTATTATATTAGTTAGTTTCTAACACTATTTTAAGGGATCATCAGTTGTTTACCATGAAAAACTGTTTCGGGAATTTAAAAACAAGACAGTATTTAATTTCATGGCTTCCCAGCAGAGTTGATCAGACCCCACTTCCCTTAAAAGACAAAAACATAAACGTTCCTTATACTAAATCTACGTTTTGTTCCATATAAATGTTTTGCTAACTTATATTAGTTATTTAAGACATAAAAAAAAAATTAAAAAAAAAATAAAAAAATTTAAAAAAAAATTTAAAAAATAAAAAAATTTTTTTACCTGCGCTGTTCGTCTGTCTAATAAAATTTATCCGTTACTCACAAAAATGTTGTTGCATTTTAAAGTGTTTGGACGAATCCATGACACTATTATTTAAGTGATTAATGTATTATTTTTAGTTTTATATTATAAATATAAAAAACATCAACACATCAAAAAATAAAAGATAAATAAATAAATATGTATTTACATATATATATATGTATTATTATGTATATATATATATTTATATACTAGCAAATATTTGTGCTAGCCTGAGAGGATGATATTATGACGACGACCCCCCCCCCCACACACACACACAAAGTAGTAGTTAATGGCTGGGAGCATGATATCATGATAACAGAATGAATAGTACACTACCCCCACAAATAAGGAGAAGGGTATTCTGGGAGAGTTGTACCGTAAGTAACGAACGTATACTATACTGCCCCCTTCCCTTCAAAAGAGGATGTACTGCCTCGGAAGAATGTATCGTAACGAATGAAAATATACTACACAGAATTAAATAAGCATCAACCGTTTTAATGTTAATATAGTTAGGATAGGTGGAAAATACTTTCGCATTTATTGATTTAGATAACATTAAAAACAATGGCAAGTTTCATTGTTCACGTCAAACGCCGAAATGAAAATTAGGCGAAAAAATATAGTCGCCATCTTTATAAAAAAGAGAAATATGCTAGTTAAGGAAGAAGGATAACTTCCTTTCATAATTTTCTTGTTAAAAAGACATGTTTATAAACTTGAGTTATCGTTTTTCCTTAGCTAGCCTCTTTCTGGGCTTGTTTAGATGGCGACTATAATTTTCCGACCTAACATTTATTTCGGCGTTTCACATGTACGATGAAACTTGGCATAACAAAAACAACCCTAAGTTGTTTTTTTACTAAAACATGGTCTAAGTGTATCAAATATGAGTTGTTTATGAGTAATGCTAAAACCTATTTTACTCTAAATAATTTACGTGACTGAAATAGTAATTAACCCCAAATAAAAAGAGTATTTTCAGACTCCTATTTCAGTCGTGAAAATTGAACGAAAATAAAAGAAGAAAGGCCAGCATAGCTGTTGTTTTTATTCTTTATTTATTAGTGTTGATAAGGATTTATTAAGAAGTGAAAGAAAACTTTAAATAAAATAACTTCCAATTTAAACAGGAAATTCGGTTTTATTGGTTTGCATTTTAAGTGAAAAACGTTTTTATTTCAGACTATGTATATTTATAATTTTTCAGGAAAAAATGTTCAGCTCTTACGGAGGAGGTAATTCTTTGGGGGACGGTTTTATGACAACATACCAGCCCCATTAAAATATATTCCGATTATATCGAGTTTTTTTTTCGTTCATTTAGAAATGCCTAGTCACAAAACATTACTTTTTTAGTGTTCCATGGTAAAGATTAAAGTGTATTATCTGTTCTCTACATGTCAGCGACATTTGACGTTTTACTAATGCCGGAAGTAAATTATCTCTCTTGAAAATTAAATTCCAAAAAGTTTTTAAAACGCTATTTTTTAATAAAATTACTTTATTTACTTGTATCAATAATTATAATAATACTATTGATAACATATTTGCGTATATAGAAAAATATTTGGCAATACAAATTAGAAAAGTATATTACAGAATATTAATTTATTAGACATTTCAAAATAAATAAATATGTTTGTTTAGATCAGTGAGCAATCAACCGGGTTGAGTCAGCAACCTTGTCTCGTTGCGAAGAGAAGGGTCATTTCATACAGAACAGTTGAATGGAAAGAATTAAGTCCGTAACGACGTTGTCTGTTTGGTTTTCTCAGAAGAAGAATTTTTTTTTTTTAAATAATTTAAAATAATCTACACTGGTTTGTTTACACAGCCAGGCTGTTCGATGATCTCAAAAGTTTAACTGCGTGTGTTAGTCGGATTGACGAGTGTTAATACTTCTGAGCGTCCCGATCGTTGTCAGTGAAAATCTGTTCTAAGTTCGGGACGAGAAAAGAACATATACACGAACTGTTATGATGGGTTCGGTGGGGAGGTACAGAGCAAGTTCTTTCATCCGATTCTCTCGTAGCTGGCGGCCTCACCACTGACGGGCGTCAGTGGCCAACGGCCTCTCACTGACTGTCACTCTCACTAAACTGTTCTCTCAAACTGTTCTAGCATGCCTTTTTATCGAGACATACTTCGCCTCTACACGGTATTTTTTTCACAGTGGCTTCCGATTTATCCTGAGAAATAAATTTTATTGCGTTTATCCAGATTTTCTAAAAGTAATTTCGACACAGCTGAGTCGATTTTTCAGGACTGTCCTCGCAAGATAACTAACCAGCGGCCATCTTAGATGATCCACATAAGACCAATTGACCCGATTCGAGATTTAACACTTGACCGTCATTTCTAACTCCCGCTGAGTTCAGCTGTCACTCTCATATCGAATTTGAGACGTTAATCCTTTTTTTCTTTATCTTTTGATAAGCCCATAAAAATAATATAAGTCGGTTTTCTTTTTCTCATCATTAACTGTGCGATCTGGTCAGAGATTTTTATGGATTTATTTCTGTCTATTCATACTAGCGCAGTAATTGCACTATCAACCTTCGTAGGCTCACGATCAACTCATACCGGCGCTGCCCGACACTGTCACATCTGCCCTCCCCTTCTTGTGTCATTTACTTGTAATTGACATCTCAGCAGCCCGTCGTTCGAAAACACAGCAAAGAAAGTTTGCAAAATAAAAAAAAAACAAATCAAGAAACGGAAAACAACAAAAAAAGTTCTTCAACTAAGTGTTCGTTCAGCATGCAGTCGTGTCCTGCGCCTTCAGATAGCAGGTATGTATGTATGGGTGTGTGCATGTATGCATTTCATGGTTCTTGTGTTGGCAGAGGATAATGCTAAAATCAATGATCTACGCATGCAATGAAGAGTTCGTCACTAGGAAATGAAGGCTCACAACACCTTTTACAATTACTACACTATCCTCTTCTCCTCGGAATCAATCTCTACTTCTTCACTGTTCGTGCCTTAAGGGTAGGTTTTGGTACAATGCTCGCTCTCTCCAACTCCCTCTCCGCAGGTGGGTCATCCACCTGGATCTCCGCCAAGGGCAGCGATTCCTGCACCCGCTCGTGATCTGAGCACAGTGCACTCAAGGGTAACTCCCCTATCGCTCATGCACTCGGTTGTCAGTGTGTTTGCGTTGTCCAATCTCTTCCTACGTCTTTCTCTCGCCCTTTTTGCTGCAAAAGCTAACTCTATCATTTATGTTTAAAATTATCACTAACATCGACCAAGCTATTATGGTGCCCATATCCTCTTATCTATCCGTTTATCTCCAGGGTGAGATCCAAGAGAACGGTCCGTGCCACAACCACCAGCACTGCACATGCATGGGGGCCCTCCCTGCACACGGTGGAGCCAACAGATGCGACACAGCCCAACCCCAGTTGCTCCCTCAAATCCCTGACTATCTTTTGCTTGGCATTCCTACTATTCTGTGGGGGGGCGTTTTGCTCCCCTCAACCGTAACTTCATAGGCAAGAAGCAAAGTTTAATTTGTCAGCTTAAATGCTATTTAGGTCTGACTTTGAAAATCCGACAAGATAACTTTATAGATCATATATATATATAATTTATTTAAGAAACAACTATTCCACTTTCCCAATTATATTTGGTAAAAAGTATTTTTCTTAATTCAGAGAAATACGAAAAATAATAAAGATTTTAATATTATTCAAATAAAAATATGGTCTTTATTTTTAGGTGATTATTTAAAAATGTTTCATATTAGCAGTCGTCTGGGCCGGACTAAGTATTTTCTAAATAAATTGTAATGAAGTGTGTTATTATATTGCCAATAACATGGTAAATTAATAACAAATGAAAAATGGCTAAAGTTGATCTATCAGCTTAAAAGCTATTCGGGTCTCACTTTGAAAATCCGACCAGATAACTTTATAGATAAGATGGTGTTATGTATCATTTTTTTACGAAACAACTATTCCACTTTCTAAACTTTATTTAAACTATCAAAAAAAAGGTATTTTTCTTAATTAAAAAAAAAAATTGATCATGCTTTACATTCGAGCCCTTTAAATCAGTTTTCCAGTGGAAAGGGAGTCGGGTACAATTCAATCTTTTGTGGTACTTGTAAGCATTGGGTATGCAAAAAGTGCAGTGGAATTACTGGTAAGTTGAAGGAGAATAATCAGTTTATGTGCAAGAAGTATAAGACATTGGAGATGGATGAGAACTCAGATGTGGAGAAAGTATATCTGGATGGCGAAAATGGTTGTCTAGAAGTTTTGTTACCTTGATGATACAATTGGAGCACAGGGTGGAGGAAGTGCTAGTGTGATTACAAGAGTTAAGAGTGGACGGGGTAAGTTCAAGGAACTTCTGCCATTACTAACCAGCAAAGCATTACCACTGTTGACCAAGGGAAGAATCTATCAGACATACGTATGCAGTGTGATGATGTATGGAAGTGAAACCTGGTCAGTGAAGTTTGAAGACATGTTTTACATGGAGAGAAATGATATAAGAATGATACGATGGATGTGTAATGTGAGTGTTAAAGACAAGTTTAGTTTTGATGAGCTTAGAGGAAGATTAAATCTGGATAGTATAATGATATGTGTGCAGGACAGGAGATTTCGATTGAAAGAATATTGATTTACTCCTCTCCAGGAGTTAGGCACAAGGCCAGTTTTTATCTTACTCCCACAAGTAAGATGTGACCCAAGGTCGGGTCGGGAAAGTGGGGTTTAAAAATTGCCTGGGCAGCCCCGTCGGCATTCCCCGGTAGGGCGCCTCAGGCAGTAAGCAATAAACTTACTCCTCCCCAAAGAGGGGAGGCTAAGCCTGGGAGGGTGGACCTCCTAGAACTGCACAGGACAGACCCATAGACCGGCGTAAATCAAGCCCCGATAGCCAAGACAATACCAGTCTATGGGGTGCAGTATCCATCGGAACAGATACTAAAGAATAGATGAGAGTTCTTGTGTCAGCAGATTTAGAACAGTTGAGGTAGCAGATTCAGTTAACAGGGCAAGGCAAAAGAAAAAAGTGGGTGGAAGTAATAAAAATAGATTTGAGAGAAAGAGGGATAAATAAAGACCTGGCAGAGATAAGTTAGTTTGGAAGTCAATTTTTTAAAACTATCCAGTGCATGCCAGCATGTAAAACGAACGTTAAACCGATGATGATGATGATGATGATGATGATGATGATGATGATGATGATGATGATGATGATGATGATGATGATGATGGTGGTGGTAGTGGTGGCCGGGGGGGGGGGGGTAATTGATGCTTTCACCTTCACCAGTCAGCAGGTACAGTAATATTTATTTTTGGTATCGTAAAATTATTCTCAAAGCAATTTTACTTCAATGTATTTTAACATATTTTTCTCTTTTTTTTTTTTTTTTTTTTTTTTGACACAAGCCATAATCATAGAAATGACTTAATTGTTAGTAGTGATTGTGTAACATTTAAATTTTTTAATGTTCATGGTGCACTTAGTTACGTAAGCAGACTCAATCTGACCCCTGATGACCCCTGGCCATTGTCTGGGCTTATTTCTGGCTAGGGTTATCGTCCCATCTTTTTAATTCAGGTGACAAATCTATTAGATATCAGTGATTTATATAAAGAAAGAGAAAGATAGATGGAGAGAGAGAGAGAGGGATGGGGCACCATAATGTTAATAAGTATTCTTGAATAATAATAATAATAATAATAATAATAATAATAATAAGAAGAAGAAGAAGAAGAAGAAGAAGAAGAGCCAGAGAACTGAAAGGGATATGGAGCATGAAGAAATTCAAGATAATGCCAATAATCGCAGGAGCACTAGGAACAGTCCCAAATAACCTGAGAAAAAAAAAACTGGAAGAAATTGGAATCAAAAGGATCACTGAGATCATACAAAAGATGGTAATGATCAAAACAGCTGCAATCTTAAAGAAAATCCTCGAATGCGGAAACCAACCTACATAAGTTACGAATGGTAACCAGTCACATGGAAGTTACAATACGAAGAAAACAAAACCACAGGGAAAACGCCACTACACGAACTAAGGAACAGAAACTGCAAGAAATATCATAAGCTGCTCCCCGCCCCCCCCCAAAAAAAAAATGGCATCGGCCTTAGCTGACACCATACAAAATATTCGTATGAGGTCAAGGAGGATGGGAAGACCGAGGAGGGATAGCACTAGCCAGACCTCCACTGGAAGAATGCGGAGAGTACTGGGACCCTGGGGAGGCTTATTGCTACCCATATCCCAGGGGAGACCAATGGTCGTTGCCAGCAAGAAATCAATGGTAGGCGGCTGTTGAGATACCGCAAAGTCATCTGCGGTGGTGATCGAAAAGAGGTGGAGAGTACTGGAAATCTGGGGAGACTTGCTGTCACTCAGACTCCAGGCAACACCACATGTTGTTGTTAGTGACCAATCACTGACAATGACTTGTGTGATAACTCCTAGTGAGTGGAAATATTAATAATAATAATAATAATAATAATAATAATAATAATAATAATAATAATAATAATAATAATCCTTGGGGAGGCTTGTTGCCACCCGGGCTCCAGAGGGGACCAATGGCCCTTATCACCGTGAAATCGGTGGTAGGTGGCTGTTGCGATACCGCAAGGTCATCAGCGGTGATGAACGAAAAGAGGTGGAGCATACTGGAAGTCTGAGGAGACTTGTTGTCACTCAGACTCCAGGAAATACCACAGGTTGTTGGCAGTGGGCGATCACTGACGATGACCAGTGTGATAACTCCTAGTGAGTAAATAATAATAATGATAAATGAGACCATACAATTGACAAAAATTATAAGAAAAAACGACAGAAATTTTAAGGAAAATCCTTGAATGTGGAAACCAGCCGACATAAACTATGAACACTAACCAGCCACATGTAAGTTGAACTGGAAATAAAACAAAGCATAAAAAGAACATCATACGACCCCAAGGAAACTGAAACTGCCAGAAATTGCATTACTCCCGCCTCCCCTCAAATACACACATACACACACATGCGTGCACATACACACACACACACATCTGGTGGCAGCAGCCTTGGCAGGTGACACACAAAATGATCATGAAGGATCAAGGAGGATAGAAAGACTGAGGTGGGAATGCACTACCCAGCCCTCCACTGGAAAGGTGCGTAGAATACTGGGACTTTGGGGAGACTTAATGTCACTCAAATTCCAGAGAAGACCAATAGTCGGTGCCAGCAAGAACTCAATGGCAACCAGCTGTTGCGATAATGCAAAATGATTTGCATCGGTTATCAAAAAGAAGTGCTGGAAATCTGGGGAGACTTGTTGTCACTCAGACTCCAGGGAACACCACAGGTTATTGTTAGTGAGCAATCACTGATGATTACTTGTGTGAAAACTGCTAGTGAGTAAATAATAATTTGTTTCTGATTTAGTTTCATTTATTTCAGATTTAGCTTAACAGAACACTGACTCATATCCACTTATCTCTATTTTTTTGTTGTCTTATCTTTCCGTTTTTACTGGAGATGGGGCATCCTACAGGATGACAGACATTCACCGGCTATTTTAGACACTCCAGCCTAGAGATCTTTTTAAGATTCTAACCGTCCCTTTAAGTGCAATTGTTTGTATTTCTCTTGCACTCGGTTCACCGGGTATACTCGCCAGATAGCTTTTGAAATTCTTTTTCATTAGTCCTGTTGCTCCTATAATTACTGGTATGATGGAGATTTTCCTAAGATTCCAGTTTCTTTTCATGTCGTACATAAGACCTTGATATTTCGTAGTCTTTCCCCTTTCAGCTCTGTTTAATCCTGCATCATTAGGGACATTGACTTCAACTAGGGTTGCTACTTTCTCCCTTTTGTCCCATATTACGATGTCAGGTTTAACAGCTCCGTTTTCTAGATATGTAGCTGTAAGGATTGCATATTCATAGTGGATGGTGTATAAATTATTTCCTGAAATAATAACGTAGGTCGCAAGTCACTGTTAACCTCCAAAGCAGCTCTTACTGCTAGACACGTGCACTCGCTTCGCACACTCCGTTTCTCTGAGACGGTACGAGACTCGCTTTTTATAATATCCAGTCACACCTAATTTCCATACGTGCAACGAGACTTTGCGAGATTTTGCGTGAACTGTATGTAATAAACATTCAGGGACGCCATGTTGGATTTCTTTCCTTCTTTCTTTCTTTCACTCGCAGCGCACAGGACAAGCAAACCCGAGGACGTTTCGCAAGTAAGCCCTCTTCATGTTCATGTTCCCTACACTCCCCCCTGATCTCATGATCACAGAGATGGCAGGGAGGCCTAGATCGCCTTCGCCGGTTGCTTCTTCGGAGGGGGACAACGCAAGCCTCATCTTCGCTTGTGCTCTCGTCCGCGGTCTGAGGGTCGAGAAACATCGCGTCCGCTGGGATACTGCTGATATCCGAGTCACTGTCCGATGGGGCTGCTGCAAGCCAGAGCGATGCCTCACTGCTCTCTGACTCCGACTCGCTCTTGTCGTTCAGTGATGATTGCGTTGCTAACCGTAGGTCCCTAATGTGATGGGACATACCGTCGACTCGCACCGCCTGTGGGCTGATTACCTCGGTGACGCGTCCAACTCCGTATTTCGTCGTACACTTGCCGCGCGGGTTCTTAGTCCA
Source organism: Sepiola atlantica (assembly GCA_963556195.1). NCBI lineage: Eukaryota > Metazoa > Mollusca > Cephalopoda > Sepiida > Sepiolidae > Sepiola > Sepiola atlantica. The sequence goes on from OY744518.1 coordinate 170,584,965, forward strand.
GACGACATCCCCTTTTTTCAGTTTCTCTTTGGTTACTTCCAGTTCGGGCAGCGGGTTAGTCTCTATGCCTTTCACCCTGACGTGATACCTGTGCAAGGTGTCAGCCGGCGCTGTAGAGGGTGAAACATTATCCTTTGGGGTTACGTTATACAGGTAGACTGCCTCAAATACCGTGCAGCCCGTCCTGGCCGCAATGGTTTTGACGGTTCTGTGATTCCGCTCGATGACCCCATTTCCACTCGGTACGTGGGCGCATCGAAACCTCAGGTGTACTCCCCAGCCATCAGCAAACTTTCTGAACTGCTCACTAGTGAATGCAGCGCCATTGTCGGTTAATATCTCCGTTGGGGGGCCACGTTCAAGAAAAATATTGTTTAACTGACGGATGATGCTGGCTGCATCCTGCCGGCGCAGCATGCGCCATATCGCAAACCTGGATGGACCGCAATCAATGAGAGTCAAGAAATCCTCACCGTTGTGGTGAGTAATATCCATCGCCAGCCGGTTCCAATGGCTTTCCACTACCAGCTTTCCTTTCTCCCAGCGAACGGGTGCTGGATCAATGGATTGGCATGCTATACAATCTTTGACCACTTTCCTGACGTCTGCCTTTTGTACTCCTGGTTCAACCAACTTAGCGAAATATAGGGTCCGCTTGACCCCAGGGTGCCCGGTTTGTTGGTGGACTTCTTTGATGGTATTAGATCGAACGGGGCTCATGGAAGCGGCGCAGGCGGGCTGCATGGGTTCAATAGTCTTTCTTATGGCATCAAGCCATCTTTGAGGTACTCTCGTCAAACAATCTGCTTTGTTCAGGCTGGATTTGACCAGGGACACCTCTATTGACAGCGCATATTCGTTCACCAGCTTCATGATCGTGTCGAGCCGCCGTCGGATGAGCATCTCGCTCGTGGCTTTGGTTCGTATTCTGGCCCTCCCGGTGAGAGTATCTGAAATCCACTTATGGACGCAAGCAGAATCCGTGAATAGTCGCAGGGTGGTCGTCTTCCAAAGGATTGCCAAGTTTATCCCCTTGATAACCGCATCAAGTTCTGCCAGGTTTATGTGCTGGGAGTCCTTTTCTGGGCGTAACCAGCAAGCGTCTTCCACCACCATTCCATCATGGACCACCGATACACCAATGGCGAGAGAGCTTGCATCAACCCACACACTAAGGTTCTGGCTGTCGACGCACCATCTGCCTCGCGTTGGGTCTTCCTTGTGCACCCTGGTGAGGACTTCTTTGAGCATTGTATTGAGAGGGACGTCATGAGTTTCGTCATCCCATCCAGTGGTGACGTCGGAGGCTCTTCGCTTAATAAATGCCACCGCAACACGAAGCCAGCCGCCGACAGGAAGGTGTCCAACTAACTTTCCGCACAAGGAAAATACGTTTCGTCGTGTAACAATACAAGGCATGTCCGGGGTTTCATTTCCTCGTTTCCAGTACAGAACGTCATCTTCCTCCCAGACCTGCAAACCAAGTACCCGTGCGCCATCTCGTAGCCTTTCCGGTTCCTTGCTGAGAAGGCCAAAGTTGTAGAGATGCTCCCTCACGCGCGCCGCAGATACAATTTCCTCGTCCACGTACACGTCATCAATATATGCAGACGTTGCCCGCTGAATGCGCTCATCTTTAGTCAGAATGGTGTCAACAATCATTTGCATAATTGATGGCGCAACATTAAGTCCAAATCCCATGCGGGTTAGGCAATACCTTTTCCCCTTGATGAGCACCGTTTGATAGGGCCATAGTGATTTGTGTACACGCACTTGAAGGTATGCTTTGTGAAGATCCAGTACAGATACATTAGATCCCACTTGCCGCCATTCCCTCAACTTTTCAGTGCATACGTCCGCGCGAGCTGTAAAAGGGTCCACGTGCTCATTCAATTCTCGATAGTCGAGCACCGGCCTCACCTTCTGCTTATTCTGTTGGATAACCGGCATTAACGGGATCAGGCACTTTGGAGGACCCAATTCCTTCTCTGAATACGGAACTAGCCATCCATTACTAATCCAAGTTTGTAGTTCCTTGTCGTATTCTGCACGAGCTCCGGGGGGAATTTTGTATTCTGGCACCTTATTGCATAATTTCTCGGGTGGCTGCTCCTCCGACCACTTCCAGGAGGCTGTCCAGGATTTTGTGCGCTGGTCGAATTCCGCACAAAAATCAGGCTGTTCCAGCTTCATAGCTGCACTCAGAGCAAGGCCCGCTTTTGCAAAATGTGCCCTACCCTCACCATCAATGCGTACACCTCCCAATTCCTTGATGACGTCCATTCCCAGGAGTAGGTCGTAACCGAGCAGGTCACCGTTTATAACCAAGGCTCGTGCGGTTACTGTAGGCCCATCGCCGACACCTGCGCGAATGATGCTAACGCCACAAGAGGCAATCGAGCCACCGCCAACCGTCAATACCGGGATCCTTTCCTTATCCCATGCGTCACAGCATGCTTTGCGCACGAGGGTCTGCGTGCACCCGGTGTCTACGAGCGCGAAGCGCTCACGCCCGTTTACGCGCACGCTCACTGTGGGTAGCGCCTTATTTGGCGACGATCTGGGGAGAAGACTGGTGCTATAGCTTACTCCCCTTGCCCGTTTCCCGGACAACCTCTTGCCACGTGACCCAGCTTGTTGCACCGGTAACAACGCACGCGTTTTAACGTTCCTCGATCGGGCGCGTCCTTTGCACCGCTTCGGCTACGGCAGTCTTTTGAAAAATGATTCGGCCCGCCACATTTGTAGCATCTCACGTCTTCTGTTGGTGGTGAAGACGCTTCCGCAGCTGCCGAAACCGGCTCTGTGTCCTCTTTCAAAATGTTTCGGGCTCTGGCCAACAACTCGTCAAGCCCAATCTCACTGAGTCTGGACGATGCTCGCAGCAGTCTGCTGGCGCCGTCTGGGAGTCCAGTCAGAAAAGCGCATCCCAGTATTCGCTCGCTTGTTCCACCAAACGGCGCGGCTAGCCTCCTCAAATCGGCCAGGTAGACGTCCACAGTCTCATCTAGCCCAAGCCGCCGTTCGGTGAACTGCCTCCAGGCGACGAAAGGGTCCACAGCAAAGGCTGCGTATAACGCCTGCCTAATTTCCTCCAGGCCTGGTTCGTCTCCGAGCTGCTGATACACCGAATATGCTCCTTTGGTCAGCCTCAGCGGGATGACCAATGCAGGATCCTTTATATTGCAAAGTCTGCAGACGCGCTCGGCTTTCTCCCACCACTCGACTACAGAGGGTCCGGAGGGGGAGCCGTCGAACTCGGGTATCAACCTCAAGTCGCACTTGTCCATCGCCGAAATAGCTTGAAATAATAACGTAGGTCGCAAGTCACTGTTAACCTCCAAAGCAGCTCTTACTGCTAGACACGTGCACTCGCTTCGCACACTCCGTTTCTCTGAGACGGTACGAGACTCGCTTTTTATAATATCCAGTCACACCTAATTTCCATACGTGCAACGAGACTTTGCGAGATTTTGCGTGAACTGTATGTAATAAACATTCAGGGACGCCATGTTGGATTTCTTTCCTTCTTTCTTTCTTTCACTCGCAGCGCACAGGACAAGCAAACCCGAGGACGTTTCGCAAGTAAGCCCTCTTCATGTTCATGTTCCCTACATTTCCAACTGTTCTTTCTGGTATATGCTCACAGGACTTGCTGTTACACTGGATATTCTCTATATGTATAAAGTTAGGTATGTGTATATATATATATATATATATATATATATATATATATATGTACAAGATAATCTCCTAAACTAATGAACAGATCATTATGAATTTTGAAATATGTATTCCAGGCAACACGAGGAGTAACATGGGCACATTATTTTCTTTTTAAAATTTTAACATCGAGTGATGCAGTGTTTGGTATGTAGATATGTTTATATATTTATATGAAGAGGATTCACTCCTAAATTTATTAACCGATCACTATGAATTTTGGAACACAGCTTCTATGCGTAAGGGTGAGTAATGTGAGTTATATTTAGTTTGATTTAGTTTTATTTAAAGGGGCAAAGATGGGGTGGAAGCCGTTTGTAAAAATTTAGATACCTCCGATTTTTGTGAAATTTTAACAATAAGTATTAGACATCAATTAATAAGTATTCCTCCAATTTCAGTTTCTTTGGAGTATTATAAAGGGTTTTTAGGGGACATAATATGGACATGGCATCCCATTTGAAAATCAAAATGTTTTAGATTTGCATTAAATTTGATCTATAGTCATTAGACACCAATTTCTTCTTAAGACCCTTTAAGCTTAAGCCTTAAATTTAGACATTTTCTAGAATCAAAATCATATAATGGATTTTAATCAAAATTGGAATAAGGATTCTATAAGGTTTAGTATCATTATATTTTTATTTTAATCTTCGTGAAGGACATAAAAGTGGTGCAAAACTGTTCTGTTCCGGAAATTCAGTTTACTCGCACTGGGACCGGTATTCATCCAGTCTTATATATATTTCTATGTATAGGATTCACTCCTAAATTTATTAACCAATCAATCTGAACTTTGGAATGCAGCTGCTAGGCGGAAGGGTTGGTAATGTGGGCTATATTAAGTTTCATTTAGTTTCATCCAAAGGGGAGGGGAGAGGGGATTAAAATTCTTAATGAAAGTTAAGATATCTAATACATAAGGGGTTTCAATTTCTTTTTAAGACCCCTTAAGCCTTAAATTTTAGAAACATTCTAGAATCAAAATCATGTAATGTATTTTGATCAAATTTGGAATAAGGATTCTAAACATAAGGTTTAGTAGTATTATATGTTAATTTTAATCTTTGTAAGGTACAGAACTGTTCTGTTCGGGGGGGATTAAGTGTACCCGTCCTGGGACGGGTATTCTTCTAGTTATTTATAAAATAAATACTACTACTACTACTCCTAATTACTACTACTACTACTACTTTTCTACATTTTTTTCTCTTCTTTTTGGCGCAACTAATAATCATAGAAATAGCTTAATTGTTAGTACTTCTGCAGCATTTTTTTTTTTTTAATATTCACAATGCACTTAGTTACTTAAGCAGACTAAATTTGACCCCCAATAACCTCCTGGCCATTGTCTGGGCTTATTTCTGGCTAGGATTGTCGTCCCGTTTTTTTTTTTTTTAATTCAGGTGACAAATCTATACGATATAACTGATCAGTAACAAAAAAAAATTGTTTTCAATTTAGAAAAAAAAAGACAAAATCACCCCCATCCCCCCCCCCCCGAAAAAAAACCGCCGCCCCGAAACTCTCTATCCCTGTTAAAAGAGGGAATTGAAATAACATTACACATCAAATCAAATACAAAATGGATAAACATCTCTTTCTCCCCATCTTAACCCTTCCCACCTGGCACGTTTTTTTTTTTACCTCTCCATGCAAGATTTTCGACCCACTAATTTCTTCTCAATTAAGCACAGGTAAGTCCCCTAAAAAAAACGGAGACACAAAAGAGTTACGAGGCAATAATGATTATTAAATTGTCTCAGCAAAGGTGACTCTGGTCGCTCTGTGTGTGGAGGCCAGCCACTATGGGGTTCGGGGCGGTTACAGGTGATACAGCTAGAACATACCTGAATAGATGAATCATTAGATTTTGCAACGTTCGTTCGAGGAGGCGGTTCGAGATAGGGGAGAAGGGTAGCTGAAACACCAACTTTCACCCCATCATCCACACTGTTTGAACCAACCCATTCTTAATTGTAGCACGGGTGAAATTTACAAATTAAGATGTTCTCCGAATTACATTTGCACAGGTCGACTACCTCAATTCACTATTTCTGTTACACCCCGTCGCACATCTTCAATTAGTCCTTCTCCTTATTACATCACTAGCTGAAACAGCTATCTATCTATATATATATCGATACATATATAAAGCAAAGTTGTTTGTATGTGTGTATGTGTGTATGTGTGTCGCGGCATCACAGTAAAACGGTTGATCTAAGAGCCAAATAAACTCCAGGTTCGGAATCAGCATCCTCTGTTGCATTTCAAGCTTGTGTCGTACATACAGAAGACCAAGTTGCCGTAATCGTTACAGGAACATTAAAGTTCACAAATTGGTAGCTGCATGTTCTGCTTGTATGCACTCCTGCATTATCCTTCTAGACTAGGTGCTTGCCGTCCTGAAATTAAAGCTCCTTATTTATACTTTCAAAAATAATAATACTGTTACGATCGCGCGGTCGTGTTCCCGGACTATAAACGTGCAAAGTTGAATCAAGCAATGTTGCATGCAAAAGACAGAGTAATAATTAATAAACAAAATGAGGTAGTTCAAATAACGTTTATTGAACGTGTGTGTACGTGGAATGATGAAGTGTGTGATGTATGCATGTGTGTCGATGGAAAAACAGTTCTTGAATAGAATAAGAAGAAATGAATCCGGCGTGTGGAAAGTCTTTGAAAGCCGTACACAAAGAAAACGAGTTGAGAACTCTTACCGTTGTTTGACCACGTGTTGACGGAAGAAACGTGTGTTGGTAATTGTTATACCGAGACCAGTTCAAGAGAAAAGCGTGAGACGAAGCGCTAGTGTATTAGCGTTGTTCTGCCGAGGCCAATCGACCAGAAGAGAAAAGTGAAACGGAACGCTGTCGAGGCCAAAAAGCGAGTGAAACGGAGCGCTGGTGCCAGCGTTGTTCTGCCGAGGCTGGTCGGTGAAGAAGAGATGGATTTTCCGTTTGCAACGGTTTTTATAGTCAGAAGGGCAGATAACTCTGGTGTCGCTTTACAGTGCCACCTGTCGGTGAAAAAGCGACACCTACCGGCAAACCGGTGTAGTTATGTTTTGAAAGGAGGAGGTAACTGCTACAATACTAATGATATTAATAATAATAAAAATAATAGTGATAGCCATAATAATGATAACAATGGTAACTACAATTATCTTAATAATTGTAATAATAATGATAATGATAATAATAACAATAATAGTAGTAGTAATAATAGTAATACAAAATAATAATATTAATTTATAAAACTAATAATAATAGTAGAGGTGGTTATTCTAATAATAAGTAGTAATTGCAGTAAGAACTGTAAAAGATAATAATAACAACAATAATAATTAATTAAAATAATGCCAATAATGATGGTAATAATAATAATTAATTATATATATATATATAAATACATGCGCACATATATATATATATATATATATATATATATATATATATATATATATATATATATATATATATATACATGGAGACACTCACACATACACACAAAAAACACATATATGCATGTATATATATATACATATTCCTATGCCATTGTTAATAATGGTTTCGATGGTAATACTTTGTAATGTACTCTAATTATGATTCTACCCTTTTTATTATATCTCTTTCCATTTTATTTTATTTTATTTTGTTTTATTTTATTTTATTCTATATTTTATATTTGGGTTTTGATTCTGATTTTAACTTTTTGATTCTTAACGGTCTCAACCACGTGACTTCCCAAATTTTGACATTTTAAATTTCTTTTCGTCTTCTTTTTCTCCCCATTTCATTCCCTCCAAATATGATCTGAGGTTAAGATCGGATTCTAACTCTGCCTGATGAGATCTCAGTTTATAATAACTGTTGATCGATAACATCGACATGCCAGTGTCGCAGATTTTGTACATGTCTGTGTAAATAAAAATAATCATATACATATATATATATATATATATATATATATATATATATATATATATATATATACTTACTATATATATATATACACACACACATATATATATATATATATATATATATATATATATATATACTAGCAGGGTTACCTGGCGTTGTCCGGGTTCGAATGTGGGATAGCATCATATGCAACAGTATAGTAAGGAGAATTTACTTTAACAGCAACCTTGATGTTGTGAGCCTGATATCTTAACCACTGAGCTATTCAAATATATGTCAATACTCTTAAAGTAGTCTATTTAAAAATAGATTACTTTCAACGTGTAACATGTTGGAAAAGGACTTTTAGCTCCCTTAAGAGGGCACCTATAGACTCAGAACTATTTCTTTCATGTTTATACGAAAATTTTACTCATTTTGGACGATCACAAATTGAAGTTGTGTGAGATAACAGAGGAATTAAAGATATCATTCGTACAAATATTTGTCAATGAGAAAACTCTGTTCAAGGTGAGTGTCGGAATGAGTCGAAGATTCAGAGTGTGGTTTGCTGCTGTTTCAACCAACAAAAAGGAGTTTTAGCGTCAATATGTGACAATAAATAAAGCATACATCCACTACTTTACTCCGAAGTCAAATCAGCAGTCAGCTGAGTGGATAGCAGCAGATGAAAGCCGTCCAAATCGACTGAAAATAATCATCAGGTAAGTTGTTAAACCGTGGCTATCGTAAGAAGAAGACGTGTCAACTGAGTCGAGATTTTCTGGTGATGTCATTGCTAGTGGTAGTAAGAACCATTATAAATGCTAACCGGAAGTCCTTGGAAAGCTTAACACGCATGCGTCCATTTGTAATCAGAGCAAGTCATCAGACCAGCAGATTCACGTCCATAGGATTATTCATTCACTTGGAAATCATTGTTAACTTGTTCTTGCTATTGCGACTTTATTCCCCTGCCAAGAACACAGCTACCCTCCTAAGGATTCACTTTGAAATCATTTTTAACTTGTTCCTTTTTTCAAACGTATTTCCTAAAAATGATCACATTTTCAGAGTTTTGGCGGTTGATTTTGACTACGAACGGCTGATGAAGATGAATGTCTTAAAGTCTTTAAAAAATAAATTAGAATTTTATTTTGGGATAAAAAATACAATTTTAGACTAATTAATAAGTTTCGTTCAAAATGTGTGCGAAAATCCAACGAAATAAGTGCGATATTTAAATAATAATATATTGTAAATAAACTGTCCGTTTGGAAAAAGAAATCCTCCCACAAAAAACATGACTGTTTTAATTTATTACAAATTCTTACTATATTGTAAATAAACTGTTTGTTTTGAAAAAAAAACACACACATTTTAATTTATTTCCATAAATGTTCTATTAATTAATTATTTTGAATTATTGATTTTGTGTTACTTTAAGGAATCCATAATCTTTCATGTTTGACTCACAGTTCATGTTTGATCTACTTTAAGTTAAAAAAATCAAGAAACATTTATTTTTTTCGGAAATGAGAGCAACTCTTATCAAATTATTCAGCTAAAACTAATGATAATGAAATGTGTTAACTGCCTAAGAATAGGAAGTTGTCTTCTTGTTGTGTTTACAAACCAAGAGATATTTCCATGCAGCATAACTCATACTAGTCTTTTCATTCGCTGTAGACGGGAAAGAATGATCTTATTTAAAGAATGAATATTAAATCAGACAAATTATTTTTCAAAGAAAAATTTTCATGTTTTAAAAATTCTAAAATTTATGACGACACCATTTTATTATTAAGTATTAATTTGATGTTTTCTGTCTAACCTACGCAAATTACACGAAATAATACATTTGCACTAAGATTTCTAATAAAGCAATGGGTTAATTATATTCAGTGATCGTTAATTAATAAATACTGAAAATTTCATTAAAATAGGTTGATTTCCTGAATTTTGATGAATTTTTAAGTGCATGGAGGGGTCAAAATACCCATAGTCTGACTGTTCGACAGATCTCGTTTGTTACTTTAGAGCATGGCGTCATTTTCCAGCGCTCAGGCCTCCTTTATTACGATGGCCGTGGTTGAACTCCGTATTTTGAGATGCACAAGGTATTTTGTTCATCGATTTCCTTGAGAAAGGAAAAACCATCAATATTGAATATTATATAGCATTATCGGTGCACTTGAAGAAAGAAATCGTTAAAAAAAAACGGTCATGAATGAAGAAGAAAAAAGTTCTCTTTCATCAAGAAAATGCACCATGTTACAAGTGGATCGCAACGATGTAAAAACTACACGAATTACACTTCGAATTGCTTCCACACCCACCCTATTCTCCAGATCTGGCCCCTAGTGATTACTGGTTGTTTGCAGACCTCGAAAGAATGCTCCAAGGAAAGAGATCCGAAACGATATCCGAAACTGGGTCATCTTTAGAGGCCAAAGGCAAATCGTTCTACAAAAAAAGCATCGAATTGCTAAGGTTTTCGAATTAGTGTATCACCCTAGAAGGAGACTATGTTGATGAATAAAGTCGAATTTTGCCTCACAGTTAGTGTTTTATTAGTTTGGCCCAGGATTTATTGAGTTATGTCTTATCTATCTCTCTGGCTTTGACCCTCTCTCTCCCTCTCTCTCTCTTTCACACACACTCTTTTTTTCTCATTCTCATTCACACTAATCCTTTTACTAACATATTTCTTTTACTCATATTCTCTCCTTTCCCTCGCCCCCATCTCTCTCTCTCTCTCTCTCTCTCTCTCTCTCTCTCTCTCTCTCTCTCTCTCTCTCTCTCTTACAAACGCAGAATATGGAATCGGTATGGCGAATTCAAATCCTGTCGCATCTATTGCATTATTTATGCACTCATATTGTTGGGAAAGGTATTGACTCATAAGTTTGCCTTGTGGATAAAATGGTGACTTGTGCTCAACTAATCATATAGAATAGCCATTTTATAGAATAGCTTATTTTTTCATGTCTTTTTAAAAAACTTATCCCTTCTAGCAATGAATCCAAATAATAAACCTGTCTGTAACTTTGTGGTGACAAAAGTTTTAAACTTTAATGCTAACATTTGTTGAATATCCGTCGGTTGGATGACATCAATAATCGCACTGAGGATGAAGTAAACAAGACAGTACATCCAAATAGCTATAATAAGACAAAGATGCCACCTGTGTGTGCAGAAGAATAACATCTGGCAACTAAAGTAAAACAATAGAGGCCACCTGGATAAAAGTAAAAGATTGTGGCCACTTGCATTAAACGGTAATAAGATATCCGTCTGCTAAATAAAAACGCATGGCTACAGGAAGTTGCATGAGTGACATATCGAAAAAGACAATGCCCATTGTGTTGCATAGGCGACATGCCAGAAAAAAAGGCGTAGCACTTTGAGGATGGATGGGTGTCCAAAAATATTACTACCAGATCAAAAATCGAGCCGGTATTAACCGGCTCGATTTTTGATCTGGTAGAAAGCAACTGGCTAGAGTATTCGACTGCCATCAATTCCTGTTTGGGTATTCCAAATATCTACGAATCTTACTCACACTACTCATTTATCGCAACTCAAACAATAAAGATATACCATTATATGTGATACTTCTACAGAATTTGAACCAAACTTTTTCTTTCAACCCTAAACTAACCCTAACTTAAGTTTTAGGTTTAGTTTGGTAAATGTCGGTTTGGTTTGGTTTAAATTCTGTAAAAGCAACTTATATTTATATACCCAAGTGTTCGTCGTCACATCAGCGATATATTACATATTTAAATTTATATATTTTAGATAAAGAAATTGCTAGGTTTTAATATAAAGTAAAATGGAATCGGAGATACTGTTGAATATCTGTCTCCTAAATCACCTTTCTGGTTGCATTGAGAGTAAAATATACAGGATAATACATCCAAGTGGCTATTGCAAGACAGAGAGTCAACCTGTATGAGCAGAAGAATAACATCTGGTGACTATAGCAAAACAAAGATGTCACCTGGATAAGCAGAAAAATTAAGTCCGGTGGTTTCTTTGTTTTTGTTGTAACATAAACAGAAAAAAATACAACCGTTTACTAAATAAACAATACACAGCTGAAAGGAGGTGTGGTTACAGGAAGTTGCGTAGGTGACATGCCGGAAAAGGTGTGACCACATTGGGTTTCATGGGGGCGTGCCGGAAGGGATGTAGCAGCTTGAGGATGCGATGAGTGACTGTCTAGAGAAAGCGAGGTTTTGTCTCCCATCATTTCTGTTTGTTTATTCCAGACTCCTTCAACTAACCCTAACCTTAACCCTAACCCTAACCTTAACCCTAACCCTAACCTTAACCCTAACCCCAACTCTCACTCTACGTATTCATCAGAACTCAAACAATAAAGATACACCATTATATTCCTATACACAAGTGTTCGTCTGTTTTCTTTTAATCACATCAACACTATATTAAATATTTAAATTTAAATATTTTTAGTAAAAAGAAATTGCCACGTTTTAATGTAAGATAAACCGGTAGCATTTTTGTCAGCAATTTTAACTATTTTGAAGACGTGAAACATTGTTCACCAACTACAAAGTAAGACTTTTATATCTCGTTTTCTAAACCCCTTCATAGTTAGGTCATTAGTTTGTTGTTGTTGTTTCTTTCTTTAAAAAAAAGTAATTGAAGTTAATATTTTTAAATGAGTTGCTTGTATTTTGTTAGGAGGAGTATTGAGCCAGAAAGAGCAGACAACTCCGCCTACTTGACGCCGAATATTTGCAATAAATACCAGGGTGGTTTGAACCTGAGCAAAACGTCCTGACTGATTTTGAATAATCCACCCAAGTCATCCAGTTCTTTATACGAAACGCACTTTAATTGAAGAAATGCATTTTTTCTTGGTTGAACTTAAATCACAAATTAGGTTAAAATAAAAAATAAAATTTTACTTATCAAGAAATATTAATTTGGATAGGAGCAAAGTGTAGTATCTGTTCTGATACTACACTACAGATTTTCTGTCCTCGGCCAGTGTAGGAGAAATTTTTCTAGACTGAAGCAATTAAATTTTTGTTCCAATCCAGAGTGCCCCTTTTTTTTTGGGGGGGGGGGGGGAGGGGGATTTTCTCCTCATTAAAATCCAACCTTGTGTCTAACTAAGTAAATAGGAACAATTTTTTACTATTTTTCTCATTTTGTTTTCTTTTCTGATCTATCTAACATTTGAAAATCTTTTTAAACCCTAAAACATTATCTACATTCTAGTAATGCATAATTTCATATATTGCCTCCCTTGTTCAATATTATCTCCCTTGAATAAGAACTCTATCGATAACTATAAATCTATTATTATACTAAAGCTGAGTTAATCAACGGTTTTTTCCCTCGGGTCCTTTTTCCTATATATTTTAATCACACAAAATACATGATAAAATATTGCCCAGATTGAGAATTAAGTTGTGTTTTTTAAAAATCCATTTTAATCTGTCTAATCACTCATAATTTGCAATCTCTCTCTAAAGTTCTGTTAATCAATTTCTAAATAATTCATAGTCTCTTATCCCCTCTATCTCTCTATTTCTCTCTCTATATATATATATCTCTCTTTCTCTCCCCTCTCCTTCTCTCTCTCTCTCTCTCTCTCTCTCTCTCTCTCTCTCTCTCTCTCTCTTTCTCTCTGTTTATTCTTAAGGTAATAATAATAAAGCAAAGAATAAAAAGATTGGAATAGTCCATTATAAACAAAGGAATGGTTTGGTTTAGTTGTTTTGTTTTACGGCATATCAACCCTTTTCGGGTTATTTAATGCCGAATCCCGTCATTTTGGTAAAAGTTTTCTTGCTTCAAGTTCTTTATATCTTCAAATATTTATTCATGGTGTTTGGTTTGGTCTGATTGTTTTGTAGAGGTAAAATGTTGTTTTTGTTTTTGGCTTTACAGAACATGATTGAGTTTTGCAAAGGGAAAGAAAAAAAACAATAACATCAATGTTTGGTGCATTTTAGGTCAGGAAGCCAGTATCTTCGGGCAGCCTGATCTGGTAATAACACAAGTAGTAATACGATGTAACTCATAGCGTGGAGGGAAAGAAAGAAAAGAGAGAGAAAGAGAGAGAGAGAAAGAAGGAGAGAGATAGAAAGAGAGAGGAGGGAGAGGGGGAGAGAAAGAAAGAGAGAGATAGAAAGAGAGAGGAGGGAGAGGGGGAGAGAAAGAAAGAGAGAAGGAGATATAGAAAGAGAGGGGATGGAGAGGGGGAGAGAAAGAAAGAGAGAAATATAACGAACAGAAAGTGACTAATTTTGTATTTCGCCTTTTAATTTTGGAATTTTTTTAATATTTAATTGGCATTTTAAATTCACTTTTGTCTGATTAAAACAATTTACACCCGAACTCGATGCTATTCAAGGATTCCCCACACTTCAAATGACTTATTGGAATGGCTGTGGGAACACTATGGTGATCGTCTCATCAGTAGGAAGGGTAATCCTGAATTGGATTCGTACTTATTGGAACTTAACCCCAACAGTGTCAAGAGAGGAGTGTATCAGAGTTATTGACAATTTAGCATGTCGTTTCCAGGTGATGGCGATAAAACAAAAACTGTTGAATATTCATGGCTGAAACTTGGTGGACAATTCAGGCAAGACAGGCATAGATAGAAGTTTATTTATACCAAATATGGTCGAATTGTAAAAATGATAGTGAATTTTAACGCTTGCATATGTGGCTTATACTACCACTGCCGGTCAGATTGAACCTGGGAATAATGGCAGCAATGGAGTTACTCCATACTCCCAAATTGGGACCTCACCGCCGAATGTAGTTTACGGTCATACCCCAGAACAATTTTTTTTAGATATTTCATAGAGAAGATTTTCTTTTTAATACTAATGAGTCACTACTTACCAAAGCCAAAAACCCCACTCGAGGATCAGGGTTAATGAGATGATTGGATTGTCAGTTGGCCGATGACTGGAAAGGACAAAATTTGATTACTTAAAAGGACAGCTCGACAAGTATTTGCATATTTGAAGGCGACCAGGTTGTAGTCTGCAAGGAAACAATCCCGTTGCAATGTGTTCCACAGATGGACGGTTCCTGGAAAGAAACTCTGCTCATGGAAACTTTATTTGGTTTTAAGTACACAGAGGAAGAAAGAAAAATTGTTTGCAGTGGTGGTAAATGTTTTGATGATAAATTAAATAAATGATATATTAAACACTTAGTGTAAATATGTTGTTGTCGTTATAGATTCAATTGGTTCAGCAAATGGGAATAGCTAAGTTATGTTAAGATAATTGATGATCAGCCTTCACCAAAAATTGGCCTTATGCCACATTTCCTGCTTTTTCACAATTAAATAATGGATACAGCTTTGTTAATTATTTCCTGCACTTGCATTTTTATTAGAATAATTTATAAGGTGAACCCCACAAGAATGCCATCCATGGAATCGTTAATAAAATTCACAATCCTTTCTACAATCCAACCATATTCGGTATCAATATAAACTTCAGTCTCTGCCTGACATGCCCACCAAGTTCCAATCATGAAGGTCCAACAGTTTTTGCTTTATCGCCTTTCAATATGTGGAGACACTTTCGTGAACGTTTCATCAGTAGGGGGCGTGATCCTGAATGGGCTTCACACTTATTGGACCATAACCCTCTTCCCAGGTATTTAAATGTGGGATTATCTTAAAGATAATGTCGATCAAAACAATCTACAGATCATTTCTGAACTGAAGAGGACCATTCCAGCTCAAATCAGTCGCATCCAGGTGTGATCCTGAATGGGCCTCACACTACTGAACCTCGCAGATTTTCATCTGTTGTATTCAGGTGTGCTTGTTGAACATCCATAACTGAAACTTGGTGGACAAGTCAGGCATAGATGAAAGTCTATTTCTACTAAACATGGTTGGATTTCAGAAAGGATTTTAGCGATTCCATGGGTGCCATTTTTCTTGAACATAAGAGAACCATTACAGCCAAAATGAAGAATGTGTCAGAGTTATTTGTTATATAATGGGACGCATGTGATGATGGACGTACAGAGAGATCGCTTAACTTGTGCGATTTATAACGGAGTCATCTCGTGCAATTTTGGTGTGATGTTTTCTCACGATTCGCGGTGACAGTTGATGAGACCTCAGGTCGAGGGTTGGGTCGCACCTGTGCGTTGATCATGAGATTTCGTGACGTCACAGTTTTCCCGGTGAGAAAACTGCAGTGAGATTTCAGTTATTAACGTGAAGCCAACTAGTCAAGTCGCCTTAGCCATGTAGCGATTAAATAAGATAGGGGAATTCAGATCCCCAAAATGAGAGCCAGACGATGCCCCCCTCCTCCTTCCCTTGCAAGTGATTTAGTAATTAGTTAATTAACTAGCGTAAGCTTCTCTCTCTCTGTTTCAATGAACTTGCTTCGGTGTCGACAAGCTAATAAATGAAAATAAATGGCTCGGAACTAAAAGAGAAGGTTTGTTATATTTTGTTATGTGTAGATTGATTTCAGTTACAGAGAGAAACCGCCGGCACGAAATTGTGACAACGACAAAGCGGCTGCAGAGAGTGGTGGCGGCGACGGGTCAACTGCTAATAATAGCAGCTAGGGTGCAGACATTGAAAGCAGAAAGAGAAGAGACAGCAGGAAGAAAGGGAAATATAATTCCCGAATTGGGTTTACTGCTGTGTCAGCCGCAAGGGAGAGATTGAAGCCGGGACCGACTGGCAAGACCACTCGACGTCGCCCGGATCGAGAAACAACATATCGTCCCGTTAGCAAGCGATGCCGTTCGCTGGATCAACAAAGGAGCTGTTGTACTACGCCAGATTCCGACATGCAAACGTATTATAAACCAAATATTCAACATATTGACAATTTAGCACGTCATATCCAGATGTGCTAATCAACGAAGTGCGATAAAACAGAAGAAGGAATCGATGATAATTCTTTTACGATTCCTTCTTATTCTTATTCTCTTCTTCGTATTATTCTTCTTCAAGAAAAAAGAAGTCAATATTGGTCTTTCTCCTTCTTCTTTTCTTTCATTTTCTGCTTTAATAAGTAAATGATTGAAACTTGGTGGACGAGTCAGACATAGACTGAAGTTTATTTGTACTAAATATAAGTGACCTACAGAAAGCATTGTGAATTTTATTTATGATTTCAATGGATGAGTGACGTTTTATTTGGGTCACCCAGTACATTATCAGACTGTTATCTTTATTTTTATTGTTATCGCCATAACATTTTAGTAGCTTTACCTATAAAATATTGAACTGCCATGCCCAATCATGTACACAAGGATTTAAATGCATTGTATTAAAAAAATAATCTTTGTTTTTTTTATGTCATTTTGTTGTGAACAAAATACTTTTTTCCTATTCAATAGTTTAATACATCTAATCTATAAAGTTATCATGTCAGATTTTCAAAGTTACACCTGAATAGCATTTAAGCTGACAAATCAAACTTTGCTTTTGACTAGCCAATTTCATTTGTTATTGTTGTACAATGTTATTGACAATATAATAACGTACATCGCTACGATTTATTTTTTTAATTACTTAGTCTAGCCCAGACGGCTACTAATATGAAACATGTTAAAATAATTACCTAAAAATAAAAATCATTTTAAATTGAAGAATATAATAGTAGTTGTCTAGCTTAAGTTTTAAAATGTGTAAACAAATAAAAGGTTAAAAACTGAAACGATTGCACTTCATCTCGGCCAACGTCGGGTAGGTACAGTTAGTTAAACATCAGATTTAATATTTTTGTTTTATTGTTTGACTTCCATTTCTTTTAAAATTTCAAATCACAAATTTCAAATCACAAATTTCAAATCACTAATGAACGTCACATGACAAATGATTCACAAATTTACTTGCATAGAAAATATTCTGAACTCTAAACCCAATGTTGTCAATCCTGCAGGTGCTTTTGCTACTTTGCCTTGTACGCTCCATCCATATTATCAAATAACATCAAGTGTGTATCTGTATCATTGAAGAAGGAGGAGGAGGAAGAGGAGGTGAAAGGGAAGAAAGAAAAGGGAGAAGGCGAAAAGAAGTCAATAGTAGTTCTTCTCCTCGCCCTCTTTCTTCATATTTTTCTTTAAGAAGAAGAAGAAGAAGAAGAAGTCGAAAAGAAGTCAATGGTAGTTCTTCTCCTCGCCCTCTTTCTTCATATTTTTCTTTAAGAAGAAGAAGAAGAAGAAGAAGTCGAAAAGAAGTCAATAGTAGTTCTTCTCCTCGCCCTCTTTCTTCATATTTTTCTTTAAGAAGAAGAAGAAGAAGAAGAAGAAGAAGTCGATAATTGTTCTCCTATTTTTCATTCTTATTCTTTTTTCTCTTCTTCCAGAAAAAGAAGCTAATATTGATCCTTATTCTTATCCTCTTTTTCTCTTCGTCTTCTACATTGATGTCTACTCATTCATTGCCTCTTCCTTCAAGAAGAATTCAATGGCAGTTCTTTTTCTTCTTGAAAAATAGGAATTAGTTAATAGTGGTTCTTCTATTTCTCTTCCTCCTGTCCTTTTTGTTTTTCTTCTATATTTGTCCTTTGCCTTCTTCTCCCTTTTTCCTTTGTCTTCTAAAAGAAGGAGAAGAATGAAGAAAAGAAAAGGGGGTAGAAGAAGAGGGCGAAGAAGAATAAGCAAGTGAAGAACAAGGTGAAGCAGAAGGTGAAGAAAATGAAGGCGAAAAAGAAGAAGGTGAAGATCAATAATAATAATAATAATAATAATAATAATAATAATAAGAAGAAGAAGAAGAAGAAGAAGAAGAAGAAGAAGAAGAAGAAGAAGCAGCTAATGGTTTTTTCTTCTTCTTTTCATTTTGCAAATCTATGAGAAATAAAATCTAAGAACTGATCTGTCACATGTTTTAAGCTAACACCAATATTTATTCTATGTTTGATCATGGGTGTAACCTGATTATCAAACAGGGGAAAGCAGTCAAACACAAAAAGACCCTAAGTCCAAATAATTTTTTTAATTCATTGTAGAACCCTTTACTTTGGATTAAAAATGAAAACAAAGAAATTAAAAAAACAACATAGAAAACAAAGGAAGGAAGTACATAATTATTACAATAAAATTAAGATGTTACAATTTTAGGGCGTCTTTTTCATAGACGCCTGTCACCTTTTTGTCAAATAGGTTGAGAAGATACTTGTATTTCACGTTTCAGTAGTAAGCACATAACCTGCGCCGGATTTACATATGGGTTAGTATGGTCTGCAGCCCAACGTTACTAGACTAGAAATCCTCTCAAAGTGCGCTGTAATATCGTGGCCCCTGATAAAAAAAATTGTAAACAAACATATCAGAACAGAAGAGATTTATTTTTTCTATATTAAACCTAAATTCTGAGCTAATTTGAAACAATTTAAAGTATGTAGGTCCTTCTTGTTAGAAGGGGTCTTTTAAATTCAATGGGACTCTTTGAAGGGTCCGCATTTAAATTTTGATGTCTATTTTTTTTATATACATACAGATTTTTAACGTAGCTTATTTTTGCATGAAATAGGAATGCATTTCTGCTCAATTTTACACTTCCTTATTGAATAGACATGTTTTGGCTAGGAGCAAAGTATAGTATCTGTTCTGATACTACACTTCAACTTTTTTGTCCTCGGTCAGTAAAAGAGAAATCCTTCTAAACGGAGGCAATTTTTATTTCTGTTCCAATCTATAATGCCCTTTTTGGGGAGCTGGATTTTCCCCACATTAAAAACCGACCTTGTGTCTAACTCTGCCCCCATGAGGAGGCAAGTAAATAAGGACATGTAATAAGTACAAAATTGATCAATATTGCACATATTAAACCAAATAATGGCAAACAAGTTGAAACAATTTTATGGATGGAGGTAGGGCTATACGTAATGAAAAGGCTCACAATTTTATTAACCCAGGGGCATAGTAAGATGTCTTAGTCGTCATCTTCTTTTTCTTTGCCTTCTTCACCTTCTTCTCTTTCTGTTCCTCTTCCTCCCCTTCACCTTCTCTTTCTTTTTCTTTGTCTTCTTCCACCCTTCTCCTTCTCCCTTCTTCTTCTTTGTCTTTTCCCCCTTTTTTGCATTCTCTTTTTTACTCTGCTCCTCTTCCTCATCCTTTTCCTTCTTTTTCTATTTTTCCTCCTCCTCTTTCCTTTTCATTTCTCCTTTTTTCACTCTCCTTCTGCTCCTCTTTTCCATCCTTCACCTTCTTCTTTTGCTTCCATTTCTCCTTCTCCTTCGTCTTTTTCTTACTCTTCCTCTTTCCCCTCTTCTTCTTCTTCTTCTTCTTCTTCTTACTCTTCCTCTTTCCCCTCTTCTTCTCCTTCTCCTTCGTCTTTTTCTTACTCTTCCTCTTTCCCCTCTTCTTCTTCTTCTTCTTCTTCTTTCCCTTGTTCTTGTTCTTGTTCTTGTTCTTGTTCTTGTTCTTCTTCTTCTTCTTCTTCTTATTATTATTATTATTATTATTATTATTCCTCTTTTTTCCCTCCGTCACTACATCTTTTTTCTCCTCCTTCTTCTTCTTCTTCTTCTTCTTCTTCTTCTTCTTATTATTATTATTATTATTATTATTATTAGTAGTAGTAGTAGTAGTAGTAGTAGTAGTAGTAGTAGTAGTAGTAGTAGTAGTAGTAGTAGTAGTAGTAGTAGTGTTGCCATAGGAAAAATCACTTATAGAATTTAAGATTATTCTTTGTTATTTAAATTTTTTGAATTCCGGAAATTTGGTCCAATTTTCCTCCTTCTCCCAAAACTTCTTTGACATGGGAATGCCACACATGTTCCCTTTTAAGGGCCCTTCATATTTAATGTGCAGAGGCTACTATGGTGATTTCATTATGTCTCAAAAGTGCCCAGTATACAATGTGATGTCTGTAAAAATAATGTACTTCAATTTTTATCGCATTGAACAATTATTAGAAATAAAACTGAAATGCATTCCTAAAATGAAATGAATTTCTAACCAGATTGCCAACCAGAATTAGGGTTAGTGTTATGGTTAAGGAAGGGCATGCATGTTTCTTTCTTTTATTTATTTATTTATTTTTTTATTATTCTTCCACACTTTATTATCCCTGGTACGACTAAACTATTGCCAATCAGTAAATGGAGTTGCATGTGTGGATATTACAATGTTTTGTTTGTTCTCAGGTTTAAAATAAATAAGTTTAGATCGTGCAACCCTGTTGTATCGATCCAGCGTTGCCGCGTTTCTGTTTCTGTTCCTTTTTTGTGGCGCTTTTTTTCAATTCAATATGCCGTTTTATATTTTATTTTTTCTTCACATTAATTTCGGTTAAAACGGCTTTCGTCAATTTCTTTTTCTTTTATTTAGTTTGTTTTTCTGTCACAAGGGATTTCGGGGCTACTATGATAATGCATTTTATAATACATTATTATAATAGCCTCACGATACAACCACATTATAAGCCTGCCTTGTAACAAGGCACATAAACATTCATCGAACCAGAAAAAGATGACTAGGTAATAATCAGTGGCACTTTTTCATTTTCTCACACCAGACGTAGATGGACAGGAATCAGCAATATTGCGCAATAAAATGGCTGTTCCTGGAGTTATGTTTGCTCATGTTTTTGTGAAGATGTTATTTTTTTACACCATAATACAGATAAATACTTTATATATTGACATTATACGAAGCGTTACTAAGCGATTACTCTTTAAAACTTGACTATCTCCGCTCATTGGCTAATAAACATCTATAAAGAAATGTCATGTTTTCTAAATCCATTTAAAGTTAAGCAATAAACATGTTACTTCTTTTAAAATTAACTGAGAGATAATGGCCAGTTTGTGCGCAGGAAGTGTAAGACAATAAAGATGGATGAGAACTCATATGTGGAGAAAATGTATGTGGATGGCAAGGTCATTGAGGTCGTTCAGAAATTATCTTACCTTGGTGATACCATTCGAACACAAGCAGGAGCAGGTGCTGGTCTGATAGCTAGAATCAGAAGGCGATGGATGAAGTTTGGAAAAACTTTTGCCATTATCAACCAGCAGAGCGTTACCACTGTGAACTAAGGGAAGAGTCTATCAAGCATCTGTACAAAGTGTGATGATGTATGGAAGTGAAACCTGTTCAGTGATGGTTGAGGACATGCGTTGCATAGAGAGAAATGATAGGAGAATGATACGATGGATGTGTAATGTGAGCCTTAAAGACAGGCTAAGATCTGTAGATCTCGGAAGAAGGTTAAATCTGGACAGCATAGATAGATGCGTGCAGAACAGTAGACATCCATGGTATGGCCACGTTGAAAGAATGGATGAAAGTTCTTGTGTTAGAAGATGTAGAACAATTCAATTAGTAGGGTCAGCCCACAGGAGAAGGCAAAGAAAAACATGTGGGGGGGGGGGCGATAAGTGTGGACCTAAGAGAAAGAAGGATAAAAAAGACCTGGCCAGAGATAGGTTAGTTTGGCAGTCAATTTATAAAAGACGTCTAACACATGGCAGCATGTAGAGCGGACGTTAAACCGATGATGATGATGATGATGATGATGATGATGATGATGATGATGATGATGATGATGATGATGACGACTTCCTAGCAATAAGTTACTTCTGAACGTTTAATACCTTATTTCTTTTCAAATTAATTACATTTGAAGTGGGACAAAAAATCAAATTTACCCAAAACACATAACAGATGCTATAGTTTCAACCTATCATCGTCGAGATAATAACTTCAAGCACAAATTGTACAACAATTTAATGATGAATTACTTTTTTTTACCCACTTATTTGTATATCTTCTACTTCTGTTGTTTATGTTTTTAGCATTGCTGTGTGTCCGTTTTCAGCATCACAAATTTTCTTTCCAGCTTCTGAAAATAGAATTTAGGATACCGAAAACGTACATAACCCAGTTATTCCATTTCAAAATCAAATATTTTAAAATAAAAGAAATGGAATAGAGACAGGTGAAATAAAGTCTTCATAAACCCTAAAACAACATTGCCATAACAAAACTGATTATAGTTTTATAACAATTTAGTTCAGCTACCAACTTTAGCAAACTTACAAACAACAAAGAAAACGTTTTACTTTCTTTTATTTATAATTTGAACATTTATACTCATAGAAATTTTTAAAAATATATATATAGAGAGAGAAAGGACATTCTCATATTTTATTTTATTCCTTGTTTATACACTTGATGATTATAACAAACTTGTAAAATGTGTAACTTTACTTTTGTTTCATTATTTCCATATATATATATATATATATATATATATATATATATATATATATATATATGACGTCACTTGCTTATAATGCATCATTCCTTCCCTTAATAGAAGTAGAATGCCTCGACGTCAAAGCCGCCGTTAAAGTGTTAAAATTATCATAGTTTATTCGCTGTTTACAATTGGCCCAGCGATTAGCGACGTCGGACTGGAGTTGAAAAATACTTGAGGTCCGGGGTTTCGAATCGCATGACCGGTAGTGAATAGTCATATCTCTATGCTGATGAGTCCCGATTGAAAAAGGACGAAACATATACGTACATAGATAATAAACAATAACAAATATTTATTATATATATATATATATATATATATATATATATATGATAAAATTTCGATTTTTGAAAAGCCTTGGCTTAAGGAAAGAATAATAAACACTAGTTTATTACTGAATACACCTTGCATTGAACAATTGAAATTTGAAATAAATTTGGACAATCGTCGCATATTTGTCACTCTTTTTCTTCTATCTCTCTCTCT
Organism: Sepiola atlantica; assembly: GCA_963556195.1. Classification (NCBI taxonomy): domain Eukaryota; kingdom Metazoa; phylum Mollusca; class Cephalopoda; order Sepiida; family Sepiolidae; genus Sepiola; species Sepiola atlantica. The sequence continues at coordinate 170,608,347 of OY744518.1, forward strand.
CTCTCTCTCTCTCTATATATATATATATATATATATATATATATATATATATATATATATTACAGTATTGACACTATTTTTAATGTAAACAAATGTATGTACATATTCTATATTATTTGGTAATTATTTGAAAGCACTATCATTAAACAACCATACAATTATTATTATTTCCGGTAAAGACCAAATGAAACCTTTTAGGAATTGACATTTTAGATTTCACCTGACACCTGACATTTGAACTCTGAACCCTTCAAGTTCAATGGTTTGTAGGGTCATCTCAGGAAGCACTGTCAAAAGCCCTTGATCACCTTTGATCTTAGATTAAAGCTTTCAACTAAGTCTAAAGGTAAAGCAGCGATTAGAGTTAGTCATCAAAAGCTGGATGTTTATTTACTCCTCGCGGAGTTAGGCACAAGGCCAGTTTTATCTTACTCCCACAAGTAAGATGTGACCCAAGATCGGGTCGAGCAAGTGGGGTTAAAAGCCAGCGCTCGAGAGGTGAGCACTCTGGCCATTTAAAAATTGCCTGGGCAGCCCCGTCGGCATTCCCCGGTAGGGGCGCCTCAGACAGTAAGCAATAAACTTACTTCTCCCCAAAGAGGGGAGACGAAGCCTGGGAGGGTGGACCTCATAGAACTGCACAGGACAGGCGTGCAGTATCCATCGGAACAGATACTACACTTTGATCTTAGCCAAAAGGCCGAGAGCTGGATGTGTTCACCCATTCAAATGCTATCAGCTATCTGAAAACGGCTGATCCTCATTGGGGTGATTCATTTATAGTCTCAGTAACAATTGAGCCAACTGAATTATTGAATATTAGACGCACTCGTGACCCGTTCGACGTTACACCACTACCACTATCTATTCTACTTTGATTTCATTCGAAAAGTCATAAACTGTGACGTCATATCTGTTAAGACATTCATCTTGCATAACTAAAAATAATAGATCTCTTAATTTCCATATTATCCTCATTATTTTTATATAGAAGTATTATTATTCTTTATTATTCTTATATCGAAGTAAAGAAACTTATTATTTGCCATCTAATTTACATACGTGTTTATGATGTTTACATACACACATATGTAAATTGGATGGCCACGCTGATAAAAAAGAATCACTTTTTCTCTAAATGCTCAGAGAGATATTAAGAAATATTAGAGAGTGGTTGAATCAACATAGAGTGAGAATGCAAGAGAAATACATAGAAAGCTAAGAGAGAGATGGGTTACTTATTCCGATAATTATAAATTAAAGCTAATTGGAACAATAAAAAAACAAACATTTTTTCAAACATAACTCAATCCCAGAACTAAGGTATATTTTAGCATGTATTTTGTATTATTAAATTATATAGGAAAAAGACTTTGGAAAAAAATTTGATATATAGTTGATTGTCATTCCCAGAACTAAGGTATATTTTAGCATGTATTTTGTGTAATAATTTCATATATAGTTGATTGTCATTCCCTGTGTGCCTTTCTGTCGGTCTGTCTGTCATTCCCTCTGTTAGGATATCTACGGTTCCACTATTTAAGGTCCAATTTCAACATAGCTTTCCAGAATTGTTAGAAGAATATTTTAAACTATATTTCTCCAGGATATAGCTCCCCGTCTGTGGAACACATTACTGTAGGAATGCTTCCTTGTAGATTACAACATGGCCGTCTTCAAATCCGATGTCAACAAATATTTGTAATAAACCGCTCATAAGTAATCAAACTTAGTTCATTCCACTGAGCTGCTCTTCATCTTTCGACTGACAATCTCTCCATCTCATTAACCCTTACCCTTAAGTGGCTCTTGGCCTTGATAAGTGGTGACCCTACACTAAAAAAATATGTTCTTTTCTTTCATTTTAATGATACAGGCCCAGCTATGGGTGAAACAATAACTAGTATTCAACCAATCATCTACAATGACTCATTTGCAATTGATGAACATTAAATACACCAAAAAGGGTTGATATGCCATAAAACTAGACAAAACTAAAACAAATTAAATGCTACTCACTGGACCAACTAATTTATAATTTCAGTATTAATCAATTGTTTCTGAATTACTCTAGCTATCTTTCAGGCATTACACATTTTATTATAATCCACAAGATGCCCTTCTGTCCGTCCATATACCCAAGTTTCCAATAATTTCAGGTTCGATTTCAACCCAACTCTCAGGAAATTCTAGAATTATTTCTGAAAAGGTTGTAAACTATATTTATTAAAGATAGGTTTATGGTTTAGAAGTTAGTGACAAAGTAAAGTTATGAGCACCAAGTGAATTGAAAGAATGGCTGGGTGAGAAACGAGATGATAATAGACATAATGTAATAACTTTTATTTTATTTTTACTTATTGTTTTTTCATCTCCAATCAAGCGTGTGTTATATGGTGTCAAAGTTTTTTATAATATTTCGAGGTTAATACCTCCTTTTCAAAGTATGTCCATATCGAATAGACGTGTCTGTCGTGTGTTGGCTGGATGTAGGTAATACGTTGCTGCAGCCATGAATGCATAGCTTCACAGAGAAAACCGGAAGTGTTTATTTATATATTTTTTCTTTTGTTTTAATTTTAAATTTTATCATTTATTTCTTTATAATTTATTTGTGTTAATATTGTGTATATTTGGTTATCGCAACGTTTTGTTTGTAGAAGACTTTGGGTGTCATTTGGAGGACCTGCCAACAGCGATATCTGACAGGGATTGTTGGAGGGAACAAGTCAGGAGCAACTGATTGATTGATTGATTCTATTTATTTCTTTTTATACTAATGAGTCACCACTTACCAAGAGCAAAAGCCACTCGAGGATGAGGGTTAATAAGACGGCCATATTGTAGTCGACCATGGAAGCAGTCCCGTGGTAATGTGTTTCACAGATGAGGAGTTTCTGGAAAGAAACTCTTTTCATGGAAATTCCGTTTGTTTTTAGGTACACTAAGGAAGAAAGGAAAGTTCTGTGCAGTTGTGGTAATAAGACGAGTCATTGCTGTCAATGTTTTACAAGGAAAACCAGTCGAGTAGAGAAAGACTAGCAACGTTTCTTCTGTGAAAAAAAGGCTGTAGGGAAGAGAAGAGATAATCCTCCACTAGATTATGAAGTTGATTTTGTGCTCCGTCAAGGCAAGAAATGGTGATATTAACTACATCTGGTAGGAGTACTCCATCTTAGGAGGCATCTGCCTCTTATACAGATGGAGGGTTGCATCTGGAGCGGTTTTATTTACATCTGTTTACAGTATTTACATCTTTCAAACAGTTGGCCTGATCCTGGTTCTTGGTGTGTTCACAACGTTTCAGCCTTCTTCAGGTGTTTTTTACACAACATTCTGGCCATCGTACTATCTAGCCTTCTACTGGTGTCTTTTTATTGTAGCCAGTAACTTTGGGAGAATTCTGAGCTGAACCCTTTATTTAATCCACTGAAATAGACAACTCTCATTCCATTCGTGTTTCATGACTTTTATATATCTAGTACCAGTTAATTTGTCTTAGATTCCTTCACGAGGGATTGAACTCACAACCCTTGGGTAGAATTCACTCTAGAATATCTCGTAACTAACAAGTTTAGCGTTCCAATGTGGACTATTCAAAATATGCTTCGAGGGCATAATACCAGTCGAAAGGTAGAAAAAGAAAAGACTGTTAGACAACGTTTGCGAATGGACGAACATCAACATGAAACAAGCGAACACCTTGGCCAAAGATCGTAGGAGTTGAAGGACACTCAGCCATGTTAGTGCATATTCTGCAACTAGTGGTGAAAACGTTTAATAATAATTATAACAATTTTATCAACTTGGTTATATATTTAGTAGTATTGGTCATCAATTTACAACTAATTAAATGAGTGGTTCTTGCAATATCCTATATGACTGTAATAAAGCATGTTCTGATTGGTCATTTATTTACAACAAAGTCAACAATGGTTCTTGAGATATTCTAAATGACAGTAGTAAGGTGTGCTCTGATGGGTCATTTAACTATTTACAACAAAGTTAAACTATTGTGTTTTGATATATTCGAAATGGCTAGAGTGAAGTCTGTTTTGATTAGTCATTTACTTACAATATTGATAGCTGATTCGTTCATGCGATATTCAAAATGACTTCCCAGACTGAAATTATTAATCTGTTGTCACCTTAAAGGGCTGAAAGAAATAACACGAACAGAAGGTAATTAACAAGAAATTATATTAACAGAAAGTACAGAAGTAATGGGTTGACAGAGGTTGCTTCCACACTTTGCTTCTCTTCTCACTTCTTCTGATTGGTCATAAAGACTCTATTCATAGAGTCAGGAAGAGTCCATACAGTGACGGAATAGGGTAGATTACAATAACACAATCATAACTGATGGTGCTAATATATAGCGACTCATATTTGAAGATAATGAATTCAATAAATTAATGTATATTTTTTAAATTTTATCTTACAGTCTCAAAATTGAATTGGATGCTCAATATGGTGTCTGCAAATGATACAATATCCCAAAATGCATCTTCACCACAAGATGGAGATGTCCATCATGTTAACAATGACGAAGATGTACCATGGAAGGTGATGCTATATAAGTTGTACGGCAGCGATGCAGAACTATTTCTCAATGCAGATATGCATTTCAAGAAAAGGCTTAACCCAAGATTGCTGAAACTTGGTGGTGAGTAACTTTGTCTTTTATTTGGTTTTCATTCAAACCGTAACAGATGTTTCGTGGTATCACAGGGCTGCTCAGGTAATTTTTAAAGGGCCATAGTGCATTTGTGTGCTGGCTTATTATCCCTACCTTCCGGCCTTGTGCTGCATCTTTCTGCGATGGGAGGGTAGTAAATACTGAGGCGAAGGAAGCCATCTCTTTTCTTACTCCAATTCAGTTCAGGATCTGTCCTCGCCAGTCAGTCTAGGAGAGACTGGGTCATTGTGACAGCGGTGGCTTTTTTTTTCTGTCAAGCTTTGGTATTTGTTCTATCAAGCTGTAGGAGGTCAACCATCCCAGGCCTTGCCTTCTCGCTTTGGGAAGGAGTTATGCCGACAGGGTTCTCCAGACAATTTTTAAGGGGCCAGAATGCATCACCTCTTAGACTCTCCACCTTCAGGCCTTGTGCCACATCTTCCCACCGTGAAGGTGGAGTAACTACACTCAGAAAACGATTTTTTTAGGGCTGAAGAGTGAAAACTCTCAACATACATCATCATCATCATCATCATCATCATCATCATCATCATCATCATCATCATCAGTTTAATGTTTGTTTTACATGCTGAACAGTATAGCGAGATGTGTGCAGAACAGGAGACTCCGTTGGTTTGGCCATGTTGAAAGAATTAGTGAGTGTAGATGTAAAACAGTTGTCATAGCAGAGTCAGTTGGCAGGGGAAGGCTAAGGAAAACATAGGAGGAAGTGATAAGGATAGATTTGAGAGAAAGAGAGATAAAGAAAGACATCGAAAGAGATAGGTTAGTTTGGTAGTCAATTTCTAAAAGCCGTCCAACATATGTCAGCATGTAAAAGAGACGTTAAACCGAATATGAGATAAAAACAAAAACAATGTTGTATACCAAATACCAATGTACATGCCTATTACAGAATTTCATTCCTAACAACAAAATGATAAGTGACATTTGTGACACAACAACAACAAAATGGTAAGTTAGATTTGTCACACAACAACAAAATGATAAGTGAGATTTGTCACACAACAACAATAAAATGGTAAGTTAGATTTGTCACACAACAACAAAATGATAAGTGAGATTTGTCACACAACAACAACAAAATGGTAAGTTAGATTTGTCACACAACAACAAAATGATAAGTGAGATTTGTCACACAACAACAACAAAATGGTAAGTTAGATTTGTCACACAACAACAAAATGATAAGTGACATTTGTCACACAACAACAACAAAATGGTAAGTTAGATTTGTCACACAACAACAAAATGATAAGTGAGATTTGTCACACAACAACAACAAAATGGTAAGTTAGATTTGTCACACAACAACAAAATGATAAGTGAGATTTGTCACACAACAACAATAAAATGGTAAGTTAGATTTGTCACACAACAACAAAATGATAAGTGAGATTTGTCACACAACAACAACAAAATGGTAAGTTAGATTTGTCACACAACAACAAAATGATAAGTGACATTTGTCACACAAAAACAACAAAAATGATAAGTGACATTTGTCACACAACAACAACAAAATGGTAAGTTAGATTTGTCACACAACAACAACAAAATGATAAGTTAGATTTGTCACACAACAACAACAAAATGGTAAGTTAGATTTGTCACACAACAACTACACTATTCGAGATTGGTTGGTTGGTGTGATGGGCAATGGCGATCCTCCCAAAGTAAATACCAAAGAATCGCCTGTGCTGTACATAAAAGCCTCAAACAACAATAGGTTTAATGTGCTGTTGTTTTAAATATAAAAAAGTGAGATGCAGTGAAGCGGATTCGAACTGTAAACCTCCGGATTAAAAATGATTCGGCATTTCAAGCTCCATATAAGGTGGATGATTCTACTGTTCATTAGTTAGCTTGGAACGTCTCTAGTGTCCATGTCATTTGTTGCCAGAGAGATATTCGCGAGAACAGGTGTTTGTTTGAGGTGGTGTCGGTTTGAGATGTGCAGCTCATGGTTAGTTTGGCCATTATATTTTGGGACTTTTGGATTAGCATGGAAATAAGAATACAAACAGTTTGTTTTTTTGTTTTTTTTTTGTTCTTTTTACGGCATATCGACCTTTTTCCAAGTCATTTAATATCGAATCCAATCATTTGGGTAAAAGATTTCATGCTACAAAATTTTAATATCTTCACATATTCATTCCTGCTGTAAATGCTTTTGTTTTTGTAAACGATTCGGTTGTAGATTCATTTTTTCCTAAGCTTACTTTGTAAATACTAAATTTTATTCTGACTCATCGATGAGGCCTTAACAGGTACTACCACTCCTTTGCGTCACAGTGGACCTGGGGGTAATGACAACAAAAGAGGGACTCCATATGTGACGTTTTCTAAGCGTATATATTTTGTAAAGAAATAGGCTGTAAATGCCGAGACAGAATGGACCTGAGAGTAATGACAACAAAGGTATAACTCCCCAAAGCTTCTAAATAGAGGGCCTCATCACCTGATGCAGTTTTGTTTCCCATCCAGGATGGTTGGGAGTAAAGGGAGCTTAAGTAATTGATAGGGTTGGCAAGTAGGCTCGGCTAAGGTGAGACAAAGACCTTGCCCACGTGTGTCTAAGGAAGGTGTGTGTCTTATCAGGAGAGATTTTATTTAACCGATAGATGGGGCCCTGACAGATACTGCCACTCTATCTCAGAGTAGACCTGGGAGTAATGGTAACTAAATGGCGACGGCACATTCCCCAATACTCCCAAATTGGGGCCCCGCAAGTGGATGCAGGACCAACTCTATCCAGGTGCTTTTTTTCAACGACATATGAATACACATCGCATACACATAAAATAAAAGTAGAAAAATCCTTATGAACAGCACACAAGTTATACAAAAATACAATTGCCAAAAACAGTCTAAAAATGAAAGTATTCTCCTCATAAAATTAGAATCGTCCTTTATCAACATCAACCAGATTATTAGTCTACAAATTACAGTTATTTAAGTGAAGCTGCTGTTTCAAATTTTCAAAACCATGGAAAAATCTGAATTCCGTGTGTTGCTTTCTGATGGGAAAAATACTGTTCAAGCAAAGCAATGGCTTGATAAGTGTTATTCGGTCTTTGCTCCATCAGAAACAATGGTCAAGAAGTGATAAACGCGGTCGTACAGACACAAATGATGCTAAATGCTGAGGTCGCCCAAATTCGCCAGTTGTCTCGAAAAACATCATAAAATGTCCACGAACTCGTTTTGGCCGATCGTAAATTAAAATTGCATAAGATATTAGATAGGGTTGACGATACCAGAAGGCAGTGGATTCACCATTTTGCATGAACATTTGTCAATGAGAAAACTGTGTTCAAAGTGGGTGCCGCATTTGCTCACAGTCGATCAAAAACAGCAACGAGTCGCCAATTCAGAGCATTGCTTGCAACTGTTTCAATAAAATAAAAAGGAGATTTTTTCGTCAATATATGACAATGGATGAAACATTGGAGTCAAATCGGCAATCAATTGAGTGGATAGCAGCAGGTTAAAGCCGTCCAAAATGACCACGTATGCAAACTTAGCAGGAAAGGTTTGGGCCTACATATTTTAGTATGTGCAACGTATTTTGTTTATCGATTACCTTGAGAAAGGAAGAACCATCAATAGTGAATATTGGTGTGTTTGAAGGTAGAAATCGCTACAAAAAACGGCCACAACTAAAGAAGAAAAGGTGCTCTTTCACCAAGACAATGCACCGTGTCACAAGTCGATCCCAAAACTACATGAATTACACTTCGAATTGCTTCCGCACCCACCCTATTCTATAAATATGGCCCCTAGTGATTACTGGCTGTTTGCAGACCCCAAAAGAATGCTCCACGGAAAATTATTTGGCTCCAATAAAGAATTAATATCAGAAACTGAGGCGTATTTTGAGGCTAAAGATAAATCGTTTTACAAAAAGGCATCAAATTGTTAGTTAACCGTTGGAATTAATGTTTCACCCGAGACAGAGACTATGTTGATGAATAAAGTCGAATTTGGCCTAAAAGTTGTTGTTTTATTAGTTAGGCCCGGGATTTGTTAGTGATAAAGTGTAGTATCAGAACAGATACTACCCTTTGCTTCTTCGAGTCTTTTATGCTTTGCTAAATCTAAAACAAGATGTGTTCATTCCATCGGATACTTCCAGCTGAAACGTGACTGACTGATTGACCGAAGGGCAAAGTCTCTCATGTGAGGATGCATCTAAGATGTCTGGCCATTAAGTGGGTCATTAAGATGGCTGCGTTTAAGTTGACTGTGTAATTATCTTCCTGTGTCTTCTGAATGAGATATGCAGAATAAAAGAAACAGATAGCATACAGAAATGAATCAAATTATTAATGGCTGCAACCTTCCGATTGTCCAGGCACTCGGCAAAAAATACAGCACAGAATTAACAATTAATTAACATTCCATAATTTGTTGTTGCACTCAGGAGAGCGAAAACTTCCACTAAACCTTAACAGTAAAACGAAACGTTACTAAATTAAAGACAATCATTCTCGGCGATCGAAGATAAACATAAAGAAAATTCCATAGATTTTTATCAAGTAGTTTTAGGGTCATTTTAAAAATTATGCTGTCTCTTCTGCATTTTGGAAGACATTTTGGCCAGGAGCTAAGTTTAGTATCTTTTTTGATACTACACTTCATCTTTTCTGTCTTCGGTCTGTGGAGGAAAAATTCTTCTAAACTGAGGCAATTTATCCAAAAAGCCCTCTTTTGGGGAGCTGGATGTTCTCCATATTAAAAACTGACCTTGTGTCTAACTGTCTAACTCTGCCCTTGAGGGAAGGATAGTAAATAGGGACACAGAAAAGAAATCAAACCAAACACGGAAACAAATGCAACCCTTTAATCTGAATCTATTGCTCTTGAAGACCTTGAAGAATTAGAATATTTAATATTTTATTTCTAAGTTTTTGTAGCGACGACTTGTTTGTTTTGTTTTTTTCCAAACAGGCAGTCGCCATTTTGTATGTCGTGTTATCATGGATAACATATGGTAGTCGGAAGAAATATAAAAAGAGGGTAATAATTAAGGAACAGTGTAGTTTCCACAGAGACATTTTGTCAAGGACACACGTAAGAAAGATATATTAAACATTATATAAGAGTGAAAATGTTCCGATTTCCTTGCCTCCCCACGAGGGTAGAGTTAGACACAAGGTCGATTTTTAATGTGGAGAAAACCCAACTTCTCAAATAGGAGCACTCTGGATTGGAACAAAAAATTAAAATTGCTTCAACCCAGAAGGACTTCTCCTTCACCGACTCAGGACAGAAAAGATGAAGTGTGGTAACAGAACATATACTGAACTTTGCTCCTAGCCAAATGTTACTAAAGGAAAGAACATGTTAATTGTCCCAGCACAATCGAAATACACACGTTGCCAGAGTCAACGAATAGAGACCGATATATGCAATGAACAATGTACAAGTAAATATGACTTACTTTGTTGTTGATATTCTGGGAGCCTGATGCTGCGACCTGAAATGGGTTCTGATGGGAATGGCATCAGACTTGTGAAGACCGTGCAAAGATGGTAGGCTGTCGGAGCTCGTCTGAGCCCTGTGTGTCCAAGCCCAAAAGAGGTGAATCCAGTTTTCTAAATTTGCACGGTAGAGGGGGAGGAGATTTTATATTTTTCATTTTAGGAGAGTGTATTGTTTAGTTGGCTAGTAATGTTTCAAGCGAGATAACTTGAATCTGGTCCAAGGGAGATCACTCTCTAATAATTTCGAGCCAACAACCTTATAACTCTTCGGTTGTTGGTATTTAATCCCACTCCTACCTCCATCCATACTACGATAGAATGTGCCATAAGATCGGTTTAATGTGAACCCAGCACTATTCGAGGGTCAGGGTCACTTTACAAATGAATTTGTCTCCTCAGTATTATCCTAATTTTTTTAGGCACCAAAATTTATAAGACAAACTACTAGTATGTATACTACACTTTGATCTGAGTGGCGGTATCTACCTACCCTCCCTTCAGTCAAGTATGATGGTCAGTTTAACATATGGGACCAAGTGTCTTTTAGCGGCCAGGGTCATTTATAACCTCCCTCATTTTGGAAAGCACCAAAAAGAAAGGAACAAATATGGGCACAAATACTACACTTTGATCTGGGCCAATAGCCTTAGTTGTATACATGAAATAAGCTTTGTAATTCAAGTCTAAAGAAGACAAAATCGTATTTTTTTATTTTCACATCTTGTTAAATGAGAAAATTATGGTATAGCTATTTTGTTTGGCTATGAAGAAAAAAAAGTTTCAATCTAGATTTTGGATTGCCTTAGGTAACAAGATATTTACATTTAGGAATTCTCAGACATTTGTTTATTGTTTTGACTTGGGGTGATATGTTATTCTCCTTTTAGAAGATAGGATTTAGAAGCACCTGGAATACGTCAGATAGTACCAGTTGATAGCCATTAGGTGAGTCTTCTACACAGATATTAGAATGGTCTTCAATCAGATCATGTTTATTTTATGAAATCCCACAATGCCAAATAAATATATGAGAATAAATTAAATCTTATTCTGTCCAATGTTTTACTCATAATATACACAGGCAAAAAGTATCATCTATAGAGTCCCTAATTTATGTAAAGCCCACCAGATATCTTTTGGCACGTTGTCAAAAACTTTATTCAAATTCGCAAAAGTAAAATGCAGGTTATTTTTCTTATCAAGATACTTCTCTTGCATTTGTCTCAAGATAAATATAGCATCAGTGGTACTATGCTCAGGCATAAAACCAAACTGCATTTCATCTATGCTTATCTGACTTCTTATTTGCTGCTCAATTATTCTCTCAACCAGTTTCAAGGCATGATCTATCAAATTTAAACCTCTGTAATTACGTCTATCCAGAGTTCCTTCTTTACTCTTGTAACAGTTCACAATTGCACTAAGACCCCAGCCTTTCAGAATAACACCTTCTTTTATGATGGTTTATCGAGTCTGTGATCATCTACATGCCTGTTTCACCTGCAGCATTCAGCATTTCTGCGACAACATTTGAAGGTCCTGCAGCCTTACCTTTCTTCATCTTACTCGCAGCTTCTTGTAAGATTTCTTTCTCAATTATGATGATGATGATGATGATGATGATGATGATGATGATGATGATGATGATGATGATGATCCCCAAAAAAGGGTGAACAAAAAAATGAATCTCTAACATTCTTTGTTTTATTGCCATTATTTTATTTATTGATATGCTCCATATGTGCACCTCTGCATTGCAAGCGCACTCGCATACATTGTAAAAAATTGTCAATAACTCTGACTCACTCCTCTCTTGGCACTGAATGAGTAGTTCCATTACCCTTAGTGTTCAAGTTTAAGATTGTTCGATGGACCCCGAATTTGAAGACTCACCTGAACATGAGTTTTTCTTTGTTCATGTGCAAGCGTCACTTTGCTCTGTTATTATCACAAAGTTTTTTTAAACACTATTTCCTTATTGGGTTATTTTTTTAAACACTATTTCCTTATTGGGTTATTTTTTTTTAAACACTATTTCCTTATTGGGTTATTACTTTTGATGTTGGGCATGTGATTAAGGAATTTGGTTTTATCATTTGGATTTCTAAACCTGGATTTGTGATATGGACTTCTTTACTGAAGTTACTGTTAGCACATTTATTATTAACAGACACATTTGGTTGGTGTACTACATACTCTGATTGTCATCACCGAGTTGTATACTATGTAATCATTTAGTTCCAAAAAATACTTCAATCAACTCAAAATCATACCCTGTCTTCTTACTGTCATTTATGTGTGTATGTTGGTATCCCGCCTACCGATGACAATTTCGTTAGCTGTAATAAAAATCCACCTGCCATGCTTCTCACATTAATCATTCAATTAATTAATTCAACAACAGAATCTTAGAAGATGAAAGATTTATTCACCATGATCGTCCAGTTGGCAGCAAGATCAAAAAAGGATGAAGACAGAAAACGAGAAACCTATTTTAAGCTCATCGCTTGATTATTTAACATTGTGGTAGCGCATTTTAAAATGCATTTTATCAGTTCAGCCACTCCATCCGAACTACCAAGAACTGCACCAACTTCCATCTCAGACCAAACACCATCTACTTCCTTTCTCACGAATTTCACTTTATACAATAAAAATAAAATGTTAAAATTTAAAACTATACTACCTGCGACTACAAAAAGAAAAGAAAAATTTACATTTCGAATTCTTGAAATATCAGTTTTCTAGAACAAATAACTTAAAAACAACATTACTTTACTGCAATAGTAAATAAAAAATTAAAGTTTTAAGAAAGTGTATTTATAAAAAATATTACTTTTTACTAAAAATTGCGAATTTATCCCGAAAGATACTATTCAACCAATGCATCTGTCTAAACGGGAACTTTCTAGTCGAACTTGGGAATCTTTATACCAAACTCAGGAACTGGCCGAAATTTCGAACTTAATCCCTCATTCTATCCTCATTCTATCAGCCACAGCAGTGTTAACCAATGAAACTTCCAGTTATTACGCCTGTAGTGAGAACTGAAACTTCAGCCTCCAGAAGACTGTTTCACTTGAACTGATTTTTCTTATCATAGTTCACCCCAAACAAGGCAGGCCACCACTGTAGACGTACGGGACTACTGAGAATAAGGATGAAAGTTTTGGGGGTCATCCTAAATTGGAAGCTGTGCAGCAAGATGTTTGTTCACATTAGTTTTAAATTTCTGCATGTTGGTACAGTTGGAGAAATAGGGAGGGAGTTCCAGAGGCCGGCAGCACAAGGAAAGTAGCTATTGGGGTAGAAGGCTTTACGGAATCTGGTGACCTCCATAATGAATGGATGGGATTTAGCTGATTGTAGGGTTGGTCTAGTGTATTTACATCGAGGGGGCATTAGAGCAGTAAGTTCATCAGAGCACAATCCATTGAAGTACTTGTAAAACAAGTACAAAGATGCAATATTGCGGCACTGGGACAGGGGCTGGAGCTTGGTGGATAGTGAGGGACCTATTAAATTTGCGACTCTTTTTTTGTGTGCACGTCAGTTTTATCCACATGACGAGAATAGAGCATGATGTCGTCAACAAATATACCTATCTCAGACTCAATGTCATCAGGGAGGTAATTTATGAAAATCAGAAACAATAAAGGTCCAAAGATCGATCCCAGCATTTATGTCATAGTGTTTGGATGAACGACCATCGAGGACAACCTTGATTTTTCTTTTGATTAAGAAAGATCTAATTATATTTAATATTCATTCAGTAATACCATATGAGCATATTTTTAGAAGCCCTTCATGCCAGACCTTGTCAAAGGCTTCGAATATATCAAGCACTATCGGCCTACCTTCACCTGCCTTGTATGGTATATGCGTTCAGAGATGACCGTTAGGATATCCACAGTCGATCGTGCTTGTCTAAATCTATACTGGCGGTCAGAAAGAAGTTTAGCATTAACAAGGTGCCGGACTATTGCAGATTGATTAATGATTCAAAGACTTTAGCAAAAATCGGGAGTAGACTGATGTGGCGATAATTCTGAGGATCAGTTCTATCTCCAGAGTTCTTGAAGACTGGTACCACAGAGGCAATTTTCTAGCTATAAGGGAAGCAAGATTCAGCAAGGCATTTGTTGTAGAGTTTGGAGAGGACAGGGACCAGTTCAACAGAGCATTTCTTTATTACTATTACTGGTTATAAGATCAGGTGCAAATGCTTTGAAAGTGTCACGGTTTTTTATGATGTCCCTGACCTGATATGGAGTGATGACCAGGTTATCAAGTGTGGCTTCAGTCTGCAATGGGAATTTAGGGAGGGGGTGGTTTGCTGAGTCCAAAGTGGAGTTTAAGGCGAAACGCTGGGCAAGTAGTTCAACCTTATCAGTTGCCGTGCAAACAACATCATTGTGGTTTGATAGTTGGGGAATTGTTGATTGTCCATTGTTCACAACACTATTGTAGATTTTCCAGAAATTGCGAGTACCTAATTTCTGCAACTGAATGCGTTTTCTAGTCATCTCTGTATACTTTCTCTTTGCTTCACCTATTACCGCCTTACAAGTTGTTCTTGACGCTATAAATTTCTGTCTATTCACAGTTGACTTATGGCGTCTGAATTGTCAGAATGTTTGCTACCTCTGTGCAATAGCAGCTGCACATTCCGAGGTGAACGATTGAGGAGAGTGGGGCTTGCTGTAGAATTTTTGCATGGGAACATATGCTTTAATGCCTTAATGATCAGCAGGGAGTGAAAGAGAAATTATACGTGGAGTTACCAACTGTGTCTGTATAGCTGGAGAATCCCAGCCAGTCACGGTGGTGTGCATTAAAATCCCTAAATACATGTATTTGGGCACTCGAATCAAGTGAGAGTGCTGTATCTATGCTTTCTGAGTCAGACTTAAGCAGGATACAGTTCTGGGTTGAAGGAGAACAGTATAAGAAATATAAGTAACTAACGCTGTGTTATAAGGTTACTCTAAAGCATATGTAGGCTTGGTCATCTGATTCTAACATATGTTCTTTAGTCAAGGGGAGGGTGTTCCGAACATAAACTCATAGCACGTGCACACTTTTGTTAGAGTCTTTACGGTAGAGTTGGAGGTAATCAATCACGTCAAAATGGTGTGAGGAGATTGAGGATTGTAGGTTTGTTTCACTTAGTGCTAGGATATCCGGGGAGTTTACTAGGAGAAAGGTTTCTATGTCGTTGATGTTGGTTCTAAGTCCCCGGATATTTCTGAATGCTAGCCTCAAATGTGAAGATGTCATTTTAGTTTTAAAATTAAGTGGGGAAGGCAAAATGGGTGCTTGTTTAGTGCCAATGAGCTCACACACCCAGACCATTAGTTGAGACTTAATCCATGGGAGTTGTGACCTCAGGAAAGCCCATTGGGGATAACTGTAGGGCCCCTTTCCATGCGCAACATGGCACATACAGCTACCCATGATATTATACAACTGTTGATGGAGCCACCGTTCTTAGCGCTACTTAAGAGTTTGGACTCCTGTACTAAGAGTCAGAAACAGCAGCCAGACAAGATGTCTAACCTGTACCCTCAACCTGTCGGAGCAAGAGTGACCCAGACTAGTCATGTGAGACTTAGTGACAAAAATTTTTCCTCAAGTTGCCCAGATAGAGAGAAAAAGAGATGACGTTCATTGTCCTAGTCAGGAAATAAGGCCAATGCTGTTACCTGTTACACCACGTGACCATATGGATTATTCTAGCATGAATTTGGGGAGCCTTAAACCTTTTTTTTTTCTAGATATGTAGCATCAGTACTTATTACAAACAAGATGAGAACAGTAGTCCAAATAATCCAAATAATATTAATTATCAATTCTCATCTCAAAAATTCTGTAACTGTAAAATTCTGCAGTACGCCTTAGTAATCATTAAATCAGTCTTGCTCCTCCGACAATCACAAATAACTGAACGCACTAAATCTTGTCTTGATTATCTGCATTCGTTGATTTATTTTTATTCCTTTCCATGTAGACCCGTGTCATAACGGTTAATAACGTTGATTTATACTCAGTTGTAAGTGACAGTCTTCTGAAGGTTGAAGGTTCAATCCTTACTATAGGCGATAATAAATAAGAACATAAAAATTCTATTCTGACTCATTATTTTATTTATTGTTAATTTTCTCCATGTCGATCCATGGCATAACGATTAAAGACGTTGATTAGCAATCAGTTCTAAGTGACTGTTTTCTGCAGGTTAAAGAATCAATCGTCACTACTAAGAATAACTAAGTATAATATAATAATTAACACTTTATCAAATATATGTGACTAGGGGGAGCATAGTTTTACTAATATAGCTTAATGGTTAAAGGCATTGGTTAACAATCAGTTCTAAGCGACAGTCTTCTGGAGGTTGAAGATTCAATCTTTACTAGAGGCGATAATAATTAAAAATAACATACAAATTCTATTCTGGTGTATTAGTTTATTTATTTTTACTCCTTTTCATGTTGACCCGTGGCATAATGGTTAGAGGTATTGGTTAATAATCAGTTCTAACCAGCCAACCAGTGCGTTAAATAATAAACCCTGATCACTTAATGACTCTTCTGCCACAATGTGTCCAGGTACCAATTAACATACAGTGTTTTCTAGGTGACCATTTAGTTAATAATAGGGTTACTATATAAGTAGGTAAGCAGATGGGGTTGTTATTGAATTGTTCCTAGCTTTCTGATGACCAGGGTTGGATGGTGCTTCCACCTACTGCAGACCTCACCTCTAACCTGATTTTTCAAGGTAGGGTTCAGCTCAGGAACACTTGTCATCCATTCTAAAATCGCTAATGAGATAGGACACGGAGTCATAGATAACATTTAAATGTGTACATGTCTAGAAGTCGAAGTCTGTAGAAAAGGGAAAATATTTTTATAAACGCGACCAATCAACCATAATAATAGACATCGTGTCTCTGTTTCGATCTATCATTATACTAAGGCGTTTGTTTCCCCTCAGGTTTTTTCCTATATATTTTAATCACACAAAATACATATAAAAAATATTCCTTAGCATTGGGATTGAGTTAAGTTTGAAAAAATCCATTTTAATTGTTCTATGTACTATTTTGATTATTCGAACTACTGTACTCATCTTGGATGTTATTCTCACAACGTATTGGACGCAAGGACCTGTGGCGGATAGAGTGCTAAGTAATAATTAATTCTAAGTGAGAGTCTTCTGAAAGTTGAAGGTCCATCCTCAATATGGGTGATACTAAGAATACAGTTACAAATTACTTAAGACTTCTAGCCGGTCATGGCTAATAGAACGAGAGCAAGCTACTCCCATGGATTAAATAAAATATTCCATTCGAAATTCTGTACAGATTCCCGAGTTCGACATAAAGATTCCAGAGTTCGACAAGATACACCTGAAGAAGGTCGGAGGTTACATCGGCCAAAACTTGTGATGATAACATCCAAGATGAGTATAGTACTTCGAATAATCCAAATAATACAAACATAAAAAACATTTAGTTAACAACTACGTAATATTTATTCATCTAACATTGTCCCCTGTCTTTTACTTAGTTCGAAATCGAAAGGTATCGCCCCAGAAATGAAGAAATCAAAAACACCCAAGGACTTTTATATAGCTTATAATTTATTGTATGTGGAATGTCGACAACTTTTAGCACACTCCACTTATGGTTACAATCAACTCTCCAAACCCCAAGCTGGGGGAGCAAAAGGTGGAATGTCTACTCTCTTCGATCGTCAAGTGAGTTTTCTTGTTTGTCCAGATTCTCTGTCGATTGATGACGTACGTTTGCTATTGTTTTTTGATATATTACTGAATTAGCATACTTCAAAATGAAAACCAAACCAATGTTTACGATTAGTCTCAACTTTGCAATCATCAAAACAATCATAGTCGCATTCCAAATGAATTGTCTACTCACATCTCTGACCCCCACCACATCACCATCTACCATTTTTATACACTATTTTCCTTTTTCTGATAACTCCAGGTTAATCTCGTTACAATTGTAGGAATGCTAGGAATAGTTTCGAAGAGAAATTGGAATAAAAGGAAGGATTACAATATACAACGCTGATGTAAAAGCTGGAATATTAAGGAAAATCTTTGAGTGCAGAAACTATCCCACATAATTAGATAACGCTGAAAAACCACATGTAAGTTAAAATAGAAATAGTGTGTGTTGCGTGGAGGGGGATGAGAATAGAAAGACCATTACACAAATCCAAAGGAACGGAAACTACCAAAAATTCCATAATCTGATAGCATTCCCTCAAAAAAAAAATGTGGCACCAGCTTCGGCTGGTACCACACAAAATGGTTTTGAAGGGTCAAGCAGAATGGAAAGATCAAGGAATGAGATCATCAACCAGACCTCGAATGGAAAGGTGTGAGAAATATTGGAACCTTGGGGAGGCTTATTGTTACTCAGATTCCAGAGAGAGCCAATAGTAGTTTTCAATGAGAAATTGATAGGACGACTTTTACAATAATGCAAAATGATTTGCATGATTAGCGAAAGAGATGGAGAGTACTGGAAATCTGGGAAAACTTGTTCTCACTCAGATTCCAGGGAACACCACTTGTTATTACCAGTGGGCAACAACTGATAATGACTTATGTGAAAACTCCTACTGATTAAATAATAACAATAAATGTAATATTAGCAGAACCTGTATCCTGGTGTTGCCGGGAAAAATTAAGGAAACCAAAAATTGCAACCTCCAGAAGTAAATTGACCAGAAAGAATGAGAAAGACGCTTTTCACCTTTATCCATGATATAAAAATAGTTGTAAAAGTTACTAGGGAGAGGTGAGATACTGACTTTTTTACTTGTCTGTTGTGTGTGTGTGCTGGCGTTTTATGGGAGGGGGGGGGGGTACAATTTCACAAAAGAATAAAATGGCTGACTTATTTACAAACGAACTGAAATGCATTATAATGGAATTTAATTTCATAATGAAATTTAAAAAATGACTTAGATGCTTGGCAGTGTATGTGTGTGTGTTAGGGGAGAGGCCTTTGTTTTTAATTTACAAGGTAGAACTGATTGGATCACAACCCTCAGAAGTAAATTGACTGGAAGAAAACAGGAAAGACTCTTTCCTCCCAAAATGCTAAGCTTTTATTCACGATATAAAAAATATATATGGTATATGTTATAATAAAGTGAAAACAATCATTGAATTAGAAAATGATAAGAACGAATAGTAAATGAATGAGATGTTTTTATGCAAAGCAATATCAAATTAGTTAACCATGGTACATCGATGGCTATATTAGAAAGCTATTGCTTATCTATTCTGAATATGAATTTGGCGTTTTAATCTTACTGTCAGCCGAATAAACGGCCCATCTTTATAAATAAAGATTTGGTTTAATAAATCCGTCACTCTATAATAAAGACCAATGTGTATTTATTTGCACCAGCCATAATATGCTCTCTCTGTCTGGTCACATATTTTTGCTAGTATATATAATTTAAGTGTTGAATTTGCAAATGAACAGTGAGTTGTGACAATTTCTTGTTGACGTACACTACCTCCCCCACTCCACCTCAAAGGAGGAAACAATGCATGGGAAGATGGTATCATGACAACAGAATAGATATGCACTACCCTCTATAGGGGGAGGTAATGCCTGGTCTCATGACAACAGAACAGATATTACACTACTCCCCTTAATAGGGCATTGAAATATAGTACAATTAATAGAAGTAATAGTTTTGGCTTCAGACACACATATACCAAATCTCCATTAGTAATAGCGGTACAATAGTAAAATTGATAGAAAAAGTATAGTTTCGGCTTCAGAGAGATACGAAATCTCCATTAGTAATAGATATAAATATATATCCGTCCCATCACACAAACATTAGCAAATAAAGAACTGCAGGACGAAACCATTTCAGGTGTTTAGGAGAAGGGGGAAAGCAAATAGCAAGTCCAACACCCCACCCATCCCACCACGTGAAATGAATTCGGAAAGAAATCCTTCACTTTATTTTACTTTTACTTTTTTTAAACTTTCCCGTTTGAGACGTTTTTTTTCTTTTTAATTTCTTTTTTTAACTTTGCCGATTGATACGTTATTTTATATGTATATGAATATTAGTATGAACACTAGCGAAACATTTGAAATAATAAAAGAAAAGTAAAAGAATTAAGTAAATTAAATATCTAAAAAAAAGAATAAATTAAATGTCCGAATACAAATAAAAAATAATCAGTATTTTGGATCATAGTGTTTGTTATGTTATTAATTAGCAGCCATCTTGGATTCTTTGAGTCTTTACTGCCATGATTATCTCATTTTTTTATAGAGAGTTAGTTAGCAAGGGAGATAATTAGAACATTACAGTTTTCTCTTGCTGTATTGAAAAAAACATCAGACTGTTACATTAAATGTTTTTTACTTTTTACTTTTTATTTTAATTAGAAAAAATTGATTGTTTATCAAAAGTCCATTTGGTAATCAGCCAATGAAAATGCGTGGCTTCCTCTCTTGAATATGATAATTTTGTGTAGTTATAGATGTTGCCGTGTTTCTTTTTTATTCTTCTTCTATTACAATTATCAGCTCGAAGAACTCGTCATACTGGATAATCTCAGGTAAACCCACATTAGGGGTTATTGGTATTTTAGATGCGGACATCGCATATTTTATAGCTGTGTATTACTTCCATTTAACTTTGTCTTTAACCTTGACCTTGAAAGTAGATGAGATCGTCTAAACTGCTGCTGGTTGTTTTTGCTTATTTTTATAAGTTACGAACGAGTATGATTGGATTTAGAAAAAGTAGAATTATTTTGTTTTACGTTTTGGAAGATATTTATTTATATAAGTTTTATATTAAAAAATAGTAATTATAAAGAAATACACTTTTTTCATAATATGAAAAAAGAAACATTAAAAAATTTACATGATCAAAATGAAATATTTTGGTAATCTTAAAGACTTTAAAAAATAATAAACAATTAAATCTGGACAGTGTAGGGAAGTGTGTGCCGGTCAGGAGACTTCGTTAGTTTGGTCATATTCAAAGAATGTGTGAAAGTTATTAGGTTAGTAGACGTAGAATAGTTGAGCTAGTAGGGTCAGTTTGCAGGGGAAAACCAAGGAAAACATGTGAATAAGTGATAAGGATGGACTTAAGAAAAACGGGATAAATAAAGACCTGGCAGAGATAAGTTAGTTTGAAAATCAATTTCTAAAAGTCGTCCAACACATGCTAACATGTAAAGCAGACATTAAACCGATGATGATGATGATCATCATCATCATTGTCATGATCTATTTATTATTAATAATAAAAATTGAACGAAAAAATCTTTAGAAAAGACCTGGCAGAGATAAGTTAGTTTGGAAATCAATTTCTAAAAGTCGTCCAACACATGCTAACATGTAAAGCAGACATTAAACCGATGATGATGATGATCATCATCATCATTGTCATGATCTATTTATTATTAATAATAAAAATTGAACGAAAAAATCTTTAGAAAAGACCTGGCAGAGATAAGTTAGTTTGGAAATCAATTTCTAAAAGTCGTCCAACACATGCTAACATGTAAAGCAGACATTAAACCGA
This sequence comes from Sepiola atlantica, assembly GCA_963556195.1. Lineage (NCBI taxonomy): Eukaryota > Metazoa > Mollusca > Cephalopoda > Sepiida > Sepiolidae > Sepiola > Sepiola atlantica. The sequence goes on from OY744518.1 coordinate 170,630,147, forward strand.
TGATGATGATGATCATCATCATCATTGTCATGATCTATTTATTATTAATAATAAAAATTGAACGAAAAAATCTTTAGAAAAGACCTGGCAGAGATAAGTTAGTTTGGAAATCAATTTCTAAAAGTCGTCCAACACATGCTAACATGTAAAGCAGACATTAAACCGATGATGATGATGATCATCATCATCATTGTCATGATCTATTTATTATTAATAATAAAAATTGAACGAAAAAATCTTTAGAAAAGACCTGGCAGAGATAAGTTAGTTTGGAAATCAATTTCTAAAAGTCGTCCAACACATGCTAACATGTAAAGCAGACATTAAACCGATGATGATGATGATCATCATCATCATTGTCATGATCTATTTATTATTAATAATAAAAATTGAACGAAAAAATCTTTAGAAAAGACCTGGCAGAGATAAGTTAGTTTGGAAATCAATTTCTAAAAGTCGTCCAACACATGCTAACATATAAAGCAGACATTAAACCGATGATGATGATCATCATCATCATCATTGTCATGATCTATTTATTATTAATAATAAAAATTGAACGAAAAAATCTTTATTAGGCATTTTATTAATAAACTAGTCATGCCTACTTGTCCTTGCCAGCGATGCAACAACGTCCTTTTAGTTTTTTAGTTTTACTTGTTTGTACATTTTTTTAACAGAAAAACAAATAAAATTTTACTTCTAAGGGAGACAACTCTATTTATATGCTTCAATTAAAAATATAAGTTATTCCCCTTGTTGAATTTGATTTTTCAGTCATAATTGAAAAATATTTCCATATTAGTAGTCGTTCGAGTGGAAAAACATATTTTTTTTAATAAACTGTACCGACGTACATTATTATAGTGTCAATAACATTGTACAACAATAACAAATACAATGTTGCTAGTCAGAATCAAAGTTTGATATGTCAGCTTAAATGCTGTTTAGGTTCAACTTTTAAAATCTCTTAAGATAGCTTTATATGTTAAGCATGATGGGTGACTATTGGAGACTCAAAAATAATTATTTTGCATAGAGTATTTTCGTCAAAGAATTAGGGTAGACATCGTTTTGACAAATTAAATTAATTTTCTCAATGAAGATACGTACTATTACTACTTAGTATCGGGCTTAATTCAATAATTACGTTCTATTTTTTTACTCATATTTTTCATTCAACTTTCTAACTGGACGCATATTTATTAGTGTTATAAGGATTAAATTTATATTTTCATTATATTTCCTGTAATCAGATTTTGCATTTAATTTTGTAACTAGATGAATTTTTAATAGTATTATAACATTTTTTTAAATAAATACCCGTTCCATGACAGGTATAAGTAATGAATATAGCATTGGTTTTACATTTTAATGTTGTTTCTTTCTTTGGGGGCTATGTTCACGACCAACGTAATATAAGCAGGCTAGAGCACTGGAAAATTACGTCATGCTCTAACGTAACAAACGAGATTTGTCGAACAGTCAGACTATGGGGATTTTGACCCTTCCCTTCACTTCAAAATTCATCAAAATTCAGGACATCAACCAATTTTAATGAAATTTTCAGTATTTATTAATTAACGATCACTGAATATAATTAACTCATTACTTTATCAGAAATCTTAGTGCAAATGTACTATTTCGTGTAATTTGCGTAGGCTAGACAGTAAACATTAAATTGTGTTGTCTTAAATTTTTAAATTTTTAAAACATGAAAATTTTTCTTTGAAAAGTAATTTGTCTGATTTAATTTTCATTTTTTAAATAAGTTCATTCTTTCCGGATTATTTTTAATGTTTGAGTTGATTGTTATGACAACATCGAATGAAAAGACTAGTATTAGTTATACTGCAGGGAAATATCTCTATTCTTAGGGAGTTTTATTCTTTATATGAACATTTAATTATGATTAGTTTTAGATGAATAATTTGATAAGAATTGCTCACATTTCCGAAAAAAATAAATTATGTTTCTTGATTTTTTTAAGTTAAAAGTAAATCAAACATGAAAAGTAAATCAAACATGAAATATTACGAATTCAATAAAGTAACACAAAATCAATGATTCTAAATAATTAATTAATAGAACATTTATTGAAATAAATTAAAATGCGTGTTCTTTTTTTTCAAAACGAGCAGTTTATTTACAATATAGTAAAAATTTGTAATAAATTAAAACAGTCATTTTTTTTAAACGGACAGTTTATTTACAATATATTATTTGAATATCTCGCTTATTTCGTAGGATTTTCGCACACATTTTGGACGAAATTTATTAATTAGTCTAAAATTGTATTTTTATGTCGAAATAAAATTCTAATTTATTTTTTTAAGACTTGAAAATCGAACTTTAATGCAATGCCTTAATTGTTGGAGGCCATGTTGGAATTTTCTTATTTTCTTTCGCGTTTGACATCTATAGAAAAATAAATACGTCTGAAAAAAGCAACAAGTTAACAACGATTTCCAAGTGAATGAATAATCCTTAGGATGATAACCGTGTTCTTGGCAGAGGAATAAAGTCACAATAACAGGAACAAGTTAGCAATGATTTCCAAGTGAATGGATAATCCTATAGTCGTTGAGTCTACTTGCTTTGATTACTTGCTGAAAACAGATAGACACAAGCGCGTTTTCTTTGGCACTTCCGGTCTTTATTGATAGTAGTTCTCACTACCCACTATCAATTAAAAAAATCACATTTTTCTTCTTTAACTTAAAGTTAAAGAAAAAAATGTGATTTGTCCCGAATTCGTGAAAACACTTTGTAAATGTGTTCCCGGTGTTGTTCTATATTTTTGCTATTGATTAGGATGTCATCAAGGTATGCAATCGTAAAATCAAGTTCGTCCAGCATGATATCTATAACTTGCTAAAAAATTGCAAGGGAAACTTTGAACCTGAAAGCAAGCCTTTCAAACTTGTATAAACCGCGATGCGTATTTATACATAATAATTTAGATTTTTCTTCTTCCACGGGTATTTAAAGGTATGCTTTACTAAGATGTATTTTTGAAAAAATCTGTCTCCATTTAATTTGGAAAAAGCAATGGATAATGATAATCCTTTAGTGTTACATTTAATCTTGTCGAAAAGTCTGCACACACGAGGATTTCTTTTGATTTCTTTTTCTCATAGATCGTGGGTGCTGCCCACTTTCAATAAAAGTTACTAGTCGGTCCAATTTCTCACTTATTTTTTCTAACGAGGCAAAAGGCACATTCCTCTTTTTCGGCTGAACGTTCTCGTTCAGTTGAAATTTGGCTGTCATCTTTGTGCATCGACCAAGACCGCCAGAAAAAAACTTTGGGGAAAGTTTTTTCAAGTCCTACTTTAGTTTTTCTGACTCGGTCGTCAAACTTTCTGTTTTCTTGCAAAACGTATTTATTGGTAACTCACATAAATTGAACGCTTGCATCCAATCTGTGCTAAATAAATTATTAGTGTCTTTTAACACGAATATTTTCAACTGTTTAGTAGTTCCCATCAAGATAACGTTGGTAATTATTTCACCCTCAAATTTAATACTTTCACCAGTCAATGTACTGGCTATTCTGTTGGTTCTTAACAGGGTGGGTTTATTCAACCTTTTCCACGTATGTAGGTTGATTATTGACACGTCCGATCCCGAAACTAATTTTAATTTTATTTTTTTATCCAGGATTTTTACGTGCACATATTTTCTTATATTAATGCAGTCTTGTTCGTTTGTACTTGTGGATTGAACCCGCGTTTTATTTCCTCTATTCGTGCTGCAATGTGAACTTTTGTGTCCGACTTTATTACAAGTCAGGCAGGTTTTAAAACGAAATGGACAGTCCATAAATCAATGAAAGGCTCCACACAGAACACATGGACTCGGCGGTACTTTATCCTATTTTTGTTGAACTGGCTTGTTTTAGTAGAAGCGTAAAATCCCTTTTTTGTTTTGCATTATTTTTTTAGGAGAGTTACCTTTCTTATGTGTGCAATGCCCGACTCTTCAATGTCTTTCGAATCCCGTTTAACACTTACAAATCTCTAGCAGTCTTCAGCTAATTTCTGTAATGTTAAATTCGGTTCACTTTCTAACTTGTTTAGAAACTTCGTCTGATCTCAGCGTCTTTTCCTGATACCGATCCTTGTACGAAAATTAAGCATTTAAAGTTGTCAGCACTAAGTTCAGCCAATTTAAAATCGTCACAGTGTCTATTAACGATTGATGCGAATCTTGAATAATCTTCATTGTCTTTTTTGAGCAGGTTCAAACATTTCCAGCGTTTGTGAAACAAAGAAGTCTTAGGGCTAAATAATTCAGTTAAAATATTAACAGCTTCAGCAAAAGTCAAGTCGCTCGTTTTTCGGGGTAAAATGAAAGCCACGAAATTAGTATGTTCGGTGGTGCCTAATTTTCGGAGCAGTAGGCGACCTTTTTTAGAGTTTGCCCAATTTTCACAATATTTTGTATAGATCTTCATATCTTCTAAAATACGAAGCAAAGGTTTTATCCTCGTCTGAGGAATAAGTGAAATTGTCAATTGACACCTAACCCATATTGTTTGCATTAATACTTCAATCTTTTCGTCGGTTTCTCTTTTCTGTTCTAGAAATTACTCTTCTGTCTTTTGTAGCCTGTCGTCGACTTCTTTTTTGTTCTAGTAGTTTTGCGTCGGTTTCTTTTTTGTTCTAGAAGTTTTTCATTTTATTCTAGTAGAAGTTTTCGAAATCTTTCTTCAGATTCTCGTTGCTGTTGCATTTTAAATTTCACTAGTTCTATCATGGTCGATTTAAACTCTTCCGTGTTTAAACTGTGTCCTTTTAGAATACGGCTTTTTAGAAATTCTTTCTTTTATATTACGCTTGCTAAACGTAATCTTAGTTGTAAAAAGAGAAAAGGGGTATAACACCTTTTTTCTCAACCAAAGAAAATCATTTTTTTCCTTTTTTAGTACACTTTTCACGTAACTGTAGAAATTGCGGTCAGCACTTTAGTCAACAAAGAACAAAATTAAAAAATACGGTTATAATTTTTTTCCTTTCGGCAGTAAGACTTTTCTCTTTTGGAAAGAAAAGAAAACTCATGTATTCCCTTCTTGTTAAAAATTAACAACAGTGTCGGAATAGCAATTTAAAAAATCACTGACCTTTCTTCAATGAGAGAAACTGAGTTGGTCTTTTACGTGTTTTTCCACGAGTAAAGCCAGTTTTTAGAACAAAGACGTTGTCTGGTAAATTTGCCGTTGATTTCTCCACGTTTGTCCTTTTTAAGGTTCTCAAGAAAACCCTTAATGTTGTGTCCTGTGTAAGTTCGAATACCTCGTCGTCAGTTGTTGTGGCGCTGTAAAAGGGACGGAATGAAAGCACGAACTCGGGGTTTAGAGAAAACATGTATATTGAAGAAAATATAATACAGGGTGTTTCAAAAGTCTTGGGAACATTACAAATGCGTATATCTCATGAACTATTCCAGGTAGAAAAATGAAACTGGTGCCATTTTAAAGCTTGCTTAATCAAGTTTTTGGTCATACTAATGATTTTCGTGTTATCTTTCCAGGTGCAGTAATGGCGTTCTCTAAACAAGACAAGGCATTTTGCGTCCTCCAATTTGCAAAGACTGAATCGTGGACATGTGTTCAGCGTGCATTTCGCAGGAAATTTAAAAAAGAAGCCCCTGAAAGGAAATCCATTGTCAGTGTGCATGCTAAATTTGTGAAAGATGGGTGTTTGTGCCCAAGTAAGCGAACAGGTCGCCCTTCAACTTCAGAAGATGCAGTTGAGCAAGTTCGGACAGCCTTTCAGCGGAGCCCCCGTAAATCAGTGAGAAGAGCCAGCAGGGAACTTCAGCTTGCTCCAGCAACTGTCTGGCGTGTCTTAAGGAAACGACTGCAAATGGTACCTTACAAGCTCAAGTTGGTCCAAAAGTTGAAGGACACTGATAAGCCACTTCGCCGTGACTTTTGCATTGCAATGCAAGAGAAGTTGGAAGATAACGGCTTTGATGACCGGCTTGTTTTTAGCGATGAGGCGACCTTCCATCTGAATGGCAAAGTTAACAAGCATAACACTCGCATATGGGGTACTGAGAATCCTCATGAACTTCTTGAGCACGAGCGAGATTCACCAAAAGTGAACGTGTTTTGTGCAATTTCCAAGAAAGGTGTCTATGGACCGTTCTTCTTTGAAGAGGCAACTATCACTGGTGAATCCTATCTCAACATGCTGGAAGACTGGTTAATGGCTCAGTTGGAACAAGCAGAATCTGATGACTTCATTTTTCAACAAGATGGTGCATCACCACACTGGAGTCTTAGAGTAAGGCAGTTTCTTAACACAAGGCTGCCTGGTAGATGGATTGGGAGATCTGGGCGAGGTGATGACGTTCTCATGCCCTGGCCTCCTAGGTCTCCAGATCTTACCCCGTCTGACTTTTTCCTTTGGGGCTTTGTCAAGCAACAAGTCTATGTGCCGCCCCTTCCAAGAGATATTGACGAACTAAAGGCTCGAGTAACGGCAGTTGTGGGAACCATTGACGTCAAGATGCTGGAACGCGTTTGGCAGGAAATAGACTATCGACTAGATGTCTGCTGTGTGACGAATGCTGCTCATATTGAGCAACTTTGAAGATTCCCCACAAAACTTGAAACTTTAACCTTTCCAACGGTACCAATTTCATTTTTCAACTCCTAATAGTTTTTGAGTTATTAAAAATCGTTATGTTCCGAAGACTTTTGAAACACCCTGTACAACAGAGAAAGAAGAGTGGTGGTACGTCAGTCTTGACTGCCAGTATAGACTGGGGTGTATTCAACACTGAAAAGAAGGTGCTTCCAGAATTTATGGTGAATGGAAGAGTCCAAAATCCATTATAGGTAAGGTACCATAACAATAATCTTATTTGATAATCTTATTTTCAATTAATCTTATTTTATAATCTTATTTTAAATATAATTTTTTTGATAATCTTATTTCGTATATTATCTTACTTGATAATTTTTTTAAAATATAATCTTATTTGATAATCTTATTTTGAATATGATATTATTTGATAATCATTTTCTGAATACAATCTCATTTGATAATTTTATTTAAATATAATCTTATTTGATAATCTCATTTTGAATATAATCTTATTTGATAATTTTATTTTGAATATACTTCTATCTGATAATCTTATTTGATAATCTTATTTTGTATATAATCTTATTTGATAATATGTATTTTGGTGTGGCTATTATCATACAGAATGTTTTTTTGGAAGAGTCTATGTTGTTAGATTCAATAGGGATATACTTTTTCTTCATTTATTAATTGGTTCCCAAATATTTATCTCCAATGGCTAAGTTTATATGTTTGATATACCTTTTATCACATTGGCATTTCATCTTTCATGTTACTAGGGGTGGGACGTAATGGGTGAAAATTTCAGATTCATGCGAGTAGTATTTTTTTGTGTTCATTTATACATAAATAACACTAAACAATCAAACATTTTGAAAATTTTGCAAAATTCAGAAGGTGCAGGCCAAAAATTAGGGCTCCACGGGACTCAAAATCCATCATTTTTCGGTGAAAAAGTGGTTTCATGCAACATTGCAGGTCCTAAAACATCCTCAAAAGCTATGAATGGATATAGATGGTTAAATCTGATATAGTACTTTAATTTAGGACCATTTTCAGGCTGTGAAAGGGTTTTCAGGAATGTAAAATAGCCAAAAACTATTGGCCTGCACCTTCTGAATTTTGAAAATTTTTCAAAATATTTGATTGTTTAGTGTTATTTATGAACACAAAAAAATACTACTCGCATGAATCTGAAATTTTCACCCATTACGTCCCACCCCTAATGTTACTTAGCATTCATTTATCTTGCTTCTATTAGTCTTCATATTTTTGTACTCATCCTTTGGCATCTCCACACATGAGTTCAAATCTCATTTTCATCAGCATTATTATGTCAGCGGACTTTGTATTAATTAGCAGTCATGTTGGATGTCCAGAAAAGCTGTCTTTATTGTAATAATTCTCTCCTATTATAGAGTTAGTCAGCAAGGGAGATAATTAGAACATTAAACTACTCCATTGCTAATCCAATGGTGTATCCCTGCAGGACTTTCATCCTCGCTCCCATCGTTATGTTGTATTAATTTGTGGTCATCTTTGATGTCTGGCTCGTTTTTCCTAATTGCAATAATTATCTCACTTTATAGAGAGGGCTAGTCATCAAGGGAGATAATTAGAACAATACAATGTTAAATTATTGTTGATTTTTTTATTCTGTGGTATGCCTCAGTTTATGATGAGCACTATCTCATGTCGTCCATTGGTCAGAGAAAGTTGGCCATATCTGATGCCAAGGTAGTATGCAGTAAAATATTTATTCATGTAACATACATCATTGAAACAATGGTTTTCGTTGGATCACCAAAGTTAAGAAATGTTTAACATGGTCAGTAATTATATGGATGACCATTTGGGAATACCAGATACTGTAAGATTTTTAAATAAATAAATTAGGCCATATCTATATAATAAAATAAAGTCTGTCTATATCTCGACTTTTGTCATCAATAGCTTCCGTCCTATAACATCAATATTTTATTTTGAATAGCCATTTTCTGGGTTCTGAGTTATGTATTTTTCCAGTTCTTTTTTTGTGTCTTCCATACTTAGCATTCTCTTCCCCCCTTCGATCCTTTTTACGTAGATTAGGTCAATTTTATCCTTTGGGTTTTGTGCATTTTTCATGGTCATTAGTTTCCTAGTTTTCTGGTGCTGGTGTCTGAGTTCTTCTTTTGTCCAGCCTATGAATTGTCCAGAATATCTTATTAGAGAAACTTCCCAGGTGTTTATTCCTTTTATTAAATAGTTTCTAAGAGTTTTCTTGTGCTCCTCGGGTATTCTTTTCCAATCTTCTCTTTTATTTCTCTTAATTTGATGGCATCTGATTCCAGAACTACCAGATATTCCCAGATATTTGTATGCATCATGCTCGCCAAGTGTCCTCATCTCCTCATGGTTAGGTAGTTCCATGTCCTCCACTGTCTCAAGCTTTCCCCTTTTCATCTTTAGTAATGCACACTTTTCAATTCCAAATAGCATTGGAATATGCTGACTGAAGATTCTGGTTGTGTTTATCAGCTTTTCCAATTTCTTTTTGTTGTTTTCAAATAGCTTCAGGTCGTTCATATACATGAAGTGGTTTATTCTTTCTTCTATGTCCAGTATTGCAATTCCTGAGTATGTTGTTGAGTAGCATCATGGCTATGATAAATAATAGTGGTGATAGAGAGTCTCCTTGGAAAATGCCGCTCTGTATTCTTGTTTCAGCCAGGTGTTGTCTTTCAGCTGTCAGTTCCAGTCTCCATGTTTCTATTGCTTTATTTATAAAACTGATAATTTTGTCTAGTATCTTGTACATCCTTAAGCACTCAATTATCCATGCTTGAGGGATTCTATTGTATGCTTTCTTGCAGTCGATCCATGCCATGGCTATGTTCTTTTTCAGTTTTTTACCTCCTTTAGGATCTTTTGATTTATGTATAACAAGTCATGTGTCCCTCTTTTCCCTTTCTGGCATCCTTTGAGTAATTCACGATTATTAAGGGAGTGATAGATATGGTCTCTAATCTATGTCTGTCTTATCATGTTTTGCATTAGCCTTTCATGTAATGTAATTTTTTTAAACCAGTATGCAGATATTTCATCATGGCCTGATGCTTTCCAATTTGCCATTTTTCTTAGCCTTGTCTTGAGTGTTTTTTCCTTTATTTTCGGTTTCTGCTTCTTCAATTTCCTGAAGGTCTTCTTTCATGTTTTTCAGTCATTCAGCTCTTGCTCCAGACATGTTTTGTTTCTGTCGGATCCGGTCATTTTGTTGTTTTTCCTTCATTTACGTCTTAGTAAAACTAGCTTTCATCGTTTTCAAAAGTCCTGTTTTGTTGGCACCGTTCCGATTTGTATCAGATTTGTATCTGTATCGTTTCGTTTCCTTCTTTTGCTAGTATATTTTGTTTTAGTTTTTCATGTTTCTTGTTTAGTCTTTTGTCGTCTTTATCAGTCATATTTCCCCTCTTCCACCGTTTTATGTTCTCTTTCGCCTTATTTACTGATTTAACTTCTTTTTGTTGCTTGTTTATCTGGGTTTCTAATCTTGTTTCCTATCCAGTCTTTGTTGGTCCATTGTTTTAGTGAGGTTGTGTTTCTATTTTAGTCTTGTACATACTGATTTGTCTCATGCATACATTAAGTTTTTTAGTTCTGTAATATTATATGTAAAGATATATTGGAGTAGTCTGTTCATTTTTATTTTTATTTTTTTAGTCATGATTCACCGCTTATCAAGGGGGGGGGGCACTTGAGATAAGGGTTAAAGAGATCGTTCGTTGGACGGTGAGCACCACCATGCAAGGATTGGAAACAACCGCAGGAATGAGCATAAAATTTCTTGAGAATAATTTTTTTATCCAAGAGGAGGACTCAACAAGTATTTGTTTATATTAGACTTGAAGACGACCATGTTTTAGTCGGCTGGGAAGCATCTTCGTGGTATTTTGTTCCATAGATAGGATGCTCTATGAAAGAAATGGTGTTCCATTTGGTCTTTGGTACAGAGAGAAAGAAAGGAAAGTTCTCTGCTGAGGCAGGTTCTTGCTGTGAATGTTTTACAGGAGGGACGAGGGATTGAAGCTCAGTCGAACACCTACCGTGAACATAACGATACAGTAGAGAGGGACTAACAACATCTCTTTTGTGTGAAAGGGGATGTAAGAAAGAGAAGAGATCATCCTCGACTAGATTGTGAAGTCGGTTTTGTACTCTGTCAAGGCAAGAGAGAATTCTCTGGGCATAATCTCCCCAGATATAGTAGCGGTATTCCATCTTAGGATGGATCTGGCTCTTATACAGAGGATTGCATCATGAGTTAGGTTCCTTCTGGAGCGATAAATGATCCTACCATTTTTCCAGCAACCACTTTTATGTATGTCTTCCATTTCAGGTAGGAGTAAAAGTCAGTTACAGGAGCTTCTGTTTCTAATTTTTATTTATTTCATTCTTCATTCCTTCAGGATGGACTTTTTTTGTCTACATTCATGATCTCTTTGATGTGTTCAACTTCTGCTGCTTCTTCCTCAATGAGCTCTATGATTTCATAGTTATTGTTCTCTACGGTTTGTGTTGAGCCAATCTTCTACCTGTGCGTTTTGGCTGAGGGGTGTTTCCTTATGTTCTGTTTCATCATTTATCTTTCCTTTAATTTCCATTAGTTCCAGCGCCGAGAATCATCCTCTTTTGATAATGTGTCTTTCTTGATCGCCAATCCTTTGTTCCGTTGCATGGTAGTCAGTAGACATGTCCTATAGATTTTTTATTAACTTCCGATAGCCTCTTTCTTCAGTAGTAACACTCCATTACCAGTCTATTCTCTTTTGTGATCCTTTGGATTTTCGGTTTTTTGTATTCTTAATTTCTTCTTTCGTGTGTTTGGTCCGTATTTTTGTTGTACCTGAAATTAGAGCGATTACGTTCATGATATTCTTGTTCCTGAAATTAGAGCAGCCAACATTCACAGGATGCCGACGAGGCCATATTGGCCAACGAGGGAGCACCTGCCGATCATAACACTTAAATCTTTTTTCTGAGTTATTATTATTATTATTATTATTATTATTATTATTATTATTATTATTATTATTTGTACTCACTAGGAGTTTTCACACAAGTCATTGTCAGGGATTGCTCACTTATAATAACTGGTGGTGTTCCCTGGAGTCTGAGTGACAACAAGCCTCCCCAGATTTCAAGTACTCTCCACCTTTTTTCGATAACCATTGTAAATGAATTTGCAGTATTGCAATAGCCGCTTACCATTGATTTATCGCTGGTAACGACCATTGGTCTTCTCTGGGATTTGGGTGGTAATAAACCTCCCCAAGGTCCCAGTACTCTCTGCACTCTTCCAGTGGAGATCTGGTTAGTGCTCTCCCTCCTCGGTCTTCCCATCCTCCTTGATCCTTCACAACTATTTTGTCTGGTATCTGCCGAAGCTGGTGCCATCACTTTGAATGGGGGGGGGGGGCAGTTTATAAAATTTCTTGCAGTTTCTGTTCTTTGGGTTCATGTGGTGGTCTTCTCATGGTTTTGTTTTCTTCCTATTTTAACTTCCATGTGATTGGTTATTATTATTATTATTATTATTATTATTATTATTATTATCTGTTTGTTATGCCTCTTTGGGGATCATCTCCTTTTTACACTAATTTCTTAATTCAGCCTTTAAGAAAACATTGCATTAATACAATATTAATATACAGATTAATTTCTGTTAAATATTTCATCCGATAGTTCACAAAAATGCCCATTAATTCCTATTTTATCTTTATTTCTGAAGATGTTCTACGTTGTAAGAAAGTATATTTGGATGGGGAAAATATATTTGGATTGCAAGGCTACTGAGGTTGTCCAGAGTTTTTTTACATTGGTGATACCATTGGAGCACAGGGAGGAGCTGGTGCTGGTATGATTGCAAGAGTTACAAATGGATGGAGTAAGTTCAGGGAACTTCTGCCATCATTAACCAGTAGAGTATCACAACTGTTGGCCAAGGGAAGAGTCTATCAGGCATGTTTGCACAGTGTGATGATATTATAGGATTGACATCCTCTAATATTTTATCAACAAACGGCGTAAGCAGAAAAACAGAAACAACTCCGAATTTCACTTCAACACAAAAGCTAAAAACTGGGGTCATAAAAATCGGCTCCCAGGGACCAGTCTCACAAAAAGGCGCAAAAGGACAAAAATCTTGATCACGTAATAGTGCATGCAAATACGTCTAACCACGTAATAGTGCATGCTAACATAAAAAGCATCACACAGCACCAAACTTCCTTCGACTCATTACAAAGAGGACTCCTCGGCTGACTACTAAACACACAGACACATACACAAAGGCTACACTCCTATAATTCTCTAACGCACGCAACCACACACTGCTGGAAAAGGCACACACACATACAAATGCCTAAACGACTTATCAACTCGCACACACACGGTCACACACATATTGTCCCACGTAACGGACACAGAGCAGACACACACCTTATCTATCAGACACAACCACATACGCACACATACATACACTGTTGATAAAGGCACACACGCAAATGCCTACACGAAATATCAAATCTCAACTCACATGCTCACACACACATTCGTACAACAATGCATACACATACGCACTCATAAATTACAGACACATACATTTTGTTATTTCTCCAACAGAACAATTTCAAATGAACAATCAATTCCTGTATTTTGTACATATATAAATATTTTGTGTTACTTTTAAACTATATTTTATTCTTCCTTCAACTATATGCATGCCTTATCCTTCGTTCAACTTTCATGCATGTTGTTCCTTGTTTTTATCTGTTTTTTACAGGTTTAAACATCTCGTTAACAATCTAAATGTAAGCGTGGATCTTAGCATTTTCCCTAAGACACAATATCTTAATAAGCGAAGGTCTGCGCTCCTACAATATATGGAAGTGAAACCTGGCTAGTGAGGGTTGAGGACAGGCGTTGCATGGAGAGAAATGATATAAGAATGATACAATGTATGTGTAATGTGATTCTTAAAGGCAGGCTTAAATCTGATGATCTCAGAGGAAGATTAAATCTGGACAGTATATGAAGATATGTGCAAAACAGGAGATTTCGTTGGTTTGGTTAAATTGAAAGAATGGGTGAGAGTCCTTGTGTTAGTAGATGTAGAACAGTTTAGATAGCATCATTTGGCAGAGGAAGGCAAATAAAAACATGCGAGGAACTGATAAAGAAGAATTTGAGAGAAAGAGGAATAAATAAAGCCGTGGCAGAGATAGATTAATTTGGAAGTCAATTTCTAAAAGCCATCCAACACATTCGGCATGTAAAACAGACGTTAAACCAATGATGATGATGACGATCTAATATGGCAACTTGTTCCAAGAATATACCGTTGCTTTTCACTTAGCGATGCGTGTATAAACCATTATACACCTGTCGGGAACACAGATTGCTGACAAGATCACTCGGACACCGATGTTAATTTATAAAACAGTTTATTTAAAAGAGAACAGTCAGAGAAAAAATCAGAGGAACGAGTAACTTGTATGGGCGTGAAAAAGAGAGAAAGACAGATACCTTGTCTCGCTACATCTAGCTTTGGGTGTACACGTCTTCACTGCTCGAAGTATCGCCAGGAAAGAGACAGAAAATTTCTATCTGGGAGTTATGTAGTCTCATTGACTTCCGTTCTGGGGTCACCTCTTACTCTTAGGTGTTACTCAAACTTTTCAATTTGAACAACGCTTCTCGTTATGGAACAAATATCTTATTACTCTATTAGTAAAAAAAAGATCAATCGGTTAATAGATCTAGCTTTCGAAATCTGCCTTTACAATAACTTTTCAGATCAAAGAAAAATATTTTTATAAATGTCCCCCACTTGGGGTTGTTCTGTATGTAAATAGGCACCAGAGAAAATTATAAAAAAATGTTCTTTCATATACGTGAGTTGATCCTTTAAAAATCTCAGTTTTTAGATAGTCAGGAATTCAAGCCATCTGGAATGTAGGTAGCCAATTCTGTTAGAAGTTTAACAAAAGGCCATATGTAGGTAAGGCGATTGGGAGGTAGGTAAGTTGGCAGGTTCCTTGACGAAGATACAAATAGATTGGATAATGGAGTTCCTTGCCTAAAGGTCCTTCGGGCAATGGCATAACTTTGTAACAATCTGTTCTCTCTAATGTAGGCATTGTCGTCTCCTATTAGTAACACCCTTTGGTTGGGCAGAAGGCAATCACCAATGTTGTAGGGACCCATGGTGTCCATCACAATTACTTCCCGCCAATTTCTGACAGGAAAAAGGAATGGTAGAAGAGGGGTAGGGTTAGCGTTAGGGGGAGGAAAGTGGATGGAATCGAAAGAGGAGGAAAAAAAGAAATTTGAAGATGAGAGGAAATTGGAAGAGGATGAAATAAAATGGTAAGTAAAAGGGAATGAGTAAAGAAGTAAATAGGAAAGAAAGGGAGACGTAATAAAATGAAGAAGAAAGAGGAGGAGAGAGGAGGAAATCAAAAGAAGAGGTAGAATTGGTATAACAGATGAGGGAATTGGAAGAGGATGGGAGGAGGTGAAGTAATAGGAATAGGAGAATGAATCAGGAGGAGAAAAGAGTAGTGGGAAGAGGAGAGAGAACCATTAGAGGAGGAAGGATAATGGAAAGAGGTGAAGTAATGAGAATAGGAGGATGAATCGGGAGGAGAAGAGAGTAATTGGAAGAGGAGAGGAAATCATTAGAGGAGGAAGGGTAATGGAAAGAGGTGAAGTAATGGGCTGGAAAAAACGAATAAGAAGAGGATAAAATAGAATGGGAAAAAGTAAAAGAATCAGAAGGGAAGTAAAATGAAATATAGAGGTCGAACAAATGAGAAGAGGAGAGGGAATGAGAAAGTGGTGGTAATGGGAAGAGAAGACGGAATGAGAAGGAGAAAAAAGTAATGGGAAGAGGAGAGAGAAGCAGGAAAGAAGGAAGTGAAATGGGAAATGGAGAAGGAAGCACGAGAGGAGGAGGGGTAATGGGGAGAGGAGAAGTAAAAGAAAAAGAGAGGAAGTGAATGAGATTAAGAAGAAGAGTATAAATGGGAAAAGAATTAGTGAGAAGATGAAAAGGGACTGGAATGAGAAACAGAATGGGAAAAGAAAAAAAGAATGTAAATAAAAAAAGGAAGAGGAAGGGCGTGAGAAGAAGAGGGAGGGGGAGAGTAAAGAAAGAATGAAATAATGAGATGGGAAGGTTAGAGAAATTTGAGAAGGAAAAAAGATTTTAAAAAAGAGTGAGAAGTGAAGAGAAGAAGGAATATAAGTAAAAGAAAAAAGAAGGTAAGAATCTTAAAGAACAGGAACAAGAGAGAGAGATGGGTAAGAGGTAATGGGGAGACAAAATAATGATGATGATGATGATGATGATGATGATGATGATGATGATGATGATGATGATGATGATGATGATGATGATGATGATGATGATGATGGAAAACAAAATCCAATCTGATAGAAGATCACATGCTTGACTTGTCTGATCTTACCCCTGAATTTGTGCAATTATCCCCTGTACCAGGGAAAATGACAAAGACATGGAAGCAAGAAAAGTGAAAGGGAATGAGGTATAAACAAAATGAGAGGAAAAAGAAGGGAAAAATGAATTATGAACGAAAAGAAAGAGAAAGCAAATTCTTCAGATGCGTCCATTTAGTCTGCACGTTTAGCTATTGTAACAGATCACATTGAAGTGTGACAAATCAATGTAAATACTGTTTCAGATAAAAGTGTGACAGTTCAAGGAAAATCTTACTTCAAATTGAAGTGTGACAGATCAATGAAAATACTGTTTCAGATAAAAGTGTGACAGTTCAAGGAAAATCTTACTTCAAATTGAAGTGTGACAGATCAATGAAAATACTGTTTCAGATAAAAGTGTGACAGTTCAAGGAAAATCTTACTTCAAATTGAAGTGTGACAGATCAATGAAAATACTGTTTCAGATAAAAGTGTGACAGTTCAAGGAAAATCTTACTTCAAATTGAAGTGTGACAGATCAATGAAAATACTGTTTCAGATAAAAGTGTGACAGTTCAAGGAAAATCTTACTTCAAATTGAAGTGTGACAGATCAATGAAAATACTGTTTCAGATAAAAGTGTGACAGTTCAAGGAAAATCTTACTTCAAATTGAAGTGTGACAGATCAATGAAAATACTGTTTCAGATAAAAGTGTGACAGTTCAAGGAAAATCTTACTTCAAATTGAAGTGTGACAGATCAATGAAAATACTGTTTCAGATAAAAGTGTGACAGTTCAAGGAAAATCTTACTTCAAATTGAAGTGTGACAGATCAATGAAAATACTGTTTCAGATAAAAGTGTGACAGTTCAAGGAAAATCTTACTTCAAATTGAAGTGTGACAGATCAATGAAAATACTGTTTCAGATAAAAGTGTGACAGTTCAAGGAAAATCTTACTTCAAATTGAAGTGTGACAGATCAATGAAAATACTGTTTCAGATAAAAGTGTGACAGTTCAAGGAAAATCTTACTTCAAATTGAAGTGTGACAGATCAATGTAAATACTGTTTCAGATAAAAGTGTGACAGTTCAAGGAAAATCTTACTTCAAATTGAAGTGTGACAGATCAATGAAAATACTGTTTCAGATATAAGTGTGACAGTTCAAGGAAAATCTTACTTCAAATTGAAGTGTGACAGATCAATGAAAATACTGTTTCAGATAAAAGTGTGACAGTTCAAGGAAAATCTTACTTCAAATTGAAGTGTGACAGATCAATGAAAATACTGTTTCAGATATAAGTGTGACAGTTCAAAGAAAATCTTATTTTAAATTGAAGTGTGACAGATCAATGAAAATACTGTTTCAGATATAAGTGTGACAGTTCAATGAAAATTTTATTTTAAATTGACGTGTGACAGATCAATGAAAATCCTGTTTCAGATATAAGTGTGACAGTTCAAAGAAAATCTTACTTCAAATTGAAGTGTGACACAAAATTTTATTTTAAATATGAAGGTGACAGACTAATATAAATCTTATTTTTAACTGAAATTTGACAGAGCAAAGAAAATTCTATTTAAAAGTTAAGCATGACAGATCAATCGAAAGTGCTATTTCAAATACAAGATATCAAAATAATGATATTTCAAACTTAACTGTGACAGACCAGAAAATGTTATTTCAAACTAAATTGTGACAGATCAAACAAATGGTATTTTAAACTTCAAAGTGTCAAACCGAAGAAAAATGATATGTAAAACTAAAGTATGACTTACCAAAAATGGTATTTTAAACTTAGGAGAAACAGACCATAAAAAATGATATTAAAAACTTAAACATGGTAGACCAAAAGCAATACTATTTTAACTGAAGTGTGACAGACCGACCACAGAAAAATCTGTGACAGAAATATAAAAACGTATCTAAAAATGTGAATGATAGATATTGAATGAATCTCTATAGTACAAAGCAGAGTTGTGGAGTCGTCGGGTCGAAGATAAAAGCAATTAAAAAATCAGTGGAGTTGGAGTACCGACTCCTACACCAGTTGAATTTTCAGTTTTTACATAGTTTATTTATTCTTTGATTTAAACCGGTTATAATAACGTAGGCATACTCAATGTATATGTATGTAAGTTATAATCACTTAATTACATAAAGAGGAGTCGGAGTATGAGTCAGAATGGCCAAAAGTAGAAAAGTCAGGGTCGAGGGTTGTGTGTTCCGACTCCACAGCCCTGGAAATGGCAATCAAAAAAACTTGCATCAAGATTCGCTTACTAGAATGGCAAAATCAATGAAAATAAACGACAAAAAAGATTTATAAAAATGTACAACAATCTTAGCTTATCAACAGTGGGATAAGATCAAATCCTTTCAGTTGATACCTGAATCTGCAGATAGTCTTGAACTTTATTGAATCTCCTGTTCAATTACCATTAGATCAAATGGCGTTTCCACCTATGGTTAGTCTTGCTGAATATCCTTCTGAATTACCATTAGTTTAACAAATATTTCTACCTATGTTTAATTTTGCTGAATATCCTTCTTAATTACCATTAGTTTAACCAATGTTTCTACCTATGTTTAATTTTGCTGAATATCCTTCTGAATTACCATTAGTTTAACCAATGTTTCTACCTATGTTTAATTTTGCTGAATATCCTTCTGAATTACCATTAGATTAACCAATATTTCTATCTATGTTTAATTCTTCTGAATATCCTTTTGAATTACCATTAGATTAGCCAATATTTCGAGCTATGTTTAGTCATGCTGGATATCCTTATTACTTACCATTAGTTTAACCAATATTTCTACCTATATTTAATCTTCTTAGATCTCTTTCTAGATTACCATTAGATGAACCAATGTTTATATCGATGTTTAATCTTGGATCTCCTTCTGGATTATCCTTAGATTTATCGATATTTCTACTTATGTTTGATCGTGTTGCATATCTTTCTGAATTATCATTGAATGTACCAATTTTTCTACCAATGTTTCATCTTGTAGGACCTTCTGAAGTATCGTTAGATCTATGCTTAATCTTGTGGGATCTCTTTCTGGATTAACATTTGATTAACCAATGCATTTACTTATGTTTAACTTTGTTGGATATTGTTCTGAATCATCAATAGTATTACTAATATTCTCCTATGTTTCATCTTGCTGTATCTATGCTAGATTACCATTAAATTATCCAATATTTAATCTAGTTGGTCTCTCTCTGATTTAGCATTAGATTATCCAATATTTAATCTAGTTGGTCTCTCTCTGATTTAGCATTAGATTATCCAATATTTAATATTATTGGATATCCTTCTGAATTATTATTGGATCCACCAATATTTATACTTATGTGTAATCCTATTGAATTTCCTTCTAAATTGAATGACATGCCTGCTGCTCTCTCAAGAAACAATGAATACCACCTCAAAGGGTGTCTGCACGATCAGAATTCGAAGTGAAGCATAGGTTGTGCAATCTCAAACTGCACGTTTCCTAGCCCAGCATTGCTTAAATTTAATGGCATGCAGAAATCCAAGATAACCGGAATGGTCACTCATCTAAGTACTGAACAGACGAATGTTGCTTAACTTTGGGGATCCTTTTGAATCACCATTAAAGCAATGGAATTTTATATTATTATCATTACATATTCCTGGAACTCTTTCTCAATTAGATTCACTAATTTTTCTTTCCATTTTCCGAATTTCTTTGTGAAAGGTCTGTCATGGTTGAAGCCCTTCAGCTGATTCCCAAACATTCAGATGACGCTGAACTTGATATACTGTCATTCTCTCCTTATCCAAAGAGGCCTTACAGATTCCTTCAGGTGTTGATAGATTTGTACCTTATATACAACAGTCCACCATTTTCATACGGGGAATGATAAAAATAATATTAGAACCAAGAGAATAAAAGAAACGGTGATAAAAAGAAGGACAACAGAGACCATTGCGTATCTCAGGCATAACACATGCGACATGCTAACCACATCCTGTAGTCGATAACAGCCCTTCGTGCAGTTTCAAAATTGTAAAGCCTCTTAAATTTTACTCATCTCCATCGTTAATATGTTTTTAATATATGTATATAAAGTTAGGTATGTGTACATGTTTTTGTATGTACAGGATTCACTCCTAAACTAATTAACCGATCATTATGAATTTTGGAATACATCTGTTAGATGCAGCAATAAGTTAAGTAAGAAGTGAAAAATAAAACTAAGGAGACCTCTACCCTTTTTCCCTTCTCCTACCCCAACAGACTTGGAACCCACCCACCCCCTCCACAGTCTGGGAGTTTGAAGGTAAGTATTCCATCAGTTCTGTTTTCACCCTTGAATTTGGATACTCTGAACTTTTTTGTTAATATGTTGTTACTGTTAAAATCGAATCTATATAATTTTTTGACAACATTTTAAGCAAGGGGTAAACATATAAAATTAAAGAGGCTTCTATAAAACCACTTAGCAGGTTTGAACTCTTTTCCATTTTTTTGGAGGTTTGGTCAGTGGTAAGTAGTATCAGCTCTCTATTCGCCCTTGCTTTACAATTCACTGATTATCTTTTTGTTAATATGTTTGTAATGTAGTGACCGTATCTTCTTTATACACACCGCATACAAAAGTCTGTAATATTCCTCAAATGATTATGCATGACGTTTTTCCTTACGGCTATGTCTAATGACGCCATTATCTTCATTGAGGATATACCACATTACATAAAACTGAAAATCAGCACTTGTTTTATTCGGCTGGTGAATTCGTTTAGTATTTACAGAAGTATCTTCTTCCGCAGGTGTGATCACAAATGGAGACTCAAAATCCTTTTATTCATGATGTATGTCAACATTGTCGACAGGATATCCCCATGACTTGGTATCATCTTTACTCTTGTTTTTCCATCGACCGACCATCTTTATCTAAACTGGTTTTTTGGGGTTTTTTTTTACACATTCTTTCTTTAAACAACAAACCACTTTATGTCTTAGTATTTTTAAGACGACAATTAATAATTTGTATGATTTGGATTAGTGGCGCAACGGATATAAGTGGTAACTTATAATCAGTTCTAAGTGACAGGCTTCTTGGGGTTGAGTGTTCAATACTTAGTGTGGGCGATACTAAGAATACAATCAAGAATGACTTAAAACTTCTACCCGGTCATGGCTGACATAATGAGAGCAAGCTACCATGTGTATTAAATAAAGGGTTCCAGTCAAAATTTTGTACAGATTCCTGAGTTCGACAAAACACACTTGAAGATGGTCTGAAGTTATATCGGCCGAAACATTGTAAGAATAACATACAAGATGAGAACAGTAGTCCGAATAATGCAAATAATACAACAAACTACAAATGTTTATTTTTCAAATTCAACTGCCAAGTTTTATAACTCATAACATGTCAAAACAGATTCAGTTTTGAATTCTAAAAGCTCACTGAGAACTACATTCCAATCTTAACTGATATTTTATCAGCCTACTTTTATAACAAAAACAACCCCTATCGCCATCCTCATGGCTTCCTACTAGTTATCATTTTATTATAATTATTATTAATATTAGTAGTAGTAGTATCATTATTTTCTCTGCCTCCACACGGGTAATCTCCTTAGATGTTGTTAATACGGCTATAATCTCACATTAAGACACCAAAGTGACGTTGAGCCAAGTCAATAATTAAATGGGTGCTCGTGGCCTTGTAAACAGAACGCCGGTTACCAATCTGCAACTAAAACAAACAGTCCTGCGCCGTTCGTTGTGATCTGCTTCGACCAGACACTCGCTGACGATGACTGATGAATTTTTAGATTTCAGATGTTGTTGACGTTAAAAGCGATAATCGAATTTTTTCTAACAACATTTTATGTATGTGTGGCAAACGTGATCAGCCAGAACCTGGATCAAGTCATCGAAATAGTCTTGACTCACCTTATCGCTGCCACAAAACAGCCCGTCTCTGCCTGGTCTGTAGAACTTGGATGTGAGAAATAACAAGTGCATGCTGGAATGAGAGTATTTATGCTTATCAACCACGTGTGACGGATGTGCTTTGCCATCTATAAAAGACAGGTTTAATAAAAGTCGTCAGAAGTAAAACACTTCTGACGACTTTTATTAAACCACTTGAAGGGCTAAGATCGTTGAGCGATTGAGATCAGTATTGATCGGTGTTGTTGGAGAAAAGTATACGGTGTCATCTTAGTAAAGTATACCACATAACGAAGTTCCAGTAGCGAGCACATTGCTTCCATCAATAGAGACCATCTTTCCCTCTTTTTTTCTTTTTATTTTATTCATTCGATATTGGAACCACAAATAAAACTTAGGAGGCCTCTTTGGTGCTGTTGAACCCATACATCCTCCCTTGCAAGCAGGTTTAGGTTTCCCCTCCACCTGTTTAGGGGGTTCGGGGATATGTAGTGTTGGCTCTGTTTTCACTTTTCCTTTGGGATTTACTGAACAGGTGTATGAACATCATATTCACACTGTCCGCAGAGTAGATGATGCGATGGCGGCTTCAAGCTCCATTATCGCCTCTCACCCGATTAGACTCTTGGAATGATTTTACACTTCTCTAGCGCCGTGCAGATGAGCTGCTAATGTTGACTGATGGGTAAGACTAATAAGACCTTAACACGTATGCCGCGCTTCCTGTCGTCTCTCATTCAAATAAATAGCCAATCACTGTAACACCGTAACTTCTGTCTATAAACAAATAAATCTCTAAGTAACTTTGTAACGTGCTAATCTCTATATTAATAAAATTATGAGACAACTTCACGTGTGTGTGCATTTCTCGTGCCAACGTAACGTTGAAAATTACAAACTGAATTATGTTTTTTTTATTTACTATTGATCGAATATTTATTGAAATTTATAATGCAATAGCATAAAACAAAACGAAATTTTTAAAATCCTATTTAAAAAAATTAATTACGAAATTAAATCCGCTACAATGCATTTTTGTTTCTTCGTAAACAAATCTTGTTACGTGTTCACTTACCGATGGGTGCCTGAACCGTTATACACCCGTGTCGTTGTTGTGAACCCAGGTCCTTTTCGTCTGCTGATAAATCCACTCGGACACCAATGTTTATAGAAAAAAGGTTTATTTAAAAAGAGAGATAGTCACAAAAACATCAAACCGACAGCCCACTTGTGTATGTGTGAGAGAGAGAAAGAGAGAAAGAGAGAAAGATAGAAAGAGAGAAAGATAGACATAAACATAGATAAAGGAATATCTCATCTTGCTACACTTATCCACACTGTCTTTTCTGCTTAACGTCTCAATAGTAAAAAAAACAACAGAAAATCTCCCCTCCAGTGGTTTCGTGACTTCCGTCTGGGGTCACCGCTGACCCTTAAGGTGCCACTCAAACTTTTCCATTCAAACACGGCCCTCGTTATGTAACAATCAGCCATTTTAATCTTTTGATAATAGTAGAAAACAAAAGAATAAATTACTTTTTTGACGCTGTGAAATTTGAAAGGAATTTTGAAGCATTTAAATTGTTCAATAGAAAGTCATTTAAACTGTCTTTAAAATTCTTAGAAAAATTCTTATCTATTAAAAGATTGAAAGTTTTTGATGCGATTTACATCCAATAATTTTATAAATAGATTAAAACATTACCGTAACAAACATTGATTACAGTTTTATAACAATTTGGTTCGATTAATAATTTAATGATCAGAAAATATTGTAATAATTACATTTAACTTTTAAAATCCTATTTAAAAAAAAGAAGTAAATAAATTCGTAAAAAAACACCAGCATATTTTTTGGGGGGACTGGAGACAACGAACCATCTATAAATACTCTTGATGTGGATGAGGAGGATGATAGTCATCAATATTCTACACCAGATTAAAATTGATTCCCAGAAGGAAAATACGTCTGATGGTAATGTAGATAATAGATTAAAACCAATACGAAATTATTTTATTGAGTACAAAATGAGGAATGAATAGGAGTGGAAGCAAGCAAAAGTACTAAGCATACAGCCCAAACAAAGTGGAAAATACAAAGAATGAGTGAATGTACATGTGGAAGGAGATGAAGAACCTATATGTGTTAATTGGAATCATATTGATGATTGAGCGGAACTATCTTATCCGGAAAATGCCAATATCTGATGAGCTCAAAGGACCCAAAACTTGTGATTGTACACCAACACCAAGAAACCAGAGCAAGCAGAACAACCTCTATCATAAAACTGGCCAAACATTTTGGACAGAACTGTCTTACAAATGAGGCAGAAACGGACAAAACGCCTGCCACGGAAATAGTCCGGAAGTGGAGAGTGTGAGCCACCTTACATCCAGTTGTAAGGTTCTGTTGGGGGATGGCTACTATACAATGCGACACAACGGAGTGTGCAAATATCTTTACTGGACTATATGTAAAAAGTTAAATATCCAGTGTAGCAGCAAGTCCTGGGAGCATATACCAGAAAGAACAGTTGGAAATAAGTTATACACCATCAACTATGACTATGCAATCTCTACAGCTACATATCTAGAAAACGGAGCTGTTAAACCTGACATCGTAATATGGGACAAAAGGGAGAAAGTAGCAACCCTAGTTGAAGTCAGTGTCCCTAATGATGCTGGCTTAAACAGATCTGAAAGGGAAAAGATTACGAAATACCAAGGTCTTATGTACGACATGAAAATAAACTGGAATCTTAGGAAGATCTCCATCATCCCAGTAATTATAGGAGCAACCGGACTAATGAAAAAGAATTGCAAAAACTATCTGGCGAATATACCCAGTGAACCAAGTGCAAGAGAGATCTAAGCAATTTCACTTAAAGGAACGGTTAGAATCTTAAAAAGATCTCTCGGCTGCAGTGTCTGTAATAGCGGGTGAATGTCTGCCATTCGGTAAGATGCCCCATCCCCAGCAAAAACAAAAAGATAAGAAAATATTATATAGATCAGCAGCAACCAGCAGTTACGGCTGCTGCTGGTCCTTCCAAATAATCATAAACAAATATTTATGAAACTCTATTGTAATGTCATTTTTTAACCCTCTCTCTTCGCCTCTATTTGCCCTATCTACCCCTCTCTCTTCGCCTCTTTCCCTCTCTCTCTTCTCGTTTTTTTCTATTTCTTCTTTCTCTTCTAATAATTCTCCTCTCTTTCTCTTCCTCCCCTCTTTCTCTCTCTCTTTGAGTTATTTACATCAGTGGTCCCCAACCGGTGGGCCGCGGACCGGTGCCGGTCCGTAGACCAATTGGTACCGGGCCGCGTAAGAAAAACAAAATATCGCAATAAACTAGACATAAGCAACACACTCCGGGTGTCATTGTCTCCTATTGCTCCCAGATGGGACCGTCTGATTGCAAAGAAACAAGCTCAAAGTTCTCATTGACTTGGTGTTCTAGTAATGTTAAAATGTTCATGCACTTTATATTCGTTTTTCTGGTGTACCTGTATTTTATTTTGAAAGGAATGTTTAAAGTAAATTTTTAATGTAAACTTTTTAATGATATATTTATTATTATTTCGAGGCTTTTATTTTCATGTTATGTTGTTGGTACGATGCTACATGTAAGTTGCAAGTAAACAATCTACCCCCGGGCCGCGGTAAAATTGTCTAACGCTTACCGGTCCGTGGCAACAAAAAGGTTGAGGACCACTGATTTACATCACTCGCTCCCTCTCATTACTTCTCTTATCTTCTTCTTTCGTGCGAATCAGATCATACTGGTGTTGACATTAGTTTCCCCGATGTTTTTCTAGTTAGAAATATTTCTTGAAAGACATCGAGTACCTACAGGAAGGATCACAAGAAGGTTTCCAACATCCCTAAGTGAAAGTAGTACTGTGGAACCGACTGGATTCGAACTTGGAACACCCAGGTCTTCAGTCCGTGTCGATATCCACTTAACCACTGTCAACTCCCACTTCTCTTATCATTCGCCCGTTATTTATGTCATTCGCTCCTCCTCTCACCATCTAAAACATTCATCTACAGATGAAAAGTGAACACGATGACAAGATAACAAAATCATCAGAATTATAGTAGTATACTATGAGAAAATGTAACACGTTGAGTCGCCCATACCAGCTTGAGTTTGATTGTTTTAATCAGGAAAAAGTGAGTTTGCAAAGCCAGTTAATATTTTTTAAATCCGAAATTAGTGACTTTCAGCTTGCTATATCCCCTCTCTTTGTCTCTCTCTGTCTCTCTTTCTCTCTTCCTCCTTCTCTCTCTCAGCTATGGATTAAATATTTTTACTTCTTGTGGTGCTATTCACTTTTGCCTATGATGGACTATTTAAATTGGTTGATTCATTTCCTTTCTTCCCTACTTTATTACATTTGACTGTTAAGAGAGATAGAAAGAGAGAGAAAGAAAGAGAGAGACTCACAAAAACGAGAGTGATAGAAACGGTGGGGGGGGGTTCTTACAGAACATACAGTGAGAGAGGAAGAGGGTGATGGACAAAAACTTAGTAAGAGATGTGTCAACTGGCGAAATAATTGAAAATTAAAGCTAATTAGGATAATTAAAATGGATTTTTTTTAGACATAACTCAATCCCAAAACTAAGGAATATTTTAGCATGTATATTGTTTGATTAAAATATATAAGAAAAACAACAATATTTTTTCCACAACTTTAATAATTATCTATTACACTGAACTGAGATGTGAATAAAGTATATTTGAATAGCAAAGATATTGAGGTTGGTCAGAAGTTGTGTTACCTTGATGATACCATTGGAGCACAGGAGGGAGCTGGTGCTAGTGTGATTTCAAGAGTTAGGGGTGGATGGAGTAAATTTAGGGAACTTCTACCATTACTAACCACCACTGTCGACAAAGGGAATAGTCTATGAGGCATGTGTACATGATGTATGGAAGTAAAACCTGGCCAGTGAGGGTTGAGGACATGTGTTGCATGGAGAAAAATGATATGAGAATTATACAATATATGTATAATGTGAGTCTTAAAGACAGGCTTAGATCTGATGAACTCAAGGAAGGTTAAATATGGACAGAATAGAGAGATGTAAACAGAACAGGAGACATCGTTGGTTTGGTCACATTGAAAGAATGAATAGGTGTTCTTGGGTTGGTAGATGTAGAACAGTTGAGGTAGTAGAATCTGTTCACAGGGGAAGACTAATGAAAACATGAGATGGATTAAGAAAAGAGGGATAAATAAAAACTTGGCCCAAAATAGTTTAGTTTGGAAGTCAATTTTTAAAAGCCATCCAACACATGTCATCATGTAAAACGGACGTTAAACCGATGATGATGATGATGATGATGATGATGATGGTGATGGTGATGGTGATGATGATGATGATGATGATGATGATGATGATGATGATGATGATGATGATGATGGTGATGATGATGATGATGATTGAAATATATATTTTATTGGTAAATGTTGGTCGTTAATTCTTAATATGCTATCATTTTGTTTTCCATTGGCTCTGGTTACTAAGATATGATATACCTTTAACTATTATGCTTACAATTAGCGAGACACGAAGACTGATCTCTGCCAATCATTATCAATTGTTTGATTAATAAGACAATTACACACATGTTTCATATTGTTTAAAAACGTTTCATATTAGCAGTTATCTGAGCTAGACTAAGTAATTTAAATAAATTGTAGTTGAGGATGTTATTATATTACCAATAACATGGTACAACAATAACAGATGAAAATTGTCTAATCAGAAGCAACATCAGCTTAAATGCTATTTGGGTCTGACTTTGAAATTCTGACAGTATAACTTAACATGTTTATCGCCATTTTAAGTTAATAAAACTGCTAAATCAAACAGGTTCTTATTCATGATGCTAGAAATGTGTTGCTATCTGTTCTGATACAGGGTGACCCCCCCCCCGTCCTATCCAGGTGTGCTTACCATTGAACAGTGATAAAACAAAGACTGTTAGACATTCAAGATTGAAACTTGATGGACAAGTCAGGCATAGAATGAAGTTTATTTGTACCAAATATGGTTCGACTGCATGAAATATTTTGAATTTTAGTAACGATTCCATGGGTGGAATTTTGGTGGCGAGTCACCCTGTACAACGTGTGATACCCTGTCATAATGAGCCGTCAACTAGGGATGGTAACACATTTTCGGTGGCTAAGACAGTACTAGCACCCTTAACGACACCAGCAGCTTTTGCCATCAGACAGATTATTAAAATAAAACATGTTCGTCTTTGCAGTTTCATAATGTCATATTGAAATGCATTTATTTTCACAGTTGATTACAAGTTAAAACAATCGCCACTTGATGTCACGTAAACGCAAGCCTTTTTCCAGGGCACTGACACTCAGAAACTGTGGGTCCACAAAGAAGGTAGCCTCCCTCTACCGGGCTAGAAAGCTTTTAACACCTGCCAATATCCTATATCTCTATAAAATCACCATTTGCCCATGCATGGAATATTGTTGCCACATCTGGGCTGGTGCACCAACCACTAGCTTCTACCTAATGGACAGGGGGCAAAAAATGATTTCTGACCTAATAGGTACCGCACTGTCTGCCAAGCTCAAGCCCCTGTTGCATCACCACAATGTTGGATAGCTGTGCTTGTTTTACAAGTACATCCACGGAATGTGCTCCGATGGATTTACTGCACTTCTACCCCCTCAACATAAATATCCCCGACCCACCAGACTAGCAACAAAATCACACCCTTTCACTATAGAGGTCCCCAGATGCCGAAATATTTTCTCCTCTAATAGCTTCTTCCCTCAGACCACTTATCTTTGGAATTCCATCCCTGCTTCTCTGACCACACCAACATGCAGTAATTTAAATGTAACTTAAACAAACATCTTGCTGCCCAACTCCCCACCCAGATTGCCCTCCTATAAATCTGGCCCCTGCTACAGTAGGCATTTACGCTTCAGTGGCATTATGCCTTGTTTGAGGCAAACAATAGTAAAAAAGAAATATTCCCATCACTCGATGTACATTCTCACATAGGAGAATTACGTTGTTCACGCCAGCATGCTTATGGATACGTAAACGTCGTAATCCATTAAATATTCTGACGCAGTTGTAGCCGGGTCCAAGTCCAAATCTACAAAACAAACTAAACCGAAATGACTGTATTGAAATCAAATTTATTTGGCAAACAAAATAGCAAAGTGCAACAAGCCATGTAAAGAGACAGGTGGAAAATATTTACATCCACGTATAATCTGAATGTTTGTCAACGGTCACTTTAAACCTGGATATGGTAGTCATCGTCATGAAAGCAACAGTAGTACATCTTTTGCGGGTGCCTGCTGTAACTGTAACTTGGCGTTAGGGTGAAAAACTCCTCGAAAGGTAGATTTAAATTCCCGTTGATAATGTTGTATGCCAGAATCAAGTCTCCTGTCACCCCCGCTGCTCAAGTAAGAAGTGAGAATCCGACATTAAATGACCTTAAAAGAGTTGATATTCCAGAAAACACCCAAATATTCTACGTTGCAATCTTTTGTTTTGTTTTTCCACAAACATTTAATTTTTCTTTTGTTATAATGGTTACAATTTCTCCAACGATCAGCAATGGGATTCTGAACACTGGGTGTAATCCTGATTCATATTCTCATCAACTGATAGGGGATTATGTTATCCACACCAGTGAGCCTTATGGATACATAAACCTTGCAATCCGTTCAATTTTCTGACACAATCATATGTTATAACCGATCATAATATAATCTTGTGAAAAAGGCATAGAAATTTATCATTCATATACCATCTATTTACTGGCATTACAAAGAGTTGTTGCGGTGAACTAGCCCAACACAATGACGGTGAATAGACGTGCAGAAATCCGCCATCATGTGGGCATCCCAGTGTCCTCATTATCTTTCCATCCATAGTTATGACATCTTGGTTGAATCATTCATCCCATTCCTTGATTTGGGGTCTCCAAGGTTTTCTGGGAAAGGATCCGAGTGAACCATTTATTGATAACTAGAATGAAAAGAAACATCATATTCGTATTTAATGGATTCAGTAGATTTCAAATACAGGCTAAAATATGAGGTACTAAAAACATTAATTTGTGTTATTTATAAGAAAACTAGCAGGGCTATCCAATGTTGCCCCGCGTATAAGTAACTAACAAGACCTGTACCCCAGTGTTGCCCGGGAAATTTGTAAAAACTAAGAATCGCAACTCCAAAAAGGACTGGAAAGACTCTTTTCACCCAAAATTTAAACGGTCTAAATATCTAAATATTCTAATTTCAAGTGGTATTCCCTGGAGTCTGAGTGCCAACAAGTTTCCCTAGATTTCCAGTACTCTTCCTCTCTTCTGCTAACCGTTGTAAATTGTTTTGTATTATCGTAACAGCCGGTTACCATAGATTTCTCACTCGCAACGATCGTTGAGTTTCTCTGTAATTTGAGTGGCAACAAGCCTCTCAAATGTTCTAGTACTCTACACACCCTTCCAGTGGAGGTCTGGATAGTGCTCTCCCTTCTTGGCCTTTCATACCTCCTTGATGATCATTTTGTGTGGTGCCAGCCGAGCTTAATGCCACCATATGTGTGTGTGGGTGTGTGTGGGTGTGTGGGTGTGTGTGTTTTGAGAAGGAGGGTAAGATTATGAGTTCTTGCTGTGAATATCTTACAAGGAGGAACCAGAGATTGGAGCTGAGTTGATCATCTTCCATGGAAATAACAAGGCTTTGGTTATTAATAATAATCAACAAGAAAGGAAAAAACCTGCCAAATTGTAGATTTTTGCCGTCCCATCAGATCACAAAGTGAAGTTCAAAAAAAGTGAAGAAACAAACATGCAAACCAACCACAGGTAAGTTAAAATAGAAATATAAAATATATAGAAAGAACCCACACGAATCTAAAGGAACTGAAACTGACAGTTTTAACTTCTCTCTCTCTCTCTCTCTCTCTCTCTCTCTCTCTCTCTCTCTCTCTCTCTCTCTCTCTCTCTCTCTCTCTCTCTCTCTGTATGTATCTCATATTTTAATTTGATGTCAAAGTTATTAGTAAAAGAAAAAAGCAAGATGGCAAAATAATCCTCTTCTTGTAAAAGCTAAGGGAAGTAAATACATCAGAACGAATACAAAGTTTCCTCCCTCTTTTTGTAAGGATTTCTGGGAAAACAATAGGTGAATGAAGTTATTATTATTATTACTATTACAAATATTATTCGTATTATTATTAATATAAAAATATATTTTAATAATATAAACATGAAGTGTGTCTATTTAAAAAAAGCAAGTTGGCTCACTGTCAGAAGTTTGTATGTCTTTATTTGTAACGATGTCATTGGCTAAATGAGTGAGATGATTATCCAGAGTTCTTGGGTTGGTAGATGTAGTTTAAACTTACTAAAAGATATATTTGGGCCGATATATGGAATCGATGAAATCTATTGATATTCTTTTTCCATGTAAACTACACGGATTGAAAAAAATGTTATTTCATTGGCCAAGAAGAATCAAATATCTTTTTGTCAGATGCAATCGTTTATGTTTAATTCTTGGAATTCCATAAATGATTATGTCGTAATTAAGTTTATCTAAGATATATATATATATATATATATATATATATATATATATATATATATATATATATATATATATTAATTTTATACGTACATAACAGTAATCCAAACACGTGTTTCTAGATCACAGACGCCATCAGCATGGCTAACTTGGACAAGGATCGAACCTTCGATATTGATGTCTATACTCTGGCGTTTTACCCCCTGACTATGACGCCTTGCCTGGAAATATCTACGATTTTTATCACTTAAATATTAAATTGTTTTTTTATTGCTGATCGTAGCATTTGTTGCTTTTAGTAATATACTACTATATATCAATTGTTTCACTTCCTAAGTGATAAAGATGTAGAAGATTGCATTATTAATTTCCCTTATCTTTTATAGGACGTATTTTTCGTTAATATACATATTTTAATTAATTCTATACGTACTTAATATATATATATATATATATATATACATATATATATATTTATATATATATATATATATATATATATATATATATATATATATATATATATATATATATATATATATATATAGCAAACTTAAAGAAAGATGCAAAATGCCTTTTAAAAAAATTTTAAAACATGTGTCATGCAGATATTTTTATTAAAATCAGAATAATATTTTTTTTTTTCATCTTGACTTTTTTCTAATAATTTTGCTTGGTACAACAAGCCTCATCAGATATTTAAACAAATAGAAGGTATTAACCATATTTTTTTCCGTAACAATCCTTCCTGGTCTTGTAGACGTGACGTCCGATGTTGTGTGGACTTAACGGTGTAAATGTCTCTTTTAAATTTGAACTTAAATCACGCATGGTCGCTAGTAGGTATAAATAAAAAATATATATATTAATATATAAATATATATATATATATATAATGAGTAATAAAATGCACTTAGCATGTTTTTTGTCTGTCTGTCTGTCTGTCTGTCTGTCTTTCCAGTGGTGCAATTGAAAACAAAGCCGTATAACAGAGCTTTTCTCAAGTTAAATATTACAAGAAATCTAATGGTGGTATAAGTTGTGTATTAAGGTGTATTACAATATCATATCAAATATGATACCATACCAAATATGATATCATACCGAATATGATATCATACCGAATATATGTAAACAGGAATGTCGATGTTTTATTTTATTTTATTTGTAACAAATCCCAGTGACAAAATTAAATGCAACTTTTTTAAATTAAAAAAAAATGAACAAAAAGTATTTTTAAGAAGAGATGATAGGTTGAATTGATTGATTATACATTGCTGAAAATAAGTCCCTATTTACTTGCCTCCCCACGAAGGCAAAGTTAGACACAGGATCGTTTTTTGCAGAGGGGGGGGGGGGCGGGTATCTAGTTCCCCCAAAAGGGTCACTCTGGATGAGACAAAAATAAGACAAAAATAAAAATTGCCGCAGGATAGAACAGATACTACATCTTGATTCAAGCCCGAAGATCAGAGAGGAGTCTACAAGTTTGACATGATGAAAGTCGTAAAACTAATCAAAGTAGAAATTGGTAGAAGCAGATCACAATGCATGGAATAACCTGTGTATGACGCAAACAACATTCACTGTTGCGAAACTGCTTCCCTGCAGATTACAACATAGTCGTCTTCAAATCCAATGTCAACAAATTCCTGTCATAAACTGTCGCCACAAGTAACCAAACAGTTCATTCCATTAATCATCCACAATTCTCTCATGAGGTTCTTCCCATTTCAATGAGCTATCATTCCATTTCATTAACTCTAATCCTCTCATGAGGTTCTTCCCATTTCAATGAGCTATCATTCCATTTCATTAACTCTAATCCTCTCATGAGGTTCTTCCCATTTCAATGAGCTATCATTCCATTTCATTAACTCTAATCCTCTCATGAGGTTCTTCCCATTTCAATGAGCTATCATTCCATTTCATTAACTCTAATCCTCTCATGAGGTTCTTCCCATTTCAATGAGCTATCATTCCATTTCATTAACTCTAATCCTCTCATGAGGTTCTTCCCATTTCAATGAGCTATCATTCCATTTCATTAACTCTAATCCTCTCATGAGGTTCTTCCCATTTCAATGAGCTATCATTCCATTTCATTAACTCTAATCCTCTCATGAGGTTCTTCCCATTTCAATGAGCTATCATTCCATTTCATTAACTCTAATCCTCTCATGAGGTTCTTCCCATTTCAATGAGCTATCATTCCATTTCATTAACTCTAATCCTCTCATGAGGTTCTTCCCATTTCAATGAGCTATCATTCCATTTCATTAACTCTAATCCTCTCATGAGGTTCTTCCCATTTCAATGAGCTATCATTCCATTTCATTAACTCTAATCCTCTCATGAGGTTCTTCCCATTTCAATGAGCTATCATTCCATTTCATTAACTCTAATCCTCTCATGAGGTTCTTCCCATTTCAATGACCTATCATTCCATTTCAATGAGCTATCATTCCATTTCATTAACTCTAATCCTTGAGTGGCCTTCGGCCTTGATAAGCGATAATCGTTCAGTAAAAAATAAAGAGAAAAGACAGTTTAGTTTGTAGCTATAATTTGACATCTTGTTTTTACTTAAAACAGCTGTCAAACATCAAAGGGAAACCGCTGAGATTTATTATTTATTATTACTTTTTTATAAATTAGCATATTAATTAATTCAGTATGAAGAGTGCGATTTGACAGGTAACAGGGGGGGGGGGTTCTATTTAAAAAAAAAAAGAACAACGGAAGGGAAAAATAAAACAAAAATGAGTTTATATTGAAGCGTTTTTTTCCCCAAAATGGATGCCAAATCTTATCGATTAGTTTTGTCTGATTTGCCAATCGATGAAAGGGCAAATTAATCCACCGTATTAATTTGTTGTCTGTTTATTTTTATTTTTTTATTTTGCAAATATTAATTTATTTTTTGATTTTTGCGGATTATTTTGCAAATATTAATTTGGTTTCTAATCTTTGTGGATTAAACTGTATTTTTATAGACAATTTTCTCCGGCAATATTTTATATTGAATGCACCATTATTATAATAGTTTATTTGTAATATATTTCAATTTTATTTTCAATAAACACTGTTTGATTTTATCATTTGTTTCAAAACATACCCTTCCTTAACATTACCACTAACCATAAGTTCGGGTGGCAACATTTAAATAAACACTGTTTGATTTTATTATTTTTTAATTAATTAATTAATTAATATTTGTAAAATAAAAATGAAAAAACCAATTAGTTGCAAAATAATCCATAAAAATTAGAAAACTAATTAACATTTGCAAAATAAAAATAAAAATAAAAATAAATCCTCAAAAATCAGACAGCAAAATAATACGGTTGATTACTTTGCCCTTTCACCGATTGGCAAATCAAGCAAAACTTATCGATAAAATTTGGCAGCCGTTTGAGGAGCTAACTGCTTCAATATAACCAAAAAATCATCCTTTTCTCCAAACTAAAGACTGTGTTTTATTCTTTACACTAGAGCAAGCGTGTTGAACTCAGGCCTCCCGAGGCCATGTGGATCCATCTGTGCACGTGATCCCCATTTACAGAACACATTACCACTGCACTGCTTCTATGTGGATATGATCGTATTCATCCAATGTAAATCCAATGTAAAAAAAATATTTCTCAAACCATCCTCTTATGTAATCAAATTTTGTCTATTCCATTCATCATTTTCAATCCTCTCATAATATTATTCATCATTCAACTGATAATCTATATTCTCTTATTAACTCCTATACTTGAGCGGCGTTTGGCCTTGATAAGTGGTGACTCATTAATTAAAAAAATTGAAGCCGCTTAATAAAAATAATGCAGGGTATTTTTCTTACTTAAACTCAAAAACATACAATATGTACACGAATGATTTGACTTCATTCACGAATCCAAAGAAACAAAATAGTTTAACAAAAGAAAAAATAACTAAATTTTAAACAGTAAAGATTTGCATACAACTGCAACAAATAAATTTTGAAATCGATAAAATTGTGATATATCGTTTTGAAGTGTAAAGAAACGTTCGGAATTTTTGTAAAAAAGCCGTTTTTTAGTGGATGACGCACGCTTAAACTATAAACTATTAAAAAAACTGCAATTTGGACCGTTAAATGACAAAATGCTGTATCTTTTACGTGGGCCGCATAAGTGCTTGCAAAGGGTTAAATGCGACCCTTGGGTCACATGTTTGACATGCCTGCACTAAAGTACACTTTTCGTTAAAAAATGATAGAGAAATTTTACATTTTTCCAATAAATCAATCAAACATTAAAAAAATGGGTAACATTTTTATATCACAACCAGCTGTAGCTACTCGACGTTGCTCAGGACGCAATGAAGTCATTTTAGAACGTCTGTTCAATTCTACTGTAACTCAAAATAGACATCCTTGGCAAAGCACGGTAATCATAGATTTCATACAAAAGATCCATTGCTCTTTCTGCTTCTCGTAAAGTCGGTTCTCTGTATCGCTCCAAACACTTTCTCACACCTGAGGCTATTCTCTATCTCTACAAATCTACTATCAAACCATGTATGGAATACTGGTATCACATTTGGCCTGGTGAATCTCTGTCCCATTTGAGGGTTCTTGATAAAGTGCAGAAACCTATCTGTAATTGATTGACCACACCCTTTCTTCTTCTCTGCACCTTCTCTCTCACAGAAGTGATGTTGCTAGTCTCAGTCTTTTCTATAAATACTATTATATCATGTGTTCTTCAGAATTGTCTGATCTATTATCTGCTTCCTTTGTTCCAGCTCACTTGACTCGTTGGTCTAGTGGTCTCCATCAATTTATTTTTATGATACCTCATCGTAATACAGTTTCCTATTCCAGTAGATTTTTTCCAAGAACTGCAGGCTTGTGGAACTTAAATTCAGTAGGTGTTTGGAGATGATGCGATGTGTAACACAAATTAAGGTGTGGTTCAACCGATTCAAAAATGGCCGCACATCAGCAGAGAGTGGCCAGCGTTCTGGCAGGCCCCAAACTGCTCGGAGTTCAGCTGTTGTTGAGAGGGTGCAAAAAAAAGAAAGATCATGTGACCTGCGACAGTAGAGATGAACACTATTCCAAAAGAAGACTTCTAGGGATGTTTCCCGCAGTGGATGGATCGGTGAGCTAAGTGTGTACAAGCACAAGAGGCCTACTTTGAAGGGGATTAGGGTCCCAACCCCATCACGTATTTGAAATATTTTTCTGGACTACGGTCGGATACTTTTTAACAGGCCTCGTATATATATATATTGTTCGGATCGAGGGTCGTGTTCCCCCGATTATAAACGTGTTCAGTAAATCAAGCAATGTTGCATGCAAAAGACAGAGTAATAATTAATAAACAAAAATGAAGTAGTTCAAATAACGTTTATTGAACGTGTGTGTACGTGGAATGGTGAAGTGTGTGATGTATGCATGTGTGTCGATGGAAAAACAGTTCTTGAAAAGGTATAAGAAGAAATGAATCCGGCGTAGGAAAGTCTTTGAAAGCCGTATACAAAGAAAACGAGTTGAGAACTCTTACCGTTGTTTGACCACGTGTGTTGGTAGTTGTTATGCCGATGCCATATGAAAAGAAAAGCGTTAGACGAAGCGCTAGTGTATTAGCGTCGTTCTGTCGACCAGAGAAGAGAGAGAGAGAGAGAGAGAGGTGGAGCGCTGGTGCCAGCATACTTCTGTCGAGGCTGGTGAAGAAGAGATGGATTTTCCGTTTGCAACGGTTTTTATAGTCAGAAGGGCAGATAACTCGGGTGTCGCTTTACAGTGCCACCTGTCGGTGAAAAAGCGACACCTACCGGCAAACCGGTGTAGTTATGTTTAGAAAGGAGGAGGTAACTGCTACAATATATATATCATGGTTTATTTTTATTTTTCGGTTGTGACGAACGAGTTAAGTCAGAGAGTAGGGAGCACAGGAATTGATGGAAGTTGATCCCTCAAATTTGCTAACGAGCAGCCTTTTCCTGGATATTTAATTTAGGACAATTAATATAACATTTTTGGACACCTACACATCCACAACTGCCACGCCCATTCTGGGACTCTCCCTGTGCACTCAATGTAGGGTTAGGGTTAACTGCTGGACGTGACCTATATCCATTTTATTATTTATTTAGCTACTGGTGTATTTCTATCTGCTGCATCTGCAGGTGATCTTTGCAGGTTTATTTGAATTAAATCACAAGATATTTGTTTTCCGGTCAGGTTAGTGTCAGGGTGCCTGGCCAGGTGTTATGTACGGTACCCCAGACTCGACATTCAACAAATGAAGCTTGCTTCTGTCTCACAAAGAAACTATTCCCACTTTTATTGAGCTCAAAACATTCGTAGTTGGTTAGTAAAATTGATAATTTGCTCAGTTCATTGTCTTGACTATTTCTTTGTACACGGACGTTTAGAGCTTCGTACCGAGCCTGATTCCGATTAGGGGCTACCATTTTCTACTTTCCTACATACACAGAACATCGAGGTGGGGGTCTCGTCGATTTATGGGGCAGATACTGTCAAACTGTTGTCAGTAGTGGTAAGCAGCTCACGTTGCATTTTGTTTCTTCTGCTACATGTAATGTATATAGATCGATAGCAACAATGGGTGCACAATGTGATTGATTAAGGAGACCCGTACGGGACACACTGGCGCGCTGCTAGTCGGGAGATAATTTGTAGAAGATTAATTATTCTAAGTGGGAGACAGGCTGACAAAGTATATGCAAATGGAGGAATTGTTTTTTTTTGTGTGTGTGTTTTTAATAGCGACAAGACAACAAATCAAACAGATATAAAATAATTGACAGAAGGTAGAAACTAGAGATTCACAAAAGAACATTAAAAATAGAAAAAGAGATAATAGCAAATATCTTCTTTGGGGAGTACGGGGTCAATCCGAGTTTCCATTACTTCCAAGTTCATTTTGAGTGGTAGTACCTGCCAGAGTCTAATCTATGGGTAAATATGGGTAATAAGTTCCTTTTAAATATTTATTATTGTTATATATATGCAAGTATTGATTTACTCCTCTCCAAGGCCAGTTTTTATCTTACTCCCACAAGTAAGATGTGACCCAAGGTCGGGTCGGGAAAGTGGGGTTTAAAAATTGCCTGGGCAGCCCCGTCGGCATTCCCGGTAGGAGCGCCTCAGGCAGTAAGCAATAAACTTACTCCTCCCCAAAGAGGGGAGGCGAAGCCTGGGAGGGTGGACCCCCTAGAACTGCACAGGACAGGCCATAGACCGGCGTAAATCAAGCTCCGAAGGCCAAGACAATACCAGTCTATGGGGTGCAGTATCCATCGGAACAGATACTACACTTTGATCTTAGCCAAAAGGCCAAGAATGGATAAATAAAGGAAACAAAAACAGAGACAATATAGTTTAACAATATTCATGAGTCGTAAATGAAGATTATTTAGTGAGGTTATTTTCATGTCAAATAATTTTGAAAAGTAAGCGTTTGGAGATCTAACGTTCAAATTCAAATTCTGGCTAGTTTTAGCTCGCATTCTGGTGTATACAGACGTGTGGGATAGAAATACACTTCTGACGATCGGATTTACTGTTAAGTTGCAGTGTGGTGTGGAGATAAGTTCTTTTAAAATATTTATTATTGTTATTATATTATATGCAGGTATATTATAAGGTATACTAAAAAAATAAATAGGTAAGATACACGATAATTCAGGCTCGGTTCTTATACCCTAAGCAGGCACCTAGCAAAGATCGCACTAAAACGATACAATATATTACACCACTGCGACCCTGATTAAATATATATATATATATATATATATATATATATAAATTTTTTTAATTTAGTATTGTTATTATATATATGCAGGTATATTATAAGGTATACTAAAAAAATAAATAGGTAAGATACACGATAATTCAGGCTCGGTTCTTATACCCTATATATATATATATATATATATATATATATATAAATTTTTAATTTAGTTTGTGATGATAGCAAGCTCTCATTGCTAATCAAATCATTTAAATATATCTCTCGCAAACTTCACCCTTATTTTCTGAAATTTATATATATTTTTGTTTTTCTCCTGCACTTTAACCTGTTTTCCGTTTGTCATTTTTCACACATTTTGTCTACCACGGCATTTCACTTTCATGAATTATCGTGTACCTTACCATGGCCACCGAGAGTTGACAAGGCCAAGCAACTAACTTCTTGTCCCCGTCTGACGTCATTGCATTGCGTGTCAAAACAATGGCCGTCGTAATAACAATAAGAAAACATTTCGACTTCTCCATTCACTAAATAATCCATCAAAATTCAGGAAATCAACCAATTTTAAAATAATTTCGCGCTTTTTTGAATTTTAGTTGAAATGAATGCGTGAAGTCTTGTAAATATAAATTTTATTTGAAAACAGCAGTATTGCATCATAAAGGATGAATTTTAGTTAAAGTAAATGTGTTGAGTCTTGTAAAGATAAATTTTTTTTTAAAAAAGCGGTATTGCGTCATAAACGATGAATTTTAGTTGAAGTAAATGTGTGGAGTCTTGTAAAGATAAAGTTTATTTGAAAAAAGCAGTATTGCGTCATACCGGATTAATTTTAGTTGAAGTAAATGTGTGGAGTCTTGTAAAGAGATATTTTATTTTAAAAAAGCAGTATTGCATCATAAAGGATGAATTTTAGTTGAAGTAAATGTGTGGAGTCTTGTAAAGATAAATTTTATTTGAAAAGAGCAATATTGCATCATAAAAGATAAATTTTAGTTGAAGTTACTGTGTGGAGTCTTGTAAAGATAAATTTTATTTTAAAAAAAGCAGTATTGCGTCATAAAGGATTAATTTTAGTTAGAATAAATGTGTGGAGTCTTGTAAAGATAAATTTTATTTGAAAAAAGCAGTATTGCATCATAAAGGATTAATTTTAGTTGAAGTTACTGTGTGGAGTCTTGTAAAGATAAATTTTATTTGAAAAAAAGCAGTATTGCGTCATAAAGGATTAATTTTAGTTAGAATG
This sequence comes from Sepiola atlantica, assembly GCA_963556195.1. Classification (NCBI taxonomy): domain Eukaryota; kingdom Metazoa; phylum Mollusca; class Cephalopoda; order Sepiida; family Sepiolidae; genus Sepiola; species Sepiola atlantica. The sequence goes on from OY744518.1 coordinate 170,670,782, forward strand.
AATGTGTGGAGTCTTGTAAAGATAAATTTTATTTTAAAAAAGCAGTATTGCATCATAAAGAATTAATTTTAGTTAGAATGAATGTGTGGAGTCTTGTAAAGATAAATTTTATTTGAAGAAAGCAGTATTGCGTCATAAAAGATTAATTTTAGTAAGAATGAATGTGTGGAGTCTTGTAAAGATAAATTTTATTTGAAAAAAGCAGTATTGCGTCCTAAAGGATTAATTTTAGTTGAAGTTACTGTGTGGAGTCTTGTAAAGATAAATTTTATTTGAAAAAAGCAGTATTGCTTCATAAAGGATTAATTTTAGTTAGAATGAATGTGTGGAGTCTTGTAAAGATAAATTTTATTTGAAAAAAGCAGTATTGCGTCATAAAGGATTAATTTTAGTTGAAGTTACTGTGTGGAGTCTTGTAAAGATAAATTTTATTTGAAAAAAGCAGTATTGCGTCATAAAGGATTAATTTTAGTTAGAATGAATGTGTGGAGTCTTGTAAAGATAAATTTTATTTGAAAAAAGCAGTATTGCGTCATAAAGGATTAATTTTAGTTGAAGTTACTGTGTGGAGTCTTGTAAAGATACATTTTATTTGAAAAAAGCAGTATTGCGTCATAAAGGATTAATTTTAGTTGAAGTTACTGTGTGGAGTCTTGTAAAGATAAATTTTATTTGAAAAAAGCAGTATTGCGTCATAAAGGATTAATTTTAGTTAGAATGAATGTGTGGAGTCTTGTAAAGATAAATTTTATTTGAAAAAAGCAGTATTGCGTCCTAAAGGATTAATTTTAGTTAGAATGAATGTGTGGAGTCTTGTAAAGATAAATTTTATTTGAAAAAAGCAGTATTGCGTCATAAACGATGAATTTTAGTTGAAGTAAATGTGTGAAGTCTTGTAAAGATAAATTTTATTTGAAAAACGCAGTATTGCATCATAAAGGATGAATTTTAGTTGAAGTAAATGTGTGGAGTCTTGTAAAGATAAATTTTATTTGAAAAAAGCAGTATTGCATCATAAAGGATTAATTTTAGTTAGAATAAATGTGTGGAGTCTTGTAAAGATAAATTTTATTTGAAAAAAGCAGTATTGCGTCATAAAGGATTAATTTTAGTTAGAATGAATGTGTGGAGTCTTGTAAAGATAAATTTTATTTTAAAAAAGCAGTATTGCGTCATAAAGAATTAATTTTAGTTAGAATGAATGTGTGGAGTCTTGTAAAGATAAATTTTATTTGAAGAAAGCAGTATTGCTTCATAAAAGATTAATTTTAGTAAGAATGAATGTGTGGAGTCTTGTAAAGATAAATTTTATTTGAAAAAAGCAGTATTGCTTCCTAAAGGATTAATTTTAGTTGAAGTTACTGTGTGGAGTCTTGTAAAGATAAATTTTATTTGAAAAAAGCAGTATTGCTTCATAAAGGATTAATTTTAGTTAGAATGAATGTGTGGAGTCTTGTAAAGATAAATTTTATTTGAAAAAAGCAGTATTGCGTCCTAAAGGATTAATTTTAGTTGAAGTTACTGTGTGGAGTCTTGTAAAGATAAATTTTATTTGAAAAGAGCAGTATTGCGTCATAAAGAGTTAATTTTAGTTAGAATGAATGTGTGGAGTCTTGTAAAGATAAATTTTATTTGAAAAAAGCAGTATTGCATCATAAAGGATTAATTTTAGTTAGAATGAATGTGTAGAGTCTTGTACAGATAAATTTTATTTGAAAAAAGCAGTATTGCGTCATAAAGGATTAATTTTAGTTGAAGTTACTGTGTGGAGTCTTGTAAAGATAAATTTTATTTGAAAAAAGCAGTATTGCGTCATAAAGGATTAATTTTAGTTAGAATGAATGTGTGCAGTCTTGTAAAGATAAATTTTATTTGAAAAAAGCAGTATTGCGTCATAAAGGATTAATTTTAGTTGAAGTTACTGTGTGGAGTCTTGTAAAGATAAATTTTATTTGAAAAAAGCAGTATTGCGTCATAAAATATTAATTTTAGTTAGAATGAATGTGTGGAGTCTTGTAAAGATAAATTTTATTTGAAAAAAGCAGTATTGCGTCATAAAGGATTAATTTTAGTTGAAGTTACTGTGTGGAGTCTTGTAAAGATAAATTTTATTTGAAAAAAGCAGTATTGCGTCATAAAAGATGAATTTTAGTTAGAATGAATGTGTGGAGCCTTGTAAAGATAAATTTTATTTGAAAAAAGCAGTATAGCGTCATGAACGATGAATTTTAGTTGAAGTAAATGTGTGGAGTCTTGTAAAGATAAATTTTATTTGAAAAACGCAGTATTGCATCATAAAGGATGAATTTTAGTTGAAGTAAATGTGTGGAGTCTTGTAAAGAGATATTTTATTTTAAAAAAGCAGTATTGCATCATAAATGATTAATTTTAGTTGAAGTAAATGTGTGGAGTCTTGTAAAGATAAATTTCATTTGGAAAAAGCTGTATTGCATCATAAAAGATGAATTTTAGTTGAAGTAAATGTGTGGAGTCTTGTAAAGATAAATTTTATTTGAAAAAAGCAGTATTGCGTCATAAAGGATTAATTTTAGTTGAAGTTACTGTGTGGAGTCTTGTAAAGATAAATTTTATTTGAAAAAAGCAGTATTGCGTCATAAAGGATTAATTTTAGTTAGAATGACTGTGTGGAGTCTTGTAAAGATAAATTTTATTTGAAAAAAGCAGTATTGCGTCATAAAATATTAATTTTAGTTAGAATGAATGTGTGGAGTCTTGTAAAGATAAATTTTATTTGAAAAAAGCAGTATTGCGTCATAAAGGATTAATTTTAGTTGAAGTTACTGTGTGGAGTCTTGTAAAGATAAATTTTATTTGAAAAAAGCAGTATTGCATCATACTGGATGAATTTTAGTTAGAATGAATGTGTGGAGTCTTGTAAAGATAAATTTTGTTTGAAAAAAGCAGTATTGCCTCCTAAAGGATTAATTTTAGTTGAAGTTACTGTGTGGAGTCTTGTAAAGATAAATTTTATTTGAAAAAAGCAGTATTGCGTCATAAACGATGAATTTTAGTTGAAGTAAATGTGTGGAGTCTTGTAAAGATAAATTTTATTTGAGAAAAGCAGTATTGCGTCATACAGTATGAATTTTAGTTGAAGTAAATGTGTGGAGTCTTGTAAAGAGATATTTTATTTTAAAAAAGCAGTATTGCACCATAAAGGATGAATTTTAGTTCATGTAAATGTGTGGAGTCTTGTAAAGATAAATTTTATTTGGAAAAAGCTGTATAGCATCATAAAATATGAATTTCAGTTGAAGTAAATGTGTGGAGTCTTGTAAAGATAAATTTTATTTGAAAAAAGCAGTATTGCATCATAAAAGATAAATTTTGGTTGAAGTTACTGTGTAGAGTCTTGTAAAGATAAATTTTATTTAAAAAAAGCAGTATTGCGTCCTAAAGGATTAATTTTAGTTAGAATGAATGTGTGGAGGCTTTGTAAAGATAAATTTTATTTGGAAAAAGCTGTATTGCATCATAAAGGATTAATTTTAGTTGAAGTTACTGTGTGGAGTCTTGTAAAGATAAATTTTATTTGAAAAAAGCAGTATTGCATCATAAAAGAATAATTTTAGTTAGAATGAATGTGTGGAGCCTTGTAAAGATAAATTTTATTTGAAAAAAGCAGTATTGCGTCCTAAAGGATTAATTTTAGTTAGAATGAATGTGTGGAGTCTTGTAAAGATAAATTTCATTTAGAAAAAGCTGTATTGCATCATAAAGGATGAATTTTAGTTGAAGTTAATGTGTGGAGTCTTGTAAAGATAAATCTTATTTTAAAAAAAGCAGTATTGCGTCATACAGGATTAATTTTAGTTGAAGTTACTGTGTGGAGTCTTGTAAAGATAAATTTTATTTGAAAAAAGCAGTATTGCGTCATAAAGGATTAATTTTAGTTGAAGTTACTGTGTGGAGTCTTGTAAAGATAAATTTTATTTTAAAAAAGCAGTATTGCGTCATAAAGGATTAATTTTAGTTAGAATGAATGTGTGGAGTCTTGTAAAGATAAATTTTGTTTGAAAAAATCAGTATTGCGTCATAAAGGATTAATTTTAGTTGAAGTTACTGTGTGGAGTCTTGTAAAGATAAATTTTATTTGAAAAAAGCAGTATTGCGTCATAAAAGATTAATTTTAGTTAGAATGAATGTGTAGAGCCTTGTAAAGATAAATTTTATTTGAAAAAAGCAGTATTGCGTCCTAAAGGATTAATTTTAGTTAGAATGAATGTGTGGAGTCTTGTAAAGATAAATTTTATTTGGAAAAAGCTGTATTGCATCATAAAGGATGAATTTTAGTTGAAGTAAATGTGTGGAGTCTAATAAAGATAAATCTTATTTTAAAAAAAGCAGTATTGCGTCATAAAGGATTAATTTTAGTTCTAGTCACTGTGTGGAGTCTTGTAAAGATAAATTTTATTTGAAAAAAGCAGTATTGCGTCATAAAAGATTAATTTTAGTTAGAATGAATGTGTGGAGTCTTGTAAAGATAAATTTTATTTGAAAAAAGCAGTATTGCATCATAAAGGATTAATTTTAGTTAGAATGAATGTGTGGAGTCTTGTAAAGATAAATTTTATTTGAAAAAAGCAGTATTGCATCATAAAGGATGAATTTTAGTTCATGTAAATGTGTGGAGTCTTGTAAAGATAAATTTCATTTGAAAAAAGCAGTATTGCGTCATAACAGATTAATTTTAGTTAGAATGAATGTGTGGAGTCTTTTAAAGATAAATTTTATTTGGAAAAAGCAGTATTGCATCATAAAGGATGAATTTTAGTTGAAGTAAATGTGTGGAGTCTTGTAAAGATAAATTTTATTTGAAAAAAGCAGTATTGCGTCATATAGGATTAATTTTAGTAGAAGTTACTGTGTGGAGTCTTGTAAAGATAAATTTTATTTGAAAAAAGCAGTATTGCGTCATACAGGATGAATTTTAGTTAGAATGAATGTGTGGAGTCTTGTAAAGATAAATTTTATTTGAAAAAAGCAGTATTGCGTCCTAAAGGATTAATTTTAGTTGAAGTTACTGTGTGGAGTCTTGTAAAGATAAATTTTATTTGAAAAAAGCAGTATTGCGTCATAAACGATGAATTTTAGTTAGAATGAATGTGTGGAGTCTTGTAAAGATAAATTTTATTTAAAAAAAAGCAGTATTGCATCATAAAGGATTAATTTTAGTTGAAGTTACTGTGTGGAGTCTTGTAAAGATAAATTTTATTTGAAAAAAGCAGTATTGCATCATAATAGATTAATTTTAGTTAGAATGAATGTATGGAGTCTTGTAAAGATAAATTTTATTTGAAAAAAGCAGTATTGCGTCATAAAGGATTAATTTTAGTTAGAATGAATGTGTGGAGTCTTGTAAAGATAAATTTTTTTTGAGAAAAGCAGTATTGCATCATAAAGGATTAATTTTAGTTGAAGTTACTGTGTGGAGTCTTGTAAAGATAAATTTTATTTGAAAAAAGCAGTATTGCGTCATACAGGATGAATTTTAGTTCAAGTAAATGTGTGGAGTCTTGTAAAGATAAATTTTATTTGAAAAAAGCAGTATTGCGTCATACAGTATGAATTTTAATTGAAGTAAATGTGTGGAGTCTTGTAAAGAGATATTTTATTTTAAAAAAGCAGTATTGCACCATAAAGGATGAATTTTTGTTCATGTAAATGTGTGGAGTCTTGTAAAGATAAATTTTATTTGGAAAAAGCTTTATTGCATCATAAAGGATGAATTTTATTTGAAGTAAATGTGTGGAGTCTTGTGAAGATGAATTTTATTTGAAAAAAGCAGTATTGCGTCATAAAGGATTAATTTTAGTTAGAATGAATGTGTGGAGTCTTGTAAAGATAAATTTTATTTGAAAAAAGCAGTATTGCGTCCTAAAGGATTAATTTTAGTTGAAGTTACTGTGTGGAGTCTTGTAAAGATAAATTTTATTTGAAAAAAGCAGTATTGCGTCATAAACGCTGAATTTTAGTTGAAGTAAATGTGTGGAGTCTTGTAAAGATAAATTTTATTTGAGAAAAGCAGTATTGCGTCATACAGTATGAATTTTAATTGAAGTAAATGAGTGGAGTCTTGTAAAGATAAATTTTATTTTAAAAAAGCAGTATTGCGTCATAAAGGATTAATTTTAGTTGAAGTTACTGTGTGGAGTCTTGTAAAGATAAATTTTATTTGAAAAAAGCAGTATTGCGTCATAAAGGATTAATTTTAGTTAGAATGACTGTGTGGAGTCTTGTAAAGATAAATTTTATTTGAAAAAAGCAGTATTGCGTCATAAAATATTAATTTTAGTTAGAATGAATGTGTGGAGTCTTGTAAAGATAAATTTTATTTGAAAAAAGCAGTATTGCGTCATAAACGATGAATTTTAGTTGAAGTAAATGTGTGGAGTCTTGTAAAGATAAATTTTATTTGAGAAAAGCAGTATTGCGTCATACAGTATGAATTTTAGTTGAAGTAAATGTGTGGAGTCTTGTAAAGAGATATTTTATTTTAAAAAAGCAGTATTGCACTATAAAGGATGAATTTTAGTTCATGTAAATGTGTGGAGTCTTGTAAAGATAAATTTTATTTGGAAAAAGCTGTATAGCATCATAAAATATGAATTTCAGTTGAAGTAAATGTGTGGAGTCTTGTAAAGATAAATTTTATTTGAAAAAAGCAGTATTGCATCATAAAAGATAAATTTTGGTTGAAGTTACTGTGTGGAGTCTTGTAAAGATAAATTTTATTTAAAAAAAGCAGTATTGCGTCCTAAAGGATTAATTTTTGTTAGAATGAATGTGTGGAGGCTTTGTAAAGATAAATTTTATTTGGAAAAAGCTGTATTGCATCATAAAGGATTAATTTTAGTTGAAGTTACTGTGTGGAGTCTTGTAAAGATAAATTTTATTTGAAAAAAGCAGTATTGCATCATAAAAGAATAATTTTAGTTAGAATGAATGTGTGGAGCCTTGTAAAGATAAATTTTATTTGAAAAAAGCAGTATTGCGTCCTAAAGGATTAATTTTAGTTAGAATGAATGTGTGGAGTCTTGTAAAGATAAATTTCATTTAGAAAAAGCTGTATTGCATCATAAAGGATGAATTTTAGTTGAAGTTAATGTGTGGAGTCTTGTAAAGATAAATCTTATTTTAAAAAAAGCAGTATTGCGTCATACAGGATTAATTTTAGTTGAAGTTACTGTGTGGAGTCTTGTAAAGATAAATTTTATTTGAAAAAAGCAGTATTGCGTCATAAAGGATTAATTTTAGTTGAAGTTACTGTGTGGAGTCTTGTAAAGATAAATTTTATTTTAAAAAAGCAGTATTGCGTCATAAAGGATTAATTTTAGTTAGAAAGAATGTGTGGAGTCTTGTAAAGATAAATTTTGTTTGAAAAAATCAGTATTGCGTCATAAAGGATTAATTTTAGTTGAAGTTACTGTGTGGAGTCTTGTAAAGATAAATTTTATTTGAAAAAAGCAGTATTGCGTCATAAAAGATTAATTTTAGTTAGAATGAATGTGTAGAGCCTTGTAAAGATAAATTTTATTTGAAAAAAGCAGTATTGCATCATAAAGGATTAATTTTAGTTAGAATGAATGTGTGGAGTCTTGTAAAGATAAATTTTATTTGGAAAAAGCTGTATTGCATCATAAAGGATGAATTTTAGTTGAAGTAAATGTGTGGAGTCTAATAAAGATAAATCTTATTTTAAAAAAAGCAGTATTGCATCATAAAGGATTAATTTTAGTTCTAGTCACTGTGTGGAGTCTTGTAAAGATAAATTTTATTTGAAAAAAGCAGTATTGCATCATAAAAGATTAATTTTAGTTAGAATGAATGTGTGGAGTCTTGTAAAGATAAATTTTATTTGAAAAAAGCAGTATTGCATCATAAAGGATTAATTTTAGTTAGAATGAATGTGTGGAGTCTTGTAAAGATAAATTTTATTTGAAAAAAGCAGTATTGCATCATAAAGGATGAATTTTAGTTCATGTAAATGTGTGGAGTCTTGTAAAGATAAATTTCATTTGAAAAAAGCAGTATTGCGTCATAACAGATTAATTTTAGTTAGAATGAATGTGTGGAGTCTTTTAAAGATAAATTTTATTTGGAAAAAGCAGTATTGCATCATAAAGGATGAATTTTAGTTGAAGTAAATGTGTGGAGTCTTGTAAAGATAAATTTTATTTGAAAAAAGCAGTATTGCGTCATATAGGATTAATATTAGTAGAAGTTACTGTGTGGAGTCTTGTAAAGATAAATTTTATTTGAAAAAAGCAGTATTGCGTCATACAGGATGAATTTTAGTTAGAATGAATGTGTGGAGTCTTGTAAAGATAAATTTTATTTGAAAAAAGCAGTATTGCGTCCTAAAGGATTAATTTTAGTTGAAGTTACTGTGTGGAGTCTTGTAAAGATAAATTTTATTTGAAAAAGCAGTATTGCGTCATAAACGATGAATTTTAGTTAGAATGAATGTGTGGAGTCTTGTAAAGATAAATTTTATTTTAAAAAAAGCAGTATTGCATCATAAAGGATTAATTTTAGTTGAAGTTACTGTGTGGAGTCTTGTAAAGATAAATTTTATTTGAAAAAAGCAGTATTGCATCATAATAGATTAATTTTAGTTAGAATGAATGTATGGAGTCTTGTAAAGATAAATTTTATTTGAAAAAAGCAGTATTGCGTCATAAAGGATTAATTTTAGTTAGAATGAATGTGTGGAGTCTTGTAAAGATAAATTTTTTTTGAGAAAAGCAGTATTGCATCATAAAGGATTAATTTTAGTTGAAGTTACTGTGTGGAGTCTTGTAAAGATAAATTTTATTTGAAAAAAGCAGTATTGCGTCATAAACGATGAATTTTAGTTCAAGTAAATGTGTGGAGTCTTGTAAAGATAAATTTTATTTGAAAAAAGCAGTATTGCGTCATACAGTATGAATTTTAATTGAAGTAAATGTGTGGAGTCTTGTAAAGAGATATTTTATTTTAAAAAAGCAGTATTGCACCATAAAGGATGAATTTTTGTTCATGTAAATGTGTGGAGTCTTGTAAAGATAAATTTTATTTGGAAAAAGCTTTATTGCATCATAAAGGATGAATTTTATTTGAAGTAAATGTGTGGAGTCTTGTGAAGATGAATTTTATTTGAAAAAAGCAGTATTGCGTCATAAAGGATTAATTTTAGTTAGAATGAATGTGTGGAGTCTTGTAAAGATAAATTTTATTTGAAAAAAGCAGTATTGCGTCATAAAGGATTAATTTTTGTTAGAATGAATGTGTGGAGTCTTGTAAAGATAAATTTTATTTGAAAAAAGCAGTATTGCGTCCTAAAGGATTAATTTTAGTTGAAGTTACTGTGTGGAGTCTTGTAAAGATAAATTTTATTTGAAAAGAGCAGTATTGCGTCATAAAGGATTAATTTTAGTTAGAATGAATGTGTGGAGTCTTGTAAAGATAAATTTTTTTTGAAAAAAGCAGTATTGCGTCATAAAGGATTAATTTTAGTTGAAGTTACTGTGTGGAGTCTTGTAAAGATAAATTTTATTTGAAAAAAGCAGTATTGCGTCATAAAATATTAATTTTAGTTAGAATGAATGTGTGGAGTCTTGTAAAGATAAATTTTATTTGAAAAAAGCAGTATTGCGTCATAAAGGATTAATTTTAGTTGAAGTTACTGTGTGGAGTCTTGTAAAGATAAATTTTATTTGAAAAAAGCAGTATTGCGTCATAAAAGATGAATTTTAGTTAGAATGAATGTGTGGAGCCTTGTAAAGATAAATTTTATTTGAAAAAAGCAGTATAGCGTCATGAACGATGAATTTTAGTTGAAGTAAATGTGTGGAGTCTTGTAAAGATAAATTTTATTTGAAAAACGCAGTATTGCATCATAAAGGATGAATTTTAGTTGAAGTAAATGTGTGGAGTCTTGTAAAGAGATATTTTATTTTAAAAAAGCAGTATTGCATCATAAATGATTAATTTTAGTTGAAGTAAATGTGTGGAGTCTTGTAAAGATAAATTTCATTTGGAAAAAGCTGTATTGCATCATAAAAGATGAATTTTAGTTGAAGTAAATGTGTGGAGTCTTGTAAAGATAAATTTTATTTGAAAAAAGCAGTATTGCGTCATAAAGGATTAATTTTAGTTGAAGTTACTGTGTGGAGTCTTGTAAAGATAAATTTTATTTGAAAAAAGCAGTATTGCGTCATAAAGGATTAATTTTAGTTAGAATGACTGTGTGGAGTCTTGTAAAGATAAATTTTATTTGAAAAAAGCAGTATTGCGTCATAAAATATTAATTTTAGTTAGAATGAATGTGTGGAGTCTTGTAAAGATAAATTTTATTTGAAAAAAGCAGTATTGCGTCATAAAGGATTAATTTTAGTTGAAGTTACTGTGTGGAGTCTTGTAAAGATAAATTTTATTTGAAAAAAGCAGTATTGCATCATACTGGATGAATTTTAGTTAGAATGAATGTGTGGAGTCTTGTAAAGATAAATTTTGTTTGAAAAAAGCAGTATTGCCTCCTAAAGGATTAATTTTAGTTGAAGTTACTGTGTGGAGTCTTGTAAAGATAAATTTTATTTGAAAAAAGCAGTATTGCGTCATAAACGATGAATTTTAGTTGAAGTAAATGTGTGGAGTCTTGTAAAGATAAATTTTATTTGAGAAAAGCAGTATTGCGTCATACAGTATGAATTTTAGTTGAAGTAAATGTGTGGAGTCTTGTAAAGAGATATTTTATTTTAAAAAAGCAGTATTGCACCATAAAGGATGAATTTTAGTTCATGTAAATGTGTGGAGTCTTGTAAAGATAAATTTTATTTGGAAAAAGCTGTATAGCATCATAAAATATGAATTTCAGTTGAAGTAAATGTGTGGAGTCTTGTAAAGATAAATTTTATTTGAAAAAAGCAGTATTGCATCATAAAAGATAAATTTTGGTTGAAGTTACTGTGTAGAGTCTTGTAAAGATAAATTTTATTTAAAAAAAGCAGTATTGCGTCCTAAAGGATTAATTTTAGTTAGAATGAATGTGTGGAGGCTTTGTAAAGATAAATTTTATTTGGAAAAAGCTGTATTGCATCATAAAGGATTAATTTTAGTTGAAGTTACTGTGTGGAGTCTTGTAAAGATAAATTTTATTTGAAAAAAGCAGTATTGCATCATAAAAGAATAATTTTAGTTAGAATGAATGTGTGGAGCCTTGTAAAGATAAATTTTATTTGAAAAAAGCAGTATTGCGTCCTAAAGGATTAATTTTAGTTAGAATGAATGTGTGGAGTCTTGTAAAGATAAATTTCATTTAGAAAAAGCTGTATTGCATCATAAAGGATGAATTTTAGTTGAAGTTAATGTGTGGAGTCTTGTAAAGATAAATCTTATTTTAAAAAAAGCAGTATTGCGTCATACAGGATTAATTTTAGTTGAAGTTACTGTGTGGAGTCTTGTAAAGATAAATTTTATTTGAAAAAAGCAGTATTGCGTCATAAAGGATTAATTTTAGTTGAAGTTACTGTGTGGAGTCTTGTAAAGATAAATTTTATTTTAAAAAAGCAGTATTGCGTCATAAAGGATTAATTTTAGTTAGAATGAATGTGTGGAGTCTTGTAAAGATAAATTTTGTTTGAAAAAATCAGTATTGCGTCATAAAGGATTAATTTTAGTTGAAGTTACTGTGTGGAGTCTTGTAAAGATAAATTTTATTTGAAAAAAGCAGTATTGCGTCATAAAAGATTAATTTTAGTTAGAATGAATGTGTAGAGCCTTGTAAAGATAAATTTTATTTGAAAAAAGCAGTATTGCGTCCTAAAGGATTAATTTTAGTTAGAATGAATGTGTGGAGTCTTGTAAAGATAAATTTTATTTGGAAAAAGCTGTATTGCATCATAAAGGATGAATTTTAGTTGAAGTAAATGTGTGGAGTCTAATAAAGATAAATCTTATTTTAAAAAAAGCAGTATTGCGTCATAAAGGATTAATTTTAGTTCTAGTCACTGTGTGGAGTCTTGTAAAGATAAATTTTATTTGAAAAAAGCAGTATTGCGTCATAAAAGATTAATTTTAGTTAGAATGAATGTGTGGAGTCTTGTAAAGATAAATTTTATTTGAAAAAAGCAGTATTGCATCATAAAGGATTAATTTTAGTTAGAATGAATGTGTGGAGTCTTGTAAAGATAAATTTTATTTTAAAAAAACGGTATTGCATCATAAAGGATGAATTTTAGTTCATGTAAATGTGTGGAGTCTTGTAAAGATAAATTTCATTTGAAAAAAGCAGTATTGCGTCATAACAGATTAATTTTAGTTAGAATGAATGTGTGGAGTCTTTTAAAGATAAATTTTATTTGGAAAAAGCAGTATTGCATCATAAAGGATGAATTTTAGTTGAAGTAAATGTGTGGAGTCTTGTAAAGATAAATTTTATTTGAAAAAAGCAGTATTGCGTCATATAGGATTAATTTTAGTAGAAGTTACTGTGTGGAGTCTTGTAAAGATAAATTTTATTTGAAAAAAGCAGTATTGCGTCATACAGGATGAATTTTAGTTAGAATGAATGTGTGGAGTCTTGTAAAGATAAATTTTATTTGAAAAAAGCAGTATTGCGTCCTAAAGGATTAATTTTAGTTGAAGTTACTGTGTGGAGTCTTGTAAAGATAAATTTTATTTGAAAAAAGCAGTATTGCGTCATAAACGATGAATTTTAGTTAGAATGAATGTGTGGAGTCTTGTAAAGATAAATTTTATTTTAAAAAAAGCAGTATTGCATCATAAAGGATTAATTTTAGTTGAAGTTACTGTGTGGAGTCTTGTAAAGATAAATTTTATTTGAAAAAAGCAGTATTGCATCATAATAGATTAATTTTAGTTAGAATGAATGTATGGAGTCTTGTAAAGATAAATTTTATTTGAAAAAAGCAGTATTGCGTCATAAAGGATTAATTTTAGTTAGAATGAATGTGTGGAGTCTTGTAAAGATAAATTTTTTTTGAGAAAAGCAGTATTGCATCATAAAGGATTAATTTTAGTTGAAGTTACTGTGTGGAGTCTTGTAAAGATAAATTTTATTTGAAAAAAGCAGTATTGCGTCATACAGGATGAATTTTAGTTCAAGTAAATGTGTGGAGTCTTGTAAAGATAAATTTTATTTGAAAAAAGCAGTATTGCGTCATACAGTATGAATTTTAATTGAAGTAAATGTGTGGAGTCTTGTAAAGAGATATTTTATTTTAAAAAAGCAGTATTGCACCATAAAGGATGAATTTTTGTTCATGTAAATGTGTGGAGTCTTGTAAAGATAAATTTTATTTGGAAAAAGCTTTATTGCATCATAAAGGATGAATTTTATTTGAAGTAAATGTGTGGAGTCTTGTGAAGATGAATTTTATTTGAAAAAAGCAGTATTGCGTCATAAAGGATTAATTTTAGTTAGAATGAATGTGTGGAGTCTTGTAAAGATAAATTTTATTTGAAAAAAGCAGTATTGCGTCATAAAGGATTAATTTTTGTTAGAATGAATGTGTGGAGTCTTGTAAAGATAAATTTTATTTGAAAAAAGCAGTATTGCGTCCTAAAGGATTAATTTTAGTTGAAGTTACTGTGTGGAGTCTTGTAAAGATAAATTTTATTTGAAAAAAGCAGTATTGCGTCATAAACGCTGAATTTTAGTTGAAGTAAATGTGTGGAGTCTTGTAAAGATAAATTTTATTTGAGAAAAGCAGTATTGCGTCATACAGTATGAATTTTAATTGAAGTAAATGAGTGGAGTCTTGTAAAGATAAATTTTATTTTAAAAAAGCAGTATTGCGTCATAAAGGATTAATTTTAGTTGAAGTTACTGTGTGGAGTCTTGTAAAGATAAATTTTATTTGAAAAAAGCAGTATTGCGTCATAAAGGATTAATTTTAGTTAGAATGACTGTGTGGAGTCTTGTAAAGATAAATTTTATTTGAAAAAAGCAGTATTGCGTCATAAAATATTAATTTTAGTTAGAATGAATGTGTGGAGTCTTGTAAAGATAAATTTTATTTGAAAAAAGCAGTATTGCGTCATAAACGATGAATTTTAGTTGAAGTAAATGTGTGGAGTCTTGTAAAGATAAATTTTATTTGAGAAAAGCAGTATTGCGTCATACAGTATGAATTTTAGTTGAAGTAAATGTGTGGAGTCTTGTAAAGAGATATTTTATTTTAAAAAAGCAGTATTGCACTATAAAGGATGAATTTTAGTTCATGTAAATGTGTGGAGTCTTGTAAAGATAAATTTTATTTGGAAAAAGCTGTATAGCATCATAAAATATGAATTTCAGTTGAAGTAAATGTGTGGAGTCTTGTAAAGATAAATTTTATTTGAAAAAAGCAGTATTGCATCATAAAAGATAAATTTTGGTTGAAGTTACTGTGTGGAGTCTTGTAAAGATAAATTTTATTTAAAAAAAGCAGTATTGCGTCCTAAAGGATTAATTTTTGTTAGAATGAATGTGTGGAGGCTTTGTAAAGATAAATTTTATTTGGAAAAAGCTGTATTGCATCATAAAGGATTAATTTTAGTTGAAGTTACTGTGTGGAGTCTTGTAAAGATAAATTTTATTTGAAAAAAGCAGTATTGCATCATAAAAGAATAATTTTAGTTAGAATGAATGTGTGGAGCCTTGTAAAGATAAATTTTATTTGAAAAAAGCAGTATTGCGTCCTAAAGGATTAATTTTAGTTAGAATGAATGTGTGGAGTCTTGTAAAGATAAATTTCATTTAGAAAAAGCTGTATTGCATCATAAAGGATGAATTTTAGTTGAAGTTAATGTGTGGAGTCTTGTAAAGATAAATCTTATTTTAAAAAAAGCAGTATTGCGTCATACAGGATTAATTTTAGTTGAAGTTACTGTGTGGAGTCTTGTAAAGATAAATTTTATTTGAAAAAAGCAGTATTGCGTCATAAAGGATTAATTTTAGTTGAAGTTACTGTGTGGAGTCTTGTAAAGATAAATTTTATTTTAAAAAAGCAGTATTGCGTCATAAAGGATTAATTTTAGTTAGAAAGAATGTGTGGAGTCTTGTAAAGATAAATTTTGTTTGAAAAAATCAGTATTGCGTCATAAAGGATTAATTTTAGTTGAAGTTACTGTGTGGAGTCTTGTAAAGATAAATTTTATTTGAAAAAAGCAGTATTGCGTCATAAAAGATTAATTTTAGTTAGAATGAATGTGTAGAGCCTTGTAAAGATAAATTTTATTTGAAAAAAGCAGTATTGCATCATAAAGGATTAATTTTAGTTAGAATGAATGTGTGGAGTCTTGTAAAGATAAATTTTATTTGGAAAAAGCTGTATTGCATCATAAAGGATGAATTTTAGTTGAAGTAAATGTGTGGAGTCTAATAAAGATAAATCTTATTTTAAAAAAAGCAGTATTGCATCATAAAGGATTAATTTTAGTTCTAGTCACTGTGTGGAGTCTTGTAAAGATAAATTTTATTTGAAAAAAGCAGTATTGCATCATAAAAGATTAATTTTAGTTAGAATGAATGTGTGGAGTCTTGTAAAGATAAATTTTATTTGAAAAAAGCAGTATTGCATCATAAAGGATTAATTTTAGTTAGAATGAATGTGTGGAGTCTTGTAAAGATAAATTTTATTTGAAAAAAGCAGTATTGCATCATAAAGGATGAATTTTAGTTCATGTAAATGTGTGGAGTCTTGTAAAGATAAATTTCATTTGAAAAAAGCAGTATTGCGTCATAACAGATTAATTTTAGTTAGAATGAATGTGTGGAGTCTTTTAAAGATAAATTTTATTTGGAAAAAGCAGTATTGCATCATAAAGGATGAATTTTAGTTGAAGTAAATGTGTGGAGTCTTGTAAAGATAAATTTTATTTGAAAAAAGCAGTATTGCGTCATATAGGATTAATATTAGTAGAAGTTACTGTGTGGAGTCTTGTAAAGATAAATTTTATTTGAAAAAAGCAGTATTGCGTCATACAGGATGAATTTTAGTTAGAATGAATGTGTGGAGTCTTGTAAAGATAAATTTTATTTGAAAAAAGCAGTATTGCGTCCTAAAGGATTAATTTTAGTTGAAGTTACTGTGTGGAGTCTTGTAAAGATAAATTTTATTTGAAAAAGCAGTATTGCGTCATAAACGATGAATTTTAGTTAGAATGAATGTGTGGAGTCTTGTAAAGATAAATTTTATTTTAAAAAAAGCAGTATTGCATCATAAAGGATTAATTTTAGTTGAAGTTACTGTGTGGAGTCTTGTAAAGATAAATTTTATTTGAAAAAAGCAGTATTGCATCATAATAGATTAATTTTAGTTAGAATGAATGTATGGAGTCTTGTAAAGATAAATTTTATTTGAAAAAAGCAGTATTGCGTCATAAAGGATTAATTTTAGTTAGAATGAATGTGTGGAGTCTTGTAAAGATAAATTTTTTTTGAGAAAAGCAGTATTGCATCATAAAGGATTAATTTTAGTTGAAGTTACTGTGTGGAGTCTTGTAAAGATAAATTTTATTTGAAAAAAGCAGTATTGCGTCATAAACGATGAATTTTAGTTCAAGTAAATGTGTGGAGTCTTGTAAAGATAAATTTTATTTGAAAAAAGCAGTATTGCGTCATACAGTATGAATTTTAATTGAAGTAAATGTGTGGAGTCTTGTAAAGAGATATTTTATTTTAAAAAAGCAGTATTGCACCATAAAGGATGAATTTTTGTTCATGTAAATGTGTGGAGTCTTGTAAAGATAAATTTTATTTGGAAAAAGCTTTATTGCATCATAAAGGATGAATTTTATTTGAAGTAAATGTGTGGAGTCTTGTGAAGATGAATTTTATTTGAAAAAAGCAGTATTGCGTCATAAAGGATTAATTTTAGTTAGAATGAATGTGTGGAGTCTTGTAAAGATAAATTTTATTTGAAAAAAGCAGTATTGCGTCATAAAGGATTAATTTTTGTTAGAATGAATGTGTGGAGTCTTGTAAAGATAAATTTTATTTGAAAAAAGCAGTATTGCGTTATAAAGGATTAATTTTAGTTGAAGTTACTGTGTGGAGTCTTGTAAAGATAAATTTTATTTGAAAAAAGCAGTATTGCGTCATAAACGCTGAATTTTAGTTGAAGTAAATGTGTGGAGTCTTGTAAAGATAAATTTTATTTGAGAAAAGCAGTATTGCGTCATACAGTATGAATTTTAATTGAAGTAAATGTGTGGAGTCTTGTAAAGAGATATTTTATTTTAAAAAAGCAGTATTGCATCATAAAGGATGAATTTTAGTTTATGTAAATGTGTGGAGTCTTGTAAAGATAAATTTTATTTGGAAAAAGCTGTATTGCATCATAAAGGATGAATTTTAGTTGAAGTAAATGTGTGGAGTCTTGTAAAGATAAATTTTATTTGAAAAAAGCAGTATTGCATCATAAAAGATAAATTTTGGTTGAAGTTACTGTGTGGAGTCATGTAAAGATAAATTTTATTTAAAAAAAAGCAGTATTGCGTCATAAAGGATTAATTTTAGTTAGAATGAATGTGTAGAGTCTTGTAAAGATAAATTTTATTTGAGAAAAGCAGTATTGCGTCATAAAGGATTAATTTTAGTTAGAATGACTGTGTGGAGTCTTGTAAAGATAAATTTTATTTGAAGAAAGCAGTATTGCGTCATAAAAGATTAATTTTAGTTAGAATGAATGTGTGGAGTCTTGTAAAGATAAATTTTATTTGAAAAA
The DNA here is from genome assembly GCA_963556195.1 of Sepiola atlantica. Classification (NCBI taxonomy): domain Eukaryota; kingdom Metazoa; phylum Mollusca; class Cephalopoda; order Sepiida; family Sepiolidae; genus Sepiola; species Sepiola atlantica. Next base: position 170,688,517 of record OY744518.1, read on the forward strand.
AGCAGTATTGCGTCATAAAGGATTAATTTTAGTTGAAGTTACTGTGTGGAGTCTTGTAAAGATAAATTTTATTTGAAAAAAGCAGTATTGCGTCATACAGGATGAATTTTAGTTGAAGTTACTGTGTGGAGTCTTGTAAAGATAAATTTTATTTGAAAAAAGCAGTATTGCGTCATAAAGGATTAATTTTAGTTAGAATGAATGTGTGGAGTCTTGTAAAGATAAATTTTATTTGAAGAAAGCAGTATTGCGTAATAAAATATTAATTTTAGTTAGAATGAATGTGTGGAGTCTTGTAAAGATAAATTTTATTTGAAAAAAGCAGTATTGCGTCATAAAGGATTAATTTTAGTTGAAGTTACTGTGTGGAGTCTTGTAAAGATAAATTTTATTTGAAAAAAGCAGTATTGCGTCATACAGGATGAATTTTAGTTAGAATGAATGTGTGGAGTCTTGTAAAGATAAATTTTATTTGAAAAAAGCAGTATTGCGTCATAAAGGATTAATTTTAGTTGAAGTTACTGTGTGGAGTCTTGTAAAGATAAATTTTATTTGAAAAAAGCAGTATTGCGTCATAAACGATGAATTTTAGTTGAAGTAAATGTGTGGAGTCTTGTAAAGATAAATTTTATTTGAGAAAAGCAGTATTGCGTCATACATTATGAATTTTAGTTGAAGTAAATGTGTGGAGTCTTGTAAAGATAAATTTTATTTGAGGAAAGCAGTATTGCGTCATAAAATATTAATTTTAGTCAGAATGAATGTGTGGAGTCTTGTAAAGATAAATTTTATTTGAAAAAAGCAGTATTGCGTCATAAAGGATTAATTTTAGTTGAAGTTACTGTGTGGAGTCTTGTAAAGATAAATTTTATTTGAAAAAAGCAGTATTGCATCATAAAGGATGAATTTTAGTTGAAGTAAATGTGTGAAGTCTTGTAAAGATAAATTTTATTTGAGAAAAGCAGTATTGCGTCATACAGTATGAATTGTAATTAAAGTAAATGTGTGGATTCTTGTAAAGAGATATTTTATTTTAAAAAAGCAGTATTGCATCATAAAGGATGAATTTTAGTTCATGTAAATGTGTGGAGTCTTGTAAAGATAAATTTTATTTGAAAAAAGCTGTATTGCATCATAAAGGATGAATTTTAGTTGAAGTAAATGTGTGGAGTCTTGTAAAGATAAATTTTATTTGAAAAAAGCAGTATTGCATCATAAAGGATGAATTTTAGTTCATGTAAATGTGTAGAGTCTTGTAAAGATAAATTTTATTTGGAAAAAGCAGTATTGCATCATAAAGGATGAATTTTAGTTGAAGTAAATGTGTGGAGTCTTGTAAAGATAAATTTTATTTGAAAAAAGCAGTATTGCGTCATAAAGGATTAATTTTAGTAGAAGTTACTGTGTGGAGTCTTGTAAAGATAAATTTTATTTGAAAAAAGCAGTATTGCGTCATACAGGATGAATTTTTGTTAGAATGAATGTGTGGAGTCTTGTAAAGATAAATTTTATTTGAAAAAAGCAGTATTGCGTCATAAAGGATTAATTTTAGTTGAAGTTACTGTGTGGAGTCTTGTAAAAATAAATTTTATTTGAAAAAAGCAGTATTGCGTCATAAACGATGAATTTGAGTTGAAGTAAATGTGTGGAGTCTTGTAAAGATAAATTTTATTTGAGAAAAGCAGTATTGCGTTATACAGTATGAATTTTAGTTGAAGTAAATGTGTGGAGTCTTGTAAAGAGATATTTTATTTTAAAAAAGCAGTATTGCACCATAAAGGATGAATTTTAGTACATGTAAATGTGTGCAGTCTTGTAAAGATAAATTTAATTTGGAAAAAGCTGTATAGCATCATAAAGGATGAATTTCAGTTGAAGTAAATGTGTGGAGTCTTGTAAAGATAAATTTTATTTGAAAAAAGCAGTATTGCATCATAAAAGATAAATTTTGGTTGAAGTTACTGTGTGGAGTCTTGTAAAGATAAATTTTATTTAAAAAAATCAGTATTGCGTCATAAAGGATTAATTTTAGTAAGAATGAATGTGTGGAGTCTTGTAAAGATAAATTTTATTTGAAAAAAGCAGTATTGCGTCCTGAAGGATTAATTTAAGTTGAAGTTACTGTGTGGAGTCTTGTAAAGATAAATTTTATTTTAAAAAAGCAGTATTGCGTCATAAAGGATTAATTTTAGTTAGAATGAATGTGTGGAGTCTTGTAAAGATAAATTTTATTTTAAAAAAGCAGTATTGCATCATAAAGGATTAATTTTAGTTGAAGTTACTGTGTGGAGTCTTGTAAAGATAAATTTTATTTGAAAAAAGCAGTATTGCATCATAAAAGATTAATTTAAGTTAGAATGAATGTGTGGAGCCTTGTAAAGATAAATTTTATTTGAAAAAAGCAGTATTGCGTCCTAAAGGATTCATTTTAGTTAGAATGAATGTGTGGAGTCTTGTAAAGATAAATTTTATTTGGAAAAAGCTGTATTGCATCATAAAGGATGAATTTTAGTTGAAGTAAATGTGTGGAGTCTTGTAAAGATAAATCTTATTTTAAAAAAAGCAGTATTGCGTCATAAAGGATTAATTTTAGTTGAAGTAAATGTGTGGAGTCTTGTAAAGATAAATTTTATTTGAAAAAAGCAGTATTGCGTCATAAAGGATTAATTTTAGTTGAAGTTACTGTGTGGAGTCTTGTAAAGATAAATTTTATTTAAAAAAAAGCAGTATTGCATCATAAAGGATTAATTTTAGTTAGAATGAATGTGTGGAGTCTTGTAAAGATAAATTTTATTTGAAAAAAGCAGTATTGCGTCATAAAGGATTAATTTTAGTTGAAGTTACTGTGTGGAGTCTTGTAAAGATAAATTTTATTTGAAAAAAGCAGTATTGCGCCATAAAGGATTAATTTTAGTTAGAATGAATGTGTGGAGTCTTGTAAAGATAAATTTTTTTTGAAAAAAGCAGTATTGCATCATAAAGGATTAATTTTAGTTGAAGTTACTGTGTGGAGTCTTGTAAAGATAAATTTTATTTGAAAAAAGCAGTATTGCGTCATAAAGGATTAATTTTAGTTGAAGTTACTGTGTGGAGTCTTGTAAAGATAAATTTTATTTGAAAAAAGCAGTATTGCGTCCTAAAGGATTAATTTAAGTTAGAATGAATGTGTGGAGTCTTGTAAAAATAAATTTTATTTGAAAAAAGCAGTATTGCGTCCTAAAGGATTAATTTTAGTTAGAATGAATGTGTGGAGTCTTGTAAAGATAAATTTTATTTGAGGAAAGCAGTATTGCTTCATAAAATATTAATTTTAGTTAGAATGAATGTGTGGAGTCTTGTAAAGAGATATTTTATTTTAAAAAAGCAGTATTGCACCATAAAGGATGAATTTTAGTTCATGTAAATGTGTGGAGTCTTGTAAAGATAAATTTTATTTGGAAAAAGCTGTATAGCATCATAAAAGATGAATTTCAGTTGAAGTAAATGTGTAGAGTCTTGTAAAGATAAATTTTATTTGAAAAAAGCAGTATTGCATCATAAAAGATAAATTTTGGTTGAAGTTACTGTGTGGAGTCTTGTAAAGATAAATTTTATTTGAAAAAAGCAGTATTGCATCATAAAGGATTAATTTTAGTTGAAGTTACTGTGTGGAGTCTTGTAAAGATAAATTTTATTTGAAAAAAGCAGTATTGCGTCATAAAAGATAAATTTTAGTTAGAATGAATATGTGGAGCTTTGTAAAGATAAATTTTATTTGAAAAAAGCAGTATTGCATCCTAAAGGATTAATTTTAGTTAGAATGAATGTGTGGAGTCTTGTAAATATAAATTTTATTTGAAAAAAGCTGTATTGCTTCATAAAGGATTAATTTTAGTTGAAGTTACTGTGTGGAGTCTTGTAAAGATAAATTTTATTTGAAAAAAGCAGTATTGCGTCATAAAGGATTAATTTTAGTTAGAATGAATGTGTGGAGTCTTGTAAAGATAAATTTTATTTGAAAAAAGCTGTATTGCGTCCTAAAGGATTAATTTTAGTTGAAGTTACTGTGTGGAGTCTTGTAAAGATAAATTTTATTTTAAAAAAGCAGTATTGCGTCATAAAGGATTAATTTTAGTTAGAATGAATGTGTGGAGTCTTGTAAAGATAAACTTTATTTGAAAAAAGCAGTATTGCGTCATAAAGGATTAATTTTAGTTAGAATGAATGTGTGGAGTCTTGTAAAGATAAATTTTATTTGAAAAAAGCAGTATTGCGTCCTAAAAGATTAATTGTTGTTGAAGTTACTGTGTGGAGTCTTGTAAAGATAAATTTTATTTGAAAAAAGCAGTATTGCGTCATAAACGCTGAATTTTAGTTGAAGTAAATGTGTGGAGTCTTGTAAAGAGATATTTTATTTTTAAAAAGCAGTATTGCGTCATAAAGGATGAATTTTAGTTCATGTAAATGTGTGGAGTCTTGTAAAGATAAATTTTATTTGGAAAAAGCTGTATTGCATCATAAAGGATGAATTTTAGTTGAAGTAAATGTGTGGAGTCTTGTAAAGATAAATTTTATTTGAGAAAAGCAGTATTGCGTCATAAAGGATTAATTTTAGTTAGAATTAATGTGTAGAGTCTTGTAAAGATAAATTTTATTTGAAGAAAGCAGTATTGCGTCATAAAAGATTAATTTTAGTTAGAATGAATGTGTGGAGTCTTGTAAAGATAAATTTTATTTGAAAAAAGCAGTATTGCCTCCTAAAGGATTAATTTTAGTTGAAGTTACTGTGTGACCTTGTAAAGATAAATTTTATTTGAAAAAAGCAGTATTGCGTCATAAACGATGAATTTTAGTTGAAGTAAATGTGTGGAGTCTTGTAAAGATAAATTTTATTTGAGAAAAGCAGTATTGCATCATACAGTATGAATTTTAGTTGAAGTAAATGTGTGGAGTCTTGTAAAGAGATATTTTATTTTAAAAAAGCAGTATTGCATCATAAAGGATGAACTTTAGCTGAAGTAAATGTGTGGAGTCTTGTAAAGATAAATTTTATTTGAAAAAAGCAGTATTGCGTCATACAGTAGTAATTTTAGTTGAAGTAAATGTGTGGAGTCTTGTAAAGAGATATTTTATTTTAAAAAAGCAGTATTGCATCATAAAGGATGAATTTTAGTTCATGTACATGTGTGGAGTCTTGTAAAGATAAATTTTATTTGAAAAAAGCAGTATTGCATCATAAAAGATAAATTTTGGTTGATGTTACTGTGTGGAGTCTTGTAAAGATAAATTTTATTTTAAAAAAAGCAGTATTGCATCATAAAGGATTAATTTTAGTTAGAATGAATGTGTGGAGTCTTGTAAAGATAAATTTTATTTGAAAAAACAGTATTGCGTCATAAAGGATTAATTTTAGTTAGAATAAATGTGTGGAGTCTTGTAAAGATAAGTTTTATTTGAAAAAAGCAGTATTGCGTCATAAAGGATTAATTTTAGTTAGAATGAATGTGTGGAGTCTTGTAAAGATAAATTTTATTTGAAGAAAGCAGTATTGCATCATAAAAGATTAATTTTAGTTAGAATGAATGTGTGGAGTCTTGTAAAGATACATTTTATTTGAAAAAAGCAGTATTGCATCATAAAGGATTTATTTTAGTTGAAGTTACTGTGTGGAGTCTTGTAAAGATAAATTTTATTTGAAAAAAGCAGTATTGCATCATAAAGGATTAATTTTAGTTGAAGTTACTGTGTGGAGTCTTGTAAAGATAAATTTTATTTGAAAAAAGCAGTATTGCATCATAAACGCTGAATTTTAGTTAGAATGAATGTGTGGAGTCTTGTAAAGATAAATTTTATTTGAAAAAAGCTGTATTGCGTCCTAAAGGATTAATTTTAGTTGAAGTTACTGTGTGGAGTCTTGTAAAGATAAATTTTATTTTAAAAAAGCAGTATTGCTTCATAAAGGATTAATTTTAGTTAGAATGAATGTGTGGAGTCTTGTAAAGATAAACTTTATTTGAAAAAAGCAGTATTGCGTCATAAAGGATTAATTTTAGTTAGAATGAATGTGTGGAGTCTTGTAAAGATAAATTTTATTTGAAAAAAGCAGTATTGCGTCCTAAAAGATTAATTTTAGTTGAAGTTACTGTGTGGAGTCTTGTAAAGATAAATTTTATTTGAAAAAAGCAGTATTGCGTCATAAACGCTGAATTTTAGTTGAAGTTACTGTGTGGAGTCTTGTAAAGATAAATTTTATTTGAGAAAAGCAGTATTGCGTCATACAGTATGAATTTTAATTGAAGTAAATGTGTGGAGTCTTGTAAAGAGATATTTTATTTTTAAAAAGCAGTATTGCGTCATAAAGGATGAATTTTAGTTCATGTAAATGTGTGGAGTCTTGTAAAGATAAATTTTATTTGGAAAAAGCTGTATTGCATCATAAAGGATGAATTTTAGTTGAAGTAAATGTGTGGAGTCTTGTAAAGATAAATTTTATTTGAGAAAAGCAGTATTGCGTCATAAAGGATTAATTTTAGTTAGAATTAATGTGTAGAGTCTTGTAAAGATAAATTTTATTTGAAGAAAGCAGTATTGCGTCATAAAAGATTAATTTTAGTTAGAATGAATGTGTGGAGTCTTGTAAAGATAAATTTTATTTGAAAAAAGCAGTATTGCCTCCTAAAGGATTAATTTTAGTTGAAGTTACTGTGTGACCTTGTAAAGATAAATTTTATTTGAAAAAAGCAGTATTGCGTCATAAACGATGAATTTTAGTTGAAGTAAATGTGTGGAGTCTTGTAAAGATAAATTTTATTTGAGAAAAGCAGTATTGCATCATACAGTATGAATTTTAGTTGAAGTAAATGTGTGGAGTCTTGTAAAGAGATATTTTATTTTAAAAAAGCAGTATTGCATCATAAAGGATGAACTTTAGCTGAAGTAAATGTGTGGAGTCTTGTAAAGATAAATTTTATTTGAAAAAAGCAGTATTGCGTCATACAGTAGTAATTTTAGTTGAAGTAAATGTGTGGAGTCTTGTAAAGAGATATTTTATTTTAAAAAAGCAGTATTGCATCATAAAGGATGAATTTTAGTTCATGTACATGTGTGGAGTCTTGTAAAGATAAATTTTATTTGAAAAAAGCAGTATTGCATCATAAAAGATAAATTTTGGTTGATGTTACTGTGTGGAGTCTTGTAAAGATAAATTTTATTTTAAACAAAGCAGTATTGCATCATAAAGGATTAATTTTAGTTAGAATGAATGTGTGGAGTCTTGTAAAGATAAATTTTATTTGAAAAAACAGTATTGCGTCATAAAGGATTAATTTTAGTTAGAATAAATGTGTGGAGTCTTGTAAAGATAAGTTTTATTTGAAAAAAGCAGTATTGCGTCATAAAGGATTAATTTTAGTTAGAATGAATGTGTGGAGTCTTGTAACGATAAATTTTATTTGAAGAAAGCAGTATTGCATCATAAAAGATTAATTTTAGTTAGAATGAATGTGTGGAGTCTTGTAAAGATACATTTTATTTGAAAAAAGCAGTATTGCATCATAAAGGATTTATTTTAGTTGAAGTTACTGTGTGGAGTCTTGTAAAGATAAATTTTATTTGAAAAAAGCAGTATTGCATCATAAAGGATTAATTTTAGTTGAAGTTACTGTGTGGAGTCTTGTAAAGATAAATTTTATTTGAAAAAAGCAGTATTGCATCATAAACGCTGAATTTTAGTTGAAGTAAATGTGTGGAGTCTTGTAAAGATAAATTTTATTTGAAAAAAGCAGTATTGCGTTATAAAGGATTAATTTTAGTTGAAGTAAATGTGTGGAGTCTTGTAAAGATAAATTTTATTTGAAAAAAGCAGTATTGCGTCATACAGGATGAATTTTAGTTGAAGTAAATGTGTGGAGTCTTGTAAAGATAAATTTTATTTAAAAAAAGCACTATTGCATCATAAAGGATGAATTTTAGTTCATGTAAATGTGTGGAGCCTTGTAAAGATAAATTTTATTTGGAAAAAGCTGTATTGCGTCATAAAGGAGGAATTTTAGTTGATGTAAATGTGTGGAGTCTTGTAAAGATAAATTTTATTTGAAAAAAGCAGTATTGCGTCATAAATGGGTTAATTTTAGTTAGAATGAATGTGTGGAGTCTTGTAAAGATAAATTTTATTTGGAAAAAGCTGTATTGCATCATAAAGGATGAATTTTAGTTGAAGTAAATGTGTGGAGTCTTGTAAAGATAAATCTTATTTTAAAAAAAGCAGTATTGCATCATAAAGGATTAATTTTAGTTGAAGTAAATGTGTGGAGTCTTGTAAAGATAAATTTTATTTGAAAAAAGCAGTATTGCGTCATAAAGGATTAATTTTAGTTGAAGTTACTGTGTGGAGTCTTGTAAAGATAAATTTTATTTGAAAAAAGCAGTATTGCATCATAAAGGATTAATTTTAGTTAGAATGAATGTGTGGAGTCTTGTAAAGATAAGTTTTATTTGAAAAAAGCAGTATTGCATCATAAAGGATTAATTTTAGTTGAAGTAAATGTGTGGAGTCTTGTAAAGATAAATCTTATTTTAAAAAAGCAGTATTGCGCCATAAAGGATTAATTTTAGTTAGAATGAATGTGTGGAGTCTTGTAAAGATAAATTTTTTTTGAAAAAAGCAGTATTGCATCATAAAGGATTAATTTTAGTTGAAGTTACTGTGTGGAGTCTTGTAAAGATAAATTTTATTTGAAAAAAGCAGTATTGTGTTATAAAGGATTAATTTTAGTTAGAATGAATGTGTGGAGTCTTGTAAAAATAAATTTTATTTGAAAAAAGCAGTATTGCGTCATAAAGGATTAATTTTAGTTAGAATGAATGTGTGGAGTCTTGTAAAGATAAATTTTATTTGAGGAAAGCAGTATTGCGTCATAAAATATTAATTTTAGTTAGAATGAATGTGTGGAGTCTTGTAAAGATAAATTTTATTTGAAAAAAGCAGTATTGCGTCATAAAGGATTAATTTTAGTTGAAGTTACTGTGTGGAGTCTTGTAAAGATAAATTTTATTTGAAAAAAGCAGTATTGCGTCATACAGGATGAATTTTAGTTAGAATGAATGTGTGGAGTCTTGTAAAGATAAATTTTGTTTGAAAAAAGCAGTATTGCGTCCTAAAGGATTAATTTTAGTTGAAGTTACTGTGTGGAGTCTTGTAAAGATAAATTTTATTTGAAAAAAGCAGTATTGCTTCATAAACGATGAATTTTAGTTGAAGTAAATGTGTGGAGTCTTGTAAAGAGATATTTTATTTTAAAAAAGCAGTATTGCACCATAAAGGATGAATTTTAGTTCATGTAAATGTGTGGAGTCTTGTAAAGATAAATTTTATTTGGAAAAAGCTGTATAGCATCATAAAGGATGAATTTTAGTTGAAGTAAATGTGTAGAGTCTTGTAAAGATAAATTTTATTTGAAAAAAGCAGTATTGCGTCATAAAAGATAAATTTTGGTTGAAGTTACTGTGTGGAGTCTTGTAAAGATAAATTTTATTTGAAAAAAGCAGTATTGCATCATAAAGGATTAATTTTAGTTAGAATGAATGTGTGGAGTCTTGTAAAGATAAATTTTATTTGAAAAAAGCAGTATTGCATCATAAAGGATTAATTTTAGTTGAAGTTACTGTGTGGAGTCTTGTAAAGATAAATTTTATTTGAAAAAAGCAGTATTGCGTCATAAAAGATAAATTTTAGTTAGAATGAATATGTGGAGCTTTGTAAAGATAAATTTTATTTGAAAAAAGCAGTATTGCATCCTAAAGGATTAATTTTAGTTAGAATGAATGTGTGGAGTCTTGTAAATATAAATTTTATTTGAAAAAAGCTGTATTGCGTCCTAAAGGATTAATTTTAGTTGAAGTTACTGTGTGGAGTCTTGTAAAGATAAATTTTATTTGAAAAAAGCAGTATTGCGTCATAAAGGATTAATTTTAGTTAGAATGAATGTGTGGAGTCTTGTAAAGATAAATTTTATTTGAAAAAAGCTGTATTGCGTCCTAAAGGATTAATTTTAGTTGAAGTTACTGTGTGGAGTCTTGTAAAGATAAATTTTATTTGAAAAAAGCAGTATTGCGTCATAAAGGATTAATTTTAGTTAGAATGAATGTGTGGAGTCTTGTAAAGATAAACTTTATTTGAAAAAAGCAGTATTGCGTCATAAAGGATTAATTTTAGTTAGAATGAATGTGTGGAGTCTTGTAAAGATAAATTTTATTTGAAAAAAGCAGTATTGCGTCCTAAAGGATTAATTTTAGTTGAAGTTACTGTGTGGAGTCTTGTAAAGATAAATTTTATTTGAAAAAAGCAGTATTGCGTCATAAACGCTGAATTTTAGTTGAAGTAAATGTGTGGAGTCTTGTAAAGATAAATTTTATTTGAGAAAAGCAGTATTGCGTCATACAGTATGAATTTTAATTGAAGTAAATGTGTGGAGTCTTGTAAAGAGATATTTTATTTTAAAAAAGCAGTATTGCGTCATAAAGGATGAATTTTAGTTCATGTAAATGTGTGGAGTCTTGTAAAGATAAATTTTATTTGGAAAAAGCTGTATTGCATCATAAAGGATGAATTTTAGTTGAAGTAAATGTGTGGAGTCTTGTAAAGATAAATTTTATTTGAGAAAAGCAGTATTGCGTCATAAAGGATTAATTTTAGTTAGAATTAATGTGTAGAGTCTTGTAAAGATAAATTTAATTTGAAGAAAGCAGTATTGCGTCATAAAAGATTAATTTTAGTTAGAATGAATGTGTGGAGTCTTGTAAAGATAAATTTTATTTGAAAAAAGCAGTATTGCATCATAAAGGATTAATTTTAGTTGAAGTTACTGTGTGGAGTCTTGTAAAGATAAATTTTATTTGAAAAAAGCAGTATTGCATCATAAAGGATTAATTTTAGTTTAAGTTACTGTGTGGAGTCTTGTAAAGATAAATTTTATTTGAAAAAAGCAGTATTGCATCATAAACGCTGAATTTTAGTTGAAGTAAATGTGTGGAGTCTTGTAAAGATAAATTTTATTTGAAAAAAGCAGTATTGCGTCCTAAAGGATTAATTTTAGTTAGAATGAATGTGTTGAGTCTTGTAAAGATAAATTTTATTTGAAAAAAGCAGTATTGCGTCATAAAGGATTAATTTTAGTTGAAGTAAATGTGTGGAGTCTTGTAAAGATAAATTTTATTTGAGAAAAGCAGTATTGCGTCATACAGGATGAATTTTAGTTGAAGTAAATGTGTGGAGTCTTGTAAAGATAAATTTTATTTAAAAAAAGCACTATTGCATCATAAAGGATGAATTTTAGTTCATGTAAATGTGTGGAGCCTTGTAAAGATAAATTTTATTTGGAAAAAGCTGTATTGCGTCATAAAGGAGGAATTTTAGTTGATGTAAATGTGTGGAGTCTTTTAAAGATAAATTTTATTTGAAAAAAGCAGTATTGCGTCATAAATGGGTTAATTTTAGTGAGAATGAATGTGTGGAGTCTTGTAAAGATAAATTTTATTTGAAAAAAGCAGTATTGCATCATACTGGATTAATTTTAGTTGAAGTTACTGTGTGGAGTCTTGTAAAGATAAATTTTATTTGAAAAAAGCAGTATTGCGTCATACAGGATGAATTTTAGTTGGAATGAATGTGTGGAGTCTTGTAAAGATAAATTTTATTTGAAAAAAGCAGTATTGCGTCCTAAAGGATTAATTTTAGTTGAAGTTACTGTGTGGAGTCTTGTAAAGATAAATTTTATTTGAAAAAAGCAGTATTGCGTCATAAACGATGAATTTTAGTTGAAGTAAATGTGTGAAGTCTTGTAAAGATAAATTTTATTTGAGAAAAGCAGTATTGCGTCATACAGTATGAATTTTAATTAAAGTAAATGTGTGGAGTCTTGTAAAGAGATATTTTATTTAAAAAAAACAGTATTGTATCATAAAAGATGAATTTTAGTTAATGCAAATGTGTGGAGTCTTGTAAAGATAAATTTTATTTGAAAAAAGCAGTATTGCGTCCTAAAGGATTAATTTTAGTTGAAGTTACTGTGTGGAGTCTTGTAAAGATAAATTTTATTTGAAAAAAGCAGTATTGCGTCATAAACGATGAATTTTAGTTGAAGTAAATGTGTGAAGTCTTGTAAAGATAAATTTTATTTGAGAAAAGCAGTATTGCGTCATACAGTATGAATTTTAATTAAAGTAAATGTGTGGAGTCTTGTAAAGAGATATTTTATTTAAAAAAAGCAGTATTGTATCATAAAAGATGAATTTTAGTTAATGCAAATGTGTGGAGTCTTGTAAAGATAAATTTTATTTGAAAAAAGCAGTATTGCGTCATACAGTATGAATATTAGTTGAAGTAAATGTGTGGAGTCTTGTAAAGAGATATTTTATTTGAAAAAAGCAGTATTGCATCATAAAGGATGAATTTTAGTTCATGTAAATGTGTGGAGTCTTGTAAAGATAAATTTTATTTGAAAAAAGCAGTATTGCATCATAAAAGATAAATTTTGGTTGATGTTACTGTGTGGAGTCTTGTAAAGATAAATTTTATTTTAAAAAAAGCAGTATTGCATCATAAAGGATTAATTTTAGTTAGAATGAAGATGTGGAGTCTTGTAAAGATAAATTTTATTTGAAAAAACAGTATTGCGTCATAAAGGATTAATTTTAGTTAGAATAAATGTGTGGAGTCTTGTAAAGATAAATTTTATTTGAAAAAAGCAGTATTGTGTTATAAAGGATTAATTTTAGTTAGAATGAATGTGTGGAGTCTTGTAAAGATAAATTTTATTTGAAGAAAGCAGTATTGCATCATAAAAGATTAATTTTAGTTAGAATGAATGTGTGCAGTCTTTTAAAGATAAATTTTATTTGAAAAAAGCAGTATTGCATCATAAAGGATTAATTTTAGTTGAAGTTACTGTGTGGAGTCTTGTAAAGATAAATTTTATTTAAAAAAAGCAGTATTGCTCTATAAAGGATTAATTTTAGTTAAAGTTACTGTGTGGAGTCTTGTAAAGATAAATTTTATTTGAAAAAAGCAGTATTGCATCATAAACGCTGAATTTTAGTTGAAGTAAATGTGTGGAGTCTTGTAAAGATAAATTTTATTTTAAAAAAGCAGTATTGCGTCATAAACGATGAATTTTAGTTCATGTAAATGTGTGGAGCCTTGTAAAGATAAATTTTATTTGAAAAAAGCAGTATTGCGTCATACAGGATGAATTTTAGTTGGAATGAATGTGTGGAGTCTTGTAAAGATAAATTTTATTTGAAAAAAGCAGTATTGCGTCCTAAAGGATTAATTTTAGTTGAAGTTACTGTGTGGAGTCTTGTAAAGATAAATTTTATTTGAAAAAAGCAGTATTGCGTCATAAACGATGAATTTTAGTTGAAGTAAATGTGTGAAGTCTTGTAAAGATAAATTTTATTTGAGAAAAGCAGTATTGCGTCATACAGTATGAATTTTAGTTGAAGTAAATGTGTGGAGTCTTGTAAAGAGATATTTTATTTAAAAAAAGCAGTATTGTATCATAAAAGATGAATTTTTGTTAATGCAAATGTGTGGAGTCTTGTAAAGATAAATTTTATTTGAAAAAAGCAGTATTGCGTCATACAGTATGAATTTTAGTTGAAGTAAATGTGTGGAGTCTTGTAAGGAGATATTTTATTTTAAAAAAGCAGTATTGCATCATAAAGGATGAATTTTAGTTCATGTAAATGTGTGGAGTCTTGTAAAGATAAATTTTATTAAAAAAAAGCAGTATTGCATCATAAAGGATTAATTTTAGTTAGAATGAATGTGTGGAGTCTTGTAAAGATAAATTTTATTTGAAAAAACAGTATTTCGTCATAAAGGATTAATTTTAGTTAGAATAAATGTGTGGAGTCTTGTAAAGATAAATTTTATTTGAAAAAAGCAGTATTGTGTTATAAAGGATTAATTTTAGTTAGAATGAATGTGTGGAGTCTTGTAAAGATAAATTTTATTTGAAGAAAGCAGTATTGCATCATAAAAGATTAATTTTAGTTAGAATGAATGTGTGGAGTCTTTTAAAGATAAATTTTATTTGAAAAAAGCAGTATTGCATCATAAAGGATTAATTTTAGTTGAAGTTACTGTGTGGAGTCTTGTAAAGATAAATTTTATTTGAAAAAAGCAGTATTGCACTATAAAGGATTAATTTTAGTTAAAGTTACTGTGTGGAGTCTTGTAAAGATAAATTTTATTTGAAAAAAGCAGTATTGCATCATAAACGCTGAATTTTAGTTGAAGTAAATGTGTGGAGTCTTGTAAAGATAAATTTTATTTGAAAAAAGCAGTATTGCGTCCTAAAGGATTAATTTTAGTTAGAATGAATGTGTGGAGTCTTGTAAAGATAAATTTTATTTGAAAAAAGCAGTATTGCTTCATAAAGGATTAATTTTAGTTGAAGTAAATGTGTGGAGTCTTGTAAAGATAAATTTTATTTGAAAAAAGCAGTATTGCGTCATAAAGGATTAATTTTAGTTGAAGTAAATGTGTGGAGTCTTGTAAAGATAAATTTCATTTAAAAAAAGCAGTATTGCGTCATACAGGATTAATTTTAGTTGAAGTAAATGTGTGGAGTCTTGTAAAGAGATATTTTATTTAAAAAAAGCACTATTGCATCATACAGGATTAATTTTAGTTAAAGTTACTGTGTAGAGTCTTGTAAAGATAAATTTTATTTGAAAAAAGCAGTATTGCATCATAAACGCTGAATTTTAGTTGAAGTAAATGTGTGGAGTCTTGTAAAGATAAATTTTATTTGAAAAAAGCAGTATTGCGTCCTAAAGGATTAATTTTAGTTACAATGAATGTGTGGAGTCTTGTAAAGATAAATTTTATTTGAAAAAAGCAGTATTGCCTCCTAAAGGATTAATTTTAGTTGTAGTTACTGTGTGACCTTGTAAAGATAAATTTTATTTGAAAAAAGCAGTATTGCGTCATAAAGGATGAATTTAAGTTGAAGTAAATGTGTGGAGTCTTGTAAAGATAAATTTTATTTGAAAAAAGCAGTATTGCGTCATACAGGATGAATTTTAGTTGGAATGTATGTGTGGAGTCTTGTAAAGATAAATTTTATTTGAAAAAAGCAGTATTGCGTCATAAAGGATTAATTTTAGTTGAAGTTACTGTGTGGAGTCTTGTAAAGATAAATTTTATTTGAAAAAAGCAGTATTGCGTCATAAACGATGAATTTTAGTTGAAGTAAATGTGTGAAGTCTTGTAAAGATAAATTTTATTTGAGAAAAGCAGTATTGCGTCATACAGTATGAATTTTAGTTGAAGTAAATGTGTGGAGTCTTGTAAAGAGATATTTTATTTAAAAAAAGCAGTATTGTATCATAAAAGATGAATTTTAGTTAATGCAAATGTGTGGAGTCTTGTAAAGATAAATTTTATTTGAAAAAAGCAGTATTGCGTCATACAGTATGAATTTTAGTTGAAGTAAATGTGTGGAGTCTTGTAAGGAGATATTTTATTTTAAAAAAGCAGTATTGCATCATAAAGGATGAATTTTAGTTCATGTAAATGTGTGGAGTCTTGTAAAGATAAATTTTATTAAAAAAAAGCAGTATTGCATCATAAAGGATTAATTTTAGTTAGAATGAATGTGTGGAGTCTTGTAAAGATAAATTTTATTTGAAAAAACAGTATTTCGTCATAAAGGATTAATTTTAGTTAGAATAAATGTGTGGAGTCTTGTAAAGATAAATTTTATTTGAAAAAAGCAGTATTGCGTCATAAAGGATTAATTTTAGTTTGAATGAATGTGTGGAGTCTTGTAAAGATAAATTTTATTTGAAGAAAGCAGTATTGCATCATAAAAGATTAATTTTAGTTAGAATGAATGTGTGGAGTCTTGTAAAGATAAATTTTATTTGAAAAAAGCAGTATTGCATCATAAAGGATTAATTTTAGTTGAAGTTACTGTGTGGAGTCTTGTAAAGATAAATTTTATTTGAAAAAAGCAGTATTGCATCATAAAGGATTAATTTTAGTTGAAGTTACTGTGTGGAGTCTTGTAAAGATAAATTTTATTTGAAAAAAGCAGTATTGCATCATAAACGCTGAATTTTAGTTGAAGTAAATGTGTGGAGTCTTTTAAAGATAAATTTTATTTGAAAAAAGCAGTATTGCGTCCTAAAGGATTAATTTTAGTTAGAATGAATGTGTGGAGTCTTGTAAAGATAAATTTTTTTTGAAAAAAGGAGTATTGCGTTATAAAGGATTAATTTTAGTTAGAATGAATGTGTGGAGTCTTGTAAAGATAAATTTTATTTGAAAAAAGCAGTATTGCGTCATAAATAATTAATTTTAGTTGAAGTTACTGTGTGGAGTCTTGTAAAGATAAATTTTATTTGAAAAAAGCAGTATTGCGTCATAAAAGATTAATTTTAGTTAGAATGAATGTGTGGAGCCTTGTAAAGATAAATTCTATTTGAAAAAAGCAGTATTGCGTAATATACGATGAATTTTAGTTGAAGTAAATGTGTGGAGTCTTGTAAAGATAAATTTTATTTGAGAAAAGCAGTATTGCGTCATACAGTATGAATTTTAGTTGAAGTAAATGTGTGAAGTCTTGTAAAGAGATATTTTATTTTAAAAAAGCAGTATTGCATCATAAAAGATAAATTTTGGTTGAAGTTACTGTGTGGAGTCTTGTAAAGATAAATTTTATTTTAAAAAAAGCAGTATTGCGTCATAAAGGATTAATTTTAGTTAGAATGAATGTGTGGAGTCTTGTAAAGATAAATTTTATTTGAAAAAAGCAGTATTGCGTCCTAAAGGATTAATTTTAGTTGAAGTGACTGTGTGGAGTCTTGTAAAGATAAATTTTATTTGAAAAAAGCAGTATTGCGTCATAAAGGATTAATTTTAGTTAGAATGAATGTGTGGAGTCTTGTAAAGATAAATTTTATTTGAAAAAAGCAGTATTGCGCCATAAAGGATTAATTTTAGTTGAAGTTACTGTGTGGAGTCTTGTAAAGATAAATTTTATTTGAAAAAAGCAGTATTGCGTCATAAAAGATTAATTTTAGTTAGAATGAATGTGTGGAGCCTTGTAAAGATAAATTTTATTTGAAATAAGCAGTATTGCGTCCTAAAGGATTAATTTTAGTTAGAATGAATGTGTGGAGTCTTGTAAAGATAAATTTTATTTTAAAAAAGCAGTATAACGTCATAAACGATGAATTTTAATTGAAGTAAATGTGTGGAGTCTTGTAAAGATAAATTTTATTTGAAAAAAGCAGTATTGCGTCATAAAGGATTAATTTTAGTTGAAGTTACTGTGTGGAGTCTTGTAAAGATACATTTTATTTGAAAAAAGCAGTATTGCATCATAAAAGATTAATTTTAGTTAGAATGAATGTGTGGAGTCTTGTAAAGATAAATTTTATTTGAAAAAAGCAGTATTGCGTCTTAAAGGATTAATTTTAGTTAGAATGAATGTGTGGAGTCTTGTAAAGATAAATTTTATTTGAAAAAAGCAGTATTGCGTCATAAACGATGAATTTTAGTTGAAGTAAATGTGTGGAGTCTTGTAAAGATAAATTTTATTTGAAAAAAGCAGTATTGCATCATAAAAGATTCATTTTAGTTAGAATGAATGTGTGGAGTCTTTTAATGATAAATTTTATTTGAAAAAAGCAGTATTGCATCATAAAGGATGAATTTTAGTTGAAGTAAATGTGTGGAGTCTTGTAAAGATAAATTTTATTTGAAAAAAGCAGTATTGCGTCATAAAGGATTAATTTTAGTTGAAGTTACTGTGTGGAGTCTTGTAAAGATAAATTTTATTTGAAAAAAGCAGTATTGCTCCATAAAATATTAATTTTAGTTAGAATGAATGTGTGGAGTCTTGTAAAGATAAATTTTATTTGAAAAAAGCAGTATTGCGTCATAAAGGATTAATTTTAGTTGAAGTTACTGTGTGGAGTCTTGTAAAGATAAATTTTATTTGAAAAAAGCAGTATTGCGTCATACAGGATGAATTTTAGTTAGAATGAATGTGTGGAGTCTTGTAAAGATAAATTTTGTTTGAGAAAAGCAGTATTGCGTCATACAGTATGAATTTTAGTTGAAGTAAATGTGTGGAGTCTTGTAAAGAGATGTTTTATTTTAAAAAAGCAGTATTGCATCATAAAAGAATGAATTTTAGTTCATGTAAATGTGTGGAGTCTTGTAAAGATAAATTTCATTTGGAAAAAACTGTATAGCATCATAAACGATGAGTTTTCGGTTGAAGTAAATGTGTGGAGTCTTGTAAAGATAAATTTTATTTGATAAAAGCAGTATTGCATCATAAAAGATTAATTTTGGTTGAAGTTACTGTGTGGAGTCTTGTAAAGATAAATTTGATTTGAAAAAAGCAGTATAGCGTCATAAAAGATTAATTTTAGTTAGAATGAATGTGTGGAGCCTTGTAAAGATAAATTTTATTTGAAAAAAGCAGTATTGCATCCTAAAGGATTAATTTTAGTTAGAATGAATGTGTGGAGTCTTATAAAGATAAATTTTATTTGGAAAAAGCTGTATTGCATCATAAAGGATGAATTTTAGTTGAAGTAAATGTGTGGAGTCTTGTAAAGATAAATCTTATTTTAAAAAAAGCAGTATTGCGTCATAAAGGATTAATTTAAGTTGAAGTCACTGTGTGGAGTCTTGTAAAGATAAATTTTATTTGAAAAAAGCAGTATTGCGTCATAAAGGATTAATTGTAGTTGAAGTTACTGTGTGGAGTCTTGTAAAGATAAATTTTATTTGAAAAAAGCAGTATTCCGCCATAAAGGATTAATTTTAGTTAGAATGAATGTGTGGAGTCTTGTAAAGATAAATTTCTTTGAAAAAAGCAATATTGCGTCATAAAGGATTAATTTTAGTTAGAATGAATGTGTGGAGTCTTCTTAAGATGAATTTTATTTGAAAAAAGCAGTATTGCATCATAAAGGATTAATTTTAGTTAGAATGAATGTGTGGAGTCTTGTAAAGATAAATTTTATTTGAAAAAGACAGTATTGCGCCATAAAGGATTAATTTTAGTTACAATGAAGGTGTGAAGTCTTGTAAAGATAAATTTTATTTGAAAAAAGCAGTATTGCGTCCTAAAGGATTAATTTTAGTTAGAATGAATGTGTGGAGTCTTCTTAAGATGAATTTTATTTGAAAAAAGCAGTATTGCGTCATAAAGGATTAATTTTAGTTAGAATGAATGTGTGGAGTCTTGTAAAGCTAAATGTTATTTTAAAAAAGCAGTATTGCGTCATAAAGGATTAATTTTAGTTAGAATGAATGTGTGGAGTCTTGTAAAGATAAATTTTATTTGAGACAACAGTATTGCGTCATAAAGGATTAATTTTAGTTAGAATGAATGTGTGGAGTCTTGTAAAGATAAATTTTATTTGAAAAAAGCAGTATTGCGTCATAAAGGATTAATTTTAGTTAGAATGAATGTGTGGAGTCTTCTTAAGATCAATTTTATTTGAAAAAAGCAGTATTGCGTCATAAAAGATTAATTTTAGTTAGAATGAATGTGTGGAGTCTTGTAAAGATAAATGTTATTTTAAAAAAGCAGTATTGCGTCATAAAGGATTATAATTTAGTTAGAATGAATGTGTGGAGTCTTCTTAAGATGAATTTTATTTGAAAAAAGCAGTATTGCGTCATAAAGGATTAATTTTAGTTAGAATGAATGTGTGGAGTCTTGTAAAGATAAATGTTATTTTAAAAAAGCAGTATTGCGTCATAAAGGATTATAATTTAGTTAGAATGAATGTGTGGAGTCTTCTTAAGATGAATTTTATTTGAAAAAAGCAGTATTGCGTCATAAAGGATTAATTTTAGTTAGAATGAATGTGTGGAGTCTTGTAAAGATAAATTTTATTTGAGAAAACAGTATTGCGTCATAAAGGATTAATTTTAGTTAGAATGAATGTGTGGAGTCTTGTAAAGATAAATTTTATTTGAAAAAAGCAGTATTGCATCATAAAGGATTAATTTTAGTTAGAATGAATGTGTGGAGTCTTCTTAAGATCAATTTTATTTGAAAAAAGCAGTATTGCGTCATCAAAGATTAATTTTAGTTAGAATGAATGTGTGGAGTCTTGTAAAGATAAATGTTATTTTAAAAAAGCAGTATTGCGTCATAAAGGATTATAATTTAGTTAGAATGAATGTGTGGAGTCTTCTTAAGATGAATTTTATTTGAAAAAAGCAGTATTGCGTCATAAAGGATTAATTTTAGTTAGAATGAATGTGTGGAGTCTTGTAAAGATAAATGTTATTTTAAAAAAGCAGTATTGCGTCATAAAGGATTATAATTTAGTTAGAATGAATGTGTGGAGTCTTCTTAAGATAAATTTTATTTGAAAAAAGCAGTATTGCGTTATAAAGGATTAATTTTATTTGAAGTTACTGTGTGGAGTCTTGTAAAGATAAATTTTATTTGAAAAAAGCAGTATTGCGTCATAAACGATGAATTTTAGTTGAAGTAAATGTGTGGAGTCTTGTAAAGATAAATTTTATTTGGAAAAAGCTGTATTGCATCATAAAGGATGAATTTTAGTTGAAGTTACTGTGTGGAGTCTTGTAAAGATAAATTTTATTTGAAAAAATCAGTATTGCATCATAAAGGATTAATTTTAGTTAGAAGGAATGTGTGGAGTCTTGTAAAGATAAATTTTATTTGAAAAAAGCAGTATTGCGTTATAAAGGATTAATTTTAGTTGAAGTTACTGTGTGGAGTCTTGTAAAGATAAATTTTATTTGAAAAAAGCAGTATTGCGTCATAAAGGATTAATTTTAGTTAGAATGAATGTGTGGAGTCTTGTAAAGATACATTTTATTTGAAAAAAGCAGTATTGCGTTATAAAGGATTAATTTTGGTTGAAGTTACTGTGTGGAGTCTTGTAAAGATAAATTTTATTTGAAAAAAGCAGTATTGCTTCATAAAGGATTAATTTTAGTTAGAATGAATGTGTGGAGTCTTGTAAAGATACATTTTATTTGAAAAAAGCAGTATTGCGTTATAAAGGATTAATTTTGGTTGAAGTTACTGTGTGGAGTCTTCTTAAGATCAATTTTATTTGAGAAAAGCAGTATTGCGTCATACAGTATGAATTTTAATTGAAGTAAATGTGTGGAGTCTTGTAAAGAGATATTTTATTTTAAAAAAGCAGTATTGCATCATAAAGGATGAATTTTAGTTTATGTAAATGTGTGGAGTCTTGTAAAGATAAATTTTATTTGGAAAAAGCAGTATTGCGTCATAAAGGATTAATTTTAGTTGAAGTTACTGTGTGGAGTCTTGTAAAGATAAATTTTATTTGAAAAAAGCAGTATTGCGTCATAAAGGATTAATTTTAGTTGAAGTTACTGTGTGGAGTCTTGTAAAGATAAATTTTATTTGAAAAAAGCAGTATTGCGTCATAAAGGATTAATTTTAGTTGAAGTTACTGTGTGGAGTCTTGTAAAGATAAATTTTATTTGAAAAAAGCAGTATTGCATCATAAAGGATTAATTTTAGTTAGAATGAATGTGTGGAGTCTTGTAAAGATAAATTTTATTTGAAAAAAGCAGTATTGCG
Source organism: Sepiola atlantica (assembly GCA_963556195.1). Lineage (NCBI taxonomy): Eukaryota > Metazoa > Mollusca > Cephalopoda > Sepiida > Sepiolidae > Sepiola > Sepiola atlantica. Next base: position 170,710,131 of record OY744518.1, read on the forward strand.
TCCTAAAGGATTAATTTTAGTTGAAGTTACTGTGTGGAGTCTTGTAAAGAAAAATTTTATTTGAAAAAAGCAGTATTGCGTCATAAAGGATTAATTTTAGTTAGAATGAATGTGTGCAGTCTTGTAAAGATAAATTTTCTTTGAAAAAAGCAGTATTGCGTCATAAAGGATTAATTTTAGTTAGAATGAATGTGTGGAGTCTTGTAAAAGTAAATTTTATTTGAAAAAAAGCAGTATTGCGTCCTAAAGGATTAATTTTAGTTAGAATTGATGTGTGGAGTCTTGTAAAGATAAATTCTATTTGAAAAAAGCAGTATTGCGTCATAAAGGATTAATTTTAGTTAGAATGAATGTGTGGAGTCTTGTAAAGATAAATTTTATTTGAAACAAGCAGTATTGCGTCATAAAGGATTAATTTTAGTTAGAATGAATGTGTGGAGTCTTGTAAAGATAAATTTTATTTGAAAAAAGCAGTATTGCGTCCTAAAGGATTAATTTTAGTTAGAATGAATGTGTGAAGTCTTGTAAAGATAAATTTTATTTGAAAAAAGCAGTATTGCGTTATAAAGGATTAATTTTAGTTGAAGTTACTGTGTGGAGTCTTGTAAAGATAAATTTTATTTGAAAAAAGCAGTATTGCTTCATAAAGGATTAATTTTAGTTAGAATGAATGTGTGGAGTCTTGTAAAGATAAATTTTATTTGAAAAAAGCAGTATTGCGTTAAAAAGGATTAATTTTAGTTGAAGTTACTGTGTGGAGTCTTGTAAATATAAATTTTATTTGAAAAAAGCAGTATTGCTTCATAAAGGATTAATTTTAGTTAGAATGAATGTGTGGAGTCTTGTAAAGATAAATTTTATTTGAAAAAAGCAGTATTGCGTCATAAAGGATGAATTTTAGTTAGAATGAATGTGTGAAGTCTTGTAAAGATAAATTTTATTTGAAAAAAGCAGTATTGCGTCCTAAAGGATTAATTTTAGTTAGAATGAATGTGTGGAGTCTTGTAAAGATAAATTTTATTTGGAAAAAGCTGTATTGCATCATAAAGGATTAATTTTAGTTGAAGTAAATGTGTTGCGTCTTGTAAAGATAAATTTTATTTGAAAAAAGCAGTATTGCATCATAAAAGATAAATTTTTGTTGAAGTAACTGTGTGGAGTCTTGTAAAGATAAATTTTATTTTTAACAAAGCAGTATTGCGTTGTAAAGTATTAATTTTAGTTAGAATGAATGTGTGGAGTCTTGTAAAGATAAATTTTATTTGAAAAAAGCAGTATTGCGTCATAAAAGATTAATTTTAGTTGAAGTTACTGTGTGGAGTCTTGTAAAGATAAATTTTATTTGAAAAAAGCAGTATTGCGTCATAAACGATGAATTTTAGTTGAAGTAAATGTGTGGAGTCTTGTAAAGATAAATTTTATTTGAGAAAAGCAGTATTGCGTCATACAGTATGAATTGTAATTAAAGTAAATGTGTGGATTCTTGTAAAGAGATATTTTATTTTAAAAAAGCAGTATTGCGTTATAAAAGATTAATTTTGGTTGAAGTTACTGTGTGGAGTCTTGTAAAGATAAATTTCATTTGAAAAAAGCAGTATTGCGTCCTAAAAGATTAATTTTAGTTAGAATGAATGTGTGGAGTCTTGTAAAGATAAATTTTATTTGAAAAAAGCAGTATTGCGTCCTAAAGGATTAATTTTATTTGAAGTTACTGTGTGGAGTCTTGTAAAGATAAATTTTATTTGAAAAAAGCAGTATTGCTTCATAAAGGATTAATTTTAGTTAGAATTAATGTGTGGAGTCTTGTAAAGATGAATTTTATTTGAAAAAAGCAGTATTGCGTCATAAAGGATTAATTTTAGTTAGAATGAATGTGTGGAGTCTTGTAAAGATACATTTTATTTTAAAAAAGCTGTATTGCGTTATAAAGGATTAATTTTATTTGAAGTTACTGTGTGGAGTCTTGTAAAGATAAATTTTATTTTAAAAAAGCAGTATTGCGTCATAAAGGATTAATTTTAGTTAGAATGAATGTGTGGAGTCTTGTAAAGATGAATTTTATTTGAAAAAAGCAGTATTGCGTCATAAAGGATTAATTTTAGTTAGAATTAATGTGTGGAGTCTTGTAAAGATAAATGTTATTTTAAAAAAGCAGTATTGCGTCCTAAAGGATTAATTTTAGTTGAAGTTACTGTGTGGAGTCTTGTAAAGATAAATTTTATTTGAAAAAAGCAGTATTGCATCATAAAAGATTAATTTTAGTTAGAATGAATGTGTGGAGTCTTGTAAAGATAAATTTTATTTTAAAAAAGCAGTATTGCGTCATAAAGGATGAATTTTAGTTGAAGTTACTGTGTGGAGTCTTGTAAAGAGGAATTTTATTTGAAAAAAGCAGTATTGCGTCATAAACGATGAATTTTAGTTAGAATGAATGTGTGGAGTCTTGTAAAGATACATTTTATTTGAAAAAAGCAGTATTGCGTCATAAAGGATTAATTTTAGTTGAAGTTACTGTGTGGAGTCTTGTAAAGATAAATTTTATTTGAAAAAAGCAGTATTGCGTCATAAAGGATTAATTTTAGTTAGAATGAATGTGTGCAGTCTTGTAAAGATAAATTTTCTTTGAAAAAAGCAGTATTGCGTCATAAAGGATTAATTTTAGTTAGAATGAATGTGTGGAGTCTTGTAAAAGTAAATTTTATTTGAAAAAAAGCAGTATTGCGTCCTAAAGGATTAATTTTAGTTAGAATTGATGTGTGGAGTCTTGTAAAAATAAATTTTATTTGAAAAAAGCAGTATTGCGTCATAAAGGATTAATTTTAGTTAGAATGAATGTGTGGAGTCTTGTAAAGATAAATTTTATTTGAAACAAGCAGTATTGCGTCATAAAGGATTAATTTTAGTTAGAATGAATGTGTGGAGTCTTGTAAAGATAAATTTTATTTGAAAAAAGCAGTATTGCGTCCTAAAGGATTAATTTTAGTTAGAATGAATGTGTGAAGTCTTGTAAAGATAAATTTTATTTGAAAAAAGCAGTATTGCGTTATAAAGGATTAATTTTAGTTGAAGTTACTGTGTGGAGTCTTGTAAAGATAAATTTTATTTGAAAAAAGCAGTATTGCTTCATAAAGGATTAATTTTAGTTAGAATGAATGTGTGGAGTCTTGTAAAGATAAATTTTGTTTGAAAAAAGCAGTATTGCGTTAAAAAGGATTAATTTTAGTTGAAGTTACTGTGTGGAGTCTTGTAAATATAAATTTTATTTCAAAAAAGCAGTATTGCTTCATAAAGGATTAATTTTAGTTAGAATGAATGTGTGGAGTCTTGTAAAGATAAATTTTATTTGAAAAAAGCAGTATTGCGTCATAAAGGATGAATTTTAGTTAGAATGAATGTGTGAAGTCTTGTAAAGATAAATTTTATTTGAAAAAAGCAGTATTGCGTCCTAAAGGATTAATTTTAGTTAGAATGAATGTGTGGAGTCTTGTAAAGATAAATTTTATTTGGAAAAAGCTGTATTGCATCATAAAGGATTAATTTTAGTTGAAGTAAATGTGTTGCGTCTTGTAAAGATAAATTTTATTTGAAAAAAGCAGTATTGCATCATAAAAGATAAATTTTTGTTGAAGTAACTGTGTGGAGTCTTGTAAAGATAAATTTTATTTTTAACAAAGCAGTATTGCGTTGTAAAGTATTAATTTTAGTTAGAATGAATGTGTGGAGTCTTGTAAAGATAAATTTTATTTGAAAAAAGCAGTATTGCGTCATAAAGGATTAATTTTAGTTGAAGTTACTGTGTGGAGTCTTGTAAAGATAAATTTTATTTGAAAAAAGCAGGATTGCGTCATAAACGATGAATTTTAGTTGAAGTAAATGTGTGGAGTCTTGTAAAGATAAATTTTATTTGAGAAAAGCAGTATTGCGTCATACAGTATGAATTGTAATTAAAGTAAATGTGTGGATTCTGGTAAAGAGATATTTTATTTTAAAAAAGCAGTATTGCATCATAAAGGATGAATTTTAGTTGAAGTAAATGTGTGGAGTCTTGTAAAGATAAATTTTATTTGAAAAAAGCAGTATTGCATCATAAAAGATAAATTTTGGTTGAAGTTACTGTGTGGAGTCTTGTAAAGATAAATTTTATTTTAAAAAAAGCAGTATTGCGTCATAAAGGATTAATTTTAGTTAGAATGAATGTGTGGAGTCTTGTAAAGATAAATTTTATTTGAAAAAAGCAGTATTGCGTCCTAAAGGATTAATTTTAGTTGAAGTTACTGTGTGGAGTCTTGTAAAGATAAATTTTATTTGAAAAAAGCAGTATTGCGTCATAAAGGATTAATTTTAGTTAGAAGGAATGTGTGGAGTCTTGTAAAGATAAATTTTATTTGAAAAAAGCAGTATTGCGTTATAAAGGGTTAATTTTAGTTGAAGTTACTGTGTGGAGTCTTGTAAAGATAAATTTTCTTTGAAAAAAGCAGTATTGCGTCCTAAAGGATTAATTTTAGTTAGAATGAATGTGTGGAGTCTTGTAAAGATAAATTTATTTGAAAAAAGCAGTATTGCGTCCTAAAGGATTAATTTTAGTTGAAGTTACTGTGTTGAGTCTTGTAAAGATAAATTTTATTTGAAAAAAGCAGTATTGCATCATAAAAGATTAATTTTAGTTAGAATGAATGTGTGGAGTCTTGTAAAGATAAATTTTATTTGAAAAAAGCAGTATTCTTCATAAAGGATTAATTTTAGTTAGAATGAATGTGTGGAGTCTTGTAAAGATAAATTTATTTGAAAAAAGCAGTATTGCGTCCTAAAGGATTAATTTTAGTTAGAATGAATGTGTGGAGTCTTGTAAAGATACATTTTATTTGAAAAAAGCAGTATTGCGTCATAAAGGATTAATTTTAGTTGAAGTTACTGTGTGGAGTCTTGTAAAGATAAATTTTATTTGAAAAAAGCAGTATTGCGTCATAAAGGATTAATTTTAGTTGAAGTTACTGTGTGGAGTCTTGTAAAGATAAATTTTATTTGAAAAAAGCAGTATTGCGTCCTAAAGGATTAATTTTAGTTAGAATGAATGTGTGGAGTCTTGTAAAGATAAATTTTATTTGAAAAAAGCAGTATTGCGTCCTAAAGGATTAATTTTAGTTAGAATTGATGTGTGGAATCTTGTAAAGATAAATTTTATTTGAAAAAAGCAGTATTGCGTCATAAAGGATTAATTTTAGTTAGAATGAATGTGTGGAGTCTTGTAAAGATAAATTTTATTTGAAAAAAGCAGTATTGCGTCATAAAGGATGAATTTTAGTTGAAGTAAATGTGTGGAGTCTTGTAAAGATAAATTTTATTTGAAAAAAGCAGTATTGCGTCATAAAGGATGAATTTTAGTTGAAGTAAATGTGTGGAGTCTTGTAAAGATAAATTTTATTTGAAAAAAGCTGTATTGCATCGTATTTTTTTTAATTATATAAAAAATCAAAAGTCTGAATTATTTATTAATTATTTGATAAAAAAGTAGTGTTCCATTTTTTTTTATTACTTTTTTTCGATGTCTTAAGTGTAGTATAGTTTATCTTTTCTCTGTACTTTTGTAGATTAAATAAATGAAATAATAACGTCATATTTAATCAATATTTTCAATGATAATATCGTTAATTCTTCGAATTATACTGATTTTATTAACAAGAGTGTAGGGGCATTTTTCGTAATATATACGAAATAGTTTTTAAAAAAATATTTTAAACATTAAAAAATCATGGATTTTTTTTATATATATAAAAATATACGTTTAGTAAAGGTGTATTTTGTTTTTAAAAAAAATAATACATTTTCACTAAGATTTAAAAAAATGTTTTACTATATCTCCTGTGCTTGTTTATTAATAAATATTGAAATTTTCATTAAAATTGGTTGATTTCCTGAATTTTGGTGAATTTTTAAGTGAAGGGAGGGTCAAAATGTTTTTACATTTTGGTGATCGGCCTTTGATTTTGCACGTACCTATTCTTAATAGCAAGATAGGAGTTGGTGATTCCATTATTAAACAAACAGTTAACATTGAACTTTTTTTTTGTATAATTTTTAAACAGATTTCAAAGTCTGAATTATTTACGGTTGATTGGGTTAGAAGTTTAAATAATGGTAATTCATAATTCAGTTTTTTGCAGTATTTGATCGTTAATTATTATTTTCTTTAAATTTATATTGAATAAAGATCAGTTTCAGGATAAATCGAATCGTGTTCCTTTCTTTTCTTTTTTACATGCAATTTTTAAAGTTTTCTAATGCTAATATTTACAATATCCTATGGTCAACATGTTTTGATATTTTGGATAACTTTAGTAAAGGTGTTTTTTGTTTACAAGAAATAATACATTTGCACCAAACTTTATGATAAAGTACTGGATTTATTATATTTCGTGATCATTAATTAATAAATACTGAAAATTTTATTAAAATTGGTTGATTTCCTGAATTTTGATGGATTATTCAGTGAATGGAGAAGTCGAAATGCCTTCTTATTGTTATTACGACGGCCATTGTTTTGACACGCAATGCAGTGACGTCATTTTCTAGCCAACCGGCCTGTAGTAACTCTCGGTGGCCACGACCTTACCCCATACATATATATATATATATATATATATATATATATATATATATATATATATATATATATATATATATATATATATATATAGACTGTCAATTTAAGATTGTTATTGCTCTTTAAAACCTAATGTGTGACAAATTAGCAGACCTATCTCTGATTCATTCAGATTAATCTTTGGTTTCTCGCTTTCAGTGTATCAATTTAATGCCTACTCCCATTTGTTGTTTATCCTGGTCAGTTCCTCTGTCTTTTTCCCTCTTATCGCCTTTTACCCCCTCCACCACCTCCTCCCCCATACTAGCTCAGTAGGTGTGAAAGTGAAAAATAGAATAAAATAAATAAAAAATATAAAAAGAAGAATAAGAAACAAAGAAGAATGTGTCACCCACTTGTCATATTTCAACGTCACTTAAAGTCTTCTCATATGGTCCAATCGGATTATCCTTTCCTAATCCCATGTGTGTGCCTTCAAAATAAAATTATTTCCAAATCTTCACTTTTTCTGAAGACGTTCGCCAATACGAACGAAACCGGTAAAATCTCTTGTTTTTGTTTTTCTCCTGCACTTTAACCTGTTTTCCGTTTGTCATTTTTCACACATTTTGTCCACCACGGCATTTCATTTTCATGAATTATCATGTATCTTACCCCATATATATATATATATATATATATATATATATATATATATATATATATATTAATAAATATAAAAAAATATAAAAATCCTAAAATTATTCATTTTAATATTCTTTTCATAAACAAAAGTAAATACTAGTTTAAGCAAGTAAGTTATTTAGGCAATTCTTTTTTTTTTCAGTAAAAAAAGTAATAATCTGTCTCAAAAATGTGCAACTCAAGAAATTTTTTTTAAAAAAGAGGGTTAAAAAAACGTTAATTTTGACTACAACATAATGAAAGTAATTCTATCACTTTTGGACATCCATAGGTACATAACATCTCGCAATATCTCACATGATAATGCTAATTTTTTGTGTAAACAATACATCCAGCCGTAGAAAAAGAAAATTTTGTACTTGTATCGCAAGATAAAAACGGGTTTCTTTCCAAATTAGATAATTTAATCTTTAGATAAACTATTTTACTTCAAAACAATGTCTTATAAGTATAACTTTATTTTAGGTAGATTTTTAAAAACGCTAAATGGAATGCGAATGTATGAATTTCTTAAAGAACGCAAAACCGGTGACGTCAACGATTCTATGGCTGCGCTTGGAGGTCCCTACTGTACCCCCGTACCCAAAAAATAAAACGCAAAAAAATCTGTAAAAATCATTGTTGCATTGATTATGTTAAACACAATTTATCAAGAAAAAAAAAGTTTAACTTCTAAGTTTCCCTTAAAATATATAAAAAAGAATTCATTGATTTTCTTCGTCAGAAAATAAATAAATTGTCATAAAAAAAACATGGTTAGTCGTTTTCTTTCATTATTTTTTTCATGTTGAAAATCAGCCTCGTTTTGATTTTGACGTCGGTTCGTTTTTTATTTGTCTTTTTCCGGCTGTTTACGTATTTCGGCGTCGGCAAAAGTCGGTTTTGTCTATTTCAAAAACTGTACCAGTACCATTTAATTTATAGGTAGAATTCTGGCAGGTACTACCACTCTGGGTCAGAGTGGTCCTGGGAGTAATAGTACCTCAGAGGTGACTCTGATTGTTAACATATCGTAAAAACCTAAATAAAGGGTGACTCCACAGTTCTCAAAGCTCTCAAATTTGGATAGCTTCAGAACTAATGCAATTCAACCCATAAGTAGGACCCTGACAGGTACTACCACTTTATGTTAGAGTGGATCTGGTAGTACTATTAACTAAGGTGTAACTCCATACTCCCCAAAGCTCCCAAATTGGGGCATCACCAATGGATGCAGTTTTGTCTCATACCCAGGACGGAGTGTAATTTTGAAGCCTTTAAACAACCGAATAGAAAGTAATTCATAGTTTGAATTAAAGTTTAAGGGCAAGAGCGAAATATTATGCTTTATTTATGCTGCTAAACATTAATTTTCTCATGTGCCTTTATCATAGCAAGAAACTTCAATCTAAACACCAATATTTTGATACAAATATAAAAAATCTGGCATTCAGATTTTTTTTCTTTGGATATATTTTTATAAATTAAAGTTTTAAAAATAACTTCAATATCTAAAAAAAAATGAATAAATCAGTAAAAACTATAAAAAAAAAAAGAAGAAATTGGTTAAGTTGCCAAAATTCAACCTCCAGCGCAGAGACTCTCGTGCGTTGGGTGCCAATCATCGTGTCATTAAATCATCACCTTGGGCGAGAACTTCTTTTTGTGAATCGCCTCTAATAGCTGCATCATCTTCACTGCTCCCAACTGGAACGCAAGTCGCGTCTCTGGCGAATCCATTGATTACGGTTCCGAAACATGGTAAACGTTTGCTGAAGGTACCAGAGCTTTTTCCGTTGTTTGGTGTTCCTCCTCTCATTGCGCATGGAGAGACACGAGCGCTGCGGGCTGAAACAATTGATATGCAAATGGAACTGTCATATTTATCAGAAGCTGCCATTTAGCTGCATTTAGATATTCTGAGAAACTCTTTTGCAGAAGGAGGTAAAAAAGAGGTTCACTAAGAACTAGTGTCCATAATCAGCACTGGACTATTAGAGAAAAAAAATAATTCAATATTACTCTGTGTATGTGTGTGGGGGTGATATAAACTTAAGCAATGAAGATAGACAATTAAGCAATGAGTTGATATAAACTTAAGCAATGAAGATAGACAATTAAGCAATGAGTTGATATAAACTTAAGCAATGAAGATAGACAATTAAGCAATGAGTTGATATAAACTTAAGCAATGAAGATAGACAATTAAGCAATGAGTTGATATAAACTTAAGCAATGAAGATAGACAATTAAGCAATGAGTTGATATAAACTTAAGCAATGAAGATGGACAATTAAGCAATGAGTTGATATAAACTTAAGCAATGAAGATAGACAATTAAGCAATGAGTTGATATAAACTTAAGCAATGAAGATAGACAATTAAGCAATGAGTTGATATAAACTAAAGCAATGAAGATAGACAATTAAGCAATAAGTTGATATATACTTAAGCAATGAAGATAGACAATCAAGCAATGAGTTGATATAAACTTAAGCAATGAAGATAGACAATTAAGCAATGAGTTGATATAAACTTAAGCAATGAAGATAGACAATTAAGCAATGAGTTGATATAAACTTAAGCAATGAAAATAGACAATTAAGCAATGAGTTGATATTAACTTAAGCAATGAAGATAGACAATTAAGCAATGAGTTGATATAAACTTAAGCAATGAAGATAGACAATTAAGCAATGAGTTGATATAAACTTAAGCAATGAAGATAGACAATTAAGCAATGACTTGATATAAACTTAAGCAATGAAGATAGACAATTAAGCAATGAGTTGATATAAACTTAAGCAATGAAGATAGACAATTAAGCAATGAGTTGATATAAACTTAAGCAATGAAGATAGACAATTAAGAAATGAGTTGATATAAACTTAAGCAATGAAGATAGACAATTAAGCAATGAGTTGATATAAACTTAAGCAATGAAGATAGACAATTAAGCAATGAGTTGATATAAACTTAAGCAATGAAGATAGACAATTAAGCAATGAGTTGATATAAACTTAAGCAATGAAGATAGACAATTAAGCAATGAGTTGATATAAACTTAAGCAATGAAGATAGACAATCAAGCAATGAGTTGATATAAACTTAAGCAATGAAGATAGACAATCAAGCAATGAGTTGATATAAACTTAAGCAATGAAGATAGACAATGAAGCAATGAGTTGATATAAACTTAAGCAATGAAGATAGACAATTAAGCAATGAGTTGATATAAACTTAAGCAATGAAGATATACAATTAAGCAATGAGTTGATATAAACTTAAGCAATGAAGATAGACAATTAAGCAATGAGTTGATATAAACTTAAGCAATGAAGATAGACAATTAAGCAATGAGTTGATATAAACTTAAGCAATGAAGATAGACAATTAAGCAATGAGTTGATATAAACTTAAGCAATGAAGATAGACAATTAAGCAATGAGTTGATATAAACTTAAGCAATGAAGATAGACAATTAAGCAATGAGTTGATATAAACTTAAGCAATGAAGATAGACAATTAAGCAATGAGTTGATATAAACTTAAGCAATGAAGATAGACAATTAAGCAATGAGTTGATATAAACTTAAGCAATGAAGATAGACAATTAAGCAATGAGTTGATATAAACTTAAGCAATGAAGATAGACAATTAAGCAATGAGTTGATATAAACTTAAGCAATGAAGATAGACAATCAAGCAATGACTTGATATAAACTTAAGCAATGAAGATAGACAATTAAGCAATGAGTTGATATAAACTTAAGCAATGAAGATAGACAATTAAGCAATGAGTTGATATAAACTTAAGCAATGAAGATAGACAATTAAGCAATGAGTTGATATAAACTTAAGCAATGAAGATAGACAATCAAGCAATGACTTGATATAAACTTAAGCAATGAAGATAGACAATTAAGCAATGAGTTGATATTAACTTAAGCAATGAAGATAGACAATTAAGCAATGAGTTGATATAAACTTAAGCAATGAAGATAGACAATTAAGCAATGAGTTGATATAAACTTAAGCAATGAAGATAGACAATTAAGCAATGAGTTGATATAAACTTAAGCAATGAAGATATACAATTAAGCAATGAGTTGATATAAACTTAAGCAATGAAGATAGACAATGAAGCAATGAGTTGATATAAACTTAAGCAATGAAGATAGACAATTAAGCAATGAGTTGATATAAACTTAAGCAATGAAGATATACAATTAAGCAATGAGTTGATATAAACTTAAGCAATGAAGATAGACAATTAAGCAATGAGTTGATATAAACTTAAGCAATGAAGATAGACAATTAAGCAATGAGTTGATATAAACTTAAGCAATGAAGATAGACAATTAAGCAATGAGTTGATATAAACTTAAGCAATGAAGATAGACAATTAAGCAATGAGTTGATATAAACTTAAGCAATGAAGATAGACAATTAAGCAATGAGTTGATATAAACTTAAGCAATGAAGATAGACAATTAAGCAATGAGTTGATATAAACTTAAGCAATGAAGATATACAATTAAGCAATGAGTTGATATAAACTTAAGCAATGAAGATAGACAATGAAGCAATGAGTTGATATAAACTTAAGCAATGAAGATAGACAATTAAGCAATGAGTTGATATAAACTTAAGCAATGAAGATATACAATTAAGCAATGAGTTGATATAAACTTAAGCAATGAAGATAGACAATTAAGCAATGAGTTGATATAAACTTAAGCAATGAAGATAGACAATTAAGCAATGAGTTGATATAAACTTAAGCAATGAAGATAGACAATCAAGCAATGAGTTGATATAAACTTAAGCAATGAAGATAGACAATTAAGCAATGAGTTGATATAAACTTAAGCAATGAAGATAGACAATTAAGCAATGAGTTGATATAAACTTAAGCAATGAAGATAGACAATTAAGCAATGAGTTGATATAAACTTAAGCAATGAAGATAGACAATTAAGCAATGAGTTGATATAAACTTAAGCAATGAAGATAGACAATCAAGCAATGAGTTGATATAAACTTAAGCAATGAAGATAGACAATTAAGCAATGAGTTGATATAAACTTAAGCAATGAAGATAGACAATTAAGCAATGAGTTGATATAAACTTAAGCAATGAAGATAGACAATTAAGCAATGAGTTGATATAAACTTAAGCAATGAAGATAGACAATCAAGCAATGACTTGATATAAACTTAAGCAATGAAGATAGACAATTAAGCAATGAGTTGATATAAACTTAAGCAATGAAGATAGACAATTAAGCAATGAGTTGATATAAACTTAAGCAATGAAGATAGACAATTAAGCAATGAGTTGATATAAACTTAAGCAATGAAGATAGACAATTAAGCAATGAGTTGATATAAACTTAAGCAATGAAGATAGACAATTAAGCAATGAGTTGATATAAACTTAAGCAATGAAGATAGACAATCAAGCAATGACTTGATATAAACTTAAGCAATGAAGATAGACAATTAAGCAATGAGTTGATATAAACTTAAGCAATGAAGATAGACAATTAAGCAATGAGTTGATATAAACTTAAGCAATGAAGATAGACAATTAAGCAATGAGTTGATATAAACTTAAGCAATGAAGATAGACAATCAAGCAATGAGTTGATATAAACTTAAGCAATGAAGATAGACAATTAAGCAATGAGTTGATATAAACTTAAGCAATGAAGATAGACAATTAAGCAATGACTTGATATAAACTTAAGCAATGAAGATAGACAATTAAGCAATGAGTTGATATAAACTTAAGCAATGAAGATAGACAATTAAGCAATGAGTTGATATAAACTTAAGCAATGAAGATAGACAATTAAGCAATGAGTTGATATAAACTTAAGCAATGAAGATAGACAATTAAGCAATGAGTTGATATAAACTTAAGCAATGAAGATAGACAATTAAGCAATGAGTTGATATAAACTTAAGCAATGAAGATAGACAATTAAGCAATGAGTTGATATAAACTTAAGCAATGAAGATAGACAATCAAGCAATGAGTTGATATAAACTTAAGCAATGAAGATAGACAATTAAGCAATGAGTTGATATAAACTTAAGCAATGAAGATAGACAATTAAGCAATGAGTTGATATAAACTTAAGCAATGAAGATAGACAATTAAGCAATGAGTTGATATAAACTTAAGCAATGAAGATAGACAATTAAGCAATGAGTTGATATAAACTTAAGCAATGAAGATAGACAATTAAGCAATGAGTTGATATAAACTTAAGCAATGAAGATAGACAATTAAGCAATGAGTTGATATAAACTTAAGCAATGAAGATAGACAATTAAGCAATGAGTTGATATAAACTTAAGCAATGAAGATAGACAATTAAGCAATGAGTTGATATAAACTTAAGCAATGAAGATAGACAATTAAGCAATGAGTTGATATAAACTTAAGCAATGAAGATAGACAATTAAGCAATGAGTTGATATAAACTTAAGCAATGAAGATAGACAATTAAGCAATGAGTTGATATAAACTTAAGCAATGAAGATAGACAATTAAGCAATGAGTTGATATAAACTTAAGCAATGAAGATAGACAATTAAGCAATGAGTTGATATAAACTTAAGCAATGAAGATAGACAATTAAGCAATGAGTTGATATAAACTTAAGCAATGAAGATAGACAATTAAGCAATGAGTTGATATAAACTTAAGCAATGAAGATAGACAATTAAGCAATGAGTTGATATAAACTTAAGCAATGAAGATAGACAATTAAGCAATGAGTTGATATAAACTTAAGCAATGAAGATAGACAATTAAGCAATGAGTTGATATAAACTTAAGCAATGAAGATAGACAATTAAGCAATGAGTTGATATAAACTTAAGCAATGAAGATAGACAATTAAGCAATGAGTTGATATAAACTTAAGCAATGAAGATAGACAATTAAGCAATGAGTTGATATAAACTTAAGCAATGAAGATAGACAATTAAGCAATGAGTTGATATAAACTTAAGCAATGAAGATAGACAATGAAGCAATGAGTTGATATAAACTTAAGCAATGAAGATAGACAATTAAGCAATGAGTTGATATAAACTTAAGCAATGAAGATATACAATTAAGCAATGAGTTGATATAAACTTAAGCAATGAAGATAGACAATTAAGCAATGAGTTGATATAAACTTAAGCAATGAAGATAGACAATTAAGCAATGAGTTGATATAAACTTAAGCAATGAAGATAGACAATCAAGCAATGAGTTGATATAAACTTAAGCAATGAAGATAGACAATTAAGCAATGAGTTGATATAAACTTAAGCAATGAAGATAGACAATTAAGCAATGAGTTGATATAAACTTAAGCAATGAAGATAGACAATTAAGCAATGAGTTGATATAAACTTAAGCAATGAAGATAGACAATTAAGCAATGAGTTGATATAAACTTAAGCAATGAAGATAGACAATCAAGCAATGAGTTGATATAAACTTAAGCAATGAAGATAGACAATTAAGCAATGAGTTGATATAAACTTAAGCAATGAAGATAGACAATTAAGCAATGAGTTGATATAAACTTAAGCAATGAAGATAGACAATTAAGCAATGAGTTGATATAAACTTAAGCAATGAAGATAGACAATCAAGCAATGACTTGATATAAACTTAAGCAATGAAGATAGACAATTAAGCAATGAGTTGATATAAACTTAAGCAATGAAGATAGACAATTAAGCAATGAGTTGATATAAACTTAAGCAATGAAGATAGACAATTAAGCAATGAGTTGATATAAACTTAAGCAATGAAGATAGACAATTAAGCAATGAGTTGATATAAACTTAAGCAATGAAGATAGACAATTAAGCAATGAGTTGATATAAACTTAAGCAATGAAGATAGACAATCAAGCAATGACTTGATATAAACTTAAGCAATGAAGATAGACAATTAAGCAATGAGTTGATATAAACTTAAGCAATGAAGATAGACAATTAAGCAATGAGTTGATATAAACTTAAGCAATGAAGATAGACAATTAAGCAATGAGTTGATATAAACTTAAGCAATGAAGATAGACAATCAAGCAATGAGTTGATATAAACTTAAGCAATGAAGATAGACAATTAAGCAATGAGTTGATATAAACTTAAGCAATGAAGATAGACAATTAAGCAATGACTTGATATAAACTTAAGCAATGAAGATAGACAATTAAGCAATGAGTTGATATAAACTTAAGCAATGAAGATAGACAATTAAGCAATGAGTTGATATAAACTTAAGCAATGAAGATAGACAATTAAGCAATGAGTTGATATAAACTTAAGCAATGAAGATAGACAATTAAGCAATGAGTTGATATAAACTTAAGCAATGAAGATAGACAATTAAGCAATGAGTTGATATAAACTTAAGCAATGAAGATAGACAATTAAGCAATGAGTTGATATAAACTTAAGCAATGAAGATAGACAATCAAGCAATGAGTTGATATAAACTTAAGCAATGAAGATAGACAATTAAGCAATGAGTTGATATAAACTTAAGCAATGAAGATAGACAATTAAGCAATGAGTTGATATAAACTTAAGCAATGAAGATAGACAATTAAGCAATGAGTTGATATAAACTTAAGCAATGAAGATAGACAATTAAGCAATGAGTTGATATAAACTTAAGCAATGAAGATAGACAATTAAGCAATGAGTTGATATAAACTTAAGCAATGAAGATAGACAATTAAGCAATGAGTTGATATAAACTTAAGCAATGAAGATAGACAATTAAGCAATGAGTTGATATAAACTTAAGCAATGAAGATAGACAATTAAGCAATGAGTTGATATAAACTTAAGCAATGAAGATAGACAATTAAGCAATGAGTTGATATAAACTTAAGCAATGAAGATAGACAATTAAGCAATGAGTTGATATAAACTTAAGCAATGAAGATAGACAATTAAGCAATGAGTTGATATAAACTTAAGCAATGAAGATAGACAATTAAGCAATGAGTTGATATAAACTTAAGCAATGAAGATAGACAATTAAGCAATGAGTTGATATAAACTTAAGCAATGAAGATAGACAATTAAGCAATGAGTTGATATAAACTTAAGCAATGAAGATAGACAATTAAGCAATGAGTTGATATAAACTTAAGCAATGAAGATAGACAATTAAGCAATGAGTTGATATAAACTTAAGCAATGAAGATAGACAATTAAGCAATGAGTTGATATAAACTTAAGCAATGAAGATAGACAATTAAGCAATGAGTTGATATAAACTTAAGCAATGAAGATAGACAATTAAGCAATGAGTTGATATAAACTTAAGCAATGAAGATAGACAATTAAGCAATGAGTTGATATAAACTTAAGCAATGAAGATAGACAATTAAGCAATGAGTTGATATAAACTTAAGCAATGAAGATAGACAATTAAGCAATGAGTTGATATAAACTTAAGCAATGAAGATAGACAATCAAGCAATGAGTTGATATAAACTTAAGCAATGAAGATAGACAATTAAGCAATGAGTTGATATAAACTTAAGCAATGAAGATAGACAATTAAGCAATGAGTTGATATAAACTTAAGCAATGAAGATAGACAATCAAGCAATGAGTTGATATAAACTTAAGCAATGAAGATAGACAATTAAGCAATGAGTTGATATAAACTTAAGCAATGAAGATAGACAATTAAGCAATGAGTTGATATAAACTTAAGCAATGAAGATAGACAATTAAGCAATGAGTTGATATAAACTTAAGCAATGAAGATAGACAATTAAGCAATGAGTTGATATAAACTTAAGCAATGAAGATAGACAATTAAGCAATGAGTTGATATAAACTTAAGCAATGAAGATAGACAATTAAGCAATGAGTTGATATAAACTTAAGCAATGAAGATAGACAATTAAGCAATGAGTTGATATAAACTTAAGCAATGAAGATAGACAATTAAGCAATGAGTTGATATAAACTTAAGCAATGAAGATAGACAATTAAGCAATGAGTTGATATAAATAGAATCTTCGGTTTAATTTAGTAGAAAGAAATCAAACAGAGTGATCAATTATTTATTTGATAATAAGAGCAAAATATGTATTAATCTGGTTGCAGAAGATCAGATCAAATCAACATGATACCATCGGTTTCAAGCCGTTGCAGTCTCAGAAAGTGAAGAATATTGTAACGTAAACAAACCGTTCCAAACTTTCAAAGATGATTGATGAAAGCTGACGGTTTGTTTATGTTACATTATGTTTCGTTTTCTAAGACCGCAACAGCTTGAAACAGATGGTATCATGTTGATCTAATCTGCTGTAAAACAATTAATATATATATACATATATATATATGTGTGTGTGTGTGTGTGTGTGTGTCATTGAAGACCACAGAGTTTTCTTTCTTTGTTTTTCTGGTTAATTTCTCGACGCGGCAAGCGATTCGTCGGTTTTCCGATGTCAATTGGTGGATTATAAAAATAAAAATAAATAAATTAATTGATAAGTAAGTAAATAAAAGAATAAAGATATATAAAAATATATATATATATATATATATATATACATATGTAAATTAATAGATATATAACCAAAAATAAAACCATAAATACGGCTCTTTACTAATAATAAGACACAGCCTCCTGAAGACGGTCGCGAGACCGAAAGCGCTCGAGAAATGGTCCAAGATACAACGTTAGGCGCCATAATCCACCAATTGACACCGGAAAACCGACGAATCGCTCGCTGTCTCGAGAAATTAACCAGAAAGATAGCAAAGAAAGAAAACTCTGTGGTCTTCATTGACACATGTATAAAAAATGACTTGCTGCCGAAATATATATATATATATATATATATATATATATATATATATATATATATATATATATATATATATATATATATATATAAAGATATATATATATATATATATATAAAGTTAGGTATGTGTATATGTTTATATATTTGTATATACAGGATTCACCCCATAACAAATTAACTGATCATTATGAATGTTGGAACACAGATGCTCGGCGTAAGTGATCGTAATATGGGATATATTTAGTTTAATTTAGTTTTATGCAAAGGGGGTACAAAGGATAGGAAACCCTTCGTGAAAATTCAAATATCTCTGATTTTTGTGAAATTGTAACAATAGGAATTATACATAAATGAATAAACATTCCCCAAATTTCAGTTTCTTTGGAGTATCTTAAAGGGATTTTAGGGGGAGGGGCATAATATGAGCACAAACTCTCATTTAAAAATTCAAATATTTCAGATTTGCATTAAATTTGACCCATAGTCATTACAGACCAATTAAGAATGATTCCCTGAATTTCAATTTCTATTTAAGCTTCAACCTTAAATTTTAAACATTTTCTAGAATCGAAATCATGTAATGGATTTTGATCAGAATTGAAAAAAGTATTGAAGACATAAGGTTTAATATCATCATATCTTACTTTTAATCTTCGTATGAGGTCATAAAAGTGGTGCCAAACTTTTCTGTATAGGTATTCTTTTAGTATGTTATAACTTATTACTTATACAAACATTTTTGGCAACATATATGCATACATGTTTTATACATACTGTCTTATTTAGGTTAAGCCTCCTCAGGCTAAGTTGCCATGGCGAAAAAACAGAATGATTTTGACAAGAAACTTCCAGAAACCTAAAGGAATAAGTGACCACTAGAATTAAACACAACTATATAAACACAGCAAAGATTTACGGGATTGATTATCCAAATCCTATGTACAAAACTTCACAGGAAATACTATATATATATATATATATATATATATATATATATATATATATATATATATATATATATATATATATGCAAACATTGTTAATAATTCGTCTGTTTAATGATACCTTTTTTATTTTTTCAATTTTTCTGATGGTCTTTTTTGTATAAAACTCAAAAAAAGTAATAAATGTTTCATATGTTTCACGAACGTTTTCGATTCTTCGTCGAATCATCCACAGGTGTCAAAAGCAAATGGACAAAAAAAGCTAGAGAAATGAAGAGAATTTTTAAAAGACAGTGGAGAAACGCGCAGAAAACGTTTTTCGCATTGTTCCAGGAAAGTCGTTGATGGTTTAAATTCAGCGACACTGGAATGGCATCACAGAACAAAATCGCATTACGCTAAGCATTTTAAAATGTCACTATTGGTTTCATATGTGATGTTATTAATTTTAGGTTGTGTTTTTATGTAGATAGTTTCCAGTATTTTTAATTTTTTAAATTTATTTATTTATTTATTTATATATATATATATATATATATATATATATATATATATATATATATATATATATATATATATACTAGAAGAATTCAAGAGCGGTTAAAATTAATTCCCTGTAGAGAACAGTTCTTCACCTCTTACTATGTATATAGTTCTTGTTCACACTGGAGCACATTAGATCGTTGGCCTTTCACTTGTGTTTAGCCAAACATATACATCTACATACACAAACATCCATATATACTTTCAAATTAGATCATATTGAAAACTCTCAACGAGTTGGCTATAAAGATCAATCATCAACTTGCAAATACCAGTAGCTCAATATTCAGTGGAATAGAGCTGAATATATATATATATATATATATATATATATATATATATATGTGTGTGTGTGTGTGGGTGTGTGTGTGTGTGTGTGTGTGAGAGTGTGTGTGTGTGTGTGTATTTTGACGAATTAAATCATTTTTCAAATGAAGTTCCAAATAAAGAGCATACATAGTGATTTACACCTGTTTCAAGACAGTGTTTATACATATATATATATATATATATATATATATATATATATATATATATATATATATATATATATATATATGTATATATATATATGTGTGTGTGTGTGTGTTCATGAAAGAATGAATTTTATAAGCAAATGTTAAATCATTTTATAAGCAGAATACTAAATGTGTTACGGGTCTGTTTTCAACACTGTTAAATAAAAGAAAGAACCTTTTTTGAACATAAGTGTCACTACACTAAATTAATTGAAAACTGTAAAGGTTGTCCTAAATAAAAAAAATAAAATAAAAGGAAAACCTTGTTTTTTTAATTATTTGTATTATTCGAACTATCTTGGAGGTTATTCTCACAACGATCTAACCTTTGATCTTCTTTAGGTTAATCGTGTCGAACCCGGAAATCCTTATATTGAACTCGGGAATCTGTACGGAATTTCGAACGGAACCCTTTATTTAATCAATGGGGGATATAAGTGCTGAGTAATAATCAGTTCTAAGTGACAATCTTCTGGAGGTCGAAGGTTCGATTCTCAGTGCGCGCCATACTAAGAATGCAATTACGAATTACTTAAGACTTCTACCCGGTCATGGCTGATGGAACGGAGCAAGCTACCACTTTGGATTAAATAAAGGGTTCCATTAGAAATTCCGTACAGATTCCCGAGTCTGACATAAAGATTCCTGAGTTCGACAAGATGCACCTAAAGAAGGTCAGAGGTTATATCTGCCGAAACGTTGTGAGAATAACATCCAAGATGAGAACAGTAGTCCAAATAATCCAAATAATAATTTAAAAAAAAAGGTTTTATTTTTATTTTCTTACTTTATCGAAAAAAACACATATTTAGTATACATTTTCAGAATTCTCAAATAATTCAAATTACAAATAATACAAATAATACAAATTGTTTTTGTTGTTTTTTAATTTAATGCAAAATAATAATTAAGGTGAATGAAATAGGAATTAACTGATGACAAAAAAGGAAATGATTAAACTGAAAATGTATGCATGCACGTGATAATAAAACATTGCCAACTGCAGGAAATATGTCTATGAAAAAAAATGAAATCTTTCATTATTTTCTAATGGTATGATGGCGACATGAAGGGTAGCCTGTCTAAACGATGTACCGACTTGTTATAGTGTATGAAAATGTTTGTAGATTAAATATAGGCACACTTGAAAATCGCCTAATTATTACAGAATTTTATTTGGTGTAAATAATAATTCGAACAAAAAAAGAGTCTATGAATCGGTTTTCTATTTGGAAATAAATCAGACATCTTTAAAATATAGGGAAGTTAACTCTTAGTTATTTTACAAATATTTATCTCACTTAGCTTCAGAAAATATTGGTGTTTAGATTGAAGTTTCTCTTAATGGAGGATATATGTGGTTGGATATAATATGAAATCGATGAAATAGAGTGGAATTCCCTTTTCACGGTTTGAAAAATTCTGTACTTCATTTTCCAGTCAGAATCAAATATCGATTTGGCATGTGCAATGCTATGTAGGTCTGGTGGCGAGAATCCCACAAGATAATTTTATATGTTAGATATAAAGATTTGGGTTTGGAGACAGTTTTTTTATCTCTAATTCTTGTTTTAAGTTTGATTCTTTTCCTTCATCCATTTTAACAACTCATCCCCACTCTCTCCATCTCTCTTCCTGTCCCTTCTCTCTCCATCTCTTCGTGTCCCCCCTCTCTCTCTCTCTGTCTCTCTCTCTTTCTCTCTCTCTCTCTCTCTCTCTCTCTCTCTCTCTCTTTCTCTTTAGTCATCATATATTTTCTTTTCACTTTTCACTTCTAATCTTTCTCTGTCTTACTTCCTACTTTTATACATTTCTTCCTATTTTTATACCTCTATTACTCCTTATCTCAACCAAATCGACCCTCACTTGTTCTCTCTCTCTCTCTCTCTCTCTCTCTCTCTCTCTCTCGTCACTCTTTTTATAGCCTTTTCTCCATATATCTATTTCTCTCTCTTTTTCTTCACTCTCTTGTATCTTTCTCTTTATCTCTCTCTCTCTCTCTCTCTCTCGCCCACCAATCACTCTTTTTATACCTTTCTCTTCATATATCGATTTCTCTCTATCTATCTCTATTTTCTCCCTTTCTCTTTCTCTCTCTCTCTCCATCACTAATTTTTATATCTTAAAATTTCACATTTAGCTCCTCTATCTACTACACTGATTTCTACTGAACCTTTTCCTTCTTTCTCTTTGACACACACGTCTCTCTCTCTCTCTTTCTCTCTCTCTCTCTCTCACTCTATCCAACTAATGTTTTTGTTTCTCTCTACCTTTTTCTCCTCCCCTTCTCTTTCCTCCTTTTGTAGTATTTCTGGTTCCTAAAATTGTAAGCTCCCCCCTCTTCTGTGAGCTAAACATGTAACTATAGTATTGCTATTGATCTTCATCAAACATTGGTATATTTGATTGTGTAGGGATGGGGCGGCCCGGCCTCACCAGCCTGCAAACCACCACCACCCCAATACCTACTAACCACTAACCCCTAACACTCCCACCTACCTCCAACACCTGCTGCTCCACTGGCTGCTCGGCTTGTTAGTAGAAGTAGTAACTGCTGGTATGCTGCACCATGACCTACAAAATACCAGCTGACTGTCAGTTTCAATTTTGCTCTCCTTTCTGGCTGCGCTCTCCATCTCTCCTTACTCTCCTTTTCTCGCTCTTCGTTTCTCTCTTGTATTTTTTCTCGTCATCTTATTTTGCTTCTTCCTTTATCTCTACATATATCCAAGGTCTCTGAATTCATGACGTTTTACTCCTACCGTTTTGTTCTGGTTCTCCCCTCACTACTCCTTCTTCTTGAAGGACGTACCCTCTCTCTCTCTCTCTCTCTCCCTCTCTCTCTCTCTTTACATTTCTCTCTTTCCTCAATCTTTTTCATACCTTCCTCTCTATATATCTATTTCTCTATTTCCCTTCTCTATCCACTGTCTCTGATGCTTTCTCTTACTCTGTCTCTTGCTATCCCCTCTGCCTTTCTCGTTTTCCTCCCACTTTTTCTTCCCTTTCTGTCCATATAACTATTTCTCTATTTCCCCATTCTTTCATCTGTCTATGACTATCTGTCTGTCTCTGTTTCGCTCCATCCCTCGCTCTCTCTCTCTCTCTCTCTCTCTCTCTCTCTCTCTCTTTGCATTTCTATTTCCTCAGTTTTTATACCTTTCTATATATATATATCATATCTTTTTTTTCTTAATTCTTTCTCCCCCCTCCTTTCTCTTAGGTATTCCTATACTTAAAAACTCAGTCATCCGTCTCTGTATCTCTTACTCTCTTTCTCCCTCTCTTTTCCTTCTTGTAACCCCCTCTCCCCCTCTCTCTCACTCTTCATATATATATATATATATATATATATATATATATATATATATATATATATATATATATATATATATATATCGCTTTCTTTCTATCACTAATTTTTTCCTTAAAGTTTGACGTTTAGCTCCCCCTCTTTGCAGTACCCTAATATCAACTGAAACTTTTACTTCTTTGCACGTCGCTTTGAGACACACACTCCCCCTCTTTCATCCCCTCTCTTTTTCTCTTTCTCTCTCCCTCTTCCCCACTCTCTTTCCCTCTCGCCCTCTCCATCTCCCTCGTCCTCTCTCTCACTCTCTCTCTCCTTCACTATGTCTTTCTCTCTCTCTCCTTCTCCCTCTTTCTCCATCTCTATCGCTCTTTACTTCTCTCCCCTTTCTACTTCTTTACCCCCCCCCCAGAACCCCTCTTTTTCTATCTGCGTCTCTCCTTCTTTATCTATCTCTCTCTATCATTATCTATCTTTCTCTATCTCTATTTCTCTCTTTTTAACTCTCTCTCTCTCCCTATCTCCTTATCTTTCTCTCTCTTTCCCTCTTTATACTTTTCTCTCTCTCTCTCTCTCTCTCTCTCTCTCTCTCTTAAAGTTTCTAACTCTTCCTTCCCCTCTTCAATTTGCCCCTCTCTTTTAATTCTTCTTTCTTTCTTGCATACCTCCATCTTCATCCTTATTCTCTTCACCATTCTTCCGGACTGCTATTATTTTTACTTTTCTGAAACCATTTCGCATCTTTCTACTTATAAAACCATTTCGCATCTTTCTACTTATAAAAATGTTTCAGTTCTCCTGAACTCACCTCTTCGTTAGTGACGATGGCTACGAGCACCGCGCAATACCATTAACGTCCGAAACTAAACACGTTTTGTTAAGAACATACAAATTGCATTTATAATAGAACTGCAAAGACGAACGTACTCTTATTATTTATTCTTTTCTTTTTATTATACCCTGCCTGGTAGAAAAAGCTGTTGGTGGCACCAGTTGTGGCAGTCTGTCTTAGCCACCAAAACTTTGTTACCACCCCTAGTTGGCGGCTGATGACGACAGGGTATCGCACGTATTATCATATGTTCTATGTTTAAAAAGATGTTTAATTACTTCCACTTTTCTATTTCTTTCAGTCTATCTGAGATTATTATATCATTTTCACTTCTTTTTTTCTTCAAACGATAACTTCTATTTTATCATCAGTTATCCCCTCTCTCTCATATATATATATATATATATATATATATATATATATATATATATATATATATATATAAATTTGAGTACAATTTTGAAAGTCTCACTATTTATAATATATATATATATATATATATATATATATATTATATATATATAATAATAATGATACATATATATATATTATAATATATATATATATTATAATAATGATATATATACATATTATAATATATATATATATAATATATATATATTATAATATATATATGTATATATATATTATATATATATATATATATATATATATATATATATATATATATATATATATATATATATATATATATATATATATATATATATATATATATATATATATATATATATGCTTATACATTTCTATGTATAGGATTCCCTTCTGAACTAATTAACCGATTATTATGAATTTTGAAACAGAGCTGCTAGGCGCAATGGTGGGTAATATTGACTAAATTTAGTTTAATTTACTTTTATGCAAAAAGGGCAAAGCCGCTCGTTAAAATTCAAATACCTGCTATTTTTGTGAAATCTTAACAATAGGTATTAGACATCAATTAATAAATATTCCCCAAATTTCAGTTTCTTTGAGTATTTTAAATGTTTTTTAGAGGATATAATATGGGCATTACCTTCCATTTGAAAATTCAAATATTTCAGATTTCCATTGATTTTGATCCATATTCATTAGACGCCAATTAACCAAGATTCCTTGAATTTCAATTTCTTCATGAGAAACCTTAAGTTTAAGCCTTAAATTTTAAACATTTTCTAGAATCAAAATCATGTAATGGATTTTAATCAAAATTGAAATAAGGATTCTAAGCACAAGGTTTAGTATCGTTATATCTTTATTTGAATATTCGTAAGGGGACATAAAAATGGTACAAATCTTTTATGCTCGGGGAATTAATTTTATTTTCTATATTTTCCTTTAACTTCTCTCATCAAATTTTTCATTTACTATTCGTCTTTTTATAACTCTTTTTATACGTTCTATATTTCCTCTTTCCTATATTTTCTTAATTGTTCTCGACCTCCATCGTTATGTCCCTTTTAAAATGTATCCTCTTGGATACTTCTTTGCGTCTACCTCTCTTTTTTGGGGTTCTCTTTTTTTCTCTTTTCTATCTCCTTTCCCTTCGTTCATATTTTTCACTCTGTCTTTTTCCTTCTTTCTCTCTTTTATTTCTTTTTTCCTTTTTTTACCTTTTCTCTTTCTTTGTCCTTTTATCTTTTATCTCTTTTTCCCATTCTTTTATCTTTCTCTCTTTCATTCTTTTATCTTTTCTCTCTCTCTCTCTCTCTCTTTCATTCTTTTATCTTTTTTCTCTCAGTCTTTTTCCTTTTTTCTCTCTGTTATTTCCTTCTTTTATTTTTTCCTCTTAATACCAAATAAAATGTTTTTACTTTCAATTTCTTTATTTTTTCTCATCCCATTTACCGTCTTTAGGTATATTCCTTCTTTTATAATCTTTCTATTTATATCGTTTTTCGACTTTTCATTTTCCCTCCCCCTCTCATTTGATTTTGTTTCTGATTCTCTTTTTGAAATCATTTTTTCATCTTTCTTTTCTCTTCTTTTCTTCTTTAATCTTTCCATCTCTTCCTCAAACAGTTTTTCCATGATCATTTTATTTACGACATTGCTTCTTCTTCTTCTCCTTTTCTTTCTTCTCCACTCTTTTTTCTTCTCCTCCTCTTTCTTTTCCTGCTTTTTCTTCTTCTTCTCATCCTTCTTCTCCTTCTTTTCTTTCTTCTTCCTTCTTCTTCTTCTTCTTCTTCTTTTCCTCCTGCCTCCTTCTTTTTCTTTTTATGTTTTTGTTCTTTCTTCTTCTTTTTCTTCTTTTCCTCCTTCCTCCTTCTTTTTACTTGTTCTTTTTTCTTGTTCATCCTTTTCTTCGTCTTCTTTTCCTCATCCTTCTTCTTCTTCTTCTTCTTAATCTCATAATCTTCTATTCCCTCCGACTCGTCTCTATTTTTTTTCTTTAGTTTTAATTTTCCTTTCAATTTTCGTCTACCTTTCATTATTTTGAATTCAATTTTCGGATTTTCCATCCAAGAAACATTTTTCTACTTTCACTTTCATTTTCCATCGGATATTTTCTTGTTTCACGCTTATTGTGATGTTTCATTTATGTTTTCTTCATATCCTTCGTCTTCTTTTTCTTAACTTTCTCTTTTCTTTTTTCTTTAGTTTTTCGTCTGATATTTTCCTTTCATTTCTATTTGCTTTATTTTTCCTTTCTTACTTCTCATTGAATGAAAATATTCTTAGTTTCACTTTCATTTCCTTTATTACGTTTTCTTTCTATCCAATCAAAGGAAAACGTTTCTTTAGACTATGATTTTGCATTTAAGAGTTCATAATATATTATGTCTACCATATTTGTTTATTTTCCTGTTGTGCGTTATGCACTGATGAAGCCTCTTTATGAATGTTTAGTAATTTTTGTATACTATAAATGTGTATATTTCCGAAATGGGCAGAAACAATTGTTTGTAAATAAAATGTTTATCTCATCTTATATATATATATATATATATATATATATATATATATATATAGTCTAAAGAAGCTTTGATTCATTTCAGTTTAAATTCCCAGGGATACTAACTAAATCCAACATTTCGCAGACTTATATATATACTAGAAGAATACCCGTCTCGGGACGGGTAAAATAAATTCCCAAACCGAACAGTTTTTGCATCACTTTTATGTTCCCTTACAAAGATTAAAATCACCAGATAATGTTACAAAACCTTATGTGTAGAATCCTTATTCCAATGTTGATAAAACTAATATGATTTTGATTCTAGAAAATGTAAGGTTTAAATTCAATGAATCTTGCTTAATTGGTTTCGAATAATTATGGAAAAAAATTAATGCAAATCTGAAATAATTGAATTTTCAAATAGAAGATTGTGCCAATATTATACCCCTAAAAACTCTTTAAAATAGTCCAAAGAAATTGAAATTTGGGGAATATTTATTAATGGATGTTTCATATCGATTGTAAAGATTTCACAAAAATGAGACGAATCTGCATTTTTACACAAAGGGCTTCTACCACTTCGTTGCCTCCTTTGTATGAAACAAAATTAAACTCAGTATAGCCAACATTACACGTTTATTATGACTTGTGTTCCAAAATTCATAATTATCGGTTAATTAGTTTAGGAGTGAATCCTATGAATAGAAATACATGAACATATACACATATCTAACTTTATATAAATAGAGATATAGACACACATAGACACCTGTTTCGTTGTTTCACCATACAATAGTGTGGCTAGACATAGCAAGTGTATCAAACTCAAAATTCCAATATATATATAAATATATATATATATATATGTGTGTGTGTGGGGGGGGGTGTATGTGTGTGTATGTGTGTGTGTGTATTTTAAAAGAAAGTGATATTTATTTAGGGTAAAATAAGATTCAACTAATTTGCTTTTAACTTATTAATTTTCTGAAACTTTAATATTTTAACTTTATAAAAAAAGTTAATGTTTAAATTTCTCTCTAGTTTTGTATCCCTCCTCTCCCTCTCCCCCTCTCTCTCTCTCCCTCTCCCCCTCTCCCCCTCTCTCTCTCTCTCTCTCTCTTTCTATCTCTCTTTATTTCTCAATTTTGGCTATTTTACTTTCATTATTTATCTCTTTAACTTTCTTTCTCCTCCTCTTTTCCGTCTCTCTTTCTCCTTCTCTCTCTCTCAACACACACACATACACACCCGTTTTACTTTCTCTCCGCTTTACTTTCATTGTATTTTCTCCTTCTTTCTTTTTCTACACTAACCACTTCCTTATTCTTCTTTCAAATCTTCGTATTCCTGATATGTATACTCCCTGTAATCCCAAGCTTTACCTCTCCTGGACCTGTATTGCTTGAGTCTAGTTCCAAGGACAACTCCAAGACGACTCGAAACAATACTCGAATAAATAGAGAAAGACTGCTGCTAATTCGAAGTTTTACTTTTCCTAGCCCAACCAAGGCTTGAGAGTCTAGTCTACTATTCGACCTACTATTTGCATCTACTATTTGACCTATAGCTTGAGGGAGAGTACGAGGATTTATACCTTTCTCAGTGGTATTAGTGATAGTGATGCAGTGGCCCCGGCTAAACTCGAACCTGGCATGATCAACCCAAAATGCACGCCTGTAACACTACTCTACGCCAATTCCTGATACATTCCAACTTAATTCACCAACATTTTTTTGTATTTTTAAACCAAAAAAAATACCTTTTCTCCTTCCGCCCCCCCTTCCCCTTCCCCACATCCTTGTCCTATTCTTCTTCATCTTCTTCCATCCCGAGCTCCATCTTTGATTCTAATTCTATTTTTGACAATCTACTGTCTTTACAGCCAATTTCCCACCATCTTTCTTTTCTTGTCGCCGTTCTACAGTGATCGTCATCCCGTCTGTTCCGCTTTTTTCTTTCCAACGTTTCAATCCGGCTGCTCGTGTGCATTAAGATAATTCTCTTGCAGGGAACACACCAGCCTCTTTCAATAGTAATTTGTCTCACGCGTGTCCCACAAACCTACATAAAAGCTGTCCCCCACCCACCCACACACACGCATTGCAAACTCTTTCGAACTAGGGCTGCTTCTTCACTCTAGTCAACACCTATGGCATCTTGGAACAAGAGAAAGAGAGGGAGGGGAGATAGGGGAAGAGAGAGGAAAAGAAGAAGAGGGAGAAAGAGACCTATAAATGAACACACGCACATGCGTGCACACACACACATAAATATCTATATATCTATATATATATGTATGTATGTATGTATCTATCTATCTATCTATCTATCTATCTATCTATCTCTCTCTCTCTATATATATATATATATATATATATTAGTATTTCATGTATCCACATAAAACTTTATAAGGATATATAATTTTTAATGTATCAATTTTCAGTATTTACTTCAACAGTGCTCGATACGTAAGCAAAGCTAGGTAGTAAGCTATGAAAATATATTTATGGCAATTAAGCTACATAGAGGCTCCCGCGTTTCATCCCGCGTGGAATCTTCGGCTAAAATATATATATATATATATATATATATATATATATATATATATATATATATATATATATATATATATATATATATAAATATATATATATGTATCTATATATGTATATATATAAATATATATATATATATATATATATATATATATATATATATATATGTATCTATATATGTATATATATATATGTATCTATATATGTATCTATATATGTATATATATATGTATATATGTATATATATGTATCTATATATGTATATATATATATATATATATATATATATATATATATATATATATATATATATATATATATATGTATCTATATATGTATCTATATATGTATATATATATATATATATACTTGGTAAAATTAATTCGCCGAACAGAAAATTTTTTCACCACTTTCATTCGCTCTTCAAAGATTTAAATTATGATATAAAGCTACTAAGCTTTATGTTTGCAATCCTTATTCCAGTTTTGATCCAAATCGATTTTGATTCTGTAAAATGTCTAATATTTCAGCGTAAGGGGTCTCTCAAGAAGAAATTGAAATTCCGGGAATCGATCAAATTTAATACAAATTTCAAATGAGAGGTTGAGCCCATATTATGTCCCTCCCCCTAAAAACTTTTAAATGTTCTAAAGAAACTGAAATATGAGAAATATTTATTCATTGATGTCTAATAAGTCGTGTTAACATTTCACAAAGATCGGAGGTATCTAAATTTTCACAAATGGCTTATTTGTCCCCTTAGCATAAAAATGAATTAAAATAAATATAGCCCATCTTACAACCCCTTATGCCTAGACGCTGTGTTCCAGAATTCATAATGATCGGCTAATCAGTTTAGGAGTGATTCCGGTGGTCGAGTGGATATGGCGACTACTTGCAGATTCTAGGCTGACTCTGTGAACCATGGGGGCAGAACCCCCTTAAAACTTCAAATACGTTATTCGATTTTTCTTATGAGTGTTATTTTTAAAATCGGCTTATCAAATGTCTGAATTGCTTAATTTTGAAAGTATCAGACTGAAAACATAGTGTGTGGTTTCGATTCTACCTACCCACCCAAATTTTTTAAGAATAAAATTATATGAAATCAAAGAATATATTTTTCAGTTTTTTAATATAATAAAATGTAAGTGAAGAATTTTGGTATATTTAGTACGTAACGCTTCTTCGTCTGTCTGTCTGTCTGTCTGTCTGTCTGTCTGTCTGTCTGTCTGTCTGTCTGTCTCTGTCTGTCTGTCTGTATGTCTGTCTGTCTGTCTGTCTGTCTGTCTCTGTCTGTCTGTCTGTCTCTGTCTGTCTGTCTGTCTCTCTCTCTCTCTCTTTATCACTTTATATATACATCTCTCTCTCTCTCTCTCTCTTTCTCTCTCTCTCCCTATCTCTCTCTCTCATAAAAGAGAATTCCACTGTTTGTGTACATGTCTGTCCCTAAAAACGAAGACATACTAGGGAGTGTACCTTAAATATAATTGTATTCATGTGTTCACATACTATTTGCATGCGAACATATTAAAGTAGTTCTGCATCTCTAGTTGCCCCTTAAAGAAACTAATGACATTTTTCTAACATTTTACACATTGAAATTAATCTATTTATAAGCCTTAGTTTAAGAGTATAAACATATCTGAATAGCCCAGTCGCTAAGATATCTAGCTGACACTATCAAGGTGGCTGTTAAAGTAAACTTTCCTTAATATTATGTTGCATATGATGCTATCACAAACTGATCCGGGCAACGTCGGGTAACCCTTCTAGTATGATATAAATTTCATAAAAGTAGGATATATTTGAAATTTTAAAGGAGGTTTGTTCCCCATAGCTCCCTTAGGTTAAGAGGACACTTAGAAATTTGGGGTCACTTCCATTGTCTTCCCCAGAAAATTTTATACATATGATTTAAATTTTATAAAACTAGGATATATTTAAAGTTTTAAGGGCGTTATTCCCTCATAGACCCCTTAGGGATGCACTTAGAGATTCAGGGACACTTCCATTGTCTTCCCCGGTAAATTTTACACAAGTATACACTTTTAGAATTATGTAGATTCTCTAACCATTCTTCCTATAGGATACACAGAAACATCACACACACATACACATACACACAGACATTTAGTTTGATATATATATATTCCACTTTTGGTGTTTGGATCTGCCCCCCCCCCCCCTGCACCCCACCCTCTTTCGCTTGGCTTTCGACCACATAGTTGTGTACTGAATTAATGTGAAAATTTAAATGTTAACATTTTGAAAATGTAAAGTTAATTCATAGCTCCAGTCACCGGCGGCCATTGTTTGCTGTTAGTCTTCTCCATTGTATTCTGAGGAATATTATTTTTAGAGTCATTGTCATTTACTAATTAGGAGTTCTAACACAGGTCGTCATCACTGATTGCTCACTGATAATAACCGGTGGGTTTCCCTGGAGTCTGAGTGACAACAACTCTTCCCCCCCCCCCCCAGATTTCCAGTACTCTCCACTTCTTTCGATAACCATTGCAAATGATTTTACATTATCGCAACAGCCACTTACTATCTATTTCTCGCTGGGGATGACCATTGTTCGTCTGAGATTTGAGTGGTAATAAGCATCTCCAAGGTCCCAATGCTCTCCCTCCTCGGTATTTTCATCCTACTTGACCCTTCAATCATTTGTGTGGCATCAGCCGCGGCTGCTGCCATAGCACAGTGTGTGTGTGTGTGTGTGTGTGTGTGTGTGTGTGTGTTTTGGCGAGGTGGGGGGGGGGGTACTTTATGAGATTTGTTACAGTTTCGGTACCCTTTGGTTCATGTGGTGTTCTTACTATTTTTTAAATTTTTTCTTATTTTTATTTTATTTCTATTGCAACTTCCATTTGGCTGTTTAGCATTCATAGTTTATGTGGGTTGGTTTCCGCATTCAATGATTTTTCTAAAGATTTCAGCTGTTTTCATCATTGACGTCCGTTGTATAGTCTCAGTCTTCTCTTTTACATCAATTTCTCTTTGTTTTTTGTCCAGGTTTTTCAGAACTGTACCTAGTTCTCCTACGATTATTGGTATGATATGGACTTTCTTCATGCTCCATATTCCCTTCAGTTCTCTGACAAGTTCCACATATTTTTTCGTTTTTTGTCTCCTTGATCTTCACCCTGTGACCTACTGGGACGACAAAATCTACGACTTAACAGTATTTTTCTTTTTTGTTGACTATTATGACATCCGGTATCTTTACTTGGATGAGTTCTTAAATAGATTAGTTTATCTGTTTGTACCTCCATGTCTCAGAGAATTTTGTGATTATAGTTTTCCAGTACTGTCTCCAGTGTGTGTCTGTACAATTTGTCTGCATGTTCAAAATGTAGTCGTTTGCATAGTTCCCTCTGTACTGCCTTCCCCACACAGTCGCGTCTGTTCTTGTATTCTTTTGGGGTAGTTTGCTACATTCACTTATTATGTGATTTACTGTTTCATCTCTTTATTTATAGAGACTACATTTACTGTTCTCTTGGGTTTTGTCTATCTTAGCTTTGATATTTTTAGTTCTAATCGCATTATTCTGTGCTTCTAGTGATTCTATTAGTGCTTATTAGTGATTCTATTTCTCTGTTTAGGTGTCCTTTTCGTAGCCATGTCCTAGTGTTTGTCATGGGTCTTTTCTTTTATCATTCTTATGAATCGTCCGTGTAGCTTTTTCTCTTCCCACTTTTCTTTTCTCGCCTTGTTCTCGTTTTTCTGTTCACTGTATTGTTCATTTTGACAGTGTCTCTTACTGCGATGATTAGCCTTTCTGTGTTCTGGGTTATGTATTTTTCCAGTTCTTTTTGTGTGTCTTCCACAATCTTCTATACTTACCAATTCTCTTCCCTTTCGTTCCTTTTTACATAGTCTCTCAGGTGTAGCGGTTTTCGGATGTAGTGCATTGTGTATGGTCATTAGTTTCCTCGTCTTCTGGTCAAGATACCTTCGTTTTTCTTTTGTCTAGTCTATGAATTGTTCAGATTATTTTACTAGAAATACTGCCCAGGTGTTTATTCCTTTTGCTAGTTTTTTGCTATATAATTTAGTTTCTAGGAGTTTTCTTGTTCTTCTCGGGTATTCTTTTATAATCTTCTATTTCATTTCTGTTGATTTGATGGTGTCTGCTCCCAGAACTCCCAAATATTTATAGGTATCATGTTTATCTAGTGCCCTCATCCCCTCCTGGTTGGGCAGTTGCATACCCTCCACTGACTTCAGTTTTCCCCTTATCTCTAGCAGTATACACTTTTCTATTACGAATTCCATTTGAATGTCTTGACTGAAGATTCTGGTTGTGTTTATCAGCATTTCCAATTCCTTTTTGCTTTTTTTAAATAGTTCCAGGTCGTCCATATATATGAGGTTGTTTATTCTTTGTTCTGTGTCAGTAAACTTTTATCCGTCATCACATTTCCCGAGTAGGGTGTTGAGTGGCATCATGGCTATGATAAACAGTAGTGGTGATAGAGAGTCTCCTTAGAAGATGTCTCTCTATATTCTTATCTCAGTCAGGTGTTGTCCTCCAGCTGTCAGTTCCAGTCTCCATGTTCCCATTACTTTATTAATAAGATTGATAATCTTGTCGGGGATCTTGTACATTCTTAAGCATTGAATTATATATGCTAGAGGGATCCTGTCGTACGCTTTCTTGTAGTTGATCCATGCCATGGCTATCTTTATTTTCTGCTTTTTATCTCCTTCAATATCTTTTGATCTATGTTCCTTGGGAAGTTGTCCACAGTTATTAAGGGAGTTATAGATCTGTTAACTCAATTGTGCCGTTAAGATTTTCCACGTGGTTGGTAAACTGGTTATTGGTCTGTAGTTGCTTGGGATCGTTCTTTTTTTTAATGTCTTTTTGTATTATTGTGGTTCTTCCTTTGGTCATCCATTCTGGTAAGTCTGTTTCGTTTATACATCTTTTCAGGTTTTGCATTACTCTTTCATGTAGGATCGTGAATTTTTAAAACAAGTATGCATGTATTCCGTCATGTGCTTTCTAGTTTGTCATTTTTCTTAGGGTTGTCTTGTGCGTTTATTCATTAATTTTGCTTTCTGTTCCTTTTTCAATTTCCTGAAGTTTTTCATTCATGTTTTTCAGCCATTTAGCATTTCTATTGTGGTATTGTCGCTTTCCCCATATCTTGCCCCAGAAGTGTTTTCATTCTGTCGGGTTTAATTGTTCTGTTCTTGTTATTTTTCCGTTTATGCTTTGATAAAACCCACTATCATTGTTTTCGAAAATCCTATTTTGTTTATATGTTCTGATAGTATCTCTATCGTCCCTGTATTCCTTTTATTTGCTGCTATTTTTGTTTTACGTTCTTGCATAGTTTTTCTTTGTGAATTTCCCCTCTTCCATTGTTTTCTGTTCTCTTTCATCCTGTTAATAGCTTTAGCTCCTTTTTGAAGTTTGTTGATCTGGGGTTCCAGTCTGATTTACCAACCAGGCCTTCTCAGACAATTTTTTTGGTTAGGTTTTTTTTCTACTTTTAGTTTCATACTTACTGATTTAGCGCCTGCATAAATTAAGTTGTTTCGGATCTGATAGTAGTTTTTGAGATGTATTGAGTTTATTCTGATTACTTTTTCTGGTTCTTATTTTATTTTATTCTTTAGGGATGGGAGTTTTGTTTTGTTCTCGTTCGTAAATCGTGTGATGTTTTCAACTTCGGATGCTTCATCTTCAATGAGTGCTGTGATTTCGTAGTTATCGGTCTCCTCGGTTTCAGTGTTTACTTTTTGCCAGTCTTCTACCTGTGGGGTTTCACTAGTCTGTTACATCGTTTATCTTTCGTTGGATTTCCATTAGTTCCAGCTATGAGAACCAACCTTTCTTGGAGATATGTTTCTCTTAACTTGCAATCCTTTGTTCCCTAGTATGGTAGTAAGTAGACATGCCCCATGGATTTTTCATTCACTTCCGATAGCATCTTTCCTGTTCTCTTTTGTGATCCCTTTCTTATTCTGGGATTTTTGTTTGTTGTACTATTTATTTCTGTTTTCCTGTGTTTGGTCTACGTTATTGTAGTACCTGAAATCAGAGGAGTTACTTACCTGCTTTTAGTCCATGATATACTTGTTCCTGAAATTAGAGGAGCCAACATTCACAGGATGCCGATCGAGTCCCACATGTTGGTCAACGAGGGAACACCTGCCAATCATCGCATTGAGATCTTTCTTCTGAGTCCCACGGGTTTATTCTGATTTTTATATATTTTCATAGTTTGGTGTTTGTGGCAACACCAGGTCCAGGTTTACTTTACCTGTGATCCTATTACAGGCATAGTGTTTATCTCTCATTTTCATAAGAGATACTATACACTATATCACATGCACATAAAGGAGGGGCATTTACAAAAGACGAGGCAGTTGCACACACAAAGATTTACAGTAAGTATCTACTTAGTATAAGATTTTTCCCCTCTTTCAGTAAAAATTGAAGATAGGTTCCCCTCATATGTGTGTGAGAGTGTTCAGATAAGCAGTTTGGTTTTGGTCTTTAATGACTTAACTCTAAATTATCCAACCACAAGGCCTGCTTATATATATATATATATATATATATATATATATATATATATATATATATATATATATATATATAGAGAGAGAGAGAGAGAGAGAGAGAGAGAGAGAGAGAGAAAGAGAGAGAGAGACATATATATATACAGGGTGGTGTGCCAAAATCCGGAAAAAAATATAATGACAGAAAAATTGTGTTTATTCCGAATGAAAAGTATTTACATGAGAAGTTGCTTTATAACATTGTTGTCTGATCTCTCCTCTTCCATATTATTCAATTCGCCCCCTCCACCTTCAATCACAGCCTCCACACGAGACCGGAACCTCCTACAGGTGTTGATCACCTGTTCCCTGCGACCATCTTAAATTATCATTTTCTACACTGATGATAGCGGAAGCTTGAAACGTATGTAGGTAAAAATAATTTAACATTTACTTAAACAAATATTATATATATATATATATATATATATATATATATATATATATATATATATATATATCGAAAATTAGATTCTATTTTTTAGGCGATTACGTATACACAGTAAACACCTTCCTACAATTGGCAGAATCGATAAAATAATATAATTAAAAAACAAATTGGAAATCAGCTTCACGCATAGATTTTACGTAAAATGCCCATCCCACCGTTTGAGGTGTCAGTTAACCACAATTATTACTGTTAATGTTTCTTCGATGGGAGATATATTCCGTGGAGTTTGGGAGGGGGAAGGGACAGGGGTAATTTTTAATTTAAATAAACTTAAATTAGATACAAAATAACAATAACGATTCGCTTAAAAACAAAACAAAAACAAGACTTAAGAATAAAAAATATAAAAATAATTCTACCTTTTATTCATTTAAAAAAAAAACCTTCGTACTTCTACAGAATTTAAACCGAACTTTTTTTGTTTTTTGTTTTTTGGGAACAGTAAAATAACCTTAAACTGATCCTACTCAAAGTTTTAAGTTTAGTTCGGCAAAAGTCAGTTTGGTTCTATTCACATTCTGTAGAAATGGTCATTGAATCAGATATCCTTTTACACTGTGGCAATTTGTATTTTTGTTACACTCCAAGATAAACGTTTTCTTGGGTACATAGATTTCCCACAATTCAAAAGCGACATTTGTTTCTATACATTAAAACTATCTGTTGTGACCTATTTGCGGCAGTTTACACATTTTATTTCATTCTTTTACATTAATCGCGGGCAACGGGTACCCGCTAGTAAGATATATATATATATATTACCTACATACGACGTTGTTTCAAGTTTACAGTGCAGGGAAATAACAATCTCGGACAATCACAGGGTGCGAACCCGGTTCACAGAAACACCTTGAATCTGTAAGCATTTGCTTTACTTCCATGGGCCACGAGAGATTGTCACGTGATAACGGGGAAATTAAGTTATATTTTTACTGAAAGCGGTGAGTATAAATATAAAGACATTCGATAGAATTCAAGGGCAGAGCCGGAATCTTGCACTGGGGCTTCAGGTGAATGTCTATTTTTTAATCTTTCCAACAGTGCTCTTACTTTAATTTTACTTAAAGGAGCTTCTAATCATATTAAATTATATTTTTAATATTTTACCTACGTACGACGTCGTTTTAAGCTTACGGCTCTCATCAGCGCAGGGAAATAACAATCTCAGACGGTCATAGGGTGCAAACCCAGCTCACAGAGACATCTTGAATCTGTAAGCTTTCGCTTTAGTCCCATAGTATATGTGTAATATGTATATATATATATATATATATATATATATATATATATATGAGTGTATATATATATATATATGTGTGTATATATATATATATGTGTATATATATGTATGTATACATATATGTATATATATATGTACGTATACATATATGTATATATGTATATATATATATATATATATGTATGTATATATATATATGTATATATATATGTATATATATATGTATATATATATATGTATATATATATGTATATATACATGTATATATATATATATATATATATATATATATTTGTGCATATATGTATATATTTGTGCATATATATATATATATTACTATCTTAGCAAAATGAGACGAATTACTTCTCGATAATTTTGATCTTTATGGTGGTAATCTTTCCAAATATAAACTAACATCAACTCCAAACTGCTAAATGGGAATATCCTAAAATATCCCCCCTTCTTCTTATGACTCGAGGTTTGTTTTGGCCTTTTTCTTGTCCACTTAACCCTAGTCTAAACCTTTAAGCTTGTAAATACTGTATTGCAGTGGACTGGTATATTTCAACACGGGTCCTGCTTGTACACATATAAAGGGAACTTTTGTTTAAAATAGCCATAAACGTTCGTAAAGTTACTATAAGTTTGATGTAAATAATTCATTGTTAGATTGTATTTATTTGAAAAATGTAACATTTCCTGTCATTTCTCCCATAAATAGCTTTCTTTCTCAAAAACTGACTAGCATGCTCGAAGGACAACACACTTGTGAAGATAGTTAAATAGAAATGTAATGGTAGATGAACCTATCTTTAATTATTTTAGTGAAGACGTGAAAAACTTGTTCTAAGTAGATACTTAATCAGCGTGTGCATCTGTTTTTCTTTTAGTGTGCGGAGGCATAGAAATATCTCGTATCGTATCCAGACATGGGGTTATCCCACTCAGCGAGATGGACTCGTAGATCTTTATCATCCATCTAGGAGAAGGAAACTCTGATGTAAAACCTGCACTCTATATTGTGCCTTAAGTAATATTGCCCTATATTATCACTGAAACCAGGTTTTGTAGAAGGAGAGCATGAAATGTGTGATTTTTTCTATTCTATACAGTTTTTTCTTACAAAAGAGATGTTGCTAGTTTCTCTATCGTTATTTCCGTGTTTGACTAGGCTCCAGTCTCTGGTCTGTCTTTGTATGAAATTCACAGCCAGAACTTGTCTTCCTACCACAACAGAAACAGGCTTTCCTTTCTTCCTCGATGTGGCTTACATCAGGCAGAATTTCCATGAACAGAGTTTCTTTGCTTCCCACCTGTGAAACACATAACCGTGTCTTCAAAGCCAATGTCAACAAATACGTCACATAAGCAATCAAAGTTAGTTCATTCCATTGATTAATTTTAGTATTCCCATAATGTTCATCTTTCGGCTGACAATCAATCTATCTCATTAACCCTTGTCCTCGAGTGGCTCTTGGCCTTGATAAGTGGTGACCCATATTAAAGAAGAAAAAGTAGGAGAAACGGAAGAAGAAGAAGAAGAAGAAGAAGAGGAGGAGGAGGAGGAGGAGGAGGAGGAGGAGGAGGTGTTAGTATTGATTGCTTGCGCCCCTAATTACTAACTACTTAATGAAAGATGTAAATTAGCCTTGAGGCGTGTGTTCCTTCCTTACAATAGATTATCCATCAAAATGGATGGATTTGAGGAATTATATTCTTTTTCTTTATTTTAAATTTAGTTTTGCTTGATGTCAAAAAGAAATAATAAATTCAAGAATACAGAAACAAAAGAAAGAATAACAATTCCATTTCGCCTTTTTTATCATAAAACATTGACGATGCATTTGTTGAGTAAACCATTTTAAGATACAATTCTTTGTCTTGTTTGCTGTAAGACATTTATATATAAAATCTTTGTGTGTTCTGTTTTATGGCATATCAACCCTTTTCGAATTATTTAATGCCGAATCCAATAATTTTGGTACAAGTTGTTATGCTTCAAGTTAATTATATCTTCAAACAAATAATTAATAGTTTTCAGAGTGGACCTGGGAGCAATAGCAACTAAGGGGTGACCCCATACTCCCCAAACTTTCCAAATTAAGCTTCTAACCACCGGATGCAGTTCTGTCATACAAATATTCTATTTAACCCATAGATAGGACCTTGATAGGTACTACGGCTCCGGTTCAGAGTGGACCTAGAAATAATGAACTTGTGAGTAAGAGCAATTGAATCCACATCCCTAAAACTTACAAATTGGAACCTCATCACTAGATGTCTCACGAGAGCAGAGCTAGACACAAGGTTTTATTTTAAAGTGGGAAAAATCCAGCTCTCTTTATCGGAGCAAAAATTAAAATTGTCCCAGTCTAGAAGGATTTCACCTTCACTGAGGAAGGTAAAAAACAGATACTACACTTTGAATTATTTATTTGTTTTAAGGTAAAAAATATACATTGTAACAAATTAGGCACAAGGCCATTAAAATTATAGGAAAATGGGGGTCATTGGTTATTCTTGGTCTACTATGTCATAATTGACTATCCTACTCTCGGCTAAAATCATTGCAATCACCACAATACCAAATTTACTCTAAGATATCCTCAAACTGTTTGAAAATGTTATTCTTCAAAAATATATATTCATACAAATGCATTGACAGTGGGAAGTGAGACAACAAAAAGCAAAATTCAGTTAGTAAGACACTCCGAACACTTTTTATATAATAAACCGGCCATTGTTTTTTCCGGGATGTTTTTCAAAACCGAAAACAAGCAGGTGAATCTCTAAATGAGAGTTGGACCTAAGTGAGAGGAGAAAGAAATAAGGATGGAGTTTTGGGAGTGGATGGTGTCCTTCCAAGATAAATATAGAAAAAAAATAAGAGTGGGACGTGGTCATCTTAGAGGAGCTCCATTACCAAAACATCGAAATAGAGACGAGACTTATTTACTCGACTAACGTAGAGACTAACTTACCCGAAGGGCTGGGGTCGGTCAGGACCAGGAACTGTGTGCGTCATGCTCAGATAGGGAACACGTACTCATACTTGACTTTTTTCATGCACACAAGCTTGTATCCACCTTTTGTTGCATTCCAAGGGATGTAATTACACTTTGATTCCAGCCAGAAGGTCAAGTGTTTGTTGTTGTTTTGTTTTTTACTTGTATTCGCCCCAAACAAGGCACATTACCACTGATACGTAAGGGGCTACTGTGGATTAGGGGCCAGATTTATT
Source organism: Sepiola atlantica (assembly GCA_963556195.1). Taxonomy (NCBI): domain Eukaryota; kingdom Metazoa; phylum Mollusca; class Cephalopoda; order Sepiida; family Sepiolidae; genus Sepiola; species Sepiola atlantica. The sequence continues at coordinate 170,751,378 of OY744518.1, forward strand.
GGGGTATCCTAAGTTGGGAATTATGCAACAGGATGTTTTTTTCACATTACATTTAAATTTATGCATGTTGGTACAGTCGGGGAAACAGGGAGCAGGGAGGGAATTCCAAAGACAAGCCGTTCTAGGAAAGAAGCTAACGTGTTATGGCATCTGTGGATATCTCTAGTGATGGGGTAGGATTTTGCTGCTTGACGGGTTACTCGGGGGTGTTAACGTTTAAGGGGCACAAGTGCAGCAAGTTCATTGGAATGCATTCTGTTGAAGTACCTGTAAAACAAGCACAAGGATGCAACGTTGCAGTGATGAGTCACAGGTAGGAGTTTGGTAGACAGTGTGTGGCCTATTAGGCTAGAGGCTTTTTTTTAACCCTGTCTAAGAGGGAGAGACTAGTGATTGGTGCACCAACCCAAATGTGGCAACAATACTCCATGATGGCTTTGCAGAGATATAGGATACTGGCAGGTGTGAGAAGTTTTCTAGCTCGAATTAAGTATGTATTAAAACATGATCGTCCAGTGGCTGAATGGTCAAAAGGGGTGGGAGGCGAGAGAGAGAGAGAGAGAGAGAGAGAGAGAGAGAGGAAGACTTACTGATTTTTTAAGCTCATCACTTAATTATATTAACGTTTTGTTAGACCCTCCTTAAACGTGTTCAGTCATTTCTTTCGAACCGTCAGGAGTTTCGCCTGCTACTCTTTCTGTCGTTATGTCTGACATCATATCCGGCTAAATATCATTGAGTTCCTGTTTCCCACCATTCTAGCTTATTACAGACAGGTTCAAACGTTTTAACTCTGGTGACCTTTCTGTCTACAAAACACTCAGCCTAATCACTGCCAGATATATGAGAGAATATATCTGCCAACGAACGTACCAATGATTATCACACAAAATTAAATACATTTTTAAAATCTGAGAAAATGTTGATCATTATAAGCCCTTCCATCCGAGGGAGAACTTTTGTTATATGTCCGTCTCTGTCGACATTCGTTTTCTATCTGAATTTAATCAACTGCAAGTCAGCCACCTTTGTTTGATGTTACATTGAGACAATTTTTTTTGAGAGAAAAAATCTATCGCTTCCCTGTTTGATATTACATTGAGAAAATCTTTTTCAAGAAAAAAATCTCTCACCACCATGTTTCATATTGCATCGAGAACATCCTTTCTAAACAACTTACCCAAAGATCACAAACTGAGAAAGAACTTTTTATTTCAGGATTTGTTGAACAATAAAGAAATTGTTATATCTTTTATAAAGCCTCGTTAAATGTGTTCTTTCTTGTCGACAACTGCACTATATAACATAGAGTGAAGGAGGATCCCTTAGTATGAACGCAGCTTGTATCTCTCTTTCCTTCACAAAAAAACAGGAGAGTAATATTGTCTGCAATCAGAGGAAAAGCTACATCCTGTTCAGCTTATTCTCTAAGATTTACAACTGTGGCCAATGTAATAATTCATTTTGAAAGTCTGGGTGTGTCAGGTATCAGTTTTCTTGATGGACGATGTCTTGTTCTTTTGTGTCTCGGCTTGCAACAAATGTGTTTCTTGCCTGCACATTGCCTCTCCACCGCATGAGATTAAAACTACAACAAATACAACAAGAAAACAGATAAAAAAAATAAACAATTATTTTAACAAACAAAAAAAGCAAAATAAAACTGATTAAAAAAATTGTTTGTTTGAAATAAATTTAACCTGTCACTTCATCTTCCCACAGTTTGAATCATGAATGTGGATGAAGAAGATAGCTTAGTTTAATGTTTTATACGGTTGAGTCAGAGTTATCTCCCTTAGAGATATCTCTTTGTTTTTAACATGAGAGGTTATTTTAGCATAAGAGTTTGTAATCTCATTCTACCCACGTGGTAGGAAATTAAAAACTAGTCTCCTCCCCTTTTTGGCTCTACTTCCAATATAGGCAAATATCTCTGCCTTGCTCTCAGTCTGAGAATGGATTTGTCGGTTATGTTATTGTTCTGATGGAATCAAATGACTATAGGGACTATAGTCAAAGTTATATGGTTGCAGCTAAAGGATTTTACAGCAAAACAAATGTACTTATGTGTGTGACCATGGCCGATCAAAATATTATACTTTTATGTCTTCACCTTGGTCATGATAGATGACCGTTCCCGTCATCCAGTGAGGCTAAACTGCTGTATGAGCTAAAATTACCTGAAGCAACCTCTTTTTGGCTGAATACAGCTCAACCGTTCTTTGAAATGAATAAAACTAATTCTTTAAATGAATAAAACTAATTTTATGATAATTTGTCACTGGACAGTTTGTCCTTTATTTGATTTTCAGAGATTTTTTAAGGAAATTAAGTCAACTATATTTGAAAAACATAGAATAACATTGTGATCCATACCTGAGGATACAAAGATGTGTTGAAAGATAAATAAATGGAAACTGATAAGCATTAAACAAAGCAAAAAGATAATTAAGATGTCTGGCAATAAAAGATATGGTCCACGTACGTATTTTCATTTATTTATTTATCGTATTCTCAGGTATGGGTCAGAATGTTATTCTAAAATAAGTTGTTTTAAATATAGTTGACTTAGTTTCCTTCAGAAATCTCTGAAAACCAGAAAACCAAAGTGAAGCGTTAGCATTCTTCAATAAGTTAAGTTCCATTCATGGGGCTCTAAAGTTTACTATGAAAAGTGAGAAGGATAATTGTCTTCTCTTCTTGAATGTTCAAGAGGCGGCTTTCTCACTACCATCTACAGGAAGCCTACTTTTACTGGCCTGTATGTAAACAGGTCTTCTTCTGTAAATAAAATACAGCAGACAATGGGGGGGGGGGTGATAACGAAAGACTCTTACTTAATCCGGTTTTAGAACTCTTCTTTATATGTGTGTTTCATTCCACACTCAGGCATTAATTGATCTATGATTTAGCAATCCCCCTTCCCTGATGACGTCATTTTTCATTTGGTTGCCGTTACTTTGTTTACAGTGAGTGATCAAGCCTGTAACCCTACAAGACAGCATGTTTTTGAATGATAAAAATTACAACTAAACGGAAAATAACCATCATTTATAACTAGCAAACATATTCGACACTTAATATATAACACTAATTCCACCAATCATTTAGCGTTAGCGCCATTCTAGCGGCACATTTTTAAGGCAGCTCTCGGTAGTGTAATTTTATTAGGCAGGATGCGGGTTTTAAACCTGGGTCGTTTGCAGACGGATTTATGGTAAAAATAATTTTTTAGAAAGAACAAAAAATTATTTTGTAAAGAAATGCCAAAGCAAAAACATTACTTGTCGATAACTTCAGTAGGTCTAAAAAGCATGATCAACAATATAATGACATTCTCCAAGAAAGCTGTGATCAGGATTCGGATCAGAGCCATTAACGACAGAGCTGACAGCGGATGACATAAACAAAAGCTATTTAACGGGGTGTTTTTTGAGTGCCTGGAAGAGAAGAGAGTCTGACAGACAAGGAGGTTTGTAGAAAAGAAAAGGAAAGTCTGTGTGACAAGACTGGTACAGGTCCGAGACTCGTTTGTTCATTTGTAAATGAAATTAACTGAAATGATACTAAAAACTCGGACATTTAATGTAAAAGGAAAAATCAAATATCTTAAGAGCTTTAAATACTAGCTGCTTTAAAAAGTGTTTTTGTTCGGATCTTTAGGGTGTTATTTATTTGTAAAGGTGGTCACTGAGTTTCGACTATGGGTATAATAAAACGTATTTCGTGCTTGAAATGAAGGAAGACAGTAAAGTAATTTACACGACATAAAAACATCTCTAATTTTATTTTTTTAATAAAATAGATGTTTATTAATTAATAAATAGATATTAATATAATATCTATTTATTAATTAATAAATACTGAAAAATTCCTTAGGATCGGATTGTCGCATTATGCTCCATTCGAAATGTGAAAGGTGTTGACCTAAAAATGAAGAATCGAAAGTTTTTTTGTTGGTTACAATTTATTGTAGTAGAATGTCGACTTTCTCTTGGTAAACTCATACCTTACAGAGGCAGTCAACTTCCCAGCCCCACTGGAGGGAACAAAAGGTGGAACTTCCCTTCATTTCGATAGCAACTCTTGCGCTCTTTTTTTTTTTCGATTCTCTTGCTATCGTTGACATAATTCTGATAATGGTTGCTAATCCGTTCCTCAAATTACAACCAATAAAATATTGGCCCCAACTTTAACTGATATCTTCGTCGGTTATTACGAATCCGTATTACTTAGTTCTGTAACCATATCCACAACTCATGCTATGTTTTCATCGCAAAGTGAAGCGTTAGCATTCTTCAATAAGTTAAGTTCCATTCATGGGGCTCTAAAGTTTACTATGAAAAGTGAGAAGGATAATTGTCTTCTCTTCTTGAATGTTCAAGAGGCGGCTTTCTCACTACCATCTACAGGAAGCCTACTTTTACTGGCCTGTATGTAAACAGGTCTTCTTCTGTACCGAAGTCTAGATAGGTAGGCTTAATTTACACTTTGGTAGATAGAGCCCTTATGATCTGTTCCCCTAGTAGATTGGATACGGAACTGACTAGGGTTAGGGAAATATTTATTAATATTGGTTACCCTGAGGACCTTATTAATGACTGCATTAACAAAATGGTTGTTGACTTGAAATCTTCCCCCAAAATATTTGGCCCTTCAAAATGCTCCTACATTTGAAACTACCTTGGATAGTAAAAAACTGGGCAAGCAAATTGTTGGAAGCATTATTAATTGCTTCTACTCTGTTTCCTTACGTTTAGTGTATTCTACAAGACCTGTTTTTCCTTCCTTTCGCAAGGATAGTGTGCCCTATACCAATTATTGTAATATTGTTTAAATGTCAGTGTGATGCTGGCCATATAGGGTGTAATTACTTGCATTTGCATACTCGCATAAACCAGCACGTTTCATCCAAAATTTGACAGGGAAGAGTAGGATCCCTGTGTTACCCTTCCTCTGCGACTTTGGACTCTGCCATTGGCCAGCATTTGGTTGAAAATTCATGTTGTGCCAGTAGCTATAAAACAGAGTGTTTTGAAACTTTGCATAGAGCAGATTACAAAAACCATTTGAAAATTTTAGAATCTGTCTCTATCGCCATTTGTAAACCTTCCTTGTGCCGGCAGAAGGAATTTGTTAAAACATTGAATCCCTTTAGGGAACTTTGACCCCTCCCCTTTTTTATATATATTTTTTCTTATATATATATATATATATATATATATATATATATATATATATATATATATATATATATATATATATATATATGTGTGTGTATATATGTATTTATGTGTATTTATGTGTATGTATGTATTTATATATATATGTATGTAAATAAAATAGTTCTATTTCATTTTCGTCTCAATCTTGCAATTACCAAAACAATCACAATCGCATAATAAACGCAACGTCTGACGGACATAGTAATAGAGATATGATGTCTGCGTATAAAAAAATTATAGTGAAACATTTCATACGTTTCATACATCTATTATATAAAGGGCAGTGTCTGTGTGTGTATGTCCATCTAAAAGTAAAAAACTACACAAGATACACCCAGAAAATCAATATATTCTTTTTCAGAATGGCTACGGACAGAACATGGAAACATTTTTTTGTAATATTCATTCTTTTGAAAGTCAACAGAAACAAAACTAGTCAGAGCGATTGTTTTTGATCGACTTTTGGTGCACAAATGGTACTTTAGAGAGAGAGAGAGAGAGAGGGGGGGGAAGAGAGAAAGGCGATATATAGAGAGATAGAGAGAGGGTGGCAGAGAAAGGTAGAGAGAGAGAGATAAGTTTTAAAAGGAAGATGTTACACACATCTTTTAACTCCTCTGTTTTGTTGTCCATGCCCCCTCTCCCCGGACAACGCCGGATAGCCATGCTAGTTGTTAAATAAGGAAAAGTATTCTGATATTATTTGATGAGCGATGAATTTCTTATCTACAATAATTCTCAGTCTGTGTGATTTTTTGATTTTTTTGCTCTTGGGTTATAAATTTCGACTTAAGCTTTTAGGGCTGACTTTCACCCCGCATCTAAAATGGAAGTCTTATATCCAGTCTGTTGCTAAGGTAGCTGGAAAAATGGTTTGATCATCCTACCGCTCCAGAAAGGACCTGATTCCAGATGCAATCATCTACCTATATAAGAATCAGATACGTCCAAAGATGGAATACTGCTGCCACATCTGGGGAGGTGCCGCACAGAGCATTCTTTCCTGTCTTGAGAGAGTACAAAATTGACTTCAAAATCTAGTGGGGGGGGGGTGATCTCTTCTCTTCCTCTACAACCACTTTCTCACTAAAAAGACGTTGCTAGTCTCTTTCTACTCTATCGTTATTTCCATGGAAGAGGCTCGGCTGAGCTCCAGGTTCCTCCTGTAAAACATTCCAGATTCCTCCTTGTAAGACATTCGCAGCAAGACCTCGTCTGCCTACCATAACGAAAAAAGTAATTCCTTTCTCCCTCCATGTTTCTAGCGTCAGACATAATTTCCATGGACAGAGCTTCTTTGTATGGGTTTCCCACCTGTGGACCACATTACCCGGGACTGCTTCCCTTCTGATTACAACTTGGCAATCTTCAAATCCAATGTCAACAAATTCTTGTCATAAACCGCCCATAAACACTCAAACACAGTTCACACCATTGATCGATGTTAGTACTCCCATAGTGTTCCTCATCTTTCGGTTGGCAATCGTTCCCGTCTCATTAACCCTTATCCTTGAGGAGCCGTTGGCCTTGATGATTGTTGAATAGCAAAAGAAAAATATGTACTTTTGCAAGTGTTTAAACTCAACAATTCTTTCTTTTTCTTTTTACCTATTCTTTATTTTTTATTTTACCTGCCCCCATAATCCTTGCACCCCATCCCGACCCCTAAAGTTGCCCCATTCCAAATTCTTTCATAATTGTTCAGTCAATCTATTAAATTGCTCCTTCCATCTTCAGCAATCCGTAATATCCCACGCAAAAATGTCGATTGCAGATCTTTCTCGCTCACTCAAAATCCGTTCGTTCCGAAGCCTTTTCTTCTCGGTTGGATCGTCATATAAACATAATTGATTAATGAATAATTGATTTTTTTTCTCCTCCGTTCGAGCATTGCCGTTCAATAAGCTGCTATGATAGGTACGCATATTCGATTCAGCCTTGGAGGATGCAGATAAATCGTATTAAAACGTTCCATGTCATAACATCATTTTAATTTGAAGTTTAAATATCTTTTCATTTTTCTTTCCTTTTTATTTCTGGCCATGTTTGGTAATGATCTTCACTGATCTGGCATCTAGAATTAAATTCTAGAGGTCAAATGTTAAATACAGGGTGACCCGTGGCGTTCTATATGCTATAAGCCACTTCATGGAACAGCTGAGAAACGCCAACTGGAGGCCTATTGACAAATGTTTGATTTTCAGAGATTTTTTAAAGAAATTAAGTCAACTATATTTGTAAAAACATAGAATAACATTGTGATCCATACCTGAGGATACAAAGATGTGTTGAAAGATAAATAAATGGAAACTGATAAGCATTAAACAAAGCAAAAAGATAATTAAGATGTCTGGCAATAAAAGATATGGTCCACGTACGTATTTTCATTTATTTATCTTTCAACACATCTTCGTATTCTCAGGTATGGGTCAGAATGTTATTCTAAAATAAGTAGTTTTAAATATAGTTGACTTAGTTTCCTTCAGAAATCTCTGAAAACCAGACATTTTTCAATAGACCTCTAGTTGTGCTGCTTAGCTGCACCGTAAAGTAAAAAGGTAAAGGTCGCATAGCCTGGACGCGCACGAGTGTTGTTGCCGACATCGCACACTGCCCATGGCCGTAGCGGCGGTGATTTGTTAAGAATCACCATGTCTAGGGCACAGCATATGGAAGGCGGAGCCCATCATCCCTCTCCTTCTGCTGCTTTGAACCTTCCCTGAGTTTTAGTCAGGTACCCATTTACTGCTGGGTGGACAGAGGGAGTTTTCAGACCCGAAAATTCACATGCCGTGAATGGGATCGAACCCGAGTCGTCCAGCCCAAAGACAAGTGCTATAACCACTCGTCTACAGGCCCTCCGTAAAGTAGTCTGTAGTAAAGAACACCATTCAAAAATTCCATCCATTGAATAGTTAATAAAATTTACAATTCTTTCTCTAATTCAACCATATTTGATACAAATAAACTTCCGTACATGACTGACTTTTCTACCAAGTCTCAATCATAAATATCAAACAGTCTTTGTTTTATCATAAGTGCATTCACAAAATTACCTGGGTTTCAAACGACTATAAGACCAAGACACAAATAGACAACATCACTATTGGTTCAAAATGGAGAACAGCTTGCTTGCTTGCTTGACGTAAGGATCTATTAGATTGCCAAAATCAAAATCAAACTAAAGAAACAAAAGAAGAAAACAACAACACACAGATGTTTTGACACCTCCAACTAATGATCAAGATGACAATGAAAAGGATAGTTTCTACCAATAAGTTCAAGATGTAGTCGAGAAAAGGCCCAAGGCATGATATCCTCATCATCATCGGTGACATGAATTGGAGGGAAACAGAATGGGGTTTGAACATGTACTTGGTTCTTACGCTTTTGAAAACTGCACAGACAATGGAGACAGGTTCATCCAATTTTGCGGCATGAACAACATGAAAGTTGGCTCATCACTTTTTGATAATAAGCGCATCCACAAAATTATCTGGGTTTCAAACGACACAAATAGACCACATCACCATTGGTTGAAAATGGAGGACAGCCTGCTTGCTCGACGTAAGGGTCTATCGTGGTGCCGATATTTGTAGTGATCACTATCTGTCGATTGCCAAAATCAAAATCAAACTAAAGAAACAGAAGAAAAAAACAACATACAGACGTTTCGACACCTCCAAATTGAAAAACAAGGACACTGAAGCTAATTGTGAGATATTTCAGAGAAATAGATTCACTGTTTTATCGGATGCTACACTAGGCTCAGTTAACTGGTCGCAGGAAATGAAGAATATCATGTCAGCTGCAGGAGAGGAAATCCTAGGCTACAAGAAGTCATTCAAGGAAGCTTGGATCAGTGACAACACCTCGAAGCTTATCAGCAAAAGGAAAACACTACATTAGCGGAGACACAATATCACTTCTAAAACCATAGACTCATACTAACAGTATATTAATAAGGACAAGGAAGCAGCCCTCAAAAAGACAAACGAGTACAGTTCGAAAATACTGCAGAGGAGGCTGAGATAGCTACAACACGTAATGACATAAGAACCATATACCAAATTGCTAAGAAGATCAGAGACAGTTCCAGACTAATATCAGGTTTTATAAAAGCAAAAGAGGAAACATTGTTCTCAAAAGGAGAAGACAAATGAGCCAGATGAGCCAAACACTAAAAGGAAATATTGAACAGACCGGGGCCACCCACCCAAGCAATCACTAAGAAACCCTCTACTCTTCTCCCTATCAACATCAATGAATTTACCGAAGATGAAGTCCGTTTAGCCATTAAAATCCTAAAACGTAATAAATCACCAGGAATTTCTGCAGAAATGCTTAAGTCAGGAGTTGATAGCATCGTCAAATGGATGTGTCACTTATGTAATATAGTGTGGATGTAGGTAAAGTTCTGGAAGATTGGAAAAACGGAGCGGTTGTATGCATTCCTAAGAAAAGCAACCTTGTTGATTGTGATAACTGGAGGGGGACCCTTCTCTCTATACCAGGGAAGATTTACTGTCAAATGATCCTGAACCGTATGCGTGATATGGTTGCCAAAGAGCTACGTGAACAACAAGCTGGATTTCAGCCAAAACATTCTTGTGCAGAACAAATTTTTATGCTATGCCATATTATTGAGAAACATGTCGAATTTCAAAAAGCTCTTGCTATCAGTTTTATAGATCTATAGATTTTTACAAGGCATTCGACAGCATTCACTGGCCATCATTCTGGAAAATCTTGCACAAGTATGGCCTGCTGGGAAAAATCATCATTGCAATAAAGCAAATTTATGCAAACTCCAAATGTTGCATCCAATCAGAAGATGATTTCAGTGACTGGTTTGTGATGATCACTGGAGTCCGTCAAGGATGTTTGCTTTCGCCATTACTCTTTGCCATAACTATTGAGTGGGTATTAAAAAAAGGCAACCAAGGATCAGGGTATAGCATGGGTCAAAGATCATGAAGTTTCTGATCTAGAGTTTGAAGACGATATTGCTGCACTAGCAATGAATACCACTGACCTACAAGGCATTGTCAACAAGGTCAACACTGAAGCAAGGAGCATTGGTCTCTATATCAGTGCTAAGAAAACTCCAAACATGCTCCCTGGGGCACACCAGCCACCTACAAAGGTCTTTATCGACCAAATAGAAATAGCTATAGTTGGCAACTCCACTTACTTAGGAAGCTCCTTAAACAAGGAAGGCAATATGAACCATGAATTGCAGTGCAGGATAGGAAAAGCCTCAGCAGCATTTAATCAGCTTTGCAAGATCTAGAAAAATAAAAAATTCACCATCAGATCTAAATTAAGATTTTATAATAGCAACATTTCTAACAGCAACTGCTATATGGAAGTGAAACTTGGCATCTCAAAATCAGCCAAGAGAAGAAATTAGACACGTTTGATTCCAAATGTCTTAGAAAGATTCTAGGGATCAAATGGAGCGAGAGAATTACCAACCAAGAAGTCAGAGACTGCACTAACGAACAGGTGGCATCGTCAATAATCTGCAAACGATGTCTAGGCTGGCTCAGATATGCCCTAAGATTGCCTCCAGAGAGATTTGCAAACCAAGTGCTTCAGTGGAACCCTGATAGAAAAAGAAGAAAAGGAAAACTAAAAATGAACTGGAAGCAAACAATTGAGAGATATTTGAAATGGCTCCAGACAAGGCATGAAGCCACCTGATGTAAGGAGCTAAAAAAAAAATTTTTAATACTACTTCAAGGTCAAAAACTGGTCTACAATAAGTCTTAGATGGATAGATTCCGACCCAGAAAACAGCAATTCTTCCCTCTTTGTCAGAAACATCGCTCATGGAATGTGAGGACTAAAGGACAAAATAAGGGAAACGAGACTTATGAGGCTGTCGAAAGTAAATCCAAGTTAGTCACTTTCTACTCTCCTCAGTTTGTTTTATCTCTGTTCAATGATAATCACATCTGAATACAAAATGCAAAATTGTGAATAACTCTGAAACACTCTTCTTGGCACTTCCCTGATTTAGTTGTGATGGTCGTCTTCAGTTCAGGAATAGTCTGGGGATTGTTTTGATAGACATTATTTTTTAGATAAATCCACCGATAAAAATCTGGAGGATTAATGTTATTCAATCAGGTCTTGTCGTTTTAAAAACAATCAAATCATTGTGACATTGAAAAAAAAGATAGATCATCATCATCATCATCATCATCATCATCATTATCATCATCATATCCGGTTTTGCGCCTGTTTTATATGTCGGCATGCATTGACTTTTAAACTAACCTATCTCTTGCCAGGTCTTTGTTAATCCTCTTTTCTCTCGTCTATCCTTATTACTTCTTCTCGTGTTCTTTAAGTCCACCCTTATCACTTCCTCTCGTGTTGGACAACCTGCTACTTTAAGTCCATCCTTATCACTACCTTTCATGGTGAACAACCTGCTACCTCAACTGTTCTCCATTTACTAACTCAAGAACTCTCATCTATTATTTCATTATTTATTTGTTCTTATATTCCTACTTTTGATAAAAAGGAAACCATCCTACATAATCCAACTGGGCATATGGCCAAGTAAATAAAGGCCTTGATAAGGATTGAATTAATTAAATTATTATTTTATAGTTTTCCCGGGCAACGCCGGGAGACAGGTCCTGCTAATTTTTAATAAAATTATGCGAAGGATGCAAATGCAAACAATTATTTTGTATATGTCCAAACTTGTGAAGACACAAAAACACAGATGATAGATGTAAAAGCACGGCATCAGTGTGATTGGCGAACCAGCTCATATCAGCCTATGACTTGTCACCTTCTTCACCCAACCTTAACTTGAATACATAGAAACATAGAAACATAGATGAATTCTGGTAGAAGGTCATGAGTCGTCCTATGGCACCAGCTCTTTGTCTTCATCTTTGTATGCGTCCAGTGACGACAGCAGCCTTATAGTTGAATTTGATTTCTTGGTCAATCCAGAACTTATCCAACCGCTTCTCAAATATCTTTACAGTTTCGGTTTCAATTACACTTGATGGCAATCTATTCCACAAATCAACACAGCGATGGCTGAATGAATATTTTTTCAGGTTCAAACGTGCCTGTTTCTTGTAAAGCATCTGACTGTGTCCCCTGTTTCCCACTCTTGTATTTTTTCTAGTCAATAGTTTATCTGCATTGAAATCATATTTTCCAGAGAGCAATTTATAGCACTCAACCATGTCCCCACATATTCTTCTATAGGCCAAACTTGGCAATTTCAGAGCTTTCAACCTTTCTTCGTACAGTCCTGGAACAAGTTTAGTAGCTCGCCTTTGTACATTTTCTATCATTTCAATGTGTTTCTTTTTATATGGTGCCCACACTTGATTAGCATAAAAACATCATGACATTCTATACCGGCCAACTCATGGTGCAACTGAAACCCGGGATTGGAGGCCTCTTTTAAAAGTTCCTCTTTCCACTTTTTTCAAATATTTTCTTTTTGAAAAACAAAATATGCTGAAGTTTTGTTTTCTATTAAAAAAATATAAACTGACAAGAAAGATACACAGTGATATATATATATATATATATATACGGAAAATCTTTTGGCATTCAGAACCGGATCAACCTGCAAACAGGACGTCATTGTGTAGTGCCAAATGTTCCATATTTAACATCCAAAATTAGGAGCAGATATTTCAATACTATGTGGTTCAAAGTCCCTCAACTCTTCAATAAACTGCCAAGAAATTTGAAAGATCTACATGAGGTGAACATAGATGTCTTCATGTAACGTCTTGACAACTTACTATCAAGGATCCCAAGTGACCTCACAGCACGGTATGAAGGTAATTGAAAGGTCAACAGCAACGAACTCCTCATACGTGAACCACTAGCCAACGCAGACTGGAGATAGTTCATGTAGAAATAATGGTGGTACCCTAGCATGGCCGAAACCGAATAGCTGAAACAGGAAAAAAAATAAATAAATAAAAGCAAATGTAATATTTTCATAATATAGAATTAATGAAAAGGTAATTTATTAAAAAAGTAAACTTAATTAAATTCAATAAATTTAATCTGATATCTGAAATTCAAACATTTTGAAATCGGTTTCTAGTTCTATTCGTTACTTGTACCATATGTTGACCTATAATATAAAAAGCCATTGAATAGATACGAATATATTATTATACTATAGCTGTGTTAATCAACGTTTGTGTTAAGTTTAATGAATGCCTACTATAGTTTGTTGAATTATTCCTTGTTGAAATGTTTAGAAGTAAAATAGAATACGTAATTAGATCAAATGAAGGAAATGATCAAAATTTATTCTGGAACTGAAGACAAACGATTTATTTCACAATTACAAAATATTGGTGCTGAAAAGAAAAATATAAGAAGCAGTAGCAGCAACAACAGTAGTCATATATACGCTCACGCACGCACAGCACGATTATAGACAGCAGCAGCAGATTCCGACTTACACGCGCACACAAAGAAATATCAACAGTTCATTTCCCTAAGGCTTTTTTCCAATATATTATAATCATACGAAATACAGTCTAAAATATTTCTCAGTTTTGGGATTCAATTTTCATTCTTCTAATAAGCCGTAATTTGCATATAACTCATCAAGTGACTCTATCTCTCTTTTTTCTAACTTTTTTTCTATCCTATTTACTCTCTCTCTCTCTCTCTCTCTCTCTATCTATCTCTCTCTCTTTAGGTTGCTTGACTCTTTTTTATTTCATATGTCACCTACCTCTCTCTCTCTCCCTCCCTCTCCATACCCCCTCTCTCTCTCTCTCTATCTCTCTCTCCAATCTGGAATAATCCATTATAAACAAAGGGGAATATCACTGTGGGCAAGAATACTATTTAACGTTAGAGAGGAAAAAAAGAAAGAGAAAGATATATAGTGAGCAAAAATAAACTTATTTTTAATTTTGCCTTTTTATTTTTATATTTAACTGGCTTTGCAAACTCACTTTTTCCTTATTCAAACAATCTAACCCGAGCTCAATGGTTGACCGAACGGGTCGCATTTTTTCTACTCTTTTTAATAAAATTGCATTGTATTCGTTACTTTGTTACAGATTTTTTAAAATCGTTTTCTTTCTTTTTTAACAGGTAGTGCAAGATCCGGAACTCTTTTTACGATTTTGCGAAACGAATCGATTCAAAAATTGTTGAACCAAGACAAAAACCTTCCTGATGACCTTAAAGTAAGAATGAAAAATAGTAAGAGATTATATCGTAAACCATCTTAAAAATTGCATCTCTGTCTCTATATTTGTTGTGACCTTGAAGGAGCTATAATATTTTTTTTAAAACATGGTGGTATATATATATATAAATTCCCGAAACAGTTTTTCATGGTAAACAACTGATGATCCCTTAAAATAGTGTTAAAAATAAACTAATATAATAACTGTAAAAAATAAATTGACTTATATGAGTGATTTTCCACTAGAAGACTTGGGACTATAAGTTTTTTTTTGTTTTTTTTTTCTTTTTAATATAGTTTTAATGGTTGAGAAACTTCCGAGACTATATATATATATATATATATATATATATATATATATATATATATATGTGTGTGTGTGTGTGTGTGTGTGTGTGTGTGTGTGTGTGTGTGTGTTTTGACCTTGATAACAAAAAAGACAACACAGGAGTGTGTATTTACAGAAGTGCAGAATAGTATGTTACAGAGAGACTGCTCCTCCTTCGTCGTAGGCTCTTCTATATATAATTTCTAGAAGAGTCCATATAGTCACGAAATAGGCTAGATCACCATCACAGCCCCCTTTTTAGCCTTTCTCCATATGGAGTCAATACTTTTTACTTTTGGGGTTTATTGCAATCAAGTCCGTAATCTTATGTTTTCTATTTGATCTTCGCTGTTCAGAACCTGTTTGCAAAATTGGTATCTCAAATGTGTCGAACACGACATCCATTAGTTCATCCTCTGAAGTATTATTTTTGACAGCATCCTTATATCGTTTCCTCATCTGGTTCATATGTATTTTGTGGATAAACTTGGGTCCCTTTACTATGTAAATCATGTTCCCAATCCGCTTATCCATTAACCTCGTTTTCTCAGTAGGATGTATTGTTTATGAACATCCGAAAGAAAACTTTTTCTCCAACTTTGAAGCGTCCCTTCGTGACTTTTGTTCATGTCCTGGTTTAGTATGGGTTGGCAATAATCTATCAAATACTGTAGTAATTTTCCTTGCAAACATTGCTTTTGCTGGCGTCATGGAAGATGAAACATTGTTATTTGGGGTCAAAAAATTCTTTCCATGGCCTTTTTGGTAGGTGTACTCCTTACTTTCTTAAGCGCGTTTTGAACGTATTCATGAAACGTTCTGCCTGACCATTACTTCTCACACAGTATGGCGCGATCGTGATATGCTCCACTACAAATGTTTAACAGAATAGTTAAATTTAATAGACGTGAATTGCATTCCGTTGTCTGATACAATACAGTCAATGATCCTGAACCGGGCAAACAATTTATGTAAAAAACTGATGGTTACTTCCATGGTGTTGTTTTTTTACATTTTAATATTTTTGGCCATTTCGAGAAACTGTCACCACTATCAGGTAATAGAAACCATCCAGTGGGCCAGCAAAATCTATGTGAATCCTAGCACACGGTCGGTCAGTTTTCGGCTAGAATTTTAACTTATAGAAGGTGTCTTCGTTGCAAAAGAACATTTGCATAGCTCAACCGCATTTACAATGTCTTTGTCAATACTTGTCCAACATACATATCTTCTCATGAGACTTTTCGAAATTCTCAGTTGACCGACGTGAAATTCTTTTAGTATTCTTGCTTGTAATGCTGACGGAATAACCACTCGATCGCCGTACATAACTACTTCTTCACAGATTGAATATACTTCCAAGATTTGTCTGTGTTTTTCTTTTATTTTTGATGTTTTCTTTAATATCGTCTTCTAACGCTTTTTCTTTTTCTTTTTTTTTCGAGTGTTACCGGAAGCACCCTAATGGCGTTACATAGTGTATTTTTTATTTCAAAATCAGTTTGTAGGTAGGCACTCACTGTGTTTTCAAGGGGTTCAGCATATTTGGGGATAAGTCTAGATAATCCGTCAGCATTACTAATTTTTGACAATGAAAGAAACTCCATTTTATAATTGTAAGTGAGGAGAACAGTCCCCCATCACTTCAGTCTGTTTGCAGTATGCGTTGCTAATCCCTTTTTTACCCCTAAATCGTTAGCAGTGGCTTATGGTCAGTTTCCAACACAAAATGTGTTCCATGAAAAAATTGATAAGATTTGGTGACTGCAAAAATAATACCCAATGCTTCCATCTCGATCTGTGAGTAACTTTTTTCTGCAGATAGTAATGTACGAGACGCGTGGGCAATAGGTTTTACCTATCCGTCTAACATTTTGTCTAATATGCAGTCTCTAACGCTGGACGAGCTAGCATCAGTAGCCACAATGATTTTGAGATCTGGATTGTAGTGCGTTAAAAATAATTCTGATGTGAGGATATTTTTTTTTTTTTTTCAAATATCTCCTGGTATTCTGTCGTACAGGCCCAATCTTTTTCTTTTTTGATAGCTCATTTAAAGGAGCTCACAAATTGTGCATGTTTGGAATAAACACATTATAATAATTTGATAAACCAAGAAAACTTTGTAATGATGATACGTTTTCCGGAGGCGGCATATTTTTTATCGCACTTATTCGCTCTGGGTCTGGTCTTCTACCATTTTTGCCTATAATTTGACCAAGATATTTTTTTTTTTTCCATGAAAAAATCGCACTTTCTCTCCCTCAATTTAAACCCATAGTCCTGGATTCTCTTAAATACTTCGTGTACATGTGATTTATGTTGCTCGGTGCTTTTACTAGAATGTCATCTAGGTAGGCTGTCACAAATTCCAGTCCGTATAGCAATGTGTCCATTATTGGTTGAAAAATGGCTGGCAAAACCTTAACCCCAAATGGTAATCGTTCGAATTTGTACAACCCCCTATGGGTATTTATAGAAAGTAGCTTTGAGCACTCCTCGTCCACAGGTATTTGTAGATAGGCATCACTTAAATCAACCTGTGAATAAACATTTTCCTCCGTTGAGTTTAGCGAAAATCTATTTTGGACTAGGTAGAGGGTAGTGGTAATCCTTTCTTACTTTAGTCTCGCTGCTTCGGCATTTAAAGTTTCAATATTTTGATAGAAAGAATTTATGGGCATATTCCATAATTGAAATTTCTCCATCCAGTTCGTAAGTAAGAGATTGTTTGAATTGTTCATTACAAACATTCTTAATTTCAAAGTCTTTACTTGTAATGTAACGTTAGAGATTAGCTCGTCTTCATATTTTATTTGCTCAGCAGTGATGCTCTTAACTATTTTGTTCTGTTCTTGTTGGGTATGAAGAAACATTTCTCCAATTTTTTTCTTTTGCTCCAATTGTTTTTCCAGTTTTTCCATTTGTTCTATTTGTTTTTCTTTAAATTTCTCTTCTAGTCGAAGTTGTTGTTAATGATATCAAAATGGCACTTTTAAATTCCTCGTCACTTAAATTTTCGTCACTTAAAATAAGACTTCTTCGTGTTTTATTTTTACACGGTCGTAACTTTTCCCACTGCAAAATAAATCTTTCACTTCTTAGCGAGAGAAAAATAAGTAAGCTTGTTCAAACTTATTTAGTGTTCCTGGTTAACTAATAAAAAAACGAAGACAAATCGACAGACCTCTTGTTTTATTCCGTGGTCGAACAATTTAGATTTCAGAACCTCGTGTTCGGGAACGACTTCAAATCGTTTTCATTCGAGACGAAAACTGTTTTTTCCTATTTTCTGCCGTTGGAGATTTTCCTCCTACACGTTGTTGTGTTAAAAATCAAGTATTGCTCTTAACTTTTCACTGTTAGCGTTGTAATTAACAATATTTTCGAGTACACCACCTTAGTCTTTTTCGAAAATCACACATCGTCAGTTGTAGTAATGGTTATGTTGTATCCGGTATAAGTCAGAGTTCTTGTTGCTAGTATTGTGTGCGACATTTTTTTTTCCTTTTCATTCATTTGCTGGGGACAGGGCATTCTTCCAAATGCCATACGATCACCCGCTATTTACAGACTCCAACCGAGAGCTCTTTTCAGGATTCTGTCTGTTCCCTTGAGTGCAGTTGTTTGCAGTTCTCTTGCACTTGGTTCACCAGGTATACTTTCGAAATACTTTTTCAAGTTTTTCTTCATGAGTCCAGTGGCTCCTATGATAACTGGAATGATGGAGATCTCTTTGAGGTTCCAGTTTCTTTTCATATCATACATTAGACCCTGATATTTTGTCATTTTCTCCCTTTCAGCTCTGTTTAGGACCCCATCATTAGGGACACTGATCTCAACCAAATTGCCACTCTCTCTCTTGTTCCATATGACAATGTCAGGTTTGACAGCATCGTTTTCCAGATAGGTAGCTGTGGGGATTTCATAGTCATAATGGATGGTGTATGTCTCATTCCCCACAGTTCTTTCAAGTAGATGTTCCCAATGCCTGCTGCTACATCTGATATTCAGTTTCTTACAGATGGTCCAGTAGTCTGGGTTACGTTGTGTCTGAATAAGTCCGAGTTGTTCGTCGCTAGCGTTGTGGCCTTAAAGAGCTGATAATAAATAATAAATAAGACAACACGGTGGTATATTTACAAGAGTTGTATTTACAGAAGTACATAATAGTCTGTTACAGAAAGTCTACATAGTCACGAAATAGGGTAGATCAGCATCACACCATAACAACTAAGATAAATATAAGACAAATTAATATACATTATAACAAATAAGATCAATAGGCAGATTTATAAATGCATACATATACAGAAACGCACTTAAAATAATAGCGATCTTGTAATGTTTAAAACACGATGTTTTAGGTCCGACATAGCAACGCAGAAAAACAACCAAAAAAAGAAAACAAGCAAGAATAGTATCAATGTTAATTTATATGAAAAAGAATTCCAGTAACGAAAAACGAAAGATCTGAACCAATTGCAAGGAAAAAGTACAGCGATCCAATTCTTAATTTGTTCTTCTTCCAAGCATATCAGAAAAAAAAGTATTTTTTTAAGTCTTTTTTCTTGCTCAATCACAACTGGGAACAAATTTGAATGCTTCAAGCACTTTTCCATAAACATGAAATAGACTTTGCTTGGTAAATCAGAAAAGATAGGTTTTTTTTCTTTTTCCTTCATTCTCCAGCCTTTTTTTTATTTCGTTATTTTTACTTTTTTTTTTTTTTTGCTTTTATTTCTTTTATTTTAACATTATATTTTTGCTTGGAGACGGGAGGGGGTTCTTTCTATATATTTACCTTTCTTTTTTTCTATCATAGTTTTATTTTTCTTTCATTCTCGATTCTTTTATTTTTTGTTTCTTCTTTTTTTTCTTTATCTCGTTTCCCCCCTCCCTTCTTCTTCTTCTTCTCATTCTTCTTCTTCTTCTTCTTCTTCTTCTTCTTCTTCTTCTTCTCATTCTTCTTCTTCTTCTTCTTCTTCTCATTCTTCTTCTTCTTCTTCTTCTTCTCATTCTTCTTCTTCTTCTTCTTCTCATTCTTATTATTATTATTATTATTATTATTATTATTATTATTATCCTCTTCCTTATTTTCTCCCCCTCCTCCTTCATATTATAATTCTACCCCTTCTTCTTAATCGTAATCTCTCCTCCTACTACTACTCCCCTTGTTGTTGTTCTTCTTTATAGTTATCATTTCTCTTTTCTCAGCATTCTTTATTTTCACCCGATTTATCATTTTCTATTCATTTTTTTCTTTTCCTTCTCTTCCTATCTCTACACTTTCTTAACGTCTTCATATTTTGTATATATTCTTCTTCTTCTTCTTCTTCTCGTTCCACTTCTTCTTCTCCTCCTTCTTTCCCTCCTTTCTCTTCTTCTTCTTCTTATTATTTTTATATCTCCATTTTTTCTTTCTCCTATTCAATTTTGCTATTGTCTATTTTTATTATTGTCTATTTTTATTATTGTCTATTTTTCTTCTTCTTTGTAATCATAAATCTTTATCTCTGTTTCTTCTTATCACTACGCTTTCTCTACCTCTTCATTTTTTACATATTTTATATATTCTTCTTCTTCTTTTTTATTCTCCTTCTTTTTTATTCTTCTTCTTTTTTATTCTTCTTCTTTTTCATTCTTCTTCTTTTTTCTCTCCATATTGATGTGACCTTGAATAAGGTAGAGATAAAAAAGTAAGTTGTCAAGAAGGTCAGAAAGTTTGTTTTTTTAAATTACATGCATAGGAAAGCGTGGGTAGAAGATGAGAAGTGGAATCAAGGACAATATGACCAACTAGCATACTGGGATCTGAGATAATTTGTTAAGAGGTGAGGCGAACGCACGTGTTGGCATGTAGCTCTTAAAAATAGCCAGTAGCTGATCTTGCTCTCTCTCTCTCTCTCTCTCTCTTTGCCCGATTATTAAAAAAAGCTTTTTAAAAGCTTTTATTCACCCCAACAGGCCATATTGTCACTGAAGCGTCAGGGACCACTGTAATAAGGGCCATATTTATGGGGGACAACAGTCAAGTCGAGCTAACCTCGATGTCATCAGGTTGACCACAACTGAACTTTATTTCCTGTTATGTTCAACTAAGAAAATTATATACTAGTAGATCTACTCGCCCAGTGGTTAACACTTAGAAGAAACTAGACAGTATCTAACATCCATTCAATGTTGCTATTATCTATTTTATTAATTACTGGCTGTTCCTATCCGGCGTTGCCCGGTTCTTATTTTGAAACAATGCCAGTTTGTTTTCTTCTACATTTTATATTTTGATTCCAATGAAAGGGCATTAAGTCTCTAATAGACGATAACAGATTTACATAACTGTTTCCAAAACATTATTTTTCTCTTCAAAACAAAGGAAAGTAAGTCTGTAATGAACCAAGACTGATTTACTTAACTTTTTTTTACAAAATATTATTTTTCTCTGCAAATATAGATTTATCTACATTTTTTTTAAATGGTGGCAAAACAAAACTAAATCCGAGTGGATAGATAATTTCCTGGAACGTATTAACTTGCATTACATTTAATTCTTCTTAACAACATGGGTCAACGTTAAACAAAATAAAATGGTTATTCAGAATAAAATATTGATTTTGTAGGACAGAAGCTATTGATGACAAACGTCGAAGATCCGACTAACTTAATTTTATATATTAGATACTTTTATTTAAATTATTTTCTTTCCTTATACTCTTCCTTTTATCCTCTAATTCTCCTCTTTTCTTCTAACTCTTTGTTCTATTACCCTCACCCTACTTTCGCAATGATTAGTATTGTTACAAAAGAAAAATATGACCCGTTGAGTCACTCATTGAACTCGGGTTTAATTAGTGAGTTTGCTAAGCCAGTTAAATATAAAAATAAAAAGACAAAATAAAAAATTACACCCTCTCTCTCTCTCTCTCTCTCTCTCTCTCTCTTCATGAGTTAAATAGTATTACTGCTGATGGTGATATTCCCTGTTGTTTGAACTATTCCAATCGTTTTGTTCTTTTCTTTCTTCATTATCTTTGACTGTTAATAAACAGAAAGAGGAGCATAGAGAGGGAGTGATGGAACCGAGATTAATAAACGATATATAGAATAAGACTGGGGGACTCAAACAGCATACAGCGAGAGAGGGTGAAAATGATAGGTAGAAAGTTAGTAAGAGATTGGTAACTTGATGAGTTAATTGCAATTAAAATGAAAATTATTTTCAAACATAACTCAATCCCAAAACTGAGGAATATTTTAGCATGTATTTCATGTGATTAAAATACAATTTCGGTAAGAGGCATCATCGGACCAATCTTCATCGAAGAATCTGGCGCAGCAGTGACAGTCACCAAGGAGCGGTATGTGGAGGTCCTCAAAACCTTCAAGAGTTAGCTCCAGACCCTCTACCCGTCGCTCATGAGCAAGTTCTGGTTCCAACAAGACGGAGCAAGTTCTCACACCTTAAACCTGTCCTGAGATTGGCTGAAAGAAAACTTCGGAGGCCGAGTGATCAGTCTCATGACTAATTTTGAGTGGCCACCCCATAGCCCGGACATAAGCCCCCCATATTATTTCCTTTGGGGCTATCTTAAGGACAGAATGTACGCAAGGAAACCCAGAACCATCACGGAACTCAAGGAAGCCATCAGGGAGGAGATGAGAGCCATTCCCAATTCAGTCTGTAAGAACGTCATGGACAACTTCGTTCTGCACCTCAAGAAATGAACGGAGCTAAAAGGAGTCCATCTAGAACACATGCTGTAGAACGGAGAAAAAAAAGGCCAAAGACCCTAGTGTTTTGATATGATGTTGTGAATATAATAAACTAGTTATGCCCCAAAATTCATTTCATTCGGACGAAACACTAAGAAACAGGACCTAATTAGATTTGGGGCCCGTTTTTTGGGGTCACCCTGTATATAGGAAAAAGGCTTTAGGGAAATAAACATTGGTTAACTCAGCTTTAGTAGTAGTAGTAGTAGTAGTAGTAGTAGTAGTAGTAGTAGTAGTAGTAGTAGTATTATTATAATAATAATAATAATAATAATAATAATAATAATAATAATAATAATAATAATAATAATAATAATAGCTAGCTAGCTAGCTAGATAGATAGCTAGCTAGATAGATAGATAGATATCATCTTTTTCTGTTTTTATTCTTTTCTCTTTTTTATTTCTCCACTTTTCTTTCTTTTTTTTACTTTCTCTCATTCCAGTTTTGCTTTCATCTATTTTGTTTATTTGAATTCTTTTTCATCTTCTTTTTTCTCTTCTTTGTTCTAAATTGAGTGTCATTTTCGATTTGTGCTCAACTTACAACAAATCTGCAAATTTTTTCTAACACCTTTTTTCAGTCCAAATTGTTGTAAATTTTCTATAATTTACACTTGTTGGTGTCGTTTGATTTTTTTTAATCATTTCCACCTGCTTCAGAAATCAGAGGGAACCAAATTCCACATTTCTGTATGATTCTCCAATTTTTTTAGCGAGTCATTTTTTTTTTTTGTTGATAATTTTCTAACCCTTTTGACAATTCCAGGGTTGCACAGAAATTACCAGGTGCCATTTTATTTTTCAAAATATCACATTTCAAAAAGAAAGACATTATCGTCTCTTAGTTACATGATCAGGCCAAAATAACATCTTTACTTATGGTAACCCATTGATATCTGATAATATTTACAAAACTTTTGTTTCCATACTTGATTTGGATGTCTTATTGAAAAGGATCTCTCAGTATAAAGGGGACCCATCTACACAGAACTTAAAGGTGACCCATCTACACAGAACTTAAAGGTGACCCATCTACACAACTTAAAAGTGACCTATCTAACTATAACTTAAGCGTGACCCATCTACACATAACTTAAATGTGATCCATCTACATATAACTTAAAGGTGACCCATTAACACATAACTTAAAAGTGACCTATCTACACATAACTTAATGGTGACCTATCTACACATAACTTAAAGATGACCCATCTACACATATCCTGAACGTGACCCATCTACACATAACTTAAACGTGACCCATCTACACAACTTAAACGTGACCCATCTAACCACTCATAACTTAAAGGTGACCCATCTACACATAACTCAAAGGTGACCCATCTACACATAACTTAAAAGTGACCCATCTACAAATAACTTAAAGGTGACCTATCAACACATAACTTAAAGGTTACCCATCTACATATAACTTAAAGGTCATCCATCTACACATAACTAAAACGTGACCCATCTACACATAACTTAAAGGTGACCTATCTACACAACTTAAAAGTGACCTATCTAACTATAACTTAAGCGTGACCCATCTACACATAACTTAAATGTGATCCATCTACATATAACTTAAAGGTGACCCATTAACACATAACTTAAAAGTGACCTATCTACACATAACTTAATGGTGACCTATCTACACATAACTTAAAGATGACCCATCTACACATATCCTGAACGTGACCCATCTACACATAACTTAAACGTGACCCATCTACACAACTTAAACGTGACCCATCTAACCACTCATAACTTAAAGGTGACCCATCTACACATAACTCAAAGGTGACCCATCTACACATAACTTAAAAGTGACCCATCTACAAATAACTTAAAGGTGACCTATCAACACATAACTTAAAGGTTACCCATCTACATATAACTTAAAGGTCATCCATCTACACATAACTAAAACGTGACCCATCTACACATAACTAAAACGTGACCCATCTACACATAACTTAAAGGTGACCTATCTACACAACTTAAAAGTGACCTATCTAACTATAACTTAAGCGTGACCCATCTACACATAACTTAAATGTGATCCATCTACATATAACTTAAAGGTGACCCATCAACACATAACTTAAAAGTGACCTATCTACACATAACTTAATGGTGACCTATCTACACATAACTTAAAGATGACCCATCTACACATATCCTGAACGTGACCCATCTACACATAACTTAAACGTGACCCATCTACACAACTTAAACGTGACCCATCTAACCACTCATAACTTAAAGGTGACCCATCTACACATAACTCAAAGGTGACTCATCTACACATAACTTAAACGTGACCCATCTACACATAACTTAAAAGTGACTGATCTACACATAACTTAAACGTGACCCATCTACACATAACTTAAACGTGACCCATCTACACACTCATAAGTTAAAGTTTACCCATCCACACATAATTTTACAGTAACCCATCTACATACTCATAACTTATGTGAACTAGACAAGAAAGACAAGAAAACTGGAATTTCTAAAATCGGAAATGATATAAATTACTGTTCATTCAGTATCTTTTGTTTTAAAATTAAAATTTGAGAAAAACTTTGTATTATTTTTATTATTCAGACTACTGTTTTCAGCTTGGAAATTATTCTCACAACGTTTCGGCCGATGTAACCTCAGACTTTATTAAGGTGCAGCTTGTCGAACTCTGGAATCCGTACAAAATTTCTAACAGAACCATTTATTTAATCCATGTGAGTAGCTAACTCTTGATCGATCAACCTTAAGTAATTCGTAATTTTAATAATTAATAAGAAGTCTGAAGCAATTTGTAATAGATACACAAATTAAGCAAATAAATTAATAAATCATAGAAAAACTTGAAATATATAATTGCGAAAATAGTCGTATTCGCAAAACTGTGCAAATATTTAAACCTTTGCCATAATCCACCGCTAACAAATATATAAGTGATAGCAACCATGTTAGATTCAAATGGCTATAAAAAATTAATTCTATGCCTACTCTTTTGAAAATAAAATCTACATACAAACTATACTCGATATGAAGCAACCCTTTTATAATTTGGCATACACATTTATACAAACTATACTCGATATAAAGCAACCCTTTTATAATTTGACATACACTCTTATACAAACTATATTCGATATGAAGCAACCCTTTTATAATTTGACATACACACCTATACAAACTATATTCGATATGAAGCAACCCTTTTATAATTTGACATACACACTTATACAAACTATACTCAATATGAAGCAACCCTTTTATAATTTGACATACACACTTATACAAACTATACTCAATATGAAGCAACCCTTTTATAATTTGACATACACACTTGTACAAACTATATTCGATATGAAGCAACCCTTTTATAATTTGACATACACACTTATACAAACTATACTCAATATGAAGCAACCCTTTTATAATTTGACATACACACTTATACAAACTATACTCAATATGAAGCAACCCTTTTATAATTTGACATACACACTTATACAAACTATATTCGATATGAAGCAACCCTTTTATAATTTGACATACACACTTATACAAACTATACTCAATATGAAGCAACCCTTTTATAATTTGACATACACACTTATACAAACTATACTCAATATGAAGCAACCCTTTTATAATTTGACATACACACTTGTACAAACTATATTCGATATGAAGCAACCCTTTTATAATTTGACATACACACTTATACAAACTATACTCGATATGAAGCAACCCTTTTATAATTTGACATACACACTTATACAAACTATACTCGATATAAAGCAACCCTTTTATAATTTGACATACACTCTTATACAAACTATATTCGATATGAAGCAACCCTTTTATAATTTGACATACACACTTATACAAACTATAGTCGATATGAAGCAACCCTTTTATAATTTGACATACACACTTATACAAACTATACTCGATATGAAGCAACCTTTTTATAATTTGACATACACACTTATACAAACTATACTCGATATAAAGCAACCCTTTTATAATTTGACATACACTCTTATACAAACTATATTCGATATAAAACAACCCTTTTATAATTTGACATACACACTTATACAAACTATAGTCGATATGAAGCAACCCTTTTATAATTTGAAATACACACTTATACAAACTATACTCGATATAAAGCAACACTTTTATAATTTGACATACACACTTATACAAACTATACTCGATATGAAGCAACCCTTTTATAATTTGACATACACACTTATACAAACTATACTCGATATGAAGCAACCCTTTTATAATTTGACATACACACTTATACAAACTATATCGATATGAAGCAACCCTTTTATAATTTGCCATACACACTTATACAAACTATACTCGATAGGAAGCAACCCTTTTATAATTTGACATACACACTTATACAAACTATAGTCGATATGAAGCAACCCTTTTATAATTTGACATACCCACTTATACAAACTATACTCGATATGAAGCAACCCTTTTATAATTTGACATACACACTTATACAAACTATACTCGATATGAAGCAACCCTTTTATAATTTGACATACACACTTATACAAACTATACTCGATATAAAGCAACCCTTTTATAATTTGACATACACACTTATACAAACTATACTCGATATAAAGCAACCCTTTTATAATTTGACATACACACTTATACAAACTATTATCGATATGAAGCAACCCTTTTATAATTTGACATACCCACTTATACCAACTATACTCGATATGAAGCAACCCTTTTATAATTTGACATACACACTTATACAAACTATACTCGATATGAAGCAACCCTTTTATAATTTGACATACACACTTATACAAACTATACTCGATATGAAGCAACCCTTTTATAATTTGACATACACACTTATACAAACTATACTCGATATGAAGCAACCCTTTTATAATTTGACATACACATTTATACAAACTATACTCGATATGAAGCAACCCTTTTATAATTTGACATACACACTTATACAAACTATATTCGATATGAAGCAACCCTTTTATAATTTGACATAAACTCTTCTACAAATTATACTCAATATGAAGCAACCCTTTTATAATTTGACATACCCACTTATACCAACTATACTCGATATGAAGCAACCCTTTTATAATTTGACATACACTCTTATACAAACTATATTCGATATGAAGCAACCCTTTTATAATTTGACATACACACTTATACAAACTATACTCGATATGAAGCAACCCTTTTATAATTTGACATACACACTTATACAAACTATACTCAATATGAAGCAACCCTTTTATAATTTGACATACACACTTATACAAACTATATTCGATATGAAACAACCCTTTTATAATTTGACATACACACTTATACAAACTATACTCGATATGAAGCAACCCTTTTATAATTTGACATACACATTTATACAACTATACTCGATATGAAGCAACCCTTTTATAATTTGACATACCCACTTATACCAACTATACTCGATATGAAGCAACCCTTTTATAATTTGACATACACACTTATACAAACTATATTCGATATGAAGCAACCCTTTTATAATTTGACATACACACTTATACAAACTATACTCGATATGAAGCAACCCTTTTATAATTTGACATACACATTTATACAAACTATACTCGATATGAAGCAACCCTTTTATAATTTGACATACACACTTATACAAACTATATTCGATATGAAGCAACCCTTTTATAATTTGACATAAACTCTTCTACAAATTATACTCAATATGAAGCAACCCTTTTATAATTTGACATACCCACTTATACCAACTATACTCGATATGAAGCAACCCTTTTATAATTTGACATACACTCTTATACAAACTATATTCGATATGAAGCAACCCTTTTATAATTTGACATACACACTTATACAAACTATACTCGATATGAAGCAACCCTTTTATAATTTGACATACACACTTATACAAACTATACTCAATATGAAGCAACCCTTTTATAATTTGACATACACACTTATACAAACTATACTCAATATGAAGCAACCCTTTTATAATTTGACATACACACTTATACAAACTATACTCAATATGAAGCAACCCTTTTATAATTTGACATACACACTTATACAAACTATACTCGATATGAAGCAACCCTTTTATAATTTGCCATACACACTTATACAAACTATACTCGATATGAAGCAACCCTTTTATAATTTGCCATACACACTTATACAAACTATACTCGATATGAAGCAACCCTTTTATAATTTGACATATACACTTATACAAACTATACTCGATATGAAGCAACCCTTTTATAATTTGACATACACACTTATACAAACTATACTCAATATGAAGCAACCCTTTTATAATTTGACATACACACTTATACAAACTATACTCGATATGAAGCAACCCTTTTATAATTTGCCATACACACTTATACAAACTATACTCGATATGAAGCAACCCTTTTATAATTTGCCATACACACTTATACAAACTATACTCGATATGAAGCAACCCTTTTATAATTTGACATATACACTTATACAAACTATACTCGATATGAAGCAACCCTTTTATAATTTGACATACACACTTATACAAACTATACTCGGTATAAAGCAACCCTTTTATAATTTGACATACACACTTATACAAACTATACTCGATATGAAGCAACCCTTTTATAATTTGACATACACACTTATACAAACTATACTCGATATGAAGCAACCCTTTTATAATTTGACATACACACTTATACAAACTATACTCGATATGAAGCAACCCTTTTATAATTTGACATACACATTTATACAAACTATACTCGATATGAAGCAACCCTTTTATAATTTGACATACACACTTATACAAACTATATTCGATATGAAGCAACCCTTTTATAATTTGACATAAACTCTTCTACAAATTATACTCAATATGAAGCAACCCTTTTATAATTTGACATACCCACTTATACCAACTATACTCGATATGAAGCAACCCTTTTATAATTTGACATACACTCTTATACAAACTATATTCGATATGAAGCAACCCTTTTATAATTTGACATACACACTTATACAAACTATACTCGATATGAAGCAACCCTTTTATAATTTGCCATACACACTTATACAAACTATACTCAATATGAAGCAACCCTTTTATAATTTGACATACACACTTATACAAACTATACTCAATATGAAGCAACCCTTTTATAATTTGACATACACACTTATACAAACTACACTCGATATGAAGCAACCCTTTTATAATTTGACATACACACTTATACAAACTATACTCGATATGAAACAACCCTTTTATCATTTGACATACACACTTATACAAACTATACTCGATATGAAGCAACCCTTTTATAATTTGACATACACACTTATACAAACTATACTCGATATGAAGCAACCCTTTTATAATTTGCCATACACACTTATACAAACTATACTCGATATGAAGCAACCCTTTTATAATTTGCCATACACACTTATACAAACTATACTCGATATGAAGCAACCCTTTTATAATTTGACATATACACTTATACAAACTATACTCGATATGAAGCAACCCTTTTATAATTTGACATACACACTTATACAAACTATACTCGATATGAAGCAACCCTTTTATAATTTGCCATACACACTTATACAAACTATACTCGATATGAAGCAACCCTTTTATAATTTGCCATACACACTTATACAAACTATACTCGATATGAAGCAACCCTTTTATAATTTGACATATACACTTATACAAACTATACTCGATATGAAGCAACCCTTTTATAATTTGACATACACACTTATACAAACTATACTCGGTATAAAGCAACCCTTTTATAATTTGACATACACACTTATACAAACTATACTCGATATGAAGCAACCCTTTTATAATTTGACATACACACTTATACAAACTATACTCGATATGAAGCAACCCTTTTATAATTTGACATACACACTTATACAAACTATACTCGATATGAAGCAACCCTTTTATAATTTGACATACACATTTATACAAACTATACTCGATATGAAGCAACCCTTTTATAATTTGACATACACACTTATACAAACTATATTCGATATGAAGCAACCCTTTTATAATTTGACATAAACTCTTCTACAAATTATACTCAATATGAAGCAACCCTTTTATAATTTGACATACCCACTTATACCAACTATACTCGATATGAAGCAACCCTTTTATAATTTGACATACACTCTTATACAAACTATATTCGATATGAAGCAACCCTTTTATAATTTGACATACACACTTATACAAACTATACTCGATATGAAGCAACCCTTTTATAATTTGCCATACACACTTATACAAACTATACTCAATATGAAGCAACCCTTTTATAATTTGACATACACACTTATACAAACTATACTCAATATGAAGCAACCCTTTTATAATTTGACATACACACTTATACAAACTACACTCGATATGAAGCAACCCTTTTATAATTTGACATACACACTTATACAAACTATACTCGATATGAAACAACCCTTTTATCATTTGACATACACACTTATACAAACTATACTCGATATGAAGCAACCCTTTTATAATTTGACATACACACTTATACAAACTATACTCGATATGAAGCAACCCTTTTATAATTTGCCATACACACTTATACAAACTATACTCGATATGAAGCAACCCTTTTATAATTTGCCATACACACTTATACAAACTATACTCGATATGAAGCAACCCTTTTATAATTTGACATATACACTTATACAAACTATACTCGATATGAAGCAACCCTTTTTATAATTTGACATACACACTTATACAAACTATACTCGGTATAAAGCAACCCTTTTATAATTTGACATACACACTTATACAAACTATACTCGATATGAAGCAACCCTTTTATAATTTGACATACACACTTATACAAACTATACTCGATATGAAGCAACCCTTTTATAATTTGACATACACACTTCTACAAACTATACTCGATATGAAGCAACCCTTTTATAATTTGACATATACACTTATACAAACTATACTCGATATGAAGCAACCCTTTTATAATTTGACATACACACTTATACAAACTATACTCGGTATAAAGCAACCCTTTTATAATTTGACATACACACTTATACAAACTATACTCGGTATAAAGCAACCCTTTTATAATTTGACATACACACTTATACAAACTATACTCGATATGAAGCAACCCTTTTATAATTTGACATACACACTTATACAAACTATACTCGATATGAAGCAACCCTTTTATAATTTGACATACACACTAATACAAACTATACTCGATATGAAACAACCCTTTTATCATTTGACATACACACTTATACAAACTATACTCGATATGAAGCAACCCTTTTATAATTTGACATACACACTTATACAAACTATACTCGATATGAAGCAACCCTTTTATAATTTGCCATACACACTTATACAAACTATACTCGATATGAAGCAACCCTTTTATAATTTGCCATACACACTTATACAAACTATACTCGATATGAAGCAACCCTTTTATAATTTGACATATACACTTATACAAACTATACTCGATATGAAGCAACCCTTTTTATAATTTGACATACACACTTATACAAACTATACTCGGTATAAAGCAACCCTTTTATAATTTGACATACACACTTATACAAACTATACTCGATATGAAGCAACCCTTTTATAATTTGACATACACACTTATACAAACTATACTCGATATGAAGCAACCCTTTTATAATTTGACATACACACTTCTACAAACTATACTCGATATGAAGCAACCCTTTTATAATTTGACATATACACTTATACAAACTATACTCGATATGAAGCAACCCTTTTATAATTTGACATACACACTTATACAAACTATACTCGGTATAAAGCAACCCTTTTATAATTTGACATACACACTTATACAAACTATACTCGGTATAAAGCAACCCTTTTATAATTTGACATACACACTTATACAAACTATACTTGATATGAAGCAACCCTTTTATAATTTGACATACACACTTATACAAACTATACTCGATATGAAGCAACCCTTTTATAATTTGACATACACACTTATACAAACTATACTCGATATGAAGCAACCCTTTTATAATTTGACATACACACTTATACAAACTATACTCGATATGAAGCAACCCTTTTATAATTTGACATACACACTTATACAAACTATACTCGATATGAAGCAACCCTTTTATAATTTGCCATACACACTTATACAAACTATACTCGATATGAAGCAACCCTTTTATAATTTGACATATACACTTATACAAACTATACTCGATATGAAGCAACCCTTTTGTAATTTGACATACACAAAATTATGTTTCGAATTTTTTGAGATGATGATTGATAATTTGTTATTATTGGGATTATACAGACTACTTTTCTCTTACTAAAGAGTCACCACTTATCAAGGCCTAAAAGTCACCCGATGATAAGGATTAATGAGTTTGTCAGGTGGACCGTGAGACAACTTTGTGATGATTGGAAACGGTGGTTGAAATTCGTCAGAATTTGATTATTTAAGAGGACGGCTCAACAAGAATTTGATGATTTGAAAACAACCACTGCTAATAATTTCCCTTTCTCCCTCTGTGTAGCTAAAATTAAACAGAGATTCCATGAACAGACTTTCTTTAGAACTACCCTTCTGTGGAATACAATACTGCAGACTGCTTCAAGTTTTCTTGAGTTTGTGAGAAAATAATGCTGTGTTTTATTAGGTTGCTAAGAAAAAACGTCGTTATTTTAGGTTGGTAAGAAAATAATGTTGGGTTTTATTAGGTTGGTAAGAAAATAATGTTGGGTTTTATTAGGTTGGTGAGAAAATAATGTCTTTTTTAGGTTGGTGAGAAAATACTGTCCTGTTTTCTTAGGTTGGTAAGAAAATAATGTCATGTTTCCTTAGGTTGGTAAGAAAATAATGTCTTTTTTTAGGTTGGTGAGAAAATACTGTCCTGTTTTCTTAGGTTGGTAAGAAAATAATGTCATGTTTCCTTAGGTTGGTAAGAAAATAATGTCTTTTTTTAGGTTGGTGAGAAAATACTGTCCTGTTTTCTTAGGTTGGTAAGAAAATAATGTCATGTTTCCTTAGGTTGGTAAGAAAATAATGTAATGTTTTCTTAGGTTGGTAAGAAAATAATGTTGGGTTTCCTAAGGTTGGTAAGAAAATAATGTCTTTTTTTAGGTTGGTGAGAAAATACTGTCCTGTTTTCTTAGGTTGGTAAGAAAATAATGTCATGTTTCCTTAGGTTGGTAGGAAAATAATGTAATGTTTTCTTAGGTTGGTAAGAAAATAATGTTGGGTTTCCTAAGGTTGGTAAGAAAATAATGTCTTTTTTTAGGTTGGTGAGAAAATTCTGTCCTGTTTTCTTAGGTTGGTAAGAAAATAATGTTATGTTTCCTTAGGTTGGTAAGAAAATAATGTCATGTTTTCTAAGGTTGGTAAGAAAATAATGTCGTGTTTTCTTAAGTTGGTAAGAAAATAATGTCTTTTTTTAGGTTGGTGAGAAAATTCTGTCCTGTTTTCTTAGGTTGGTAAGAAAATAATGTCATGTTTCCTTAGGTTGGTAGGAAAATAATGTAATGTTTTCTTAGGTTGGTAAGAAAATAATGTTGGGTTTCCTAAGGTTGGTAAGAAAATAATGTCTTTTTTAGGTTGGTGAGAAAATACTGTCCTGTTTTCTTAGGTTGGTAAGAAAATAATGTCATGTTTCCTTAAGTTGGTAAGAAAATAATGTCTTTTTTTAGGTTGGTGAGAAAATACTGTCCTGTTTTCTTAGGTTGGTAAGAAAATAATGTCATGTTTCCTTAGGTTGGTAGGAAAATAATGTAATGTTTTCTTAGGTTGGTAAGAAAATAATGTTGGGTTTCCTAAGGTTGGTAAGAAAATAATGTCTTTTTTTAGGTTGGTGAGAAAATTCTGTCCTGTTTTCTTAGGTTGGTAAGAAAATAATGTTATGTTTCCTTAGGTTGGTAAGAAAATAATGTCATGTTTTCTAAGGTTGGTAAGAAAATAATGTCGTGTTTTCTTAAGTTGGTAAGAAAATAATGTCTTTTTTTAGGTTGGTGAGAAAATTCTGTCCTGTTTTCTTAGGTTGGTAAGAAAATAATGTCATGTTTCCTTAGGTTGGTAAGAAAATAATGTCATGTTTCCTAAGGTTGGTAAGAAAATAATGTCATATTTTCTAAGGTTGGTAAGAAAATAATGTCATGTTTCCTTAGGTTGGTAAGAAAATAATGTCTTTTTTTAGGTTGGTGAGAAAATTCTGTCCTGTTTTCTTAGGTTGGTAAGAAAATAATGTCTTTTTTAGGTTGGTGAGAAAATACTGTCCTGTTTTCTTAGGTTGGTAAGAAAATAATGTCATGTTTCCTTAGGTTGGTAAGAAAATAATGTCATGTTTCCTAAGGTTGGTAAGAAAATAATGTCATATTTCCTAAGGTTGGTAAGAAAATAATGTCGGATTTTCTTAGGTTGGTAAGAAAATAATGTTGGGTTTTATCAATTTGGTAAGAAAATAATGTCGTGTTTTCTTAGGTTGATAAGGAAATAATGTCAATAAAATAACTTCCAGTTGAAAATGTTCTTCTATTTTTGGAGTGATTTTCAAGATTTTTTTTCTAAAAACCTGCAGTTAACAATTAGTTCACTACTTTTCAAACAGCTCAAAATTTATGTAATATGTATCTTAACAGCTAACCAAAGTATTTGAACGGAGGGAGCATATGTTTGCTAGTAATAATAATAATAAATAAATAAATACTTTATTTTCATAAATAAATGCTTGCCGGGTAATTTCTTCCTGCACAAGTTTATCACAGATGAAATTCGGTAATGACAACTATTTCCAGACTCAAGGGACCGCCATTTTAACACCTTCATAGCTGATAACCCTCAACATTTGCACACGTTTACATGAAACTCCCAGCGGAATAAGCAGGAGATATCACTTACAGATTCAGCGGTCATTGAGTGTCTGCAAGCGCCATCGACTGTATTAGAACATTGACGTGTCAACTGCAAGTCAACTGCAAGTCAACTGTTAATCCACTACAGCTGTAAAGGATTCGTGTGTCACGTGTTAAACACTGCTTGAGCTGAGACAGAAAAAAATCATCCGAGTGCAATGTTCCTTCAAATTTTATCCGCAAACCAATGACGTAGAACTGATGATACTTTTGCCGATTAATATTTCAAATGCAAAACTATTGTCTGATATTAAAAGTTCATACTTTTTTTTTTCACTAATGAATCACCACTTATTAAGACTAAAAGCCACTCGAGAATATGGGTTAATAAGATAGATGGATTGTTCCTATTTACTTGCCTCCTCACTAGGGCAGAGTTAGACACAAGGTCGGGTTTTAATGTGGGGGAAAATACAGCTCCCTAAAAAAGGGCACTCTGGTAGAGACAGAATTTTTAAATTGTCTCAGTATAGAAGGATTTCTCCTTCATAGACTGAGGATAAAAAAGATGGAGTGTAGTATCAGAACAGATACTACACTTTGCTCCTAATCAGAAGGCCTTGGATTGTCAGTTGAATGATGAAGAGTATTATGAGAGGGTTGAAAACTTTGGTTTATTTATGAGGACGGTTTATGACAAGTATTTTTTTAACAAGACAACCATGTTCTAGCATGCAGGGAAGCAGTACGATGGCAATGTGTTCTACAGATGGGAAGCTTTTGGAAAGAAACTATGTTCATGGAAATTCCATACAGTTTTTTGTTTCGGATTTCTTTAGATGTGGATTGATAATTTTGATTATTTGGATTATTCTGGCTACTCTTCTCATCTTAAATGTTATTTTCACACTTTTCTTGTGACCCTTTGCATTTCCCTTGTACTAACTGGTAGTTTCCAGGTTAAGCCTCATGGATCTAGCTTTTTATCACGGCATTTTCATATAAATGTGAGAAGGTTGGTCATTCTTGCCAGTTTTTTTATATTGTTTATCCATTGAGTTCCATTGTTGTATTATTTCGACTCCTTATCGATTTGATATTAAATTTCGGAATTTTTTAGATGAGGATTGATAATTTTGATTATTCGGACTAACAACCAAGATGAGAATAGTAGTCCGAATGATACAAATCCATACAGCTTATCCAGTATATCTATAGATATATCATGAATTGAGTAATAATCTATATAATAAAAGTCAACATACGTGTGTCCGGCTCGTTTCAATAATCACTTATGCAAATTTTATTTTTATGAGCAAAGACGAGGAGGTTTAGTATTAGTAACTGATAATAAAAGATAAAAGAATAATTTCTTTCACTTTTGATACAAACCAAAAAATTATTCCCTTGTTCTTAATATTTTGTGACTAAAAAAGGAATTAATCTACGGGCACACAGATGCTTTATTTTTTACAGATAAGAGAGAGAGAGAGAGAGAGAGAGAGAGAGAGAGAGAGAGAGAGAGAGAAAGAGAGAGAGAGGGGATTATTTTATTTTTTAAGTAAAACTTATCTTGCATTTTCTTTTTTTGTAAAACTTTAACTCACGTATTTGTTGTTTGTTTTTTAGGGGTGGGGGCTCGATTAGTTGTTTCGATTTTTTACAGTAAGATTTACCTCGTGTGTGACACCAGTAGGAAATCAATTGTTATTGATAAAAAATAAATTACTTACTATTCTCCCGGGCAACGCCGAGTATCCCTGCTAGTATAGAATAGGAACAAGTTGCCTGATCCGAATAAGAACAGCAATGGATGAAACTGGATGGCATGAGAATAATAGGAAAAACAAGGGACTTAAGAAGCCATTCATGGGAACTAAACGCATAATTTATTTAAGGGTTCAATTGAGAAGATTGTTAAAAAGGCAGACGATCCCCAAAGAGGCATAACAAACAGCTATTAAATAATAGACTGCCCGGGAGTAAAAGATAAAATAACTTAATTTTGGTGACATTAATTTTGTAATCAAACTATTTCGTGAAATAGGAATTTTTTTAAAGTTCGTTTTAGTAGTTGATGTTAATCGATTAATAGTAATTAAATAGAAATAATATTGTGTAATTAATGTGGAGGCGAGACACACACACACACAAACAAACACACACACATACACGCTTGAATTCGCATAATTTAATTCATATATATATATTTATTTTTTAATAACTCATGGGAGAGAACTCAGTATAATGGCACACAATAGCTTCCCTTTAATCTGTTTCGGTAAGTAAAGGGAAATGCCTCCACTCTAACAGTTTTCTTGGCCGAAATAAGTATTTTCAGGAAAAAACTGACAGAAAATAAAGTATATTCGTGCCAATAACATAGTCAAAAAAAAAAACGAAAAAAGAGGCTAGTCCGAATCAAGTATCAATATGTCTGATGAGTTGTTATTTGTGCCTGACTTTTCAAATCCGACAAGATAACTTTTTGTGTTAGATTTGTTTCTGTCTGTCTGTACATATGAGCTGAGTGTCTGTTTATCCGCTAACTACGTTTTAGGATATAATACATTGGAACTTGAAATGTTGTAGTATGAATGAACAACTACCTTTGCAAATTGTCGTAAAGGGGGTCTTATTTGTGTTTTTTCTTGGAAATGGCTTTCCAAGGGAGCATGAATCACTTTCCTGAAAATGTGTTAACTGTGATTTTAATATAATTTTAAACCGTAGTTAAATTAAACAGAACTATGCTAATTTTCAAAAAATACGTTATTAATAATTTTCAATAATAGTAATAAAAATAACAATAATAATAATCCTCTTTATAATAATTAGTTTTTGT
This sequence comes from Sepiola atlantica, assembly GCA_963556195.1. Classification (NCBI taxonomy): domain Eukaryota; kingdom Metazoa; phylum Mollusca; class Cephalopoda; order Sepiida; family Sepiolidae; genus Sepiola; species Sepiola atlantica. Next base: position 170,789,846 of record OY744518.1, read on the forward strand.
GTATCTGTATATTTATTTATATGTCAATAATTTTCCATAAGTTCACCTTCCTACTTGCTAATTAAAGCAATTAAGTGGAAAAGGGGACAAGTAAGCTCCTATTTTTTGCCTCAGAGCAAAAATACATACGCATTATATATATATATATATATATATATATATAATGTCATTATTTTTATTGGTGATTGCAGCGTTCGTTGTTTTTTTTGTTTACTATTATTTCGATTGTGATTAACATGCAGAAAATCGCATTATTAGTCGCCCTTAACTATATAGGGCGTATTTTTCGTTAATATATATTTTTTATTTTATACGTACATAAAAGTAATCCATGGACACATGTTTCTAAGACAGGGATCGAACCTTCGATATTGATGTCTATAGTCCAACGTTTTACCATCAGACCAAGACGCTCTGTCTAGAAATATGTACGATTTTTATCACCTAAATATTTAACGTATTTTTATGCAATTATTTTTATTGGTGATTGCAGCGTTCGTTGTTTTGTTTTTTGTTGCTCATTACTACTTCGATTGTCTGATGACGGCTGTGAGACCACGATAGTATTGTACAATCTTTGTTCAAGCACAACCATACTTTACTGATGTTAATGTACTTTCAGAAATATAATTGACGCTAATTATCTAACATTTTTATAGAAGGAAGGAGGTGAGGGAGAGAGGAAGGGGTGGAAAGAAGAAAGGGAGGAACTGAGGAAGGGAGGAAAGAAGGAAGGAAAAAAGGGAGGAAGGAAGAGTGGAAAGAAGGGATGCAGGAAGGAAGGAAAGAAGGAAGGAAAGGGAGGATAGAAAGAAGAGAGGAAGGAAGGAAGGGATGGAGGGAGGAAAGGATTGAGGAAAGAAGGAAGGAAGGTGGGAAAGGAGGAAGGAAGGGAGGAAAGAAGGAAGGAAGGAAAGGGAGAAGAAAAGGAGGAATAAAGGAAGAAAGGAAGGAAGGAGGGTGATGAAGGGAGGGAGGAAAAAGTAAGGAAGGGAGGGAAGAAGGAAGGAAAGAAGGAAGGAAGTAAGGGAGGAAGGAAAGAAGGAAGGAAGGGAAGAAGGGGGTGAAGGAAGGGAGGGATGGAGGGAGGAAAGAAGGAAGGAAGAGAGGAAGGGATTGAGGAAGGGAAGAGGAGAGAGAGAGGGACGAAGGAAGGGGAAGGGAGGGAAGAAGGGAGGTAGGAAGGAAGAGAGGAAGGAAAAAGGAAGGAAGAAAGGGAAAGGGGGATGAAGGGAGGGAGGAAGGAAGGAAGGGAGAGAGGAAGGAAAGCAGGGAGGAAGGGAGGGAGGAAGGAATATTAGCGGCTATTAATTAAGAAAGGAAGGTAGAAAGGGTGGTAGTGAGAGGAAAAGATACAAAGAAGAAAAAAGGAGTGTAGTGGGAGTGAATTTCTTCCTGCCACACCCTTCCTCTGATGTCATCTCCGGTTGAATGATGACTGGCATTTTTTTGTCAAATTGGAAAATGGAGAAAAAAAGCTACCCCTATTGGAGAAAATTGCTCAATTGCTCTCCAAGTTGTACCGACTCGGTTTTGCCCAAAATTTTTTAGCTTAAAGTTATTTTGTAAATATTTTTATGTTTTACCTGAGCTGGTAAATAATAGCAAATAAGAAATGCTAGCTCTTACTAAGGGAATAAGAGTCATTCCACTGAACTGATTTGTCTTTTTTTGTGTTTATATGTCTCTATATTAGAAAACTGACGAACCAGATTAAGTAGGTTTTTTTTTAATAAATTATAGCCAAATATGTTAGTTTATTGCCAATAACATGATACAACAATAACAATCGAAAATTGGCTAATCAGTATCAAAGTTTTATTTTCAAGCTTAAATGCTATTTAGATCCAACTTTTAAAATCCGGCCGACATAATTTTATGTATTAAATATAAAAAGTGAGAATCTTCTGTATTCTCTCAGTGTAAAGAAGCAAGAAACACCTTGTGATAATACGAATTTTGATGGATATCAGTTTAATAGTTGAGTGTTTAAATGTAAATAAATATTCTTGTGATAACAAAATATTACCTATTTAAAAATGTAACATTTCTATCCGTTATTTTTATGTAACGGATACACTAGTAAAAAATGTAGCATTTTTTGCCGCCATTTCTGACATTACAGGTACTCAAATACAAATCTTTTCTTTGGTACAAGAATGTAACATTTCTCTACATAATATTTATGCAACATATACTCAAGTACAAAAATGTAACGTTTCTGTACATCATATTTTATGTAACATATACTCTCGTACAAGAATGTAACATTTCTCTATGTCATTTCTGCATAACATTTGGTAAAAAAACATAACATTTCTCTCCATCAAATTTTATGTAACATATACTCGGGTACCAAAATTTAACATGTATTCTATCATATTTTATGTAGCATACACTCTAGTACAAGAATGTAACATTTCTGTTCATCATATTTTATGTAACATATACTCTGGTACAAGAATGCAACATTTCTCTATGTCATTTTTACATAACATTTGGTAGAAAAACGTAACATTTTTCTCAGTCATATTCCATGTAACATATGCTCTTGTACAAGAATATAACATTTCTTTCCATAATATTTTATGTAACACATACTCTGATACAAAACTGCAACATTTCTTTCCATCATATTTAATTAAACATATACTCTGGTACAAGAATATAACATTTCTCTTCATAATATATTATGTAACATATACTCTGGTACAAGAATGTAATATTTATCTGCATTATATTTTATGTAACATATGCTCCGGTAAAATAATGTACCATTTCTCTCCATCATATTTTATGTAACATATACTATGGTACAAAAATGTATCATTTCTCTACGTCATTTTTTAGGTAACAAGTACTCTAGTAAAGAAATGCAATATATCTCTCTGTTATTTTTGTCCATAACATGTACTCAAGTAAAAATGTAACATTTCTCTCCATCATTTTTGGAGTATATTGGTATAAAAATATACCATTGCCTTCTGTCAATTCTAATGTAATGGGTACTCTTGTATGAAAATGTAACCTTTCACTCCATCATTTTTGGAGTATCATAGCATAAAAATATAACATTGCCGCCTGTCAATTTTAATGTAATGGGTACTTTTGTATGAAAATGTAACATTTCTCTCCATCATTTTTGGAGTATCATAGCATAAAAATATAACATTGCTTTCTGTTAATTCTAATGTAATGGGTACTCTTGTATGAAAATGTAACATTTCTCTCCATCATTTTTGGAGTATCATAGCATAAAAATATAACATTGCCGCCTGTCAATTTTAATGTAATGGGTACTTTTGTATGAAAATGTAACATTTCTCTCCATCATTTTTGGAGTATCATAGCATAAAAATATAACATTGCTTTCTGTTAATTCTAATGTAATGGGTACTCTTGTATGAAAATGTAACATTTCTCTCCATCATTTTGGAGTATCATAGCTAAAAAATATAACATTGCCTTCTGTTAATTTTAATGTAATGGGTACTTTTGTATAAAAATGTAAGATTTCTCTCCATCTTTTTTGGAGTATCATAGCATAAAAATATAACATTGCCGCCTGTCAATTTTAATATAATGGGTACTCTTGTATGAAAATGTAACATTTCTCTCCATCATTTTTGGAGTATCATAGCTAAAAAATATAACATTGCCTTCTGTTAATTTTAATGTAATGGGTACTCTTGTATGAAAATGTAACATTTCTCTCCATCATTTTTGGAGTATCATAGCTAAAAAATATAACATTGCCTTCTGTTAATTTTAATGTAATGGGTACTCTTGTATGAAAATGTAACATTTCTCTCCATCATTTTGGAGTATCATAGCTAAAAAATATAACATTGCCTTCTGTTAATTTTAATGTAATGGGTACTTTTGTATAAAAATGTAAGATTTCTCTCCATCTTTTTTAGAGTATCATAGCATAAAAATATAACATTGCCGCCTGTCAATTCTAATGTAATGGGTACTCTTGTATGAAAATGTAACATTTCTCTCCATCATTTTGGAGTTTCATAGCTAAAAAATATAACATTGCCTTCTGTTAATTTTAATGTAATGGGTACTTTTGTATAAAAATGTAAGATTTCTGTCCATCTTTTTTGGAGTATCATAGCATAAAAATATAACATTGCCGCCTGTCAATTTTAATGTAATGGGTACTCTTGTATGAAAATGTAACATTTCTCTCCATCATTTTGGAGTATCATAGCATAAAAATATAACATTGCCGCCTGTCAATTTTAATGTAATGGGTACTTTTGTATGAAAATGTAATATTTCTCTCCATCATTTTTGAAATATCATAGCATAAAAATATAACATTGCCGCCTGTCAATTTTAATGTAATGGGTACTCTTGTATGAAAATGTAACATTTCTCTCCATCTTTTTTGGAGTATCATAGCATAAAAATATAACATTGCCGCCTGTCAATTTTAATGTAATGGGTACTTTTGTATGAAAATGTAATATTTCTCTCCATCATTTTTGAAATATCATAGCATAAAAATATAACATTGCCGCCTGTCAATTTTAATGTAATGGGTACTCTTGTATGAAAATGTAACATTTCTCTCCATCATTTTTGGAGTATCATAGCATAAAAATATAACATTGCCGGCTGTCAATTTTAATGTAATGGGTACTTTTGTATGAAAATGTAACATTTCTCTCCATCTTTTTTGAAGTATCATAGCATAAAAATATAACATTGCCTTCTGTTAATTTTAATGTAATGGGTACTTTTGTATGAAAATGTAACATTTCTCTCCATCATTTTTGGAGTATCATAGCATAAAAATATAACATTGCCGCCTGTCAATTTTAATGTAATGGGTACTTTTGTATGAAAATGTAACATTTCTCTCCATCATTTTTGAAGTATCATAGCATAAAAATATAACATTGCCGCCTGTCAATTTTAATGTAATGGGTACTTTTGTATGAAAATGTAACATTTCTCTCCATCATTTTTGGAGTATCATAGCATAAAAATATAACATTACCGCCTGTCAATTTTAATGTAATGGGTACTCTTGTTTTAAAATGTAACATTTCTCTTCATCATTTTGGAGTATCATAGCATAAAAATATAACATTGCCTTCTGTTAATTTTAATGTAATGGGTACTCTTGTTTTAAAATGTAACATTTCTCTCCATCTTTTTTGGAGTATCATAGCATAAAAATATAACATTGCCTTCTGTCAATTTTAATGTAATGGGTACTTTTGTATGAAAATGTAACATTTCTCTCCATCATTTTGGAGTATCATAGCATAAAAATATAACATTGCCTTCTGTTAATTTTAATGTAATGGGTACTTTTGTATGAAAATGTAACATTTCTCTCCATCATTTTTGGAGTATCATAGCATAAAAATATAACATTGCCGCCTGTCAATTTTAATGTAATGGGTACTTTTGTATGAAAATGTAACATTTCTCTCCATCATTTTTGAAGTATCATAGCATAAAAATATAACATTGCCGCCTGTCAATTTTAATGTAATGGGTACTTTTGTATGAAAATGTAATATTTCTCTCCATCATTTTTGAAGTATCATAGCATAAAAATATAACATTACCGCCTGTCAATTTTAATGTAATGGGTACTTTTGTATGAAAATGTAACATTTCTCTCCATCATTTTTGAAGTATCATAGCATAAAAATATAACATTGCCGGCTGTCAATTTTAATGTAATGGGTACTTTTGTATGAAAATGTAATATTTCTCTCCATCTTTTTTGGAGTATCATAGCATAAAAATATAACATTGCCGCCTGTCAATTTTAATGTAATGGGTACTTTTGTATGAAAATGTAACATTTCTCTCCATCTTTTTTGAAGTATCATAGCATAAAAATATAACATTGCCGCCTGTCAATTTTAATGTAATGGGTACTTTTGTATGAAAATGTAACATTTCTCTCCATCATTTTTGAAGTATCATAGCATAAAAATATAACATTGCCGCCTGTCAATTTTAATGTAATGGGTACTTTTATATGAAAATGTAACATTTCTCTCCATCATTTTTGGAGTATCATAGCATAAAAATATAACATTACCGCCTGTCAATTTTAATGTAATGGGTACTCTTGTTTTAAAATGTAACATTTCTCTCCATCATTTTGGAGTATCATAGCATAAAAATATAACATTGCCTTCTGTTAATTTTAATGTAATGGGTACTCTTGTTTTAAAATGTAACATTTCTCTCCATCATTTTGGAGTATCATAGCATAAAAATATAACATTGCCTTCTGTCAATTCTAATGTAATGGGTACTCTTGTATGAAAATGTAACATTTCTCTCCATCTTTTTTGGAGTATCATAGCTAAAAAATATAACATTGCCGCCTGTCAATTTTAATGTAATGGATACTCTTGTATGAAAATGTAACATTTCTCTCCATCTTTTTTGGAGTATCATAGCATAAAAATATAACATTACCGCCTGTCAATTTTAATGTAATGGGTACTTTTGTTTTAAAATGTAACATTTCTCTCCATCATTTTGGAGTATCATAGCTAAAAAATATAACATTGCCTTCTGTTAATTTTAATGTAATGGGTACTTTTGTATGAAAATGTAACATTTCTCTCCATCTTTTTTGGAGTATCATAGCTAAAAAATATAACATTGCCGCCTGTCAATTTTAATGTAATGGATACTCTTGTATGAAAATGTAACATTTCTCTCCATCTTTTTTGGAGTATCATAGCATAAAAATATAACATTGCCGCCTGTCAATTTTAATGTAATGGATACTCTTGTATGAAAATGTAACATTTCTCTCCATCTTTTTTGGAGTATCATAGCTAAAAAATATAACATTGCCGCCTGTCAATTTTAATATAATGGATACTCTTGTATGAAAATGTAACATTTCTCTCCATCTTTTTTGGAGTATCATAGCATAAAAATATAACATTGCCGCCTGTCAATTTTAATATAATGGATACTCTTGTATGAAAATGTAACATTTCTCTCCATCTTTTTTGGAGTATCATAGCTAAAAAATATAACATTGCCGCCTGTCAATTTTAATATAATGGATACTCTTGTATGAAAATGTAACATTTCTCTCCATCTTTTTTGGAGTATCATAGCTAAAAAATATAACATTGCCGCCTGTCAATTTTAATATAATGGATACTCTTGTATGAAAATGTAACATTTCTCTCCATCTTTTTTGGAGTATCATAGCATAAAAATATAACATTGCCGCCTGTCAATTTTAATATAATGGATACTCTTGTATGAAAATGTAACATTTCTCTCCATCTTTTTTGGAGTATCATAGCATAAAAATATAACATTGCCGCCTGTCAATTTTAATGTAATGGGTACTCTTGTATGAAAATGTAACATTTCTCTCCATCTTTTTTGGAGTATCATAGCATAAAAATATAACATTGCCGCCTGTCAATTTTAATATAATGGATACTCTTGTATGAAAATGTAACATTTCTCTCCATCTTTTTTGGAGTATCATAGCATAAAAATATAACATTACCGCCTGTCAATTTTAATGTAATGGGTACTTTTGTTTTAAAATGTAACATTTCTCTCCATCATTTTGGAGTATCATAGCTAAAAAATATAACATTGCCTTCTGTTAATTTTAATGTAATGGGTACTTTTGTATGAAAATGTAACATTTCTCTCCATCTTTTTTGGAGTATCATAGCTAAAAAATATAACATTGCCGCCTGTCAATTTTAATGTAATGGATACTCTTGTATGAAAATGTAACATTTCTCTCCATCTTTTTTGGAGTATCATAGCATAAAAATATAACATTGCCGCCTGTCAATTTTAATGTAATGGATACTCTTGTATGAAAATGTAACATTTCTCTCCATCTTTTTTGGAGTATCATAGCTAAAAAATATAACATTGCCGCCTGTCAATTTTAATATAATGGATACTCTTGTATGAAAATGTAACATTTCTCTCCATCTTTTTTGGAGTATCATAGCATAAAAATATAACATTGCCGCCTGTCAATTTTAATATAATGGATACTCTTGTATGAAAATGTAACATTTCTCTCCATCTTTTTTGGAGTATCATAGCATAAAAATATAACATTGCCGCCTGTCAATTTTAATGTAATGGGTACTCTTGTATGAAAATGTAACATTTCTCTCCATCTTTTTTGGAGTATCATAGCATAAAAATATAACATTGCCGCCTGTCAATTTTAATATAATGGATACTCTTGTATGAAAATGTAACATTTCTCTCCATCTTTTTTGGAGTATCATAGCATAAAAATATAACATTGCCGCCTGTCAATTTTAATGTAATGGGTACTCTTGTATGAAAATGTAACATTTCTCTCCATCTTTTTTGGAGTATCATAGCATAAAAATATAACATTGCCGCCTGTCAATTTTAATATAATGGATACTCTTGTATGAAAATGTAACATTTCTCTCCATCTTTTTTGGAGTATCATAGCATAAAAATATAACATTGCCGCCTGTCAATTTTAATGTAATGGGTACTCTTGTATGAAAATTGTTACATTATTCTATTGTTAGAAAACATCAATACTCGTGAGAAAACGTGAAAAGCTACTAAAAAGAAAACTAAAGAGTTTCTTGCAAGTCTGATACAACGAAATATGTTTAAAGGAAGGTTTGCTGCCTGAATAAATTTTGATTTTCTGTTCTAAGGGGTTTATTTTTTCCTCCTCGTCATTGATTTCATATGAGATTCTTTTTTTATTTTTTTTATTCTGATTTCACTCGAGAGGTCAAATTTAGAAATCGAAAATAATTTTATTCGTCGGAGACTAATCACCGTTCGGTTACCGATCCTGCCCATCTGAACATTTTTGCTTCTGGCAAACTTTCTTTTCTTGCCACCAATCAACAGCGAAAAAGAATCAGGTTTTATTTTGGACAGACAAGATGAGACAAGAAAGGGGCGGGGACGGGGTGGGGGTAAATAAGAGGTGGAGGGGTCAGAAGTTTTGCTTTTTTTTTAAAATTCTGTTGCACCCTCCCTACACACCACAGTCGACACACATTAGTTTACTAATTCTCTTTTCTCTCTCTCTCTCTCTCTCTCTCTCTCTCTCTCTCTCACTTCCACCATTTTTCTGTTTTCTCTCCCCCCTTCTCTCTATCTCTTCCTTCTCTCTTCCAATTCTTTTTCGATTTTCTCCCTCTCAATTTCACTCTTTTTCTGTTTTCTCTCTCTCTCATCTTCTCTCCCCCTCCCCCACCTTTTCCGTTTTCTCCCTCCCTTTTTCGCTCTCTTCCTTATATTTTTGTTCGCTCTCCCCATCATGATTGGTCCTTTACTAAAGGCACCACGTCTCATATATTTTTCCCTACCAATTAGTGAAACTCAAGTAGAAATCCATTTCTTTCTGAAAATTTACTTAACTGCATCTAACTTCATATTAGCTCAGCCGTACAAAAACTCAAGTAGACATCAGATTATAAAAAATGGTTTAAGAAAATAAAACTTGCCTAATGTTTCCACCTTCGACTAAACTCTTGCAACATTTTTTCTCAATGGGAAAAAAAGGCAATAATACAAGGAGAAAGACAAGATCTATAAGTGTCGAATGACTAAAATACTAATGGAGACCTCAGGTAATAAAAATCATTTTGACATCAAAGAGATTTTCTTGGGTGAATTTTTATAATATCTGAAAATCTAAAATCTGAAATCTAAAATCGGTCTGTCATCACTGGCGAATGTGTGGGCGATACAGATCACAACAAACGGCCCAAGACTGTTCATTGTATTTGCCGATTCGTAGCCGCAAAACACTAGGATCGAGTTTTATATAAGCGTCTGGTATTTCCCAATTGTCACCCCTCTAAGTACTGGCCAGGCTCAACGTCGCTGATCTTACGGGAATTGGTGCGTCAACGTCATCATAGCTGTATGATTTTATGATCTATCTATCTATCTATTAAAAGGTCATGATGGTGGTTTGGGGAGTTTGTCTTTTCGTACACAAATATAAACATGTAATTGGTTAACAAAAAAAGTATATATTACTAAGGCAGTAAGTTTTCCGATGTCAATACTCGAGTTCAAAGCTGACCCTTTCTTCTTCTTTGAACCCTCTCTCTCACAGACCTGATCTTGCTAGTGTCAGTCTCTTCTATAAGTAATATTATAGTATGTTTTCTTCAGAATTGTTTGATTTATTCCCTGCTTCCTTTGTTCCAGCTCGTTTGACTCGTTGGTCTAGTGGTCTTCATCAATTCGCTGTTCAAGTATCTCATTGTAATAAATCTTCCTATTCCTTTAGTTTCTTTCCAAGAACTGCAGGCTTGTGGAACTTTATTCCTGCTGACTGTTTTCCTCCTACATATAGCCTTGGTCTTTTCAAGACAAAGGTCGATAGACATTTCCTATCTTTGTGTTAACCATATTTCAATCCTTTTATCTCCTTACATTAAGTGGCTTCATACCTTGTCTGGAGCGACTTCCATACAAAAAGAGTATAAAGGAATTTTTTTTACTTGATACGTAGTTTATAAATTTAAAGAAATTAACATAACATAATAGCATCAAAAAAACATTGCATAATATCTCGTTTTAGACTAAGTGACCTTTTTTATAATCCGCAGGAAAGTAGGCATAAAGGGTTTACAGCATTAGTTCAAAATAAATTATTTTTAATGTTTTTGGCCAATAAAAACAATACACAAATACATTCATCATAGTTATTTACTCTCTCACGCAAATACTAAGTAGCGTATTTTTTCTATGAAATTTCACAAATATATTCCTTCGTACTAGATAGATATAAAGCGACAGAAGCTATATAAAGATGGAAATTGACATACCCAGTTACTGCAACAACCCCGCTCAAGGAGTGGGTATAAAACTAGTTTATATTAAATAAATTCCATTCTATTTAAAATCTGTATTGATAAGGCTCTCTCTAAAACATGACATTTTTTTTATTTCAACGCCCAGCCAAAGTTTGTTTTGATTTCTCTGAGACGTTATTTTCAACGTGGATAAACACCGGAAGAGGAAAAAGTAATTTGAAATTTCAAACGCGGGTTAAGTGCAACCGGAAATCTAATAATAACAGATGGAAGAAATAAAAATACTGTCATCAATTGTATTTGATGAAGAGATGTGTATCTCGAAATATAAGATACTAATAACTAATAACATCTGAATTATTTTTATTTTAATTTGCCTTTGAATTGATAAGGTTCCCTAAAAAATACATATATTATTACCTATTTACTCAATGTTGCTAAAAACATTATATATATATATATATATATATATATATATATATATATATATATATATATATATATAAAATAAAATGTAGTAACACGAAATTAACTGAGTTTCAAAAATGTAATCATCTAAATTGGATGATTGACAATACCACAAGGTTGAAATAAATTATTGCATCGATGATTATGTAATTTCATGTTACTACATTTTATTTTATTCTTGCTCTGTTTATTACATTGAGCTCTCATACCCGGATTTCCTCCTGGAATTATTTCATTATAACACAATATATATATATATATATATATATATATATATATATATATATATATATATAGTATTATTTTATTTTAATTTAGTCTTAGGAGTATTAAATGTAACCATCCATTTTTGGCACCATTCTCACTACAGACTGGAGGTCGTTTTCTCAGGATTTAGCCATTCCCTGTAATATGTGTGCGTTCGATCTGTCCACATGTTGAAAATAGAACGTGGTGGAATCAGCAAATATACCCATCTCAGATGTGATTAAATCAGGGAGATCGTTTATGAAGATCAGGAATAATACAGGTCTAAGGATCGACCCCTGGGGCACACCCGCATTAATATGTTTAGATGTGCAGCCATTGAGGATGACCTGGATCTTTCTTTTGTCAAAAAAGGATCTGATTATATTAAAAATTCGTCCAGTAATACCGTACGACTTTATTTTCATGAGAAGACTTTCATGCCAGACTTTGTCAAATGCTTTGGATATATCAAGTGCTACCACCCTAGCTTCACCTGCCTTATCTGGTGTATTGTATTTATGTTCAGAGATGACCGTTAGAATATCCGCAGTAGAACAGACTTGCTTAAATGCATACTGTTGGTCAGAAAGAAGTTTAGCATTTACGAGGTGGTGGACTATCGCTAGATTGATTAATGATTCAAGCATTTTAGTGAAGAGCAGGAGGAAACTAATGGACGATAATTCTATGGGTCAGTTTTTTTCACTAGAATTCTTGAATACTCGTACCACAGAGGCAATTTTTCAGTTGTCAGGGAAATAAAATTCGGCAAGGCATTTGTTAAAGAGTTTGGATAGGACAGGGGGCCAGCTCAGCAGAGCATTTTTATTACTATAGCAGAGATCAGATCACGTCCACATGCTTTGGGGGTGTCAAGTTTTTTATAATATGGCATGGGAATGGGTGATGATCAGATCATCAAGTGTGGTTTCTGTCCATAGTGGGAAATTTGGGAGGGAGTGGTTTGTGAAATCCAAGGTGTTCAGCATTATCTGTTTCTATGCAAGCGACATTATGGTGGTTGGATAGTGGAGAATTGTTTATTGCCCATTATTCCCCACACTATTATAGATTTTCCAGAAATCGCGAGTTCTTAATTTCTGTGACTCAATACATTTTTTGGTCATCTCATTATACGTACTTTAGATTGTGGCTATTACATTCTTACAATAATTTCTTGATGCTATAAATTTTTGTCTATTTATAGATGACATGTTGGTTGAATCGGTGGAATTCTTGCTGCCTATGTGCAATAGCAGCTGCAGAGGTCGAAGTGAACCAATGGGGAGAGTGGAGCTTACTATAAAATTTCCACATGGGAATATGTGCTTCAGTACCTTCTTTGATTCAATCTGTTACCTCATTTCTGCATTGTTCGGCAGAAAGAGAAAAAGGTTTACTCCATTGGACGTCTCTGACGTGATCTTTGATGGATTCCCTTTTGTAGTATCTTGTCATTTTTAGTAACAGCACTTTGGTTTGGGGTTAGGGTTAGGTGATATTAACCATTATCACAAGGTGATCAGCGTTCCCTGGTCGGCTATGGGCTTCCATCACACAAGCCTCAGGCAGTGTTCTCTAGAATAGGTTGAGAAGTGGTTTGCTGATCTTCACGATCTTGGAGGCGGGTCAGGAATGTCCCGGTTTTTGAAAGGGAATATGCTATAAACTATTATGCTTCAAGTTTCTTTGCATGCAGCGGTTTTCTTTAGAATTCTATAGAATTCTATCATTTGGGTGTTTCTTTCTATTTTATTTTCCAAATATATTTTGATTGTGATGTTGAGTGCTCATATATTTCATTTGTAAAAGTCATGTTATGGTAACTGTATTTATGTTTGAATTAATTTTCTGTAAAAAAAATCAATATAGTGTAGAGACTATTTGTTCAAGAAAAAGACATCCGGCATACTGGAACTGATTGACTGGCCAAGTCAAAGTCCGGATTTTTATCCTATTGTACACATTTGCGATTTATTAGATTTAATGATTGATCACACAAAAGTGTTGTCTAAAGCTAGTCTGTCGTTTGAGAAACCAAGCCAATCTCCGTGGTGGACATTAAAATCTCCAAATACATGGATTTGGGCACTCGGATCTAAGGAGAGTGCTCCGTCTACACTATCAGAGACATAGCCGAATAGGCTATAGTCCTGGGTCGAAAGAGAATGGTATCCTGGCATTTCAAAATTATTAGAGGAGTAGATTAGTTTCGTTAAGTGCTAGGATATTTGGAGAGTTTACATAGAGGAAGGCTTCTACAGCATCGAGCTTAGTCCTAAGCTTTCTGATATTTGTGAAAGAGAGCCTCAAGGGCGATTTGATTGATTTTTTTTGGGGGGGGGGGCTCTGATTTCATCGTTTTTCTTTTTATTGTCATATTTTATTGCCATATATTGTTAATAAATAGAGTGGGTTGAACAAAGTAGGTGTTTGCTGAGTGCCAGAAGACAAAGTTCACACAAGTAAGCTATTAGCCACGTTTTTATCTATGAAGTTATGGCCTCAAGAAAGCCTACCGGAGATAAGTGCAGGGTCCTATTCCATGGCACTGCAGTTATTCTGATATTATACAACTGAGCAGCCGTTCTTAGTGCTACCTAACAGTTAGGGCTCCTGTACTACCAGTCGGAAACAGCAGCCAGACAAGCTGTCAAACCTGTCAGACACAAGTAGCTCAGACTAGTCATGTGAAACTAAGTGACAAGCAAGTGTCCCTAAGTTGCCCAAATAGAGAGAAAGAGAGATGGTGGGATAGTATTCATTGCCCTAGTCAGGAAATAAGGCCAAGCTCTGGTTGTCTTTGAGGTGTCTCTGTGATGGTGCCTGTGTGCATGGCTAATAGACAAAGAAGAAGTGCAAAAGTCGAGCGATAGGCAGAGCCTCTACTCCTTAAGTAATTATTAGGTTTATAACCCGGATATTTTGTTCAAGTTTCCAGCTCTAGGAAGGTTGTCGACCAGACCTCCCTCCCCCAGTCGTTCGGTGCAAAGACAATCAGATCATTATGAATTTTGGAATATATATTCTCGCCACCCGGTGAGTAACATGGGCACATTATTTCTTTTGTAAACTTTACCATTTAGGGGGTGCGCCTACCCAAACTCGCATTTGCCCCCAAAATACTTTTAAAATAAGTTAGATACAAAAAGAATAATAGAGAAAAGAATTGCTCTACATCAAATTTTGAGCAATACATTTGTAAAAAGATCGGTGTGCGCATGTAAGAGTCAATAATATGTATGTGTCTGATAAAATCGTAAACTATTGAACTTATCATTAGAGATTATTCTAGGCAACAGAGTGTGTAAAGTATTTTTAAACTATACCATTTAGGGTGGTGCTACCGAAACAGTACCATAACCCTTAAAGAAAGGAAAAACATTAAAATTTCAAAGTAATGCTATATTTATTGCTTATACCCGTCCTGAGACGGGTATTCTACTAGTATATATATATATATATATACGAGAAGAATATCCGTCACAGGACGGGTAAAATTAATTCCTTAAACAAAGCATTTTGCACCACTTTTATGTCGCCTTACGAAGATTACAATCAGCATATAATGCTATTAAAGCTTATGTCTCGAATCCTTATTCAAAGTTTGATCAAAATCCACTACCTGATTTTGATTCTAAAAAATATCTAAAATTAAACCTTAAGCTTAAGGGGTATTAAGATAAAATTGAAATTCAACGAATATTACTTATTTGTTGTCCAATGACTATGGATCAAATTCAATGAAAATCTGATATATTTTAATTTTAAAATAGGTGGTTGTGTGAATATTATGCCCCTGAAAACCCTTTAAAATTTGGGGAGTAATTATTAATTGTTAGAATTTCACAAAAATCTACGGTATGGGAATTTTTAAAAAGAGTATCAACCTCCTCTTTGTCCCCTTTGGATGAAACTAAATTAAGCTAAATATACCCCATATTACGACCCCTTACCCCTAGCAGCTGTGTTCCAAAATTCATAATGATCGGTTTTTTTAGTTTAGGAGTGAATCCCTTACATACAAACATATAAACATACTTATCTTTATAAAGATAACACATCATTCAATAAGTCCCGGTCTTTGCATATAGATGGCGCCACTAATAAAAAATCTATATGATTTTTATAAACTACTAATCTTCAAATGGCATGTGTCAAAATTTGAACGCAATCGGATTATTAGTTTACTAATTAAAATTATTTAAGTGAAGCTACTGAAAAATTTGAATTTTGTGTGCTGATAAAGTATTGGTTTCTGATGTGAAAAATACTGTGCAAGCAAAATAATGGCTTGATAAGTATTATTCAACTCTGCTCTGCCGGAAACAACAGTGAAGAGGTTATAACCCGGTTGTATAGACAAAAATGATGCTTAATGCTCAGGTCACCCAAATGCAGCAATTGTCCCGGAATACATAAAAAAATGTCCACAAGCCGATCATAAATTGAAGTTGCATAAAATAACAGAGGATTTTAAGATATCAGAAGACAGCGTATTCACCGTTCTGCAT
Source organism: Sepiola atlantica (assembly GCA_963556195.1). Lineage (NCBI taxonomy): Eukaryota > Metazoa > Mollusca > Cephalopoda > Sepiida > Sepiolidae > Sepiola > Sepiola atlantica. The sequence goes on from OY744518.1 coordinate 170,805,906, forward strand.
GGATATTTGTTAATGAGAAAGCAATGGTCAAAGTGGGTGCCGCATTTGCTTACAGTTGATCAAAAGATGAAACATAGATCCAGTACTCCACTCCAGGGTAAAATCGGCAGTTAGCTGAGTCGATAGCAGCAGGTAAAAATCATCCAAAGTGACCAAAGATGCGGGGAAAAAATGCACAAGTCGATGGCAACGATGCCAAAACTACATGAATTGCACTTCGAATTGCTTCCACACTCATCCTATTCTCCCGATCTGGCCTCCAGCAACTACTGGCTGTTTGCAGACCTCAAAAGAATGCTCTAGGGAAAAAGATTTGGCTCCAGTGAAGAAATGATATTGGAAACTGAGGCGTATTTTGACGCCAAAGACAACTTGCAACTACAAAAAAAAGCATCGAATTGTTGGAGAAGTGGCGGGATCAGTGTATTACCCTATAAAGAGACTAGGTTGATGAATAAAGTCGAATTTGGCATGAAAGTTGTTTTATTAGTTAGGCCCGAGATTTATTGAGTGGTGTTTATATATATATATACATATATACATATATATATATATATATATATATATATATATATATATATATATATATATAAAATAAAATATGATAACACGAAATTACATAATCATCGATGCAATAATTTATTTCAACCTTGTGGCATTTTCAAGCATCCGATCCAGACGATTACATTTTTGAAACTGAAAAAAAGGATTAAATTCACACTCGACAATTCAAATATAATTGGAGAGAGAGGGTGTAACAACCTATTTAATACATATTTAGAGAGAGGGGAAAATTTGAATCATATTTAATCTATAAGTATAAATTGAGAGGGGGAATTGCATAATTTATTACAGACTGTGAGGGGGGGGGGCATATGTATAAGTAGAAATTGTAAAATTGGGCATAGATGATGATGGAGGATGAGGGGGGGGGGGGTCATGTTTTTCAAAAAAATCGGGTTGTGTTAAAAATTAACAGGGTTTCATTTTATTCTACACTAAAACATTTTTATTTCAATAAATATTGTATTAATAGTGAATAAAAATAATATTAATTAAACGTGTAATTATTAAAGTTACATTAACATGAGAAATACACACACGCACGTTCAGTTGTCTTGTAATTTTATTGCATTGAAGAAATATTTTTTTTAGAATCAAATTTATTAACTTTTACGGTATTGGTATAGCTTGTGAAGCAGACAAAACCGACTTTTGCTGACGCCGAAATACGGAAAAGGACGAATCAAAACGAGTCAAAATCAAAAGTAGGCTGATTTTCAACATGAAGAAAATAATTAAAGAAAAAGACTCACCGAATGTTTTTTTTTGGGGGGGGGACAATTTATTTATTTTCTGACGAAGAAAATCAATGATTATTTTTTATATTTTACGGGAAAGTTAAAAGTTAAATATTTGGGGGGGGGGGGGGGAGGTAGTCGATAAATTGTGTTTTTTTTTAACATAATCAATGCAAAATTGATTTTTACAGATTTTTCTTTGCGTTTTATTTTTGGGGTACTGGTACAGCTTTTGAAACAGACAAAAACCGACTAGGTTAGGGTTAGGTTAGAGTTAGTTTAGGGTTATGGTAAGGGTTAGTTTAGGATTAAGGTGAAAAAAGCAGTTCGCTTTTTGTCCGGTTCATTTAGCGGGTTTCTGCCTGCCAGGAATGTTAAGAGTTACGCAATTTACAGGTAAATTTGTATTCTGTTTCTCGGGCGTTCTGATTGGCTAAGCACTTCGGAATCTTCCGGCTGTTTACATAAACGGTCGGAAGATGCCGAGCAAAAAGTCGGTTTTGTCTAGTTCAAAAGCTGTACCAGTACCACTTTTACTTATATTTGATTTTTACCTACAGGACACATACGAAGCCTATGTTCATCAATGTGTTGCTCAGAATCGAAAACCAGTGCCGAGGGTGTTTTGTGCAGAAGGCAACGTAAGTGTTTCTTTATAATCATCGCACTATGTTAAATATTAAGGGTATGTCATCTAGTACTCATTTTGAGATATAAATTCACAGAAGAAATGTTAGCAAGTAAACAGGATGTAAGGTCAGACAGGGGTCAGGTGATTGTTCTTTGGGGCCACCGTTCCTCTGTGGGAACAATAGCTAGAGGATGTGACGTCAGACGAGATAGGAATGAGAGTAAAAAGCTACTCAGTCTGCTTTGGGAACCTGACGCAAACAAAATGACTTAAGAATCAATGGTAAACGAAAAGAAAAGAGGCAAGGCCCCAAATCTGCAGGCCCAATCTGTCTTCTCCCCACTACTAGCAAGATGTAGGCAATATCTACAGTTTAAATAAAATTTTATCTTCCTCCAAGTCGATTGCCTTCGGTTGTGTTTGCCTGAGTTTGATTCCAGAGCAAGAAGTCCTAAGTCGAGGAGGACCACTGTGGACGAATGTTTGTGACATTCAAAGTGTCATATGTAACACATGAAAACGTTGCTTTATTACTTTGGGCGCTTGCAATCTTGGTGTATTTCGAAGGGGATTCTTTACAATCATGTCGACATAAAAAACGCTTTATCATTTTTGTAATACTTCATTTTTGGGCGGGATTCAGAAGGATCGAGCATTGCAGGATTGCAGGATGGCTTTAAATCCTGGGTCAGTGTTGAAAAGGCAATTTCAAAAGTAGTTCAGTTTATGGAACGTTGATGAGTATTTAGCACCAAGGAATGCACAAGCTCGGCTGTAATTCCAAATTTTCTTTCCAAAAAAAGGTTAGAAGAACAAAAAGGAAATGAAATCTAAGGAAGGCCATTGAAAAGATTAATCTTGAATTAAACACATGTTAGAACTTTGTTTTATTTGTTACCAAAATTATTAATTTTTTTCACTGGATTTCTCCACTTGCCCTTGATCTTCACCTTATAATGCTGACTGTTTAACAAGAAGGCATCAAGTACCATTTTTTTAATCTTTGATATCACTCAATCGATGACAATCTCTTTTCCCGGCCTATTAGTGAACACTGAACATTATGCCAAATGGGCCGATCGAATAAATGGATTGACCTTAATCAAGGACGACCCCGAGGTTCTCTTTTCATTAGCTACTACACCGAGATGTAGGGGAGGGCGCCACTCTTTTACCTGGATTGTTCCACTTACCCTTGATCCTCACTTTATAATGCTGACTGTTTAGCAAGAAGGCATCAATAACCATTTTTTAATCTCTTGTATGACTCGATCAATGACCGAATCTCTTTTCCCAGCCCATTAGCGAACACTCTAAACATTATGCAAAATGGGCCGGTGAATGATATAATATGACCCTCATAATGGCTTGTGCTTAATTTGATCCTGTTTCGGGAAAGAGAAAGATAAGTGTATCCATATTTCGTTCGAAATTGGAGATAATCGAGGACTTTAGAAATGGAGATGAAGTTAATTCTATAACGAATTTTGGTGCAGAAGTTGATTAGATGTTTCAATCTATTATAACAGAAGAATCTATTCAACGTTAGGGTGTCTTGCAAGAAGCAGACAAAACTGATTCAGAAGAATCTATTCAACGTTAGGGTGTCTTGCAAGAAGCAGACAAAACTGATTCAGAAGAATCTATTCAACGTTAGGGTGTCTTGCAAGAAGCAGACAAAACTGATTCAGAAGAATCTATTCCACGTTAGGGTGTCTTGCAAGAAGCAGACAATACTGATTCAGAAGAATCTATTCAACGTTAGGGTGTCTTGCAAGAAGCAGACAAAACTGATTCAGAAGAATCTATTCCACGTTAGGGTGTCTTGCAAGAAGCAGACAATACTGATTCAGAAGAATCTATTCAACGTTAGGGTGTCTTGCAAGAAGCAGACAAAACTGATTCAGAAGAATCTATTCCACGTTAGGGTGTCTTGCAAGAAGCAGACAAAACTGATTCAGAAGAATCTATTCAACGTCAGGGTGTCTTGCAAGAAGCAGACAAAACTGATTCAGAAGAATATATTCAACGTTAGGGTGTCTTGCAAGAAGCAGACAAAACTGATTCAGAAGAATCTATTCAACGTTAGGGTGTCTTGCAAGAAGCAGACAAAACTGATTCAGAAGAATATATTCAACGTTAGGGTGTCTTGCAAGAAGCAGACAAAACTGATTCAGAAGAATATATTCAACGTTAGGGTGTCTTGCAAGAAGCAGACAAAACTGATTCAGAAGAATCTATTCAACGTTAGGGTGTCTTGCAAGAAGCAGACAAAACTGATTCAGAAGAATATATTCAACGTTAGGGTGTCTTGCAAGAAGCAGACAAAACTGATTCAGAAGAATCTATTCAACGTTAGGGTGTCTTGCAAGAAGCAGACAAAACTGATTCAGAAGAATATATTCAACGTTAGGGTGTCTTGCAAGAAGCAGACAAAACTGATTCAGAAGAATCTATTCAACGTTAGGGTGTCTTGCAAGAAGCAGACAAAACTGATTCAGAAGAATATATTCAACGTTAGGGTGTCTTGCAAGAAGCAGACAAAACTGATTCAGAAGAATCTATTCAACGTTAGGGTGTCTTGCAAGAAGCAGACAAAACTGATTCAGAAGAATATATTCAACGTTAGGGTGTCTTGCAAGAAGCAGACAAAACTGATTCAGAAGAATATATTCAACGTTAGGGTGTCTTGCAAGAAGCAGACAAAACTGATTCAGAAGAATCTATTCAACGTTAGGGTGTCTTGCAAGAAGCAGACAAAACTGATTCAGAAGAATCTATTCAACGTTAGGGTGTCTTGCAAGAAGCAGACAAAACTGATTCAGAAGAATCTATTCAACGTTAGGGTGTCTTGCAAGAAGCAGACAAAACTGATTCAGAAGAATCTATTCAACGTTAGGGTGTCTTGCAAGAAGCAGACAAAACTGATTCAGAAGAATCTATTCAACGTTAGGGTGTCTTGCAAGAGGCAGACAAAACTGATTCAGAAGAATCTATTCAACGTTAGGGTGTCTTGCAAGAAGCAGACAAAACTGATTCAGAAGAATCGAGCATGGACTCCGCTAGCCGTTGTAAATTCCTCAATCAGTGTTGAAAAGACAATTGCAGAAGTGGTTCAATTTATTAAACGTTGATCATTATTTAAAACGAAGGAATGCCCAACCAAATATGTAATTCCAAATTGGGTTGGCAAAAAAAAAAGATTAGAAAACAAATACAAAATGAAATCCAAGAAACCCTCAGGAAGACCTTTGAAGAGAGTAATCTCCAATAAAAGACATTTTAGAACATTTTTATTTGTTTCCGAAGTTTTTTTGGGTTTTTTTAGGATTGATAATTTGTATCACCTGGATTATTCGGACTACTATTTTCACCTTCGTTGTTATTTTCACAATGTTTCGGCCAATGTGACCTCTAACCTTCTTCAGGTGTATCTTTTCAAACTTGAAAATCTGTATATAAAACTCGGGAACCTATAAAGAATTTTGAACTGAACCTATTAAAGCTTCTGAAGTTCGAAAAGATGCACCTGAAGAAGGTTGAAAAATACATCAGTCGAAACGTTGTCAAAATAACAACCATGATGAGTCTATAAAAAGTGTAGCTCAAAATGCTATGTATTGTTTATTTATTTTTTATAGATAAAATAGTTATCCACGGACGCATGTTTTGCCATTACTGCCGCTCATCAGCATGGCTGACTATGACAAGATTCGAACCCTCGATCATATATATATATATATATATATATATATATATATATAAATATGAAACTCAAGGTCTGTGTGTATGTGTGTGTTTGTGTGATCCCTAAATAAAGAAAGGTTAGAGAATTTACATAAAATTTAGAAGTGTTTTTTTATGTAAGATTGACCGGGGAAGACAATGGAAGTATTCTCGCATCTCTAAGGGCACCCATAAGGGAGCTATGAGGGCATAACCCCTTAAAACTTAAAATATATCCTATATTTATGAAATTTAAATCTATGTATCAAATTTCTGGGGAAGACAATGGAAGTGGTCCAGAATCTCTAAGTGTCCTTCTAACCTCAGTGAGTTATAGGGGTTGAACCTCCTTTAAAACTTCAAGTATATCTCATTTTGATGAAATTTATATCATATGTATAAAATTCTCTACTTGCCAAATATCTACTTGTTATCTACCTCTAACCCTAACCCATAGGGTAGAAAAAAATCCTTAAAACTTTAAATACGTATATCCGATTATGAATGTTATTTTGAAAGTCGGCTTAACAAATGTCTAAATTGTTTAGTTATGAAAGTATCAGACTGAAAACATTGAGTGTACGGTTTCGATTCTAGACCCCCCCCCCCGATTATTTTTAAATAAAATTATATGAAATCAAAAAATATATTTTTCCTTTTTTTAATATAATAAAATGTAAGTGAAAAATGTTGGTATATTTAATATGCAACGCCTCTCCATCGTCCATTATTCTGTCTGTCTGTCTGTCTATCTGCCTCTTTCTCTCTTTATTGATCTCTATATACCTAGATCTATCTATATATATATATATATATTATATAAAAAGCAGTTGTCTGTGTGTATGTGTGTATATGTGTATGTCTGGCTAAAATTCTAAAATTGCAAAACGAACATCCACAAAGTTGATAGTTTCTTGATCGGCGTTACCCTGAATGACTAATATCTAAAATTTACAAAAAAAATAGTAATTATTTGACCCTAAACTGGTGCAGATTTCGTCAAGGGGGGGTCTGTTTTCCAGCCACTAACTAAAGGGAAGTAACTGATTTTTTTCAAGGAGTTAATCCCCTTATGCTGACTCATTCCTTGAGGTGTTTATGTGTATGTGTGTGTATATGACCAAAGAGAGGAATGGGCTGGGTGGAGAAGAAAGAGATAGGGGGAAAGTGGGAAGAAAAAGAGAGAAAGATAGAGAGAGGTTTTAATAGAAATATGTTACACTTTTGCACCGAGCAACGCTGGGTAGCCTTGCTAGTATATAATAAAGGAGAACACCTTTCTGTCTGTGTGCATATCTGTCCCTAAAAACGAAGGAATACTAAGGAGTGTACCTTAAATATAAGTGTATTCATGTGCACATAATGGAAGTAGTTCTGCATCTCCAGTTGCCCTTAAAGGAGCTAACAACACTTTTCTAACATGTTACACAATGAAATTAATCTATGTATAAGCGTTAAGTTAAGAGTCTTAACATACGTCTGAATAGCTCAGTGGGTAAGATGTCTAGCTAACAACACCAAGATTATTGTTAAAGTAAACTCTCCTTAATATGATGTTGTGTATGATGCTATCCCACACTCTAACCCGGACAACGTCGGGTAACCCTGCTAGTATATATATATATATATATATATATATATATATATATATACACCATCACCTGCCTACCGAGAAGCTATGTTGTCTCTTCAAAATTAATGAATGTTCAAAAGGAAACTGAACACATTTTGAGTTCTCCTTCCTTCAACAACAATTGATGCTTTTATTGGGTTTCGATCGAATTTTCTCCCAGCGTCAAATCTGTTTCTTCCTGGATTTTTTGTCTACTTTTATTTATTTTTTTTTTGTTGTCTACTTTTATTTTGTTCTTTTTTGTTCTTTTTTGTCTTCTTGCTCTGTTACTTTTTGTTCCTACAATTCTTCAGATAATGTCGACTGACACATTAAAACACGACCTTATTCTTACCCCCTCCACACCACCCATCGACCAACATAAAAACAACATATAAGAGGGCTGAGGGTGAGGAGTTATTAAGGGCATCATCTATGCTCTATTCTATATAACATATAAAGTTATCTTGTCGGATTTTCAAAGTCAGACCAAAACGGTTTTTAAGGGGACAAATCAAACTGTGTTTCTGCCTAGCTAATTTTCAATTTTTGAAATTTCACATGGTGTTAAAAACTTCCCAGAAAATGCTGTGGCAACGTGATTATAGCCGTATTTATTGCTTTTAGTAGTAGTAGTAGTAGTAGTAGTAGTAGTAGTAGTAGTAGTAGTAGTAGTAGTAGTAGTAGTAGATAGTGGGGGTGGTCAAGGTGGGAGGACACCCTAATAGGTGGCAGTAGTGAAGGCAGAAGTCGGAGATGACATCACGTCCGTTCAAGGTTGTTTTGATCTCTCGTTCCTGACTCGCCAAGAGGAGCAGACGTGAAAATTCGCTGGTCGCTCACTGCCAGTAGTCGGGGGACCGGGAGAGGGGGTGCAGTAGCTCAAAATGGCCTGACGAAATCTCTCCCTAATTCCTTTATTCTCTCTCTCCCTCCCTCTCGTACACAATACAGTAATTTCTGTCTCTTGTTTTATGTTGAATAAAACACCACCATCAAACAGGGACAGACCAGCTCGTGTTCGTCATCAACAGAAGGTAAGCAGAATGTAATAGTATGTTCTGACCCGGCCATGATACAAACGTCATCACAAAGTATTTTTTATACTAAATTTAGTGCAATTCTGACCAACCAACGGACAGAATTTAACTATTATTATTATTAATAGTAGTAGTACTATTACAGGTAGTAGTAGTAGTAGTTGTAGTAGTAGTAGTAACACCCTCTCATATATGACACTCTGCATCGCAAGGGTGCTTTATGCCAAATTTGATGCAATTCTGTCAAGTAGTTTTCAAGCCTGTAAGTGACTAACAGACAGACATGAATGCTTTTTATTTTACTAATGGAACACTGCTTATTAAGGCCCGGAGTTCACTCGAGGATGAGCGTTAAAGAGACCATCGTTTTGACGTTGAGTGCCACCACATGAGGATTGAAAACAACCATGGAATGGGCAAAAGATTGCTTAAGAATAATTGATTATCCAAGAAAACGGCTCAGTAAGTATTTGTTTATATTAGACTTGAAGATGACTAGGTTGTAGCCGGCTGGGAAGCAGCTTAAGGGGTATTTTGTTCCACAGATGGGACGTCATAAGAAAGAAACTTTGTTCATGGCGGTTGCGCTTGGTCTTTGGTACCAGAGAGGGAGAGAAAAGAAAGTCCTCTGCTGTGATTGTAGCCAGGTGGGTTTTTGCTGTGAATGTTTTAGAGAGAGGGAGGAGGTAATAGGGATTGGAGCTCAGTCGTGCACCTACCAGGAACATATTGATATAGTAGAAAGAGGGTAGCAACATCTCTTCTGTGCAAAAAGATTGCGGCCGGTTTTTTACCATGTCAAAGCAAGAAAGAGTGCACCCCAGATATGACAGCACTACTTTATCTTAGGACGGATCTGGCTCTTATACAGGTAGAGGATTGCATCAGGAGTGAGGTACTTTCTAGAGCATTAGAATGATCCACCCATTTTTCCAGCGATTTTAACAACAGGTTTGATGTAAGTCTTCCATTGTAGGTCTGAAGTGAAAGTCAGTTCTAGGGGCTTATCAAAGCAATCTTGCAAAATGTGATAACCCCATGTAAATAAATTTGCTGAAAAACATTTTTTTAAATGCGGACGTTGAATCTCTATAATTGGCTATGTCCGTTGGTCGGTCCCTTTAACCATGCCCTTGAAACCTTGTGATGTAATTCATTTTTTTTAATGACGTCATCATATGAGCATCAAGTGTCTGTATTTTGAAAACACAATCTGCTTAGTCGATTTCGTACTCTATCAAGGCAGGAAAGGGTGCTCTGAGCGGAACCTCCCCAGATGTGGCAACAGTACTCCATCTTATGGCGTATCTGGCTCTTATACAGGTCGAGGATTGCATTAGGAGTGAGGTACTTTCTGGAGCAATAGAATGATCCAACCATTTTTCCAGAAATCTTAGCAACGGATTTGGTGAAAAGAGAGAAGCTTGGTTTAGGAGGTGTTAAAAGTGACAAGCCACTTTTCCTCCCATTGTACTACGTGCTCCAAATCGGAAGAGATGGAGTCAAAAAGAACTTGGTCATCAGTGCTCTTTCAGGTGCTGCAATACATAGTTGTGTCGTCTGTGTAGATATCAATGAATGATCTCACGATATGCTTTGAAAGATCATTTATGAAGATCAGGAAGTAGGTAGGGCCAAGAATGGATCTCTGAGGTACGCCACCATTAATATTTTGAGCTTCGGACTTCTGCCAGTCAACAACTACCTTAATAGACCTATCAGAGTGAAGAGATTTGATGGTTCTGAGGACATTTGCAGATATTCCATAGCTAGCAAATTTGTTCAGCAAACCTTTATGCCAAAACCTATCGAAAGCTTTCGATATATCAAGAGCTATCTCCCTAGAAACAAAGCCCCTGTTGATAGATTCCCTGATCCTATGCATATCAGCTGTAGATCTTGCAGGACGAATTCCATATTGCTTGTCCCTTAGTAGATTGTTTCTGTGTAGGTGGTTGACAACTTCTTGATTTATTACAGATTCGAGCAACTTACTCATGATGCACAGGAGATTGATCTGTCTGTACTGAGATGCAGACGACGAATCTCATGTATTATAACATACTAGACAGACCAGTGAAGTCTTTCAATGTGATGGAAACTATTTCTCCTCTAATCAACGATTAAACAGCTTTGTAAGGGTAGGAGCTATTTCTGGTTGCAGTTTCTTGAGTACTACAACTGGAATATTGTCGGGACCAGTTGCCTTGTTAGCATCGTAGTTCTTGATAGGTTTGGCAACATCCTGGACAGTTACTTGGATGTTGCTTAGGGTTTTTTAGTCGTCATGAGGGGTGGGATTTTGGAGGCAGGTGGCCCTGATCACAAAGGGTGGAATTTGCTGCAAATTTCTTTGTGAAAATTTTGACTTTGTCAGATGCTGAGGAGATAACCTCAGGTACATTAATGATAGTTGGGATAGAGGTTTTACCCAACTTGTTATTCTCCAAAACTCATGGGAGCCAAGCCTTTGATTGGCAACTCTAGAGTTAACAGATCAGGTGTAGGACTCTTTAGCATTTCCTATGACCCTTTTGCAATGATTTCGGGCAGATTTAAAGGAGACTTTAGTTTCAGGACATCTATTTTGTTAAAAATAAATGAAATAGTGGTTCCTGTGGGCAATAACAGCAGCACATTCAGGAGTGTACCATGGCTGGCTATTTGGTCTCTGATGGAATGTTTTGGATGGTATAAAGCTCTCAATACCAAGGATTATCCAATCAGATATATCGGATGTTATACAGGACACATTCTTTTTGAAAATTGTTTTCAGAGGGATTTCAGATATGAAAGATCGTAAGCTGTCCAAATCAGCCTTTGAGTATCAGAACATTCTGTGGTGGAAAGGGACATCAGAGGAATTGCTAAGCTTCATTTTAATTTTAATTGAGACAACTGAGTGATCAGAGGATCCCAATGAAGACAGGACTGTTCAGGGCAAATTGTCAGAAAACGATCAAGAAGGCTTGTAAAATCTCCATTAGTATTGGATATGCATGTGAGCTTGTCAACAATTTGAGTAAGTTCATATGCAAGGGAAAAGTCATGGCAGTACCTCCCTTCATCATGTAAGAGTGAACTAGCCACTCATATTGTAAACATTGAAGTCACCACAAAATCAGGATCTTGTCTATTTTGTCAGAAATTTTCTCAATAACAGTAACTCCTTCAGTGAGGGGACGATACGGGTCAAAGATGAATGCGGTGCTGTGCTGTGAGAAAGTGCAACATGGAAACATATATAGGGAGAATTAAGGGCTTCTTTGGAAGTGTCTCTACCACATTGAAAGCCGTCCCTGATGTAGGCACAGATTCCATGACAATAGCGGTGTTAGTGGGCAGGTTTTGAGCTCATGTTTGAATAACCTGTGTTTATGAAGTCACCTATACAAACTTACGGGCCAATGCCAGTTTCGTACAGAAACAACAGATCCGGTGAAAATATCTCAAACGTTGCTCCTCATTCTACTATGCTCGAACTAACTTACAGAGAAGAAGTAAAAAAATCTTTGTTCTGCAAATGAGGTGAATAGCATTAAAAAGGATTTTAAAAAAAACATAACCGTTAATTTATCTGCTCTAGTTTCAATTACAATATCGATGTGTGTGTGCCCCTATTTACTTGCTTTCCCCCCCCCCCACCGACGAGGACAGAGTTAGACACAATTTCAGTTTTTAATCCAGCTCCCCAAAGGGGGGTTACTCTGGATTTGGACAAAATTGAAAAATTGCTTCAATCTAGAAGGATCTCTCTATCACTGACCGAAGGCAAACAGATGAAGTGTAATATCAGAACAGATACTACACTTTGCTTCTTGCCAAAAAGGCCAAGGATAACATAGATACATGTGTTTTGTGTGTGCATGTATGCACGCATGTGTGTGTCTATGTGTGCGTACACGCGCGTATTAACACTGTTAACTTTTTGAATCTATGAATGTATACACAACTAACTTTATATGTTTGGGAGTTCTATTTCCCTAATGGCAATTGCTGCATTTATCAGGTTTCAATCGTATGCACTCTTTCTTCTAACCATAAATCACTTTTTTTGTCATTTTGTGTGTGTGTGGGGAGCAGGTATTTATTTAAGGGCTTAGGGAGGAGAAGGTGTATGTCGGGTTGCTTTGTATCTTCATGTTCGTACAATTCTTCAGATAATGTCATCTGAAACATTGAGAGGATTCCTTATCCTTAACCCTTCCCTGCCTGTCCCCAAACCGAGCAGAAACCCAACGAAGACAAGCCGGGTAGGGAGTTACTTTGGGTGTCATTTTGTAAAGGTTTCTCAAAACAAAAAACTAAAACAATGAGGAAAACTTGTTCAACTAGGAGTCCCCTTCCTGAGCCTCCTCCTTTCCTCCACCCACCCTCCCCCGCCTGAAACAAATCCACCCCTAATTCCAGCTCAGATGAGGAGAGTTTATCTGACAGCAATTGAAATTTATCATGGTTGATTGCCACCCGAAAACGAAGAGGTGATGACTCTGTTTTAAAAGATAAAGTTCTCTAAATTAACCCCTCAACCCTGCTCTGCATCCGTTGCTTTGCAAATGAACAAACATACAACAAACTTACAAAACAAAACATTAAACAAACAGACAAAAACATGATGGCCTTCCTGTTTAACTTCAACGGTTTTTTTTATTATTGTGGTTGCTGACGTCCTATTTATTTTAAATCTTCTTTTACAGTTTTATTTGCAATAATGTTTTACTTTTCTTTTCTTTCTTATTCATTTGCATTGAAGGATTTCTCTCCCCTTATTGTGCCCTCTTCTTTCTTAACGTTCACATATTGTAGAGATGCCCATGTCATCGTCATATTTACGTTCTTATTCGTTTCTCTATTTTCTATTCTTATTTAACTACATCGTTTCTTATTTACGTCCTGGCGTTGCTTGGGATTGTATTTACTTTCAGTTTTGCTTATTTATTTATTTATTTTATTTACCTACGCTCTTTCATCTTCACATATTTTTTTTCTTCTTTTACGGGTAATTTGTCTCACTGGTATCATAATTCGAGGAAACACCGGGACGGATACGCTAGTATATATATATATATATATATATATATATATATATATATAGTTATTTCCCTGCGCTGATGAGAGCCATAAATATTTTTTTTAATATTAAACATAATTTAATATATATATATATATATATATATATATATATATATATATATATATATATATATATATATTAATTAAAAAAATGTTTTTTTACTCAGAGAATTCCATAATTTTAATAAACTTTGGTAAATATGTAGATTAACATCCTCAGCTAAATTATTCCCCCCCCCCTCCCCTTAAAAATGAGATTCTGTTTAGGGTCATTCTAGATTGTTAGGGCAGTTAATTTTCTTTCTGTCTCTTAACCGGACTCCCCAAATATTGTTGCATTTCAACCTTGTGTCATACATGAATGAAAGTTCCTAATCATACCTTTGTTAGCTGCTTTCTCCTGTATGCGTCCTTTACGTGATCTTTCCAGACTGAGGAAACGTCGCCTACGAATTAGTTCTTTTATACCTCGAAAAAGGACTAAGTCAAGACAAAACTGTTGGAATACAGAGGGGGTTTATTCGACTTGATATTCGTTCCAAATAACTGACCAGCGGGGCTCGGGAAGAAACAGAGAGGCAGAGAGCGATCGATAATCACTATTTCATCATATCTTATCTGGACATTTTAAAATTAACATGTTCACACATGTAGTTCTTCCAACAGACTGCTTAAACCTCTATCTCACTCTCTCTTTGAGCTATGTGACGTCACATCCGTTTCCATCAATTCCCACAGTGTAGTAAATCTAACCTTGAGTTCAGCAAGTTCACCCCGACTGAACTTTCATTTCCTGTTATTTTCAACTAACCAATTTATATACTAGTATGTCTACTTCCCTAATATGTAACAAGCACTTCAAACAAAAACATAGAGCAACGATAAAAAAAATTGAGAAAAATAGAGCTTGCACGACCGAAGTTATGGTCCGAGGAACAGTCTAATTATTTTGAAGTAAAGCTTCGATTGTTTTAATTTTTAACTATGGTTTAAATCTCATTAAAATGAGAGGTTTAACATGTTCACACTTCCTCGGAGACTCATTAAAAATATTCGAGAATTTGGACCGCAAATCCTTCAAATGAATCATAAAAATCTAAATTCAATTTTGTTCTGACTAATTTTATTACTGTTGACCCTCAAAAAAATGAATATTAAAAAAAGGGTTCATATTCTGTCCGAAGCAATGCTGGAAAAGAATATATCAGCTTTGTGGGTGTGTCTTGTGTAGTTTCTGACTTTTAGGTGGACACACACACACAAAAACAGACAACTGTCTATTACATAATAGATAATCTCTTTACATATCTATATCTGTTCTTATATTTGACTAGCAGCTGGAAAAGAAGTACAGTTTTTACCAGAGAAAGCCACGCTCTGAGATGAAACGACGCCAAGTGAACCTTATGTACCGACTGTGCCAGAAGAATCAGGACCGCGCCCAAATCTCCATTTTCAACAACCCTCTTCCAAATTTCAGCAACGGTCAGAGTATGAGAGACTCGGCAGTTGCTCGTTATATACCAAATTATTACTTATCTTCATATTCTCAGGTAGACATATTTCATTTATTACATCTTTTTTCTCTGGTTGTTTACATCATTTTTTTTTTCATTGTGTGAAGGAATGTATCTGTATGAGGTATCTGTAACAATAGAGTCGAATTTTGAACAGCTGAAAGAAAGTGTTCGCTTTGGAAATGATGTTAGCGTTGTTAAGGTGTTGGATGAACAGGAGTTCCTTCTGAAGTTTTGGACCATCATTTTGAATAACCGATTCGACCTAAAAATCATTACCGGGTTTGACAGGATTGGAGCAGTGGTCAGATGGAATCAAAAAATGTAATTGGTGT
Organism: Sepiola atlantica; assembly: GCA_963556195.1. Taxonomy (NCBI): domain Eukaryota; kingdom Metazoa; phylum Mollusca; class Cephalopoda; order Sepiida; family Sepiolidae; genus Sepiola; species Sepiola atlantica. The sequence goes on from OY744518.1 coordinate 170,821,141, forward strand.
GTGACCCCAATACATCTAACGATTCAGTAAGGGAGAAAATAGTAACTGTCTTGCTACCAAGGTAAAGCAACCGACCACCCTCTGTTACCTGTGTTATCATACGATCAGGGGGGAGTGTAACAATAGAGTCGAAATTTGAACAGCTGAGAAAGCGTTGACGTTAGAAATTTTGTTAGTGTTGTTACAGTGTTGGGTGAACAGGAGTTCCTTCTGAAGTTTGGGCCCTCATTGTGACCTTATTACAGCAACATGAGATTTACATACATCCTCGTTTCTTACCGTATCTGAGCGAGTTCTCACTATTTTCAAAATGTACAAACAAAATGAATGAATCTTAGGTTAGGCTAAAAAGTAATGAGACTGGTGTCACAAATAATTAATTTTAATTCCAAACAACTACATAGTTCCCCCCATTCAAAGTAACCCTCATTCTTCGAGTCGAATGCAATTTCCCATCCTTCTCTGCCATACTTCTTTGCATAGCTACAACGATTTCTCTTGAATGCAGCACAGATTTGTTTTACCATCATGCTTTCCCATTGAGCTCGGGGTGAAAAAAGGAAAAGTCACACAGATCAAGATCAGATGAATAAGGAGGTTGTTTCAATATGATAATGTTCTTTTAATTTGTCTTTTTGGCTCTGAGAAGATGCGAGATTTCATTCGTCCTAGGAGGTGGATATTTACTCATATTATCCACACTCCCCATCCATGCTCTACTGGCATAGTTATACTTTCCTTATCACTTCTTAACAATTATCACACCTATGCATTAATTCTGGGTTAATAATGAGTTTGAAGTGGTAAACATAAAGCAATAAAAAATTGTGTATAGGCGATAAAAATGGTTTTATGTTGTTATTTTTTAAATAATATTTAATGAGGAACCATTTTGACTTAAAATCTATCTAGTACAACGCATGTAATCTGAAAAAAAAAACACGTTTGAAATGTGTAAATATGCTACAAAAGGCGTGATTTTCACAAAATGGAGTCTTACAGGATACCGCTATGTTGTATTTTTATATTGCTCAAGACGAAAAATGTATTAAAACGTCTTTTTTTCCCCTATTACTACATAACACTAAATTGCATTTAACTCCAAAACGTTCTTAATGTCATAATCTTTTGAAAAATATATAAATATGTTATCGCCTATGAAGAAACTGTTTAACCCTTCGAACTCATCATTTACCCAGTTCTGTGGCACTCACATATACATGTTCTCTCACACTCCTGAATAACCAGCTCAACACCAATATTCGTATCAAACTCTCTCTCGTTCAAGTCGTTAAACACATGTACAACATCTCTTTCACATTACACAAAATAAATGTTATAAACGTTTCCATTTCTTCGTTACATTTACTTTGAGCTTCAGAGGATTTTTCCCTTTCAGCTTCAAACCTTTAATACATCGTTCATAATCACCTTAAGTGGCACAATGGCCGTCTTTCTCTCCACGTGTTGTGGACGGATATATGACCATCTCGTACATCCACAGGTCTATTGTCGTTAGAGAAGGTCACTTCTACTCTTTTGTAAGTAGCTGAAAGAATTTAGCATTTTAACCTTCTAAATCTCAAAACCTTACTGTAGACTTACTTCGTTTTTCATGGTACCTTTGAGGCATATAACCTCAGGTCTGAAATAACTGAGTTATTATACAATTGGTACCAATTAATGCTATTTTGGTTTCGTTTAGTTTTGGGGCATCTACAGTATCATCATCATCATCTTCATCGTCATCATCATCATCATAATCATCCGGTTTTCGTATTTAGGTTGCTGCGAGTGTCTTGAACTCCAGAGTGGGCAACACTAAGCAACATCTCATAGTTTCTCTCCATGTGGTCAGATCCAAAGGGTTGACACCAGTTTGTATACAGTCAAATCACTTCTTATGCATTCAAGCCAGGTCTTCTTCAGTCTACCACACTCCCTAGTGCCTGGGATATCTAGGCGCATCATGGAGTTAATGCAAGACGTGGGATGATGTACATCGCTGAACCACTTGTAGCGCAAAGCATGTAACGCATCGATAATCCAACCAATATTGGAGATGGTGTTCGATCTGTTTGACAGATCTAGAAGAACGGTTGACCTATATGGCATGCAAGAGCACAAATGGTCTGGTGGACTAATACCAAGTCAGATCCGATTCCTGAGGGACAAAGACTCCAACAAATTCTTCATTTTATTGACTAAAACTACCAATTCTTTAATACCAATCTTTTAATTTCTATTTGCAGGATACTTCACACTTCAGAGATAAAAGTGAGATGCTGGAATTGATTTCGGTGAAGAATGGCCTCTCTAATGTTGCGGAGACCTTCCTTACAGAAAGCCAGGTTATTGAGGAGATGAATGCAAGGGATGATAATAGGCTTGGTCAGCAGAACTCAATTTGCAAATCTCAGGCGACACTGTCCGATCTTACAGAAAGATCCCAGTATGGCTACAAAATGCTTTATCTCTCACATCTTATAGATTATGAGGGCGATTTCTCTGCACATTTCCAAAAAGACTCGAATGCTCCAAAATTTCTGGAACCTTCGAAAGAAATTGATATCAAATTTAGCAGAGAAGCCTTGGAAGGTGAGTACTGTGCATATATCAATCTTAAGGTCGAATATACAATGTGACAAATCGGACTCATTTCTTAATTTTCTGCAGGAATTAAATTAAACTTTGGTGACAACTGTTTTTTTTCTTTTTAAAACAGGGGTCGGCAACCACCAACCTGCAGGCTACATCTGGCCCTCGTGTAGTTTTTGTCTGGCCCGTCAACTTGACAGTTGGAATCTAACTATCAAATTAGTATTGTTAGTTAGTAGTTATTTGCCTATTATTTCTGTAGATAAATTGTTTAAATAAAATCACATTAAATTCATTATTTTTAAAACCTTAAAAAAAGACAGCTTTTTTGGACAGTGGTATCAGTCCGAGAAAAATTATATACATTATATTTCACTGAGAGACTGCATAGCCAATTGGCCCTCTCTCTCCAAAAGGTTGCTGACCCCTGGTTTAAAATATCAAAACATGAAAGTTTTTGGACTCTTTTTCTTTCTTCTAGAGCACGTGTTCAAGATGACATCTATTTAGTTTGGTGCATTTCAAACAAATTTTTCCATTCACATCTTTATAAACCGACAGAGGTATGACTCTGACCTCCTTCCTGATGGTTTCCTTCAGTTTTCAGGGGTAGACTTTTTTGTTAGTCAGCCTTGTAACCCTTCCTTTCCTATTGGGCTCTTGAAAGGCTTACTTTTTGGCTAGAATGTTTGAATTCCGGGAGATTGAACGCTGGTGGTTCGGGCTTTTTCAAGCTTGGTTTGTCTTGAAGTGATTCTACCTTCCTCTCCCTTTTTATTATTATGATTAGCTCTTTACATCAAGTGGCTATATGCGTTGTCTGGAGCGACTTCCATAAAAAAAAGTTCCAGGATGGTCCTTCTTCCGCCTGTTTTGCCATTGCAATGATAAACTGTACACTTGTAGGGTTTGTTATATTTGGTAGATTTGACAAAATCAAACTGAGTTTGCAATAAATCAAATGGAGATTAAAAAGTAAATTAATATGTAATGTTATAAAAAAAAAATCTTGTTTTATACCATTATTATTATTATTATTATTATTATTATTATTATTATTATTATTATTATTATTATCATTATTATTATGATTTACTCCCTAGGAGTTATCACACAGGTCATTATCAGTGATTGCTCACTGACAATAACCGGTGGTTTTCCTTGGAGCGTAACTGACGACAAATCTCACCAGATTTCCAACAGTCTCCAACTCTTTCGATAACAATTGCAAATCATTCTGTATTATTATAACAGCCGTTTACCATTAATCTTTCGCTGGCAACGGTCGTTTGTCTTCTCTGGAATTTGAGTGGTAATAAGCCTCCCTAAGGTTCTAGTACTTTCAACATCCTTCCAATGGAGGTCTGGCTAGTGCTCTCTCTTGGTCTTTTCATTTTCCTTGACCCTCCACAAAAATTATGTACGGTACCATCCGAGGCTGATGCCAACACATGTGTGTGAGTATTTTTTTTTTTTTTTGAAAAAGGGGGGGGGGGGATCTCAGTAATTGAGATTTTTGGCAGTTTCAGTTCCCTTGGGTTCGTGTGATGTTGTTTTGATGCTTTTGTTTTATTTCTATTTCAACTTACCTGTGGCTGTTTAACGTTCGTTGGTTATGTGGGTTGATTTTCACATTCAAGTACTTTTCTTAAGATTTAAAGATTTATGTTTTCAGTCTTAACTTTGATTCCAATTTCTTCAAGTTTTTTTCCAGTTTTTTTGGGGGCGGATTGTTCTTAGTGCTCCTACAATTATCGGTATTATAGTGATTTTCTTCATGTTCCATATTCCTTTTAGTTCTCTGGCAAGTTCTGCGTATTTGCTTGGTTTTTCTGCCTCTTTGATGTTTACCCTGTGAACTGCCAGTGAAATCTACGATTCAGCAGGTTTTTGTTCCTTCTTGTTGACTATTATCATGTCCCGTCTCTTTGTTTAGATGAGTCTGTCTGTATTATCAACTCACTAGGAATTCTCACACAGGTCATCACTAGTGATTGGAGTTCGAGTAACAAAAAGTCTTCCCAGATTTTTAGTATTCTCCACCTCTTTCGATAACCATTGCAAATGATCTTGCGTTATCACAACAGCCACTTACCATTGATTTCTCGCTGGTAACGACCATTGGTCTTTACTGGGCAATAAGCCTCCCCAGGGTCCCAGTACTCTCCACATCTTTCCAGTGGAGGTCTGGTTAGTGCTTTCCCTCCTTGGTCTTTTCATCCTCCTGGACCCTTTACAACTATTTTGTGTAGTATCAGCCGAGGCTGGTGCCATCACATTGTGTTTTTTTAGGGATGAGGGGTGAGGGGTGAGGGATGAGGGGTGATGGGTAAGGGGGCAGTTTATAAAATTTATTGCAGTTTCAGTTCCCTCAGATTCATGTGGCGTTCCTCCGTCCTTTTGTTTTATTTCAGTTGCAGTTTTCATGTGGCTGGTTGGCATTCGTAGTTTATGTAAGTTGGTTTCTGCATTCAAGGATTTTCTTTAAGGTTTCAGCTGTTCTCATCATTGCTGCCCATTGTATTGTCTAAGTATTCCTTTTGATTCCAATTTCTCCTAGTCTTTTTTCCAGGTTTTTCGGGACTGTTTCTAGTGCTCCTACGATTATTGGTATTACATTGACTTTCTTCATGTTCCATATTTCTTTCAGTTCTCTGGCAATTTTCGTGTATTTTTCGTTTATCCATCTCCTTGATGTTTATATCCAGTCTCCTTGCTTGGATGAGTTTGTCTGTTTTAACCTCCATGTCCCAAAGGATTTTGTGATGTTCGTTTTCAAGTATTGTCTCCGGGTTGCGTCCCTACTATCTGTCTGCATGTACAAAATGCAGTCGCTTATATAGTTCCCAGTACTGCTTTCCCATGCAGTCATGTCAGTTTTTGTATTCTTTTAGGGCTAGTTTGCTGCATTCACTTATTATGTGATTTACCGTTTCGTCTCTTTGCCCACAGAGTATACATTTGCTGTTTTCCTGGTATCACTATAATTTTTATTATTATTATTATTATTATTATTATTATTATTATTATTATTATTATTATTATTATTATTATTTCTTGCTTGCAGCAAGTGTTAGTGTTCTCAGGAATTTGAGTGTCAATAAGCCTCCATATGTTTCCAGTACTCGCTGCACCTTTCCAGTAGAGTTCTGGTAGTGCTCTCCCTCCTTGGTCTTTCCATCCTCCTTCACCCTTCACGACTATTTTGTATGGTACCAGGTAAGGCTGGTGCCACCACTTATTATTATTATTATTACTATTATAATTATTACTATAATTATTATTATTATTATTATTATTATTATTATTATTATTATCATCAAAGAGTCAGAATCTTCCAGCTGCGTATCATCTTATTGGTCAATGGTCTCTTCTTTGGCTTCATAATTATTTCCCATTGAAAAAATTCTATCTTTTTTCTTCTCTGCCAATTCCATTTGGCCATATTTAATACAAATTCACTTGGCAGACTTTCGCAATTTTTTCCTTTATTAAAAATGTTTCTGTCGAAATTCTTTGGAAAAAATTTGTTTTCTTTTTTCCTTTATTTTTTCACAAATATCTGATGCAAATGGAAACTAACTTGAACCATCTTCAGCTGACTTTTTCTTTTGCAAAAATGTTCTTTTGATGTTATGTCATAAACAACTACTACTACTAAAAACTACTATTACTACTACTACAATCACGATTATATCAACTACAATCACTTGTCTTAAATATGACATTAAACTAAGTCTGGTGTTATTTTTATCCATTAAATATAAATGTTAAAATATATATGTATATATAATATATATTCTTTGCCACCACTGACTTCTCACAGCCTGGACTTTCCCCCAGCGATCATAGTAGCCACGGCTACTACTTTCCTTCATCTCTTCATCATGCCAATCCCAAATTTCGATGTACTTTCATGACATTTTTCTTAAAATTATCATCCCGAGGATGTCTTACAATGAAGACGAAACGTTGATAAATATATAAAAAATATCTGTTGGTTTTTCCTTTTTCATTTCCCATATATATATATATATATATATATATATATATATATATATATATATATATATATATATATATATATATATATATGGTTTAAATTGCGGTTGGAAACACATCCGAGTAAACAAAACCACGGTCGAAATAAGTTATAATGTGTACAACCCGAATGTATATCTAGTTTATTTCAACCTAAAAACTTATTCATGTTCTGTTTAACCGGACATAGCGCTCTCTGATTCGAATTCCTATCGAAACTATTCGAACCTGAACACTATATATATATGTGTGTATGTATATCTATGAATATATATGTATATATATATGTATATATATGTATATCTATGAATATATATGTATATATATGTATATATATATGTATATCTATGAATATATATATGTATATATATATGTATATCTATGAATATATATATATGTATATCTATGAATATATATATGTATATATATGTATATCTATGAATATATATGTATATATATGTATATATATATGTATATATATGTATATCTATGAATATATATATGTATATCTATGAATATATATGTATATATATATATATATATATATATATGTATATCTATAAATATATATATGTACATATATGTATATATATACATATATATATATATACATATGTATATATATATGCATATGTATATATATATGCATATGTATATATATATACATATGTATATATATATATGTATATAAATGTATATCTATGAATGTATATATGTATACATATGTATATATATATATGTATGTACATATATGTATGTATATATATATATGCATATATATATATATATATGTATAAATATATATGTATATATATGTATAAATATATATGTGTATGTATAGAATATATATATGTATAAATATATATATATATATGGGAAGAAAAGGATGAAAGTAATCCGACGTGATGGGAAAATGAAAAGGGAAAACCAAAAAATGGATGTTTTTTATGTGTACATCAACGTTTCGTCTTTATTCATAAGACTTCATCAGGATTATAAAATAGAGAAAGAATGTCATGCAAGCACAGATACATGTAGGGTAGACATATTGGGAAAAATAGAATGAAATAGTGGCCAACTACTGGGTTGACGTCCGTATTTGTTGGAGAAATAGAAATGAATTTAGAAAAGAATGAGTGGGGAAAAAAAATGGAAGGATGGGGTGAGCCAGGACTACTGTAGCTGATGGTAAGAGAAAGAGGTGGGGGATGAGCAGGGGTAAAGTGGATGGCAGAGAGGGAGGTGAGGAAGAGGGGGGGTGTTTGACCAGATGCCTGCGGTTCAAGATTGAAGGGGAAAAAGTAGGTTGGAATGTTTGTGTATGGGGGGTGTATGCAGGGAAAGGAGGATGGGTAGAGAGGAAGGGGGGGCTGTGATTTTGGTGGATGGGCGAAAGTTATGGTCTTAGAGAGCGTTTTGAGAAAATGAGGGAATTTAAGAAGGGGTATGGGAGAAAATAGTTGAGTGGGGGGAGGGAGGATTTGTTGTGATAGGGTGTGAAATATTTGAAATATTTGGAAAATGATAGCAATGAGTGAGGGATTGGGGGGGTGGAGGAGGGCGGTGATTGAAAGGGTGGGTATGGAATATTTGAGATATTTGGAACATGAGAAAGTTTATTTGGACTGCAGTGTTAAAAGTGTGAGGAAAAAGTAAGGAGAAGATGAAGATTCAATGAGAAAAGAAAGGGAAAAGTAAAAGGGAGAGTGTTATAGAGGTTGGAGATGAAAAAAGTTTAACCATGATCAGGCAAGAGTCTTTGTTCTGTGAGGATGATCTTGCTTATTAAGGGTGATAGGTTAAAGAAACCATTACGTTGCTTGATGGTGGTGGAGGCGGTGATGAGGGCAGTTTCTAATAATTTTCGCCGAGATTTGTTGTGGATATATTTAGTGATTTTGGCTTGTTCAAATTTGAACGCATGACCATGTTCTAGTGCATGGGAGAAAAGTGCACTGAGAGGGTACACCGCAAAAGCACTCACAAAAATGACTACATACATTTCTACTCCCACCACCATAGCAAGATCAAAACAGGTATAATTATAGGCTTCTTCCTACGCGCCCTTAGAATATGTAGCCCCCCTCACATAGATGAAGAAATAAAGTACATTTTTAACTCCCTAAAAACATTGCAATACCCCACACATTTTATATTAAATGCCAAGAAAAAAGCCTTCCAAATATTCTCCAGAAACACCACACAAAAAAATCAAACTCCTAACACCTCTCTAATAGACAGACCCCTTCTCCTACCCACGCACTCCAATAACACATCCATATGCAACACGCTCAACAAACTAGGCATTCCTACAGTACAAACCACATCGCAATCCATAAAACAAACTTTAAACACATCCAGACATTTCCTAAAAACACCCACATCTCATGCCGGCTTATATACTGTCCCTTGCAATGACTGCCATCAATTTTACGTGGGAGAAACACAACGTGAAATAAAGAAACGATTAAATGAACACAAAAGGGACATAAAAAACAACAACCCTCTCAGTGCACTTTTCTCCCATGCACTAGAACATGGTCATGCGTTCAAATTTGAACAAGCCAAAATCACTAAATATATCCACAACAAATCTCGACGAAGATTATTAGAAACTGCCCTCATCACCGCCTCCACCACCATCAAGCAACGTAATGGTTTCTTTAACCTATCACCCTTAATAAGCAAGATCATCCTCACAGAACAAAGACTCTTGCCTGATCATGGTTAAACTTTTTTCATCTCCAACCTCTATAACACTCTCCCTTTTACTTTTCCCTTTCTTTTCTCATTGAATCTTCATCTTCTCCTTACTTTTTCCTCACACTTTTAACACTGCAGTCCAAATAAACTTTCTCATGTTCCAAATATCTCAAATATTCCATACCCACCCTTTCAATCACCGCCCTCCTCCACCCCCCCCCCCCAATCCCTCACTCATTGCTATCATTTTCCAAATATTTCAAATATTTCACACCCTATCACAACAAATCCTCCCTCCCCCCACTCAACTATTTTCTCCCATACCCCTTCTTAAATTCCCTCATTTTCTCAAAACGCTCTCTAAGACCATAACTTTCGCCCATCCACCAAAATCACAGCCCCCCCCCCGCTTCCTCTCTACCCATCCTCCTTTCCCTGCATACACCCCCATACACAAACATTCCAACCTACTTTTTCCCCTTCAATCTTGAACCGCAGCCATCTGGTCAAACACCCCCCCCCTCTTCTTCACCTCCCTCTCTGCCATCCACTTTACCCCTGCTCATCCCCCACCTCTTTCTCTTACCACCAGCCACAGTAGTCCTGGCTCACCCCATCCTTCCATTTTTTCCCCCACTCATTCTTTTCTAAATTCATTTCTATTTCTCCAACAAATACGGACGTCAACCCAGTAGTTGGCCACTATTTCATTCTATTTTTCCCAATATGTCTACCCTACATGTATCTGTGCTTGCATGACATTCTTTCTCTATTTTATCATCCTGATGAAGTCTTATGAATAAAGACGAAACGTTGATGTACACATAAAAAACATCCATTTTTTGGTTTTCCCTTTTCATTTTCCCATATATATATATAAATATATATGTGTATATATAAATATATATATGTAAATATAAATATATATATATATGTATAAATATATATGTATATATATGTATAAATATATGTATATATATGAACATATATATATGCATATATATGTATATATATGTACATATATATATACATATATATATGTATATATATATATGCATATATATATATGTATATATGTATATATATGCATATATATATGTATATATATGTACATATATATATGCATATATATATGTACATATATGTACATGTATATATGCATATATATGTGTATATATGTACATATATATGCATATATATATGTACATATATGTACATGTATATATGCATATATATATGTATATATGTACATATATATATGCATATATATGCATATATATATATGTATATATATATATATGTATAAGCATATATATATACATATATATATGTACATATATATGCATATATATATACATATATATATGCATATATATATATATATATATATATATGTACATGTATATATGCATATATATTTGCATATATATATGTACATGTATATATATACATATATATATTATGTACATGTATATATACATATATATACATATATTATGTACATGTATATATACATATATACATATATATATACATACATATATATACATATATATACATATATATGTACATATATATGCATATATATATATGTATATCTGTATATCTATATATATGTATACATATATGCACATATATATGTATATATATGTACATATATACACATATATATGCATATATATATATATATGTATATCTGTATATCTATATATATGTATACATATATGCATATATATATATGTATATATACGTACATATATACACACATATATATACACAGATATATGCATATATATATATACACAGATATATGCATATATATATACACATATATATATATGTATATGTATGTACATATATATGCATATATATACACATATATATATGTATATGTATGTACATATATATGCATATATATATACATATATATATGTGTATGTATGTACATATATATATGCATATATATACACATATATTTAAATATATATATACATATATATATATATGTGTACATATATATATGCATATATATATATATACACATATATATATATATGTAAATATATATATATGCATATATATATGTACATATATATATGCATATATATATGCATATATCAATGTGTATATATATATTCACATATATATGTACACATATATATATGTACATATATATATGCATATATATATTCACATATATGTACACATATATATATGTACATATATATGCATATATAAATATGTACATATATATATACTGAAAATTTAGGTGTATAAACTTTTACAACCTCAGAGTCCTTATCCTTTAGGCAAAGAAGATTAAAAAGGACCCATCTGGAAGACTGGACACCCCCGGTTTCATTGCTCGCCCAAACAGCTACGGCAAGACTAGTGGTGGTTTCCATATTGCATATTTGAAATTCCTTCCATGTCGACATTTGGAGACTAATTCACTTCTAGAATTTATCAGATTTAAATGTTTAGGTGCAGTAGCTATCGTTACGGCTTCAGAATTGCATAGACAAGATCTGGATCCTGGGCTGTAGGAGTTTGATTTTTTTAGGATGGGCCATTTTATATTGTGTGGAATATTATTTGATCTTAAATTTTTAACTAAAGTGGTCAGGGATGTTTTGTTGTTACCGACATCGCTATTGAAGGAGTAATTATGCATGGAGATGCGGGATTTAATTAAATTTGCTGTGGCCCCAATATATGTGTGTACCCTAGGATTTACTCTTGTTCCCGCGCCATTTATATTCCTATTCACTGGTCTATTTCTATTTACTGTATTTTCATGATGTGGATTAGGTTGGTTGATTGATTGTATATTATTGTTATCGTTACCTTCCATTGGGAACTCATTATCGGTTTGCTGAGGTAGAGGATGGATATTAGAATTGCTAGGTCTAGAGTTATGGTGCAAATTAGTTGTAGTGCTCAATTGTGGAATTTGATTAGGGGCTGTATTTATGTGGTCTCTAGGATTCATTATAGAATTATTTTGTTCAGTTACAGTACAAGCATATACAATATCAGAATATGTGCATCTATTGTCCAGTGGGCAATCACTGGTGCGCCTGCAGTTACATGTATTTATAGGATTGGAATAATTAGAATAAGATTGGATATTTTTTATTTTTTTGCTATTTGCTGTGATTATTGTTTGGGCTATATTTGGCATAGTAGAGTATGAAATTTTAATTGAATTCTTATTAAGTATAGAGCTATATTTATGTGGGTATTTAAAGGAGTTTTCCAATATTTTAAAGAATTCCTTCGGGATATTGGTTTTAACGTTATTATTGAAAGGTGGGTTAAACCAAATATTATTTTTCCTTCAAAGGCGTGTATATAATTTTTATATATTTTCAAAGCGTAATTTTATTACCTGTAGTAGTATAACTGCAGTAATGGTCTATTGAAGAGAAGAACTATCTTTGAAAACTCATGAGCTAAGGACTTAAGGATACTTTGCTTGAACTTTGAATTCTAATAAAATTTGATTGACACCTTATTTTATTACTTCATTTTATATTATAATATTAATGCTCTATCCAGTATATTGAGCTTCAGTTTTTATCCGGATGTTTCACTAATTATAAAATATTAGTTGACGCTTATATCTTTTGTGGGATTGCTTCATATATATATATATATATATATATATATATATATATATATATATATATATATATATATATATATATATATATATTAATAAATATACATATATATATACGTATATATATATCTATATGTACATATACATATATATATATATACATATATATATATGTACATATACATATACATATATATGTACATATACATATATATATACATATATATATGTACATATACATATATATATACATATATATATGTACATATACATATATATATACATACATATATATATATATGTACATATACATATATATATATACATATATATATGTGTACATACATATATATATATACATATATATATATACATATATATATATACATATATATATGTACATATACATATATATATACACATATATATATGTACATATACATATACATATATATACATATATATATGTACATATACATATATATATATACATATATATGTGTACATATACATATATATATACATATATATGTACATATACATATATATATACATATATGTATGTACATATACATATATATATACATATAAATATATATATACATATATATATACATATACATATATATATACATATATATATAGATATATATATATATATACATATATATATACATATATATATATATATATATACGTATATATATGTACATATACATATATATATACATATATATGTATGTGTATATATATATTCACATATATATGTACACATATATATATATGTTACACCGGCCGTTCTTACACAGGAGAAACAACACCGGTTGTCACTATAAATAGTTCGAGTCACCAGAGACACAGAGAAGACAAAGCACAGTCTTGTAACTGTCTAGCCAAGTGGTAGTCACTTTCTTACTTTGTTAATACACTTGTTAAACTAACTTTCGACTTGACTTCCTTTATTTATTATTTACTGTTGGACAACTTCACCACAATATATGTGTACATATATATATATATATATATATATATATATATATATATATATATATATATATATATATATGTATATATATATACATATATATATATGTACATATATATATCGCCATATTGAAGATTCCGTTGGGATTAAACGTATCTGTATGTGGATAGAAATTAAATATTTATTATTAAATTATCATATATATATATATATATATATATATATATATATATATATATATATATATATATATATATATATAAAGATAGATATATATATGTAAAGAACAGTTTAGTTCATTAACTATAACACAAGGAGATCATATAACACCGTTTTGCTATAAAAAATAAAATATTACAAATCTCCAGGATATAACTAAATAATGCAGGTAAAATTGAGCTCAATGGTTAACACTTTAAGTCAAACAGAGCTCATATATTATAATTCAGTAGAATACAAAATTTATGATATAATTAATATTTTGTAATCATGCCCCGAAAAATTCAACACTAAAAATATTTATCCTTGGAAATTTCTGAAACATATGTATTGTTATTTTCGGGCATGTTTAAAAAATATTAATTATGTCAAATATTTTGTATACTACTCACTTATATATATATATATATATATATATATATATATATATATATATATATATATATATATATATATATATATATATATTAATTATTTAATTAAGTTCAAATATATTGATAACATGAATTTAAAATCAATATTTTTTCAAAAGTGCTCAATACAAAGTAGAGTAAATTAAATTATATAAACATTAGAAATAGTCTACGTGGATCAACCAAGGTTTCAACATTAATACGTCTTGTTGGGACTCTAAAGACTTTAGAGTACAGACGAGACATGTTAACGTCGAAACGTTGGTGTATCTGCATAGACTGTTTCTAATATATATATATATATATATATATATATATATATATATATATATATATATATATATATATATATATATGAAGAAGAATGGAAAGGAATTAGAGAAGCAAAAGCCAAATCATAATTCAATTCAATTGCTCAGAGCAAGGTATATTCCGCAAAAAAGGCAATTTATTCAAGTTAAATTTTCCTTAAGCCAGACTTTTCAAAGATCAAAATCTTATCATCAGAGGAAGTCGCTGGGATAGATAAGTTGGCAAAGGCCAAGATTTAAAATTTGAAAAAATAAAATAAAAGTTGTATATATATATATATATATATATATATATATAAAGATAAATGAAAGAAGAGGGATAAACATGTATGAATGACAAATCTGTTTCAACTTCGATTGTTCAATGCAAGGTGTACTCGGTAAAAACATGTTTATTATTCTTTCCTTAAGTCAAGGCTTTTCAAAGATTAAATCTTATCATCAGAGGAATTACATAGATGGATAAGTTGGTAGTGGAAAAGCCAAAATTCAAAATTTGTAAAAATATTTAGTAATGGAGAGTGAGAGTGTGAGTGTAAAAAAAATATGGTGTCTGTGCAGTTGGTGAATGTCCGTTGATAAAGGTGTCCGGTGAAAGGAGATTTAAAGATGGGAAAAAAGGTTTTTCATATTTATATATATATATATAAGAGAGAGAGAGAGAGAGGGGGGGTGGAGAAGGAGCCGGACTTTCTATCAAATATAGAGTCTGGCAATGAAATGAAAGTTATTTGTTTTGAAACCCAAAAATGAATATCCCTGACTGAAAGAAATTCACCAAAAATCAGAAAAATATCTAATCTTTACGAATTTTTCAGTATTTATGGATGAATAAATGAATGTTTATATAAAATATTCATTTTGTTAAAATAGCAAAACCGTAGGTTTTTAGGTTACTTAAAAGTACTTTACCCCCTTTTATTTTGAAGACGAAATACGCTATTATACCCATAGTCGAAACTTAGTGACTATTCTTATAAGGAGATAACACTATCAGTTAAATATTATTATTAATTTGTGTTCCTATATCAAAGTAAAACAGTAGTTGTGCCCACAAGCGTAAATATGTGTTTGGTAAAATCCTGAACTATTTATGTAATATGAATTCTAGGAAACAGGGTGAGTAAAATGGGCACATTATTTTGTAAAAATTACCATTTAGAGGAGTGCCACCGAAACCGTACTACCCCCCCCCCCCTAAAAAACAACAACAACAGCAAAAACTAGTACTATGTTTATTGCTTATATTCGTCCTGGGACTGGTATTTCACTAACACACACATAAAAGCCTAACTGAACAGTGATAAAATTGAAATCTTGTTATAGTTTTATCTTAATAATTTCTTTTTTAAGTTGGGACCTATTCAAATCACCATCCCGAAAAAAAAACAGAAAAAAACTGATAAACAAATATAAAGAGATGTTGGTTTGCAAAAAAAAATCAATAAATTGAAATTACATAGTAATCAAAATTATTAGTAGGAAAAAATACAAAATAAATTCAATCCTCATCAAAAAAGATGACAGGAAATAAAACAAAAATATTAACGTACAACACAAATACAAATAAACAAATAAGTAAATCAAATTATTAATAGAAACTTACCGTCGAAAGGCTTAAAACATTTTCTAATTTAGCAGGAACACAAGATTTAAATTCATTAATTTTAAGAAATAACCTTTTTCAATTAAGTTAAATTTACAGTTATTTAGATGTACTTTTTAGTTGTAAGCTTTCACTAATTTGCAACAAACGCAGCGATTGGGCAAAACAATAATAAATTAATCAACATAAGCCAATTAAAACGTGTCTGACAAAAAAGCATATCCAGAACCGGTGCATACAAAAATGTGTCTTATTAAATAAACTCCGGATTTTAATGAGTGACAGTGGGAGGACTTCGACAGTGGTGGGGTAATGTCCTCCCCAACCTCTAAATATGACTCATCAAAAATAAAATCTTTATTAGGATTAAATATTATAATATTAACATGTATTGAAAATACAATGATTTTTAAGAACATGGTTGGTGATGTACTTAGTGTTGATCACAAAAAGCGTTGAAAATTATCCTCCACAAAACTTTTGTTTCAAATAAACCTTCATGGGTATTTCCATGCATGCAGCTGGCCAGCTATCTGGACAGGGATCCACCAGTGTTGATGATGCTGGCCAACCTGCACGCATATAAAAAAGAACTGATGAAGAAAAATAAAAACTTTGTATTATTATTAATCACAACAAAATAAAAACAGAAAAGAGATTAGGTCTACTTTATATATTATATTATGAGATATAGGGTGAACCTAAAGTCATGATACCATCTCTTGAAAATTGACACTACTTTTTCCGGGGTCTTATAACATTGTTACGGCAGCATTGGGTGGGCCCTGATCTACTACACAACATTGAATAAAGAGTGTGGCGGAGACTTACCCCACCAAAGCAAGAGAAGGTGAATTGTTTTTATATGTGTTTGTAGACATGGTAAACTTGTGAGGCGAGCATCAGCGAAGCTATGATGAAATGACACAGTGCATGTGTCATTGGCTAAAACGAGGCTAACTTAAATGCAAGATATTCTGTTTCTCACTCGAGACTGTGGAAGGGATGAAAAGAAGTGGCTTCTGGTTGAGCAGCAGTTTCGTCTCTGGCACTGGTGCAGACTAGACCTATGGTTCGGAGAAAGAAAGATAAAAAGGAAAAAAGAAAGAGAAAAGGAAAAAGGAAAGAGAAGTATACAGAGGATGAGAGAGCTCTTTTTTATTGCAGTTTACAAATTGGCCACCAGGAGGAGTAGATTCCAGTTACAAAAGTTTTTGTTTTTTTGTTCTGCTGTTTTGGCAAGTTACATTGAATTTAAAACTTTTATCCGATTTGTGTTATTGCCATTTTCAGATTTTTAAAATAATATTTATGACAAAATTGTCTTTTTGATGTAATTCCAGCTGTTCGTATGCCCCATAAATTTCTTCCTGGAATTGTAAAAGAAAGCAAGGCTGAAAGATGTGCAGAAGAATACGGCAGCGAAGACTCCAGCCTGACTGCTTCCACCCTTCTAAAATACATGCCATGTCCCCCTACTCCGAAGGCATCCCTGCTACCCCCGATCTATTCAAGCAGACCTCAGAAACAGTCTAAGAAAAAATGGGCAAGCCACAATAAACCAGGAATACGCCATTATTCAGAGACGAAACTTGTTCCAACTGCTGATTTGCTACTGCCGAACTTCTGTAATGCTTCAAGCGGAAATGATTTTAATTAAATAATGTTTTTAAGGCACATCAATTTTTTTTTGTTTTATTGAGGGAGGGGGGGGGGTCCATTTGTTTACAAGATTGTGTATCTATTATTATATTGAAGCTGAGTGATGAACGTGTGTTCCCCTAAGGCTTTTTGCTATATATTTTAATTACACAAAATGTATGCTAAAATATTCCTCAGTTTTGGAGATTGAGTTATGTTTGAAAAAAAAAATCAATTTTAATTATTCTGATTAGTCGTAATTTGCAATTATCTCACTAAGTGACCCATCTCTTGCTAAGTGTCTGTCCACTACTCTCTCCCTCTCTCATTGTATCTTATTTTAATTAAATAATGTTTTAAGGTGCATCAATCTTTTTAGGGGGGGGGGGCTGCATTTGTTTACAAGCGTGTGTATCTATTATTATACTAAGTGTGAGTTAATCAACATTTGTTTCCCTAGGGCTTTTTTCCTATATATTTTAATCACACAAAATACATGTGAAAATATTCCTTAGTTTGAGGAATAGGAGGTGACGGTGGTTAAATTGATACTGACACGGACTGACGACCTGGGTGTACCAAGTTCGAATCTAGTCGGTTCTTAGGGAGGGGGGGGGGGTGTTGGTAACCATTAAGTGGTCCATTCTGCAAGAATACCAACAACAGAATGAAGCCGCTCAACAAAGTTGTACCGTGTTGAATCATACGAATTTACTTTTTTTTTTAATTTGTTTTGGAGACTGAGTTATTATTGAAAAAGAAACTCTTTTTTAATTGTTCTAATTGATCGTAAATTGCCTTTATCTTACAAAGTGACCATCTCTTATGAAGTGTCTGTCTATCACTCTCTTTCTCTCCTTATTGCATCTTGTTTTAATTAAATAATGTTTTTGTTGTTTTTTGTTAGGGAGGGGAGGTCTCAGTTTGTTTACAAGCATCTATTATTATACTGAAGCTGAGTTAATTATTATTATTAGAAATTATGTTTTAAAGCACAAATTTATTGAATCAAATTGTCCTATTTCAGTCACATAAATTATTTAAAGTGAAATAAGTTTCGGCATTACTCATAATGAACTCATTTTTTTTTACTTAAACCATGTTTTAGTAAAAAAACAAAAGAAAACATTAAAAATCATAAGTTATATCAATTTTCATTGAACACGTGAAACGCCAAAATAAAAATTAGATCGGAAAAATATAGTCGCCATCTAAACTAGTCAAGTAAGAGGCTAGCTAAGGAAGAATGATTACTCACGGTTATAAACATGTCATTTTTTATTTTAAAAAAATGAAAGGAAGTGATCGTTCTTCTTTAGCTTGCATTCTTCTCTTTGTTTATAAAGATGGCGACTATATTTTTAAGCCCACTTTACATTTCAGCATTTTACGTGTACAATAATACTTGCCATACCATACTCGTAGGCATTAACTTCTACTTCTATGGGGTAATACTCCCAGGTATTACCTCATCTATCTTGGAGGGGGTATTTCCGACCAGGCATAACCACGTCCTTTTTTTTGTGGGGGAGGAATACTTCGACGCTGTACCTTCTCCTTTGGGGGTTTGCATAGTATATTTTCATTCCTCATAATGCAAGACATTACCTTCTCTTTTTTTTGGGGGGGAAGGGGGGGGGGCAGTATAATATATGTTCGTCCCTCACGATATCATCGTCCCAGGATTACTTTCTCCCTCTTTTAGGGGGTCGGGGTAGTTTACTATCTATTCTGTTTCGTGATATCATCCTCCCAGACCTTAACTCCTCTTTGGGTGGAGGGGGGGGGGCGGAGTGTTTGTTGGTCATAATATAATCCTCTTAGTCATTAACTCTTCATGTGGTATTCGGGGGGGGGGGGGTCAATGCATGTAGTTTGTTCATTATGGTATCATGCTCCCGACCTAGCAAAAATATGTGACTGGAGGGAGAATATATTTGCTGCTGCTAATAATAATAATAATAATAATAATAACAACAAAAATAATCCTTGGGGAGGCTTGTTGCCACCCAAATCCCAGAGAAGACCAATTGTCCTTATCAGCGAGAAATCAATGGTAAGAGACTGTTGCGATACCGCATCGTTATCGAAAAGAGGTGAAGAACACTGGAAGTCTGGGGAGACTTGTTGTCACTCAGACTCCAGGAAATACCACTGGTTGTTGTCGGTGAGCAATCACTGACGATGATCTGTGTGAGAACTCCTAGTGAGTACAAATAATAATAATAATAATAATAATAACAACAAGAACAAGAACAAGAACAAAAATAATAATAATAACAATAATAATAACAACAATAATAATAATAACAATAACAACAATAATTACAATAATAAAAATAATAATAATTTATGGATACACAAATGCTTGGAGATTTTCGGAATAGCCCCACATTCAAACAGCTTTAAAGAATAGCATGGAGAATTGGGAAACCAATTTAACTTCAGGAGGTGTTGCATTTAGTAAATTAAAGATCAGGAGAGGGATTTTCCAGGGCGACATCTTTCCCCTTTGGCTTTTGTTATTAGTTTGATCCCAATGACAATTCTCTTACATAATGTGAAGGCATGATATGAACTTGGGAAAGGGCTTCCTACAGTCAACCACTTACTATTCATGGATGACCTTAAGGTTTTTGGAAAGAATGAAAACCAACTTGATACCCTAATGAATACAGTTAGATTATTTAGTGACGACATATGAATGGAATTTGGCATCACCAAATGTGCTATTCTTGTTATAAAAGAGGTAAACTTGTTCACTCAGATGGCCTTGAATTCCTAACAACAGATCTGATAAAGAATGTTGACAGTGAAAAGGCTACAAATACTTGGGAATTCTGGAGGCGGATAAGATTAAAAACAAGGAAATAAAAACCAGGTCACAGCTGAGTACAACAGAAGAGTAAGGATTATTCTTAAATCACACCTCCACAGTCGAAATACAATCTATGCTATCAATGCCAGAGCAATAGCTATCATTCGATATACTGTTGGTATATTTGATTGGAATGTAGGTGAATTAAAATGTTTTGACACCAAAACACGGAAAATGCTTACAATTTATGGAGCTTTTGCAAAGAAAGGAGATGCAGATCGATTGTATCTACCTAGAAAGGAAAGTGGTCGAGGTTTACTTAGTGTTGAAAATATCGTGAATATAGAAGGTTGTCTATATAAATATATTTCTGAAAGTAATGAGATTCTTCTTCGTGAAGTGAAAAGAGAGGAAATACTAAGAACTGGGGTGAAAAAGAATCAAAGGTTGCAATAAAGAGGGTTAATATTATTTGGAAAGAAACTACACACTTTAAGAATACTGCATTTAGAGATAATGGCAGTTGGAGTTGGTTGGTCAGGGGTGATCTCAAAAGATCTACTGAGAGTACCTTAATGGAAGCCTAGGAACAAGCCACTCGCACTAGGGCCATCAAACATTACATTGACAAAACTGCATAATCACCGATGTGCAGATTGTGTAATGAAAGGGAAGAAACTTTGGTGCATATTGCATGTGCATGCACAATGCACAATGCTAGCACAACATCAATATAAAAAAAATGGAGACACGACAAAGTCGTTAAGGTACTACCCTGGAATATATACAAACTTTATGAATTGGACCACAATGAGAAGTGGTAGAAGCATAAGCCAGAAGTGTCAAACTTCTTTGGGACATGCATATACAAACTGATAAGGTTCTTGAACATTCCAAACCCGACTTAATCTTTCTAAACAAAAACAAGAGAATTTGCTTAATCATTGATATAGCCTGTCCCTTCGATACCAGAGTACATGAGAAATAAATAAATAAATAACAAGACCTAAAATGGGAATTAGTTAGACTATGGAAATGTAAAGAAGTAACGGTGATTCCCATTGTAATTGGAACGCTTGGAACCATGATGAAAGTTACCATAAATGGCTTAAACATATTGACGAGACAACTTCTTTTCCAATTCTACAAAAGGTCTGCCTGTCAAGAATGGTGAAAGTGTTAAAGTACAGCTTGAATGTCTAAAGTCAAGGGAATTGACTTGATGTTCAAAAAGAAAAATCTAACTAAAACATCCAAAAGTTGATACTATGAAATAATAACAATAACAACAATAACAAAAATAATAAAAATAAAAACAATAAAAATAACAACAATAACAACAACAACAGCAATAATAACAATCATAATAATAACAATAACAACAACAATAATAACAATCATAATGATAACAATAACAACAACAACAACAATAATAATAATAATAATAATAATAATAATAATAATAATAATAATAACTGTATCTCTTACGAAACCATAATTATAATGAATATTTCTGTTTATTTTCTTTATTTTCATCTTGTTCTCACACCTCTACTTCTCGTTAATTAAGGCAATCAGAGTCGTACAGTTAACCCAATATCATGAAATTTTAAAAGGTCCGACTCTGTCTTAAAAAAATCTTCTTCCTCTAGTAATAATTTATATATTGTTTATAATATATGCATAGTATATATGTGATTCCATTGGAGCACAAGGAGAAGCTGGTGTGATTGCAAGAGTTAAGAGTGGATGGAGTCCTTCCATTGAACCTGCTCTGACCAACTTACTACACTTGTACCCCCTCGACGTAACTACCCCCGACAAACCCGTCTAACAGCAAAAACCATACCCCTTCACTGTTGAGGTCCCCAGATACCAGAAAGCTTTCTACTTTAAGAGCATCCTCCTCGGGCCGCTTGACTTTAGAATTCCTCACTGCTCCTTGTTTCCTGGACTGTACCAACATGCAGAAATGTAAATGTAATGTGAAAAAACATCTTGTTTCCCAACTCCCCGCTTAGGGCGCCCTCTATAAATCTGGACCCTAGTCATAGTAGCTTTGTTTGGTGTGAATAAAAGTTTAAAAAATAAAGTAAAAAAATAAAATACTTCACCTGCTTTCTGCAAACAATTCCTCTACAAAATCAAATCTTTCTACCAAACAGAATAGTTACAAAAAATGATAATACATATTTTTTAATTTTTCATCAGTATTAAATGACCCATTGAGGTTGTAAAACAAACGAAACACGGCTAAACTTTATCAAACACTAGATGTATTTATGTATTTATTTGCAGTTTGTATTGTTTTTCTTTTTAAAACTATGCCGAGTTATTTTTTCCAGAATATTATTTGTTTTGTTTTGTTTTTTCAATCAAATTGACGTAACTTTGTATGGACGAATACAAAGTTACATCCCTTTTTTAAGATGGCGGCCATTTGAAAATAATTCCAATCCGGAAAAAGTATTTTCTGGAAGGGATTAAATTAAATTACATTGTATTCTTCTTAACAAAATGCTGTAACGATCCAGATGGAATATGTAATTGATGAAATCGATTGTAATTTCAATTTTTTTCTGGAAAATTACATGGAATGATAATGTTCGAAAAAGAGTTGATAGAATAAAATATTAAATTTTCAACTTAAATGCTATTTAGTTCTGACTTTGAAGAAGAAGATATGCTAGGTTGAGTACTTGTCTATACCAGGTTTCTCCAATTTTCCTGTCATTAAGGTCTTGAAAATTCTTAAGATAAATAGCTATTGTGTAGCAACAAGAGTAATGATGATGTGTATTAATTGTTAAGTATTTTTATTAGACATTTTTTTTACCATCAAATTTAAGCATAAAGTAAATTTTAGATAAATAAGAAAAACACTATTGATTTGTTCTAAAGTCAGGGTCCAGTGTTTAGTTTGAAAATCTATCAGTGTCACAACGAAGTGCATGTTAATCCTAATTCTCTTTTGCTAAAACAAACCTCCTCGAACGCCAAATCATAATTTGCATCAGTTTCATTCCCTGCATTGAATAAGAGCAGCATTTAAAAGCTGATATACAGACAGACAATTTTTGCTTTTTTATATATAGATATGTAACTAGATATAAATATCAGTAGGTAAG
The DNA here is from genome assembly GCA_963556195.1 of Sepiola atlantica. Lineage (NCBI taxonomy): Eukaryota > Metazoa > Mollusca > Cephalopoda > Sepiida > Sepiolidae > Sepiola > Sepiola atlantica. Next base: position 170,845,229 of record OY744518.1, read on the forward strand.
AAGAACTGTTCTATTGGCACACACTTAAGTGCTTTTTGCGTCTTCAGCCATATTGTTGCCCTCTCACTCTGAAGCCCTGTGAAAACCACTCCTGACGACTCATTGCCGGTGTAGGGCAATGCACAGACTCTCCGCGATCACAACAAAAATCGATTACCTTTGACTGAACAACAGCTACAAAAACATTTCGAATAAGAATCTGCGTTTTGGGCTTGATTGTTCATTGAATTAATGGCAAAGTCATTTTGCCTTGCACAATGCCATGACTCATTTCTCTTTCTCCCCCCCTCCCTCTCTCTCTCTCTCTATCTATCTATCTATCTCTTTCCTCCCTTTCTTTCTCTCGATTTCTCTCTTCTTCTATCTTTCTCCTCTACACAATTTTCTCTCGCGTGCTCTCTCTCTCTCTCTCTCTCTCTCTCTCTCTCTGTCTTTTCCCTTTCTTTCTCTTAATTTCTCTCGATTTTTCGATTTCTCTTGATTTCTCTCTTTCCCTCTTTATTTCTCTCTCTTTCTCTCTTTCTTTCGATTTCTCTCTCTCTATTTCTCTCTCTCTCTCTCTCTTTCCCCTCTTACTTTCTCTCTCTCTCTCTCCCCTCTCTCTCTCCCCTCTCTCTCTCCCCCCCTCTCTCTGTAAACGGTTCAGAATTCTCACGAGAGATTTGTGCCTACAAGTAGCGCAATGACGGGCTCGACGCTGGTGTGACTGTAATGGTGATGCGGATTAACAGTGAATGGTGCGGAAGTGTGAGTGTGTGCACATTCAATTGTTCTAATCAATAACAAAATAAAACACACGCACAGGAATACTGTGTATTGATTTATGTTATTGATTCAATAATTTCACTAAATGTTTTCGGCTTTGCCCGATGATGTCAGCCTGGAGGGCATATGCAAACATGTTATCTCAACGAATTTAAAATTTGGGACTCTTCTCTGTCGCCAACTGTTTTAGATCAAAAGAAAGAAACATATCCCCCTTCTTCTCCACTTGGGTGATCATCAAACCAGATAAGTTATAGTTTGATTCGGTTTAGGTTTTGGTTTAGTTTTGTTTAGATTTCATAAGGTTTGGTCTAATTTTCAATAATTTGGTTTAATTTATGCCATGTTTGATTTGCTTTTAGTTTTGCTTTTGTTTTGATTTAGTTTGGTTTTGCTTTTAGTTGGTTTAAACTAATAAATTACATATCATTTGGTTTGGTTTAGTTTGGTTTAGATTTCATAAGGTTTGGTCTAATTTTAAATAATTTGGTCTAATTAATGCCATATTTTATTTGCTATTTGTTTTTTGTTTTGATTTAATTTGGGTTTTTTTTTCAGTTTGTTTGGACTAATAAATGGCACATAATCTGGTTTAGATTAGTTTGCTTTTTTTGTGTTTGGTTTGGCTAATTAATGGTATATCATTTTTCTAAACCAGTTTGAGTTTGATTTGATTTTAGTTTGGTTTTGGGTTTTAACTTTGGTTTAGTTTGGTTTTGGTTTAATTTAATGTAATATCATATCGATGAGTTTAGATCAAATGGAAGAAAAATATTTCTCTCCTTCTCTTTTGGATGGCAATCCTGCCAAATCGGTTTTGATTTTGGTTAATTTGGGTTTGTGGTGATTTTGGTTCGGTTTTGTTTTGTTTTGTTTTGTTTTGTTTTGTTTTGGTTTGTTTTGGTTTGGTTTGGTTTTGATTACACATTTCTAATTAATGGCATATCAAACCTCAGCTATTTAATATCAAAACAAAATAGCTGATTCAAATTAGACACCTATTCTAAACGATTCATCATAGACAATTATTGTAAATGGGTTATCAAAATGGCAGCGTCTGTTTCCCTGGGTATTACATTGATACAGCGGATGCATACAGTCAGTGTATGTAATGTTCGGCTGAAAGAGCATTAATAGCTTATGAGTTTTTATGATCAGTGTGTGTATGTGTGTGCATGTTTGTATGTGTATGTATGTGTTCGTTTATGCCTGTCTTTTTGTTTTTCATATATATGCATGTGTGCATATGACTGTATGAGTATGTATGTGTGCATATGCATGTTTATGTGTCTGTTTTCGCCTGTGTGGGGGTGGGAAAGACTGCGGAAGGCAGTTCTATCTTTAATCAGAGAATGACATTTCGTCTAATGATGAAGTCTCAGACTCTTGAGAGCGTTTCCTTCAGGCTCTCTCTAAGGAGAAGAATGAAAGAATTCCTATAAATCCTACTTTAAATGAATCATTATTGAAACAACTTGTCTGCTATGCATGAAATCCTCCTCGTTGGTCGCAACTATTTGTTAATCTGCTAGATTGCGGGGTTTTACCTCTGACACCGAGAACAGCAACGCTCGGCATTGCATGCAAAATCGAGTAAGGTTTGCCGCAGAAGCAACATTGTCACTCTCATTCCATTGATTTGCAGTTCATCACCTGACATATCTTTGTTTGTCATATGCAGAGGTAGACACAACCAGAAGATGCCGGATCGTGATACCGATTCCTCCTAGGTTTTCACCAGAGCTCTGTTAGCCGGGTAGCTCTGATACTACCACATTGCTACGTCCCCTACAACGGGGAGAGAAGAGTTGGACTTTAGGGGAGTGATTCTGTTGTTGGAATTGGATTTTCTGATTGTTTCAGGAATTTACAGGAGAGACTATGTGAAGGTTGCCAACATCCATAGATGAAAGTTGTGTTATGGAACCGACTTGATTCGAACTTGGCACACCCAGGTCAGCAGTTCATATCGTTATCCACTTAACCACCTTCACTTCCCAAGCATGTTGATTGTGTCAAGATTAGAATTACAACAGAACAAAACACTCATTATTCTGACGTTGGAACTTAATCTTCGCTGCTTTGGAAACATCATTGAGGGAGGGTCTTCTTTTAATTTTAGAAATCACGTAGTTTATGGAATTTTTTTAAAAGTGATCATAAAAAGTAAGAAACTTATTTTAATATTTATCATTTGTTACTTTGATGTCATTTAGTTTTTAAAATCATTTTCTAGATTTTTCTAGATGATGATGATGATGATTGTTCTAAAGGAAACAAAGCGATTAAGGGCTGAAAGACTTGTTTGCTAGAACAGTTCGGCAGTTAGAAAGGTTTCTTATAATTGTTAAAGGAAAGGAGCTTTGTTGCAGTAGCATTAAATGTTACTATCCATTTTTGGCCTCATTCTACTACAGACTGGAGGTCATTTTCAAAGGATCTGAACTCTTGAACTCCTGACAACTTACATCTCGTCTTCATACTCCCCAAAATCACCCTAGTGTATAACAATATCAGTCAAAATCAAACTCTCAGAGTTCAGTGCAGTTCGTCACCTTCATGATAGACTGTGAGCCCAAGCCCTCTAGATTTTTGATTTTGTCGGCTTGGTCAGAGCACTGAAATATAAAGGTGGCAAATGGAAGCCTATACACCCAAGAATATCATACTATTTTTCACAAGCCTAAATGTGGTTCAGCTGTGAGAACGGCGGCCATCTTTAAAGATGGCCGCCAATTTTTAAAGAAAATATGACAGCTTACTTAAACCTTACTAGTACTCATACCAATAAGCATAGGAACATATAAATTAGTTCATTTTATTCCTAGGTAAATTCTGCATCCTATGGTATTACAATTTATTCTGCATCCTATGGTCTTACAATTTATAGCCAGAATCTGCTTCAGGTTTGAGAAAGTGTGGTGGAAAAAGCACATTTTAGGACGTTATTTTTAGATACATATATTATAGTTTCTTATCAAAATAAACAGACACATTTTTTTAGCATTTGTTTAATATTTGTCCTGTAGATACATTTATATCCTAACAATAAAATCAATTACATCAGTTTATTATTCTATTTTTCTCACCAGGCAAGTCATTTTCCACTGTTGTGTCTGCGCGATTTTATGTTCTTTAGAAGCTTATTCATCACAGCATGAGTAAAAGTGTAAAACGTGTAAAAATAAACACAGAATTATAAATTCCTGGTGAATATTTGAAAACAGGATAAGTCATGAATTTGCATGTGTCAGACACGACAACTTAAAGCCCATAACATAGTGATATATACTCAAGCATTTTGCAAGTATATGTGTGCTGTATTGTTTCTATCTATTTAGTGTATATTTAATTCTTAGTAAAAATAAAGATTTATGGATCATTAAAATATATGATGTGGTTTCCAAAATGTGTCTACAAGATTTATATGTTATATATAATTATAGCCAGAAACAGGAAGCTAAAAATTCCCATCATTTTATGAGCATACAATTGTTATAATCTCTTCAAACGTAATTCATCCAATTTTCCTCAGTGATTTTATTCCACTATTTATTATTAAAATAACATTTCTTCAAATAAATAAAACAAAAGAAACATGCATGCACAAAATACAAGTTTATAAATAAAAACAAATTAGTGTTTGGGTATAAGTACCCATACAACCTACGAACAAACACTTCAAGAGCTGCCACTGTATCTGATTGCACATTAGATTGCTCTCCAAGATTTCTGAATTCATGACAAAACTCCTTCTCTTCAAAAAGGAAATTAAGAGCTTTTTCTCCTTTTCCATAGAAGGCCCTGACACTATCATATCCGGTGAAGCAATGGAGGCTGATCAATCCTTAGCTGATATCATATCCAATCTTTTTTTGCAATCTTCTATCGTTATCCTCAAATTTGTTGCTTTTCTTGTATGGATATATAAGAGCACAGAATAGGAGGTTGCAGAGCGATTGCATTGATGAAGGTGCCAATATCTCGGCAATGATAATGTTAGCATTGTTACTGGCTGCTGAAGATGCATATAAAAATATGTGTGAATCTGCTTCTTCATGTGAAGAGCAAAGTCTTGTCTCTTCTACTGCAGTGACCTTATGATTTGCATGCTTCCCAGGTGAGAATGAATAGCATTTGCTATTGTGTTCCAAGAACATCTTCACCCCTATTAATGATGATATTGAAACATTGGACCATGTCTTAAAACGGCATTTTACCAGTGACTCCTTGTTCTCTCCAACTGAGAGAAACTGCTGGAGAAGGAATTGGTCATGAATTCGTATCACATGAGAACCACTAGTTACTCTTTTGGCCTGTTCAGGATTCTTGAAGAAATCTGCTGATACGTGTCAGTCACAAAGTGAATTTCTTGTGAATTATAGCGTTTTTCCCAATTTACAAGATGCTTCAAGATTAAAAGAGAGACGTTGATAAATGTTCTCTCTCTATGTAGACTTTTGACACTAAATCGATGTAGCAATGCTATGCCATCCACTACATATATGCCAGCTATAATTGGGGTCTTGGATTGGAATTTTTATGTAGACTTTCAAGTGCATAAAGTAAGTTAACCTGGTTGGTCTCAACTAGGAGTCCCTGAGAATCTGCAAGTGCCAGTGACAATGAACCGAATAAATAGAACAGTAGCTCTTGCAACTTTTTTTCTATATTTGCCGATCACAATCAAAATTGCTAGGAAGTTTCTGTTAACTTTAAAGTCATGTCTTTTCCATGTACATAATGTCTGGATATCTTAGGCACGCTGATGAATGTCTTCAGATGTATTTTTATGTTAGCAAAACAGTTCACTTTTTTTCTGTTTGTAGACGCTCTCCACAAAACTTTCAACTCGGATTCACCTCTTGCATTTGCGGACTGAAGATCAGTTTGAACAAATTGAGTTGCAACAACTCCTGATGCAATATGGATCAACTCATCTTCTTCATAGTCAAATGGATTTACCATACTATTCACTGTTTCAATAATCTTCTCAACATCATCTTTGTCACGTTTCATATGACTTGGTAAGAGATCTGATCGAGTTTCACTATGCTCTCCTTTGCCAACCATGGCTTCACATTCACGGATGATGGATCCTCTCGCACGATGGGACCATATCCATCTGTTGACTGCACTCTTGCTAGTGCTGAAACTTCTCATATCCCCTTTTGATTTAGAGTCTCAAGAGAGCAGCTTGCTCCATCGTTTGGTCATAAAAAATTGTGGCAAAGACATTATGACTTCTTTGGACAGTGAAAGCACCTTCCAGACATCGCTTGTATATATCTGGATGAATGAAGGGAAGATTAATCATTTCCAACTACAGAAAGGCCTGGCCAGAGATAAGTTAGTTTGGAAATCAATTTCAAAAAGCCGTCCAACACATGCCAGTATGTAAAATGGGCATTAAAATGATGATGATGATGATGATGATGATGATGATGATGATGATGATGATGATGATGATGATGATGATGATGATGATGATGATGATGATGATGATGATGCCTAAGTGAACTTCATGCTTATTTTTTAATCAAAATTATTTGGTAGCCATTTGGCATAGTTAGTATCTCGACCATCACTTCTGTACCATAAGTCGAACCCGAATTTAAGATCAAAACTCTAATTCTCAACCACAACTCCAGACAGGCTTAATGTTGGAGGGTTTCATTCTTATCAACGTCAAATAAATTCCAATAGTTACTAATTCCACAAATTAAAAAGTAAAAATTCTTGTTGAATTATCCTCACGTCAATTTTATTTTCAATAACTGTGCTCTAAATGTAACGAAACATAATAATAGACAGTAATCTGCAGTTTTTTTTAATCACCAAACAAACGATGCGGCCTCTATTCCAAAACTCCGCCAAATGCTACTCTGACAAATAATCAGTATAATTATAACCATACACATTTGCTAATTCACTCAAAAAAAGTTAGATTTTACTGTTTTCAGGCAATTAAATGTAAACAGCCTGAAAAACTTGGCGGTAAAAATAAAACATAAACAAAACCTCAATTATTTTTTAATTTAGAGTAAAGGATCAGTTTTGCATTAAATTTAACATAAAATGATCACTTACTTTTTCTTTGCATGTTTTTTTTTAGTAATTGTTATTGTTCATAAAATATGTTTTATTGTTATTTTTTTAATTTTGGTAAAACTGTAGACATACACTTGACACCGCCCCCCCCCCCCCCCCCCCCCCAAAGAAAAAAATGTGAGATTCTACATTTTTAGGCAATTATATGTAAATAGCTTGAAAAGGTTTATGGTAAAAATTAAAATAAAACCCACATGAACAAAAAGAAACAACAATATTTTAGAGTGAGGAATTACTTTCACATTAAAATTTAACACAAAATGATCGCACCAGATAGCGTTCTAAGGACATATAAGCCAAGTATTTTTAAGGGGGAGTAAAGGCATGGCCAATTGAATGTTTATTTTCAGTAAATCCCTACATCCCACATGCAGCAAGGAAAAGCTTCATGGAAGCTGAATCAAGTGAAAGAATTCGGAGAGCTTTGAGATCCAATATAAGGACTTATGCGGATGAAGGTTTTGTGACAGGTGACCGTGTCTACTATAGAAGACAAAACTATAAAGTATGGCGTGGTCCGGCTAAAGTTTTGGGTAAAGAAGGACAATGTGTATTGATCAGACATGGAGGAGCATTTTTCAGGATGCATCCATGTCACTTGATGAAGGTAGACAGGGAATTGCAAAGTCCCAGAAATAAAGAAAATACAAATTCTTTAAATGAGATGAATGAAGGCTTGGAGGAGGAAGATGAAGGACAACATAATACCAATTCAAATTACGACAGAAGGGAAGTGAAAAATAACAGTATAAAACCGAATAGAAACGAAGTTGTAGAGTATAAATTGAGAGGGAGTAATGAATGGAAAAAAGGGATGGTTATGAACACACAACCAAAGTCCACGGGAAAGTATAGCCATTGGCTAAATATAAAATCTGAGGCCGAAAATGAAAATCCCTTATGTATCAATTGGGATCATGTGGATCAATGGAGACAATTTCCTCAAACAGAGGAAGTAAGTTATCAAGAACATGCAATTTTGCTTTCTTCTGAACAAGAACAAGGAAAAGATGTGATTGATGCAAAGAAAAGAGAATTGGAAAATATGGAAATTCATGAAGTATATGAATGTGTGCCTGATAAAGGGCAAAAATGTATATCAACAAGGTGGGTGATAACAGAAAAATTTGTGAAGGACAAAAAGATAATGACGGCTTGTCTTGTTGTACGTGGTTATGAAGAAGAGTTTCATAACCTAAAAGCAGATTCTCCAACGTGCAGCCGTGAGGCTATGCGTCTCGTATTGTTAACGGCCTCGGTTATGACGTGGCTGGTGGAGACTCTTGATTTTACCTCCGCATTTCTGCAAGGTAATATGCTGGAGAGAGAGGTATTTCTTAGACCACCATCTGATGTGTGTCCAGAATCACAAGTGTGGAAGCTGAAAAGATGTATTTATGGATTAAACGATGCACCTCGTTCATGGTACAAGCGAGTTAATCATGAGTTAACGCACTTAAAAGGAATGGTGAGTGCATATGACAATGCACTGTTTCTTTGGCATGATGCCACTGGTGAATTGATGGGCATTCTGGCAATACATGTTGATGATTTCATATTCTGTGGAAATAATTTATTTAAGAAAAATGTGATCGCAGAATTGGAAAAAATTTTTAAAATTGGGAAGCATGAAAGTGGAACATTCAAATTTTGGGGATTGAATGTTAAGCAAACAAAAAATGGGATTATTTTGGATCAAAATCTATATGCTTCGGCCTTATCCCCAATAGACATAAAGAAAGGAAGATCATTAAGAAAAAATGATGAATTGAGTCAAGAGGAGAAGACAGAGTTAAAAAGATTGACAGGTCAAATGATGTGGGTATCCACCCAGACGCGACCAGATGTATCATTTGATGTGTGTAGAATGAGTAATATTGGAAAATATCCAAAGGTGAAGTTACTCTTCGAGGCAAACAAATCGCTAATAAGGTTACAATCAAGGACAGGATCCGTATCTTTTCTCCAACTTGGAAAACCTTCAGATCTGAATATTGTTTGTTATTCAGATGCCACCTATGCTAGTTTGGAGGATGGATCTTCACAGGGTGGTTTTATCATCTTTGTTTGTGGCAAGATGAATAGAATGGCTCCTATATGTTGGTCATCAAAAAAGCCCGTTAGCTTCAGAGACTCTTGCGCTTAGTGAAGCAGCTGATGCCGGAATGTTGATAGTCGCAATGCTTCAAGAGATATTCAGACTACCTAGGTTGCCTGAAGTTCTTTGTAAAACGAACAATGCGTCTCTGGTAGAGACATTAAAGTCATCAAATCTTGTGAGTGATCGGCGTCTCAGAGTTGATGTAGCCAGGGTGAAAGAAATGATGGTGAAGGAGGAGATCCAAATTGAATGGATCAGGGGTCGAGAACAGGTCGCGGATTGCCTGACGAAGATTGGAGCCTCTTTCGAAATTCCGAGAGACTTGTTGCAATAATTTGTTTTGCTTTTGTTCGTTTTGTTTTTGTTTGTTTTGTTTTTCTTTTTTTTTTATATAGAACTGTAGTCTTCACAAGAAGACATCAGCAATGTTTAAGTGTCTTTGAGTTATCCCCCTTGGGCTGAGTCATCTCCTTATATGATGTGGGACAGTGGGAGTGAGCTCCCCTTTTAGTTTGTTGTTGTTGCTTAGCAAGATGGCGGTTCATGGGTGTATGGTTGCAGGAAACAAGTGACCTGGATTAACACAGTCAATATTTATTTGCAAAAATATTTCACAAAATGTTCCACAAGGCCGAAAAATGGGGAGAATGTGGACCTAACTAACATTTATTAACTTAACTAGTCACAATCACCAAAACAAATTCACTCCACGATTAACCTACTTAAAACCCAAAAATGACAATATAAATATGAAATGGGAAGTTGGGGAATAAAAATGTTATATACAAATGGATGAAATATATACAATGAAAAAAATTTTCAGTGTTAGTATAAGAACCTCCCACTGAAGCATGTGGCAGATAAGTAGTTTTGCCAGTCGAAAAAGGCGATGCAGGTCCCGAAAGCTTTATACACCTCTTTTTAAATTACGGAAACAGACCTGCATCTCTGACAAAACAGCAAATATGTCACCTAATTGGGGTCAGAAATGGAAATTATAAAATAAAAGTGGAGGGAAAAAAAAATGGGATGGGGAAAAAACAAAAATAAAAGGGGCCTATGACACCTTACATACACTAGCTAAGTTAAAAAAAAAGGGGAAGGAACAAAACATAACCTACTCTTGTCTAACCGGATCAAATAAAAGGGTCAGTGTTCGTTTCGACTACCCAATCTTATATTAAAGGAACGTCTAAGTACCACTCAAGATCAGATCCATTCACTCGACACAAACGCGCAACTTTCACCTTTCATTGAAATTTGCCGGAGGGAGTTTCACCTTCTCCAGCTTGGTATGCAGTTTCAGGCGATGTTTGAAAATGAGGACAAGTTGGGGAGCAGTAAAGGTCTCTTCCCCGTAAAAACTTCCTTCTGTCGTCTTGACTAAATCACGCCTCTCATAACAGCCAGTAAGCAAAGAAACACATAGTGTTCCTTCCACTTCATGGTCGCCGCCCAATTGCAGCAAATCGAAAAAGACTCCAGAACAAAGAAATGTCCATTCAATATGTGAACCATGTAGCCTTCAACTAAGGCGCAAGAAAAGAAAGCATGACTGGTTGTTTCCTCCCAGTCACAGCATCGGACACAACTTGGTGTCTCAGTTAAGTCCGTTGTGTAAAGTTTTTTCCTACCCAGAGTGCATTTCTTATTATCAGCCAGGTGAGTGACCCCTCGTAATTATAGAAACATTTCAACCCAGGCGCCCAATGCCAGATTAAGTGAAGTTCTCCCTTTGTATGACCAAGCACTTCAGTCATATTGTCTCGAACAGATCCCCTTACCATTACCCGATATAATGCTCTACGGGACAACACTCAGGTGTCAGAGAGGCTTTCTGCCACTCATAGAAAGAACTTCAAGGACTGTCAACACTCGCAATAAAAGGAGCACTCGCCTCGAGGTAATCGAAATGCCTCACCCCCATGCGAGTTCACACTTTTCAAAGCTAGAAAGGCTTTCTTTGTGTCTTCCTTCCAGAATTCACTGTTTTCCTCACAAGGTGTACACATTCGGTTTAAGTAGTGTAAGCAAAGTGTCTGTTGACGAATCTCAACACTTGGCATACCCAGACCGCCTTCAGACGGATGTAAGTAACAGATCTGCTTTCCCTGCCACAAAAACTTGAAAATAGCCCGCACTAACTCAATTAGTGTGACTGCCGGTGAAAGCAAACATCCCTGACGAATAGATTTGGACAAATTGAAAGGCTTCAACCTCAAACCATTCACTTCCACCAACGCACCGGGGTTTGCATAAAAAAGGCGAATCAAGTAGCGAAACTGAGGACCAAATCCAGCCAAAGACAAGACAGCCTCCAAATAACGATGAGCGACCCTATCAAATGCTTTGGACTGATCTAAATTGATCAGCGCGGCTTCATGTCGACTTAATCTATGATCAAGCGTATCATGGGCAAATTATCTTGGATTGTCGGGCCCTTAACAGTAAAAGTCTATTCGGGACTTATTAGAAGTTGCAGTCGATTAGTTAAGATCTTGGCTAAAATCTTTAACTCTGTATTTAACATCGTGAAGGGCCGGAAATTACCTTTACCATCCCCACCACTCTTGTTCTTGCAAGGCAATTTGATGATACCCCTGATAAAATACTGGGGGATAGCCCCGTTCCCAAACCAGAAGTTAACACATCCAGCAAGGGGACAAAAATGAGCGACAACCTCAAATACAGTTCGTAAGGCAGATCCCCGGAGACTTATCAAGCCCGACCTGTTTCAGGGCCTCCGGGACTTCATCCTCGTTTATACACCCTTTGCACCCAGCCGCTTCAGTCACTTCAAGACGAGAAAAGTAAGCTAAATAGGCATCAAACGGAGCCATTGTCAGACCGGACTCTCTGGTTAAAATATCCTGAAAATTAGAGTAAAAACCCTCCAAAATCCCGTCGTTTGTAGTCACAAGACGCCCATCCAATAATGTGACACTGGCGATGTGTCGATCAGTAGACCATCGACGCTCCTCTGCACACAGTGACGCGGCCATGTTTGTCGCCTCGTGGGCACTTTTTTAACCTAGACCTAACTAAGAATCCCTGATCCTTCTTGTTATCCAAAGAGTTCAGTTCAGCCTTAACTATAATAAAAGTACAGCTATCCCCCACCTCCACCGCCCGATCTAATCTAGCTTCTAGCGTCACTTTCGCTGCCCTAGATTTAAGGTTGAGTCGGCGACTATAATCAGCAACGAAGGACCTAATTGTTTTGTTAAAGTAACCTCACCACTTATTCCCAATGATAGCACCCGTCAATTTCCATTGTATTGTTGGTAAAAGCTGTTCCTGAAAGTCCTTCCCATCAAACAACGATGTGTTGAACTTCCAGTATCCAGCCATTTTAGGCTTAGGACTATCTAAGTTTACCCGCACCCGGACAAGCCTATGATTCGAGTAAATTATGTTATGAAAACTTGGACAATCTAAAAGTCCTATGTCGACTCTCCTAATTAAGAACCAATCGAGGTAACTTGAAAGTTACCCAAAATCAGAGCCGCGACTAGCAGTCCAAGTCCATACTACTTCACAGGGTTTTCCATTCCAGAATTTATCGACAAGATCGAACTTATCGACAAAGTCTCGCTATGGTTTAATGTCCCGGTTTATGTTAGTACCCCTAGAAGGATTTCCCAAGCAATCTAAATCGGGATCTAGGACCGCGTTCCAGTCTCCCGCTAGAATTATCCGACGAGTTGTATCTATAAAGGGCCCAATCCGTCGAAAAAAAGGAACTCGCTCAGAATAGCCATTGGGGGCATAAACCCCAATAAGCCGAAATGCCACATTCTTTACGATAACATCTAGAACGCACAGCCTACCCTCTGGATCTGCAGAAATAGGGTCACATGACACATTTAAAGTATGCTTAACTAGCCAGGAAACCCTCCTTGAGCGAGAATCAAAGTATGCTGAATAGAGCTTAAGGCCTTGAAGATCACGTACAACTTGAAATTGACGAGCGGTGTCCCTCAACCCTCGGCCATTTAAGCTCGCTAATCTTTGTGCCATTATAGCCTTACAGTTGGACACCCAAAACGAACATCGACAGTTTTACGACACCGACAGCTGTCCCCAGAGAACCATGTCCTATTTCAGTAGTTATGAGACCGTCTGGGGACATGCCACCAATGTCTAGGGGAAATGTTAATTTTATCGCCCTATAAAGGAATGGATGAATTTTGACGGGGACCCTACCTACACAATATTGTTTTAAATTAGATAAATCTTCATCGTTAAAGAAAACGAGAGGAGGAAATATATCGAAAGTGTTGTTCGCCTCCTCCCATCATAGATCAAGATCTTTTTCCCTTTTCCCTAGACCTAACCACAGTCAATATGCAGCTTCGCATTTCTGAAATTTTCGGGGTTGGATATGTCTTTTTTATGTACAGTCTTCATAGCCACTAGATTTCTTATGTCTTTTTTGTGGTGATTTCTCATGATGTTCTCTGTATCTGGCATAATTTTTCAGACCTCTTTGGTTGTGAAGAAAATTACTTTCTTTTTTCTACCCTTTTTCGCAATAGACGGACTCCTTTGCTTTTTCTGTGACGTTGGAGTGAAGGAATGGGTGAGGGATGAGGTGGCATTTCAATTTTCATTGGGGAGAAGGGGCGTATGTTTGGGGGGGGTGCACGGGGTGCAGAACGGGGGAAGGTCTGAGGGAAGGAGATTTAATTTTATTAGAGGATGTCAGGGGTGTCATATTGCTATTTCTTTTTGGTAGTGTAGATTTGACTGGGGGTGGAATAGGCTTGGCTGGGGAATGACATTCTTGAGGACGAGAAGTTAGATTATCAGACTTAACTGGCGTTTCTGGAAACAAGTTTTTTTTTCCTTTGTTTTCTTATTCAATTTTCCTGTTCTCGTCTAAATTGTCTTTTTATTTTAATAGGTTTTTTTAATTGTTCCCCACCCGGATCCTGACCAGTTTCAATTTCAAGTAATTCTTCTTTCGAAAGGGCTTTCGCATATGATTTTGGAGATGATTTCTTTGAATTGACTAAAGTCCACTCATTCTTTCTTTCTGGGGATTCTCAAGACGAATTGAATAAATCGTCGAAATCGTCTGGGGAAATGGTCGATTTGGGGGGAGGTTGTGTAGACTTTAATAGTGACTTAGATGGCTGGTCTTTTTTTTTTCTCCCCAACCTTTGGAATCAGATGCTCAAGAAGCCTATTTTTGGGGTTGGATGGTGTCGACTTAATTCTGGAAGGGCAGGTGAATGTCAGGTCTCCAACCTCTCCACAGATCCAGCAAGCGGGTCACCTCCAGCTTCGATGTAGTATGGGATATTTGAAAAAGCATCCTTATTCAATAATACTTCGAATGACAAAATGCCATTGCATTTGTCAACGGTTGATACATCACCATATTTTAGAAGGAAAGCACAAAGGTACTCGCCCGGTACGACAGCTGGAACTTCAAAAATTGATATAGTTGTTCTTCTGCGTCCCATATATTCCATTCTGAGGACATAGTATTTAGTAATAACTTCTTTTTTTGGCATACCGACACATTCTTCTTCCGTTTTAAATAATGTATTTTAGATGTTATATCCTTTACATTTGGTGATTCTTTCTCCTCGAATACCCTTAGTGACGATAAGTTTCGCCAGCTGGTCTTTGGTTGACCGGATCAGTTTTTTCATCTTTCGATCCACGACAAACATTAGTATGGTCCTTTTAGCAAATTCTTTGAGTCTCAGAAGTTCTATCAAAATGCCGGTCTCAGTTACAAACCCGTACATTATTTCGCCTGAGCCACAAATTCGTCAATGTCAATTTTAATTGCACGCCGTCTGCTCCATTCCCTCTTCTCTGGTGAGGGTTGAGACGAACGCTCACCCGCTGGCAGTTGCCATGGCCGGAGGAAAAAAAAACAAAAAAACAAATCCTACTCCAATAAAAGAAGTGAGGAGTAGGTAAAAAAAAATTAAATAATAACAAGTAACAATAAATATAATAAAGTCAACAACAATTTAACAAGTTAATTTGTTTCTGCTAACTATATCTTTCTTTCTCTCTCTTTCTCGCTACATCGACAGATTAAATAATATTACTCATTAGGCCATATTCATTTATTTTTATAATGGACTATTCTAATATTGTTAATATTTTTTCTTTTATTACCTTTGACTGTAAATATACAGAGAGAGAGAGAGAGAGAGAGAGAGAGAGAGAGAAAGAGAGAGACCATATAAAACAACATAGAATGAAAGAGGGTGAGAGAGATAGATATAAACTTAGTAAGAAGGGGATAACTTTGTTAGTTAATTGCAAAATGTGGCTAATTAAAACAATAAAAACGGAAGTTGTTTCCAAACATGACTCAATCCCAAAAGTGAGGAATTATTTAGCATGTATTTTGTGTGATTAAAATGTATAGAAAAAAGCTTTAGGGAAATACACGTTGAGTAATTTAGGTTTAGTATGATATGTAAGGCTGCGAAAGCAGATGAAGTGTTGCAACCAGTGAGGGGGTTTGGTCATCTCGGTTTCTGTGCCACTGAACATAAATCTGCGTGGCCAAGATGATGGGTCTGTTGTTTGTGCATCAACTTATCTCTAGAGACACCATCAGTAGTGGGACAAAAGATCGAAGAGGAAAATGGAAGGAAGTCTGGTGGCGATCGGAAGAACGCAATGGAGACAGGATTGTGATATCTGGAAGTCCTTTGCTTCATTCTTGGACCCAAAGTAAGTGGGTGATTCAGCAGTGGTATCCATGACTGAGCAGCCCATTTCTAGGATCCGCTCACCCTGAATAGGAAGGGGGCCAGAAATGTACCCTAAAAATAGTTTGTTTCAGGGGGTTTCACCTTAATTGCGGTCGAAACTACGAAGTAAAATTTAAAATGGCATCATGGAATGTTTGTACCTTACTGGCCTTAAATCCTTTAAGACCCAAAAGAAGAACTGACCTTATCGCACAGGAACTCCAGAGACTTGACATCGATATTGCAGCACTTTCAGAAATCGATCATTTAGACAAAGGACATCTGTGTGAAGAAGGTAGTGGCTACACAATTTTCTGGAAGAGCTACGAGCCTGACAACCCTGTGACTACTTCGTTATAAAGAACACATTAATATTGAGGCTTAGTGAATTACTAGTCGGCATAAACGAACACCTTATGACCCTTAGAGTTCAAACTGGGGAAAATTCTTGTGCTACAGTAATCAGCGCATATACTCCAACCCTCGGTTCCAATGAACAAACCAAGGAGGCATTCTATGATGACCTTGACATACTGCTTTCCGCTGTTCCGATTGAAGATAAAATCATTCTTCTTGGTGATTTTAATGTGAGGGTTGGTAGGGATTCTCAAATCCATTGGAACCATTGGCAAAGAGGGTGTGGGTAAAATAAATTCGAATGGAACACTTTTACTTTCAAAATGTGCCAAATACAATCTCATTGTCACTAACACACTTTTTAGACAAAGAGACAAATGCAAGTCCACTTGGTAACATCCGTGATCAAAGCATTGGCATCTATTGTTCGCGCACGGGATATCACCGAGGACTGCTGGACAGAATATCATTTAGTTCTCTTTGTAATGAGAATCAAGCTGCAGAATACACCTGAGAGGCTCAAATTCAACATTGAGTTGTTGGGGGATCCGACTCAACGGCTTCAACTACAACAATCACTTCTTCAGCACTTACCTGGCCAACATCCCGCCAGTGCTGAAGAACATTGGCAAAGGCTGAAATCCGCCATTTGGGACGCCTTTGGTGAGTCGATTGGTTTGAAGAAATATAAGAATCAAGACTGGTTTGACGAAAATGACAAAGAAATAAAAGATCTAATTGAGCAAACAAGAAAAGCAGTCGCGTTACATCTAAATGACCCGAACTCGGAAGCCAAAAAGAGGAAACAGAGAATTAAAAGCCAAAGTACAAACATTTACAAGATCCATTAAAAACAACTGGTGGACGAACAAATCGAAAGAAATACAACTTTATGTTGATAAAAACGACATGAAGAATTTTTTAGTGCAACTAGAATTCTCTATGGTCCCAGCACACATGGCCTAGCTTATTTGCGAAGTAGGGATGGCTCTCGAATTCTCAAAAGTAGTGAAGAAATCTTAGCCCGGTAGAAAGAACACTTTGAAGATCTTTTAAACCAACATCCAGTCATTGACGACAATGTGATACATCAAATATCGCAATGACCTGTGGACGATTCACTGAGCAGAATCCCCTCTCTTGAAGAGGTCAAGACTGCCGTCCTTGCCTTGAAAAATAATAAGGCTGCCGGTATGGACAACATCTCTGCCGAAATCTATAAATCGGGTGGACCACTCCTGTATTCACAACTGCATCAACTTATTGTCAAAATATGGGTGCAAGAGGAAATACCAACTGATTTAAGGGATGGTTTAATTACAACCGTTTTCAAGAAAAAGAGAGAAAGAACTATTTTATTCTGAACTAAATATGGGAGCGTGGAGGGTTGGAAGACAGAAGAAGCGGTAAAAGGATTATTTGAAGGGAGGTATGAAGAGGTGTGGAATTGATCATACAACATGGGAAGCGAAGGATTTACTCCTCTCCAGGAGTTAGGCACAAGGCCAGTTTTATCTTACTCCCACAAGTAAGATGTGACCCAAGGTCGGGTCGGAAAAGTGGGGTTTAAAAATTGCCTGGGGAGCCCTGTCGGAATTCCCCGGTAGGGGCACCTCAGGCAGTAAGCAATAAACTTACTCCTCCCCAAAGAGGGGAGGCGAAGCCTGGGAGGGTGGACCTCCTAGAACTGCATAGGACAGACCCATAGACGGGCGTAAATCAAGCCCCCGAAGGTTAAGACAATACCAGTCTATGGGGTGCAGTATCCATCAGAACAGATACTACACTTTGATCTTAGCCAAAAGGCCAAACGGAGTAGAAGAATGAAATAAGGGATGGTGTGGAAAGGTTTGAAAGTGAACGGCGTCATCACGCCGAAGAGCTGAGAGCAGCAAGAATAGTGCGTCGTGAAGATCAGCCATGCGCACAATTGTCAAACGGTAATGTATGCCCGATTTGTGTGGATCTCGAATTGGACTCTTTTCTCATATGAAAACTCACGAATCAAGCCCTTGGAAACCCATATACTCGATTCGAGTGATGGCCATGATGATGATGAGTATAATAGTAATAATGACAATATATACATCTGTATATATGTTATATATTGAGCTGCTTTTTTTGTTGAAGCTATTGTTTGCTTTGACAATATCACTGAACAAACGATTTATTTAATCCACAGGGATGGGCATAAACAAAGAATACTACAAAGAGTAAATGAGACTCGTACAGGATTCGGACCTATGCCTCAGAAGAAGGACCGCCTCATTATTTCCATCATCTCAGGTCCTTCACGACCATTTTAGTATCACCGCAATTTGTTTTTGTAGGGCGGGAGATGGGGGTGTCAGATTACAAATTTGGTATTTATATATCTACTTTAAGAGTTTCAGCTCTCTTGAATCCGTGTAATGTTCTTTCTCTATTTCTACTATATAGTATACTATATAGTAGTGTTCTGTTTTATCTTACATGTGTTCGATCGGTGACTATGTGCATTGGCTTCTGAACTCAAGGATTTTTTTTAAATATTTCAAATGTTTCCTGTACCGTGCATTGTATGGTGTCAATCCTATCTTTGATTTCAATTTCTGCTAGTCTTTTTCGGAACTGTTCTGAGTGCTCCTATAATTATTGGTATTTTTGTTTCCTTGATATTCATCCTGTGACCTGCTGTGATGGCGAAATCTACTATTTTGCTATTATCATGCCCACTATTCTTGCTCGGGTGAGATTGTTCATTTGGATTTCTATGTCCCAGATGATTCATTTGTTTGTGCCCATACAATTTGTCTTCATGTTCAAAATGCGGATGTTTGCACAGTTCCCAGTTGACTACCTTCCCAACCCAGTCATGTCTATTTTTATATTCCTTTTGTGCTAGTTGGCTGTATTCACCTATGTTTACCGGTTTATCTCTTTGTCTACGGTGTCTGCATTTATTCTTTTCCTGGGTCTTGTCTATTTTGACTTTTATTTTGCTCCTGCTATTTTGTACACTTGCCAATAGTGGTTCCGTTTTTCTATTCAAGTGTCCTTTACATAGCCATGCTCATGTGTTTTTATGTGCCCTTTCTTTGGTCAGATGACAAAAATCGAGAATCCGACTGATTTTACTTTATTTTATATAAGAAGAATGAGTACAATATTCTATATGAGATGAAAATATGAAACACAGCTACTGCAGGAAAGCTATAATATATATTGTTGTGTTTAAAACTTGTGTCATACATGCAGAAAACCAAGTTGCCATAAACTTTATAGAAACATTAAAATTCACAAATTGGTAGCTGCATGTTCTCCTTGTATGTGCTCCAGCATGATCCTTCCAGACTGAGGACTTACCATCCTGAAATCAAAGTTCCTTATTTATACTTTCAAAAGTCGAGACAAAACTGGTGGAAGACAGAGGAGGTTATTCAACTTGATCTTTCTTCTAACTCACTGCCCATTGGGGAGAGAGGACAGAGAGACAGAGATAATTACTATTTAATCATATTTTGCCAGCCCATATCATTTTACATGTCCACGCATTGCATGCTTCCAACCGGATTTTGCTTATATCTCACACTCTCTATCTTGAGCCATGTGACGTCATATACATTTCTATTAATTCACAAAGTCTAGTAATCCTCACCTCGGGTTCAGCAAGTTGAACCGGGCTGACCTTTCATTTCCTGTTATTCTCAACTGACCATTCAAGAGGAGGAGAGTAGCAACCCTAGTTGAAGTCAGTGTCTCTAATGATGCTGGCTTAAACATAGCTGAGAGGGTGAAGATAACTAAATAGCAAGGTCTTATGTACGACATGAAAAGAAACTGGAATCTTAGGAAGATCTTCGTCATTCCAGTAATCATAATACTTACCGAACTCACGAAAAGAAATTTCAAAAACTACCTGGCGAATATACCTGATTAACCAAGTGTAAGAGAGATACAAACAATTGTGCTTAAAGGGACGATTAGAATCTTTAAAAAGATCTCTCGGTTGGAGTCTCTGAAATAGTGGGTGAATGTCTGTCCTCCGGTAGGATGCTCCACAAAAACAAAAAGATAAGAAAATTGAAAAATAAAAAGCAAATTGAATAAAAACCTTTTATTTTAGCTGTGCCCAAAAATCTCTATCGGTCTGTCATGCTTATCTTTGGTCTGTCACGATTAGATTTGAAATAACGGTCCAAGAATAGACGCGCTTTAAAAATATCCGCTCTTTTTTTATTATTATCTTATGCAGAACCTTGTGTTTCTGAGATAGGAGCCTCACTCCAAGAACTTACCAATCATAACCCAAGATAATATATATTCAAAGATCCTGTACAGTTGCCGAATTGGCATCCAAGAAAATATGAGTACTTATGTCATTAATGGTGAGTTTCACCGAACACTTCCGAGACTGGTAAATGTTAACAAAGTTTGACAAACGAACTGAATGTATTATAAGTGATTATCATCTTTTTGTTTTTATTTTTTTGCAAGAAGAAATGAAAGAAACTGTTGTGTTTAGCTTGTATGTATAATTTATCGGATTGACATCCTAATATGCGTAAGCAGAAAAACACAAAGCAATAGCTAATTCACTTCAACAACAAAACGCTCAAACTAGCCATAAAAATCGGCTCCCACAAGCTGTCTAGCAAAAAGGCGCTAAAAACGCCAAAAAATATTGGTCACGTGATTGTCTACTACTACGTCCGCCAAACCGGGGTTAAACAAAATGAAACCAGCAGCCATAACAAAATCACTCTCTTTTTCTCTTTTTTTCGTAGACCCTCGCTTGTGGGCGAGAGGCTAGAGGTGGTTCCATGCACGTTCGGCTGACTACTAAACACACACGCACATTCACACACTTCGACGTACTAACGCCAAGCCTCACATGGCTACACACACACACATACAAACATGGTCGCACACACGTGCTTACTACTATTCTCGGAACTGACTTCCAACGAACATTTCAAACTAACATTTTACCATGTAAGATTTGTAAATATATAAATATTTTGTGTTACCTTTAAATTACGTTTTATTTTTCCTTCAACTTATGCATGCCTTATCTAACATTCACTTTCATAAATGTTTTTCCATGTTTTTACTCTTTTAAACATTTCTTTAAACAATCTAAATGTAAGTGTAGGTCTTAGCATTTTCTCTAAGATACAATATCTTACTAAGCTAAGGCCTGCGCCACAACAAATTGTTTTCTGTAATGTTTTTTTATTAACTTTTTGTTGTTGATGTTCTGGTTGTTTTTAAGTAAAAATTTTAGTTCATGTATTTTTTTCCAATGTATGTAACGCAAACTGGTTTACAAACATTTGTTATTTGCGCATGTTTTTTTCTGTTTTTATGTTATTTAAAGTATCATGTCAATTGTGTTTTCATCTTTGCACATACGAGGCTAAATTTGTACTTTTCCTAACCCTAACCAACACTAACTAACCCTAACCAACACTAACCCTAACCAACCCTAACCAACCCTAACCCTAACAGACACTAACTAACCCTAACCAACCCTAACCCTAACAGACACTAACTAACCCTAACCAACCCTAACCCTAACAGACACTAACTAACCCTAACCAACCCTAACCCTAACAGACACTAACTAACCCTAACCAACCCTAACCCTAACCCTAACAGACACTAACTAACCCTAATCCAACAGAAAAAAAACATGCAGAACAAAAAGAATAAAAGCAAAAGTACACGCAAAAGGTATTAAAAAAATTGATTTTTCTAATTGAATAAAAATGTCGTTTGGTTCTATTTATCTTCCTCCCACAAGGTAAGATGTGACACAAGGTCGGGAAAGTGGGAAAGAACCAGCGAGAATTTGAGCATTCTGGCTGTTTAAAAATTGCCTGGGCAGCCCCATCGGCATTTCCCGGTAGGGGCGCATCAGACAGTAAGCAATAAACTTACTCCTCCCCAAAGAGGGGAGGCAAAGCCTGGAAGGGTGCACCTCCTAGAACTGCACAGGACCGACACCCCCCCCCCCACCCCCCAATAGACCGGCGTAAATCCGGTTTATTAGGCGGGGTAAAAATGTCGTTTGGTATTCACAATTTCAAGATAAAAAGTGTTAGAAGAAATACAGTTGGAAATTGACCATTTTATTTTTTTTAATGTCGTCTGGTAAGAAGAAAGTAAGCGAAGAAAGCCGAATAAAATATACAAATATTTATGTATATAACATTTTCTCTAAGACATAATATCTTACTAAGATAAGGCCTGCGCCCCTACAATATTTAACATTATTGATGACGCCATTTTATGGTGCGCTTGGGAGGTTCCTAGCTTTCTTCGTTCGTAGTCGGAACTGCTACGTCACGACTACGTCACGCATTCAAATCTCTAAATGCCTATTCGACAACAGCACCGAAAATCCCCAATCATCAATAAAGCCAGAAAATACGTAAAAAAAAAAAAAAAGACATAAAAACTAATACTCCAACAAAACTTTTTAAGTGAGGAATATGTCCTGCAAAGGGAAATAACTCTGTATATTTGAATAATGATTTATCTCCCTTGCATCACTATGGATTTTACAATATAGGTCAGTAAAAATGAGTTGCGTGGTTGGACTTTAAAACGCTAAAAACAAATTGACACTACGAAGAATTTTTATCCTGTGCTTTAATTCTGTATTTTAAACAGATTAATGACTCGGTATTCTGTTGGCATTTGACATTTCAAAACAAAAAGTGGCGAGAGTTACGACTAGACTGCCTATTTTAGTCCTCACTTTCTATGAGCGATTTTTCTGACAAAGAGAGAAGAATTGCTGTTTTCTGGTTCGGCTGTTGTTTTGAGTGAGTCTTATGTGAAGAATTTAAATCCTATCATAGTATTCATCATCATTGAACTGTCAATCTATCAACTTTATTACCCCTTACCCTTGAGTTGTTTTTTAGCCTTGATAAGTCGTGGCTCATTGGCGAAAGAAAAAGAGTTACTTGTGAAATCAGTTGAGGCGGTTCCCAGGCAGCCTGAGAAGCTGGTGACGATTGCTTGTTCATATTAAATTCTAAATAAAACCCTATGCTATACACTTTCTTATCACATTCATTTCTTGTAAGAATTATATTTCACTAATAAATGACGAGTATTTAATAATATGCCCAATTATTGTCTATGCCAAAAAGTTGGGGATCTCAGGAAGTCCAGCTAAAATAAACAACTAGCCCGATTTTAATAAAAGTTTCGGGTTTTTTTGGAAATAAATTTTTTAAAATTGAGATTTTAAGACGGGGTATCAGTCTTGTTCGTCTTTTACCATAGTCCGTTTTTCACAACTTTTTACGTCGTAAAATCTCAATTTTTTAAAATGTATTTCCCAAAACCCCGGAATTCTCTCGCGACATGATAGGTAATTGTAAACAGAAGAATAATTTAAAAAATTTGAGATGGTCAAAAAGAGGGGGATCAGTCTACGTTGAATTTACATCGAAAATCTCTTAAAATCTCAATTTTTTGAAATTTCTTTTCAAAAAACTCCGGAATTCTCTACTGACATGATAGGTAATTGTACACCGAAAAAGATTTTTTTTTAAATTGAGATGGTCAAAAAGAGGGGGATCAGTCTACGTTGAATTAACATTGGAAACTGATCCCCCCTCCTAAAATGTAAAATATTTGAAATATTTTTCCAAAAATCCCAGAATTCTCTAGCAGCCTGATAGGTAAGTGTATACCGAAAAAAGAAAAGAAAAAACTGGTCAGTAAAAAGTTGTGAAAAACGAACTGTGGGAAAAGACGAACATGTGCCAATAATAGGGAGTTACTTTTCAATCATCTTTTAGATAATATACTTGCGACTCCAGACAGACACACTATTTTTAATGTACCCATGATTTCAGATGTGACCAAGGGAGATTTCAGATGTGACTAGGGGAACTAACCCCTGCTTTCTGCTGTCCCTTTACAACGCGTATGGAATTACAATTTATTTGCTCAAAAACAACAAAAATATAAGGAAAAAATAGAATTTTAGAGTAAACCCCTGTTTATAAGAGAGCTGTACTTACTTGCATAACCGACGCAATTATAGTCGGTCGGTTTAAAACAAGATTGAGTAAAATTGCGTTCGTTATGCAGGTATTAATAGAAACAATCAGTTGATGTTTTGTCCCGGCGACGTCTAAACTTTCCAAGGGGAGATAACTTTCATATAACGAAAATATACAAATGGAGATAATCCGATTTAGTTCATAAAACATTTTTGTTATATATATATATATATATATATATATATATGAATATATTAAATATATATTAATTACCTACAGACATCGATGTTTCATGCTAACGCAATCTTCAGTGCAGGAAGCTAATTCCCAACGGTCGGCGGGCGCGAACCCGATCACAAATCGCCACTGATTTGTAGTCAAGACTCTTCACCCCTCGCCCATAGTGAACTAGTTATTAATTAGGGAGGAATTTAACTTTGTAAATAGCGAATCGGCGGCTAAATTTACACAAGCAGTTTAGAGTGATCAACGAACGTATTCGGATCGTGCATTTCGCTATTAGTACTGCTTGTTATTAAAGTCACTCAGAGTGCCCGGCCTTTGGTGAAGGCCCCCTTATTTATTACCTACAGACATCGATGTTTCATGCTAACGCAATCTTCATATATATATATATATATATATATATAGCATTATACTTGCTCTGACAAAAGTCAAGCATTGAAAAAAAATACAAAAATAGGCAAACTTTTTGTCACAATAAAATTGATTAGTTCAATATCACCTTCCTTTTTAAAGTATTAGTTAGATCTTACCGTACACACCCACCCCATCACCACAAAAATAGCCGACGTCACGAGATGATGTAGCGGTCATAAACATAGACCTATTTTCTCCCTCCGAAAAAATGTCCCCATTGAGTAAGCAGGTCACACACTGACCAATTAGCCTGCAGGGTGCATGGATTCCTTCTGTTGGCTGAAGAACTACTTCAGCCCCGTTGGGGATCACAGGCGATCATCAGAGAGACCCCGGCAAGCAACGAGGAAACACTTCTCTCTCTCTCTTTCTCTCCTGTCTCTGTCCACTGGATGTGCCAGCAACTACTATTATGGCCGAGGTGGAAGTGTGTTTATGGCGGGAGATTCAAAAGAGAACAATGGGTTTTTGGATTTTAACCACAGTCGCGAAGGATGCCGGACAAATGGTTTTGCGATAATGAATCCCCAACCATAGGTAGTGTAATAGATGGCTTTATAACTGCATGTTATCACACCATTAGGCTTCCACCATCGGACCACGTGGAGATTAAATAAAACAGTTTAAGACAACCAAGAGAAAGGAAGAAAACATTATTTAAACTTACCTTAAAGAAAGCGAAGGAATGATGAAGCTATACACATATACGAATAGGCCTTTTATAATGGTTAATAAAAAAGGAAAGGAATAACATTTTTATTAACAAAACAATTTATTTATTTAATATTTAAAAGAGAGTGTAAGTTCATAATTGGGGCGTATAATGCGATGCGTGTTGAAATGTCTTTTTGTGTGTAGAATGCAATGTGTTGAAGAAATAAGAGTTCGTTGGGATTGAAAGATTACCAGATTGTAGAATGTTCATCAAATTGAAAGATAGATAGATTTCTTGAATCGAAAAGGGTTACCTTTCTCTTCCTTCCCGACACAGCTCGTTCGAGCTGGTGGGGGGAGGGGGGGGGGGGGTCGCCGAGAGTTCTTTGTGCGTTCTTCTCAGAACGCTGAGGGAAAAAGAGACTGAGGAAGGGAACACGTGTTCTTTTATCGACTTCAAATTTCGCATGGTCAAGCTGGCCGAAATCCTTCGGCCAACGTGATTCTGCGAGATTTCACAGGTTTCTCCCTTCAGAGGCGAAGAAGGGTTAAACAAAGAAAGAAAGGGAGAGAGTAAGATAGAGTACCCTAATTGTGGTGTTCACCACACTATCTTCGCCTGACAGACCTTCGGCAGCTGTAAGAACTTCCTACTTTCCTCCTCCTCCTCTCTCGGACACTGGTTAACTTTCTCTCTAGGTAACCTTAAAGAATAAACCCTTTTCGTTGTTGTTATAAAAAGGTTTTGTTATTTCATTTCGTGTTTTAAACATAAGATAGGGACGACGTTACCCTTCTTTACAATGTAACACATACCCCTAAAAAAAATAAAGTTGTCGACTGTAATCGAGGACGACCCGAAGGCTTCTTTTTTCATTAGCTATTATATTGAGGTGTTGGGGAGGGTGCCACTCCTTTACCAGCATTACTCCACTTACCCTTGATCCTCACCTTTTTAATGTGGAGCGTTTAGCAAGGGGGGGGGGAATCAAGTACCATTTTTTAAGTCTTTGGTATTACTTGATCGAGGATTGAACCATGGTCTCTCGACCCATTAACGAATCTTCTTACCATTATGCCAAACGGTTCGACTAAAGATGTAATACAATTAAATTTATGTATATTAATATATACAACACTTCAGTAAAGTTCCGACTTAGCGTATAAATATATATTTGTGTAGTTATGGGTATTTATATGCAGGTTGTATGTATATGCATGAATTCGTATGTGCATGTATATATTTTTTTAATTTTTTTAACATAGTTCACCCCAAACAAGGCAGACCGCCACTGTAAACGTAAGGAGCTACTGAGAAAAAGGGTGAGAGTTCTTTTGTTGTTTTTTTTCGGGGGGGGGGGGGGTCAACCTAAATTATGGCGTACGTCTCCAATAGCCTCTGACAACGAAAGTCCAACTCTTAGCCTGCACGTGGCGGAACTGCTTTTACTAATAAGAGAAAAGGGCGAAGGCGGGTCTCTGGCGCCTTAAAACCAGTTGCTTCGGGCAGATGGGGCTCGTTAACCTGGGATGGTAGCCCATCTAGGGGACGGAAAACCCTGATTTCAAACCTCCACTGCCTTGTGGATTACCGGTACACGGGTGAGGCTAAGGGAGTAAACCCGACAGAAAATCCGGAGTGGAGCCCCGAAGGCGGCTGGTCCCTGCACTGCAAGACCTCCCGGCAACTCCTGCAGCCAAGCTGATGTCAACTGTATCGGCTCGCCTTTCCGTTGTATCCCGCCAGCAAGGTTGAAGAGGGGGCTACTGACGACTGGGCATTCCCAGGTCCTCCATATCTTTTGCCCAGGCTCGCATCCTGGAGAGGTCACTCCAGTGCCGCATTGCGGCAACATAACACGGGGAGACAGCAGTTACCGGTTAAAAAGTTCTGGCAAATTGGCGTCAGCTGGGACGCCTTGGGTTGTCTTCTGTCGGTTGGGAGGAATCTTAGAATTCCATCTGGTCAGCTACTGCCCGCATTAAGCTGGGCAGCCCCCAGTCAATAAGGTGCTGGCCCGCCACTGTCCGTCTACTTCAGTGGGTGCCTGGAGTGTAGGCCAAAAGCCGATAAACGGATTGAAACCTTGCACCAACAAAACCAAAACTAAAGCCACCAGTGCTGAAACTGGCAACATGGAACGTCAGAACAATGTGTCCTGGCCAACTGACGACCTCCAAAAAATTGATGACTCCAGGAAAACTGCAATTATAAATGGGGAACTAAAGAGACTGAACATAGACATAGCAGGACTGCAGTAGACACGACTCCCTGGCGATGGTAGCCTAAAAGAGAGAGACTACACTTTCTTCTGGCAGGGGCAGAAACCACATGAACATCGACTCTACGGGTTGGATTTGCCGTCCAGAACTCCCTTCTAGAAGCCATAGAAGCACCCTCCTCAAGCACACCAAGAATCCTCTCCCTCTGTCTCAACACCTCGTCTGGACCAGCGACTATTCTTACCGTTTATGCCCCCACACTCTGTTCTGCAACAGAGGCAAAGGACCTGTTCTACCAGGAACTTGAGGCAAAGATACAGCAGATCTCTGCAAAGGAGCAAATATTCCTACTCGGTGACTTTAACGCCCGGGTGAGTGCAGACTACGCCTCTTGGCCCCGTCCTTTTGGCCACTTCGGTGTCGGCAAGTTAAATGAAAACAGCCAGAGTCTCCTTGAGCTCTGCTCTTACTACGACCTCTGCATCACCAATACCTTCTTTCCGACTAAGCCCCATCACAGGGTGTCGTGGAGACATCCCAGGTCTCGCCACTGGCATCAACTAGACTACGTCATTACTCGTAGATCGCTCCTAGATCAGGTACTGGTTACGCGCAGCTTTCACAGCGCCGACTGTGACACAGACCATTCTCTGGTCGCTAGCAAGATACGCCTCCTCCCCAAACGTGCCCACCGATCAAAGCAGAAGCCCCTGCCTCGCATCAATACAGTCGAAACTGCTATGCCTGAGCTGCATGAATGCTTCGCCAGGGCCATGGACAAAGCCCTAGAAGACTGTCCAATAAACAGTGTCATGCTGAGGTGGAACCACATCCGAGAGGCTATGTTTCAGACTGCTCTCGATACTTTCGGCAGGAAAGAAAGAAGGCAAGAAGACTGGTTTGAGGCGGGAGCTGCTGAGATCAAACCTGCCATTGCTGCAAAGCGTGATGCCCTCCTCGCTTACAAGAGAGATCCATCCACTAGGACGTTTGCGGCACTCCGTACTGCTCGTAGCGATGCACAGAGGATTGCCAGACGCTGTGCAAATGATTACTGGCTCCATCTCTGCCAGAACATCCAGATTTCTGCCGATCTGGAAAACGTGCGCGGAACGTATGAGGGGATGAAAAAGGCTTTCAGTCCAAACGTCATCAAGACCGCCCCACTCAAGTCAGCTGAAGGCCTGGTCATTACTGACCGATGCAAACAGATGGAAAGGTGGGTTGAGTACTATCAGGAACTTTACTCGAAGGAGACCACTGTCACTGACTCAGCACTCGCGAAAACCAAATCACTTCCCAGAATGGACGAGCTGGACAGCCCACCCATCATGGAAGACCTCAGCAAAGCCATCGACTCCCTAGCCAGCGGCAAGGCCTCAGGCAGCGATAACATCCCACCTGAGGTAGTAAAGTTGGCAAAGGGTAGCTCCCTTCTGGAGCACCTATATGGACTCTTGCTGCACTGCTGGGAGGAAGGAACTGTGCCCAAAGACATGCGCCACGCTAAGATCATCACGTTGTACAAGAACAAAGGAGAAAGAAGTGACTGCAACAATTACCGTGGTATATCACTGCTAAGCATTGTCGGCAAGGCCTACGCACGCGTTCTCCTCCACAGACTGCAAATTCTCGCTGATCGCGTCTACCCAGAGGCACAGTGTGGCTTTAGACCCGCCAGATCGACCATAGACATGGTTTTTTTCCATAAGATAACTCCAGGAGAAATGTCGCGAGCAGAGGCAGCCTCTCTATCTGGCCTTCATCGACCTGACCAAAGCTTTTGACTTGGTCAGCCGAGATGGACTGTTTGCCCTTCTTCAGTGGATTGGGCCTAATCGTGTCCTTTCATGAAGACATGAAAGGGACCGTCCAATTTGATGGATCGAGCTCTGAACCGTTCCCAATCAAAAACGGTGTCAAACAGGGATGCGTTCTTGCCCCTACGCTCTTCGGAATTTTCTTTTCCTTGCTCCTCTCATACGCATTTGATGAGTCTGTTGACGGCATGTTCATACACACCAGGAGCAATGGTGGATTATTCAACATCGCACGTCTGCGAGCCAAAACAAGGGTTCAGAAGGTTCTCATCAGATATCTCCTTTTTGCAGATGATGCTGCCCTTGCTGCACACTCAGAGGAGGCCATGCAACGTCTTGTTGACTGCTTTGCAGCTGCATGCAACGAGTTTGGACTGTCCATCAGTCTAAAGAAAACAGAGGTCATGTGCCAGAACGTTATTGATGCTCCAAGCATCTCCATTGGTGAACACACCCTCATGGATGTGGACGAGTTCACCTACCTCGGCTCGAAAATCACAGGCAGCCTTTCCCTTGACTCTGAGCTTAACACAAGGATTGGCAAGGCAGCAACAACAATGGCCCGCCTGACCAAACAAGTTTGGTAAAATGGTATGCTGACTACCAACACAAAGATGCAAGTATACCGGGCAGTTGTGCTGAGCACTCTCCTCTATGGCAGTGAGGCATAGACACTCTACTCTCATCAGGAGCGCAGACTGAACGCCTTCCACTTTCGTTGCCTCCGCAGACTCCTCGGCATCACCTGGCAGGATCGAGTCACCAACATCGATGTCCTGGCCAAGGCAGGATTGCCCAGCATGTATGCTATGCTGCGAGCTATACGCCTCCGCTGGTTGGGCCACGTGCTCCGCATAAACGACGGCCGCATCCCCAAAGACATGCTATTTGGAGAGCTTGCCACTGGCACAAGGCGTACTGGATGCCCCGCTCTCCGCTACAAGGACGTATGCAAGCGGGATCTTAAAGCTGGCGGACTCAACCCCTCTCAGCTCGAGACCACTGCCTTAAACCGCGAAGGTTGGCGAACCGTCATCCGGAACATCATCAGTGCAGCTGAGGAAAGGAGAAACACCCGATGGAGGGAGAAGCAGTCACGCAGAGCGCAAAAGACAGGAGTCGCCCCATCACATGCTCACTGTTAAAAAAACAGAAAGATGAGAGAAAAAAAAAAAAAAGACTACACAGCCTGTTGCAGCCCTGGGTACAAATTCTGACTAAGACCACGACGCGCATCCCCCATGATCTCCCGAGATCGATGGAGCCAACAACAAGCGAGATGTCTGTTTACATTAGTTTTAAATTTCTGCATGTCAGTACCGTCAGGAAAACAGGGAGCAGGGAGGGAGTTCCAGAGTCCAGCAGCACGAGGAAAGAAGCTTTTGGAGTAGAAAGCTCTTCGGCATCTAGGGACCTCCACAGTGAATGGATGAGATTTGGCAGATTGTCAGGTTGGTCTAGTGAATTTGCGTCATCGGGGCATGCATGTTTTCTGGTATGTATACGTATGAACAACATTTTGATAACCGTTACTCATAAGTAGAAGGTATAGCAGTTACATAATTACGATCTATTTTCTTTTGCACTTGCATGTTCTCACTCGCGGAGTGATTTGTATGTGGTTCCATAAGAAGACACACTTCTCACTCGTGCAATGATATATATGTTGTGTGATAAGAAGATTGTGCAGATATGAGGCAACTTCCGCTTCCACCCAAATTATAAAGAGTCTTGTTTGAGATGTCTATGCGACAAGACATTATCTTTCTCTCCTCATCTCTAGCAATGGCTGCGCTAGACGAGATGGAACTCATGGACTGAATTTCTATAGTACATGTGTTGTATTGTGCGAGGCTTAATAAAAATGACAACACAGGTATCTTAGAAAAATATAATATGTATATTTATTTGTCAGTGACGATGAGGGTGGTGGTCGGAGAGGCTTTATGCACAGGGAACTAGACGGTTGATTCTCTCCGAGGTTCGATCGTCAACTAACTGTCTTTTGATTTTCGGTTGTTATCATATAACGATGTTGTCGCTACCTGGGCGACCACATTGAGATTGCACTCGGTGACAGCTTGAACCTTATTTGACACTTCCAAAATCTGTCCATCTTTTCCTGGCATGACACAACCGCACCTGGCAATATGATCTTTAACCTTTCTGACATCTCTGTTTCTTCTGACATCACTGTTTAAGTGATTCTTGCAGGTACATCCTTTTTTTGTCAGAAGAAACTTATCTTTTGACAATCGATCATATGTTGCCTCTTCCTGTGCAGGTGTTTATCTGGTTGTGAGTTTTTTATTTTATTTTCAAATAACTTTTTGGTCATCCGACAATTATCTTATCAACTGACAATCGCCAGGTGCATCTGTTTTATCAACAACCTTTCCGTGCACCGACTCGGATATGTAACACATGTCCAGTGGCAGACTCAACCTATTTTGCGTTCCTGTTTTCATAACTATTTCCGAACCATTCGTTGTGCTGTTGAAACTGTTTGAATAAATTGATTTAAATTGTAGAGAAGATGGAGAAACACTACTATAAAATGGCGATCCGACATCTTCTCCCAACTCTACAAAGGAAAGACAATGTCAAATAAAAGAATGACAAAGTCTACCCATGGAAAATAATTAATTTTTTTTTTTTTTACAACTTTGTTAAGACATCGAAAGATGAAGAGTTTGTGAAGAATGAGACTTCAGAGTGTCCGTTCTTCGGTGAAAAGGTTGTTTTACATGTAAGGAGAAATTGAGTACACATGTTTGTTTCAGCTGGCACCACATGCGTTTATGTCATTTTTAAAATTTTATTTCAGTCGAAGTTCTCAGAAATCAATGGGCCCCTTCCTGGGGCTAACACTTGATCTTTATATGAGATACATCGATATTTGAATATTCATTAAAGTTTTCCTTTACCTGTCAAATGTTGAGTTAGTTAAGAACATTAATTTTCCTCTCCCTAATTGACCAGTTAACTATGTTATAGTATATCTTTCTTGTGGTTTCTTAGTCTTACCGGATTCCAGGACAAGAATTCATCTAGTCTGGTGGAGTATCCAGCTGTGCTGTTATTTGAGGTAACATTATTTGGAGAAGGTGCACCATTTCTCGTATGAGCCAGTGTATAGTTGTGTGGAGGGGATCTTATTTTGACTTCGAATACTATGTTTACTTATAGGATGAAGTATCCTCATATCAGGTTGTCCTGATAAACCCATGTACAGAGAGGCCGAAGGTACTCGAGGATGGTGTCTAGTATGTAATTCAAACTCTCCAGTAGGTAATTCAAACTCTCCTGTGTGTGTTTGTGTGTGTGTTTGTGTGTGTGTTAGCGTGCCTGCTTTGTTAATGACATAGTGTATTTACTAACTTGTATATGAAGGTGTTTCGTTAACAGTGTGGATGTGCTGACACTGTGTTTAGTATTCTGTGGAAGTCTCTCGTTATGTGTGTACTGCTTGGCAAGAGGCCCTTCCCTCCCAGAGATGCTAAGCAGGATTATCTCATGCGCACATCTGTTGTCTCTGGAAGAAAAGAGGAAAAAGTGAAAGAGAAACGCTGTTTGGGTTGTTATAGTATGTGCAAGAGTTTGGCACTGAATATTTTTTGCACTATGATTGGTCGAAAGAAACCCCTGTCCAATCAAGAGTCGATATGTAACATTCGCTGCCCCTACTTCTTCGAACACATGCATAAAAATAATGAATCACAGTTTTAAACTAAAATAGCTTCGGACTTTGCAACATATATATGCTTATTGGTATTATGTTGACTTTCTTCATATTTCATATCCCTTTCAATTCTCTGGCAAGTTCTGTGTATTTGCTTCATTTTTCTGTCTCCCTGATCTTCACCCTGTGAACTGCTAAGATGGCAGAATCTACGATTTGGCAAGATTTTTCCTTCTTGGTGATTATTATGACATCCTGTCTCTTTGCTTGGATGAGTTTATCTCTTTGTACCTCCATATCCAAGAGGATTTGTAATTTTCGTTTTCTAGTACTGCCTCCGGTTTGTGTTTGTACCATTTTTCTGTGTGTTCAAAATATTGTTGTTTGCATAGTTCCCAGTGTACTGCCTTCCCCATCCAGTCGGGCTAGTTTGCTGCATTCACTTATTATGTGATTTACCGGTTCGTCTCTTTGTCCATATAGTCTACATTTGCTGTTTTCCTGGGTTTTGCCTATCTTAGCTTAGTTCTAATTGCCTTGTTTTGTGCGGCTGTTAGTAACGATTCTGTTTCTCTGTTTAGGCGTCCTTTTCGTAGCCATGTCCAGGCGTTTTTGTGAGTCTCTTCTCTTATTATTCTTATGAATCGTCCATATAGCTGTTTTTTTCCCCACTTTTCTTTTCTCGTTTTGTTTCTCGTTTCTCTGTTCCCTGTATTGTTCATTTTGACAGCGTATCTTGCTGTGTTGATTAGTTTTTCTGTGTTCTGAGTTATGTATCACAGCTCTTCAGTGTAGCTAGACAAGCAAGTGCCTCAAGCCGGGATCGAAACTCGAGCGTCTAACTTCAGTGCTTCTAACCACCTAGCTATCATCTGGCACCTGCTGAAGGTAAGCGAAATCTCAATGATAATCATTGTCAATTGCCTAAGAGCTCCATTTTCTTATACAAAGAGCAATGCATTATAAGCTAGTGGTAGTTGGCGATTTTACTTACCAGAGATCTCAACACAAGAAGGGGGGGGGGGAGATATATATATATATATATATATATATATATATATTAGAGGTGAAAGATGAGAATAAAGAATTGTAAAGATACAATATTTATTAAAACATCAAAAGTTCAGAGCAAGGAGCCTCATATCCTTAATCCATGGATTTTCAAAGATAAACTCTTCTCATCAGAGGATAGGGAAAGCCGATAATGTAGTTGTAAATATTATCGGCAACATTTAACTTTGAAAATTTTATATAAAGTAAAACAAAATAGAAATAAAGAACAAAAATAAGCGCCAAAAGGTAAAGAGTCTTATGTTGAGGTGAGAGCGTAAACTCAGGGTGGATGATATCTAAAAACACGTCAGGACAAAAATAAAATAAAAGCAGCTGTTATTTGTAAATGAATGTTTGAAAAAGAAAGCAATACTCAAATTGTTTAGGAATCCAAATATTTTTGTAAGATGCTGGTGGTCCCACGGTAATTGGTAACTTCCATTTTATCCTGTATGTGTATTAGTATTAGTTTGGTGTTGGAATTGTTCGTTTCGTAGGGTTCGGATTGATTTTTGTCTGTTAGAGTTCGGCATATATAAAATTGAGCATTTCGAACACCTGGTTGAACAAAGGCACGTACACACCCTATGATTTTCAACTCCCCCGCGCGCGCGCGCGCACACACACACACACACACACACACACACACACACACACACACACACACACACACAGTTGACAAAGGTGCACACATACAAATGCCTAAACGACAGATCAACTCTACGCTCACACGCACACTGTCATACACATATATTGTCCCATGCAATTTACCCATGATCACAGAGCGACACACACACCTTATCTATCGTATGCAACACACACATACAAACATTGTTATACACACGTGCTCACTACTAACTATTCTCAGAACTGACTTTCAGCGAACATTTCAAACTAACATTTTACCACCATGTAAGATTTTGTACATATATAAATATTTTGTGTTACTTTTAAACTACGTTTTATTCTTCCTTCAACTTATGCATGCCTTATCTTTCATTCAACTTTCATCTTTTATTCATTCACGTTTTTACTCTTTTAAACATCCCTTAACTATTCTAATGTAAGCGTGGATCTTAGCATTTTCTCTCAGACACAATATCTTAACAAGCTAAGGTCCGCGCTGCTACATAAAGGGGACCACGGCCCCACACAGTCATGACTGAAACTTGTTGGACAAGTCAGGCATAGATTGTAGTTTATTTGTGCCAGATATGGTTGGATTGTAGGAAGGATTAGGAATTTTAGTAATGATTCCATTGTTGGGATTTTTTTTGGGGGGGGGGTACACACTCTGTATTTTCACTTCTTTTTCTTTATTCACGTAGTCTATTCCTATTCAATTTAGGCTTAAAATTGCAAAGCCTGATGGGGTTCCTTCTTTTCGTTTAATAATATAAGTGTACATATATTTACCTGTCTCCCACTGCAACAAAGTTAGACCTGGTGGCGGTTTATAGTGGGGGGGGGGGATCCAGTTAAACCAAATCCCCCTCTTCACAAAGAAGAAAGTAATGCCCTGGGTGACTGTTTCCTGGGACTGAACAAAACCATATTAGCTCGAAGTCCTAACGCATATTGTCGGTAGGGTAATTTGAGAAATTTCATCAGATGTGAAAAAAGAATTAATTTAAAATTTTTCAAGGGAGGTAAACTGCATATTACAAAATGGAGTCGTCTCCCCTTGTCTGCTGATATTTCATTTGTTCAAATACTTTCTAGGATATGCAGTTAACATTTAAAAAATGAAAGACGGTTACGGGTTCTCTTCCAATTAGATGCTATCAATGCTGGCATTTGGAGTTCATACTACTCCATGAATCTATGATACTTGTAAAATCAATGGAAACTATTAGAAAGGTACAAATAATTTTTCTTTTAATAACATTTCACTGGCAATTCTCGGTCTTTGGGCTGGGATCAGTGTAGTCTCTGTTTGTTCACGGTCAGAGAAGGGGAAATTCTCCTCGACTGAGGCAATTTTATTCTTGACCCATCCAGAGCGACTCGTTTGGGTTAACTGGATATCTCTCACATTAAAAATCGACCTTGCGTTTAACTTTGCCCTTGTCAAGAAGCAAATAAACAGGGAAAATACTTTTCAAAATCTAATGAGAATACACTTTGTAAATAAATAAATGCGGTAACTTTTTTTCATCACCAAAACTCAGAGAATTATAGAAATTAAAAAATATTTTCAGCATTTATTCAATAAATTATATATTTTTAATGAACTAGCTGGACCCACATTTCGGCGTTAACCGGAAAGATTGAGGAAACCAAGAATTCAGAAGTAAATTGACCAGAAAGGAATGGGAAAAACTCTTTTCACCCAAAATGCTAAGCATTTATCTACGATTTAGAAAATATTTGTAAATAGAACTGTGGGTAATAGTAAAATGAAAACAATCGTTGAATTAGAAAACAGAAAAAAAACGAAGAGTTAATTAATGAGATTTCATTTTGCAAAGAAATATGCAAATTAGTTCACTTCTGAACACTGCTTGCATAAACATGACTGAGTATATTAGAAGCTGTTTTCCTTCTACATTGATTAGGAAGGTAGATTTTAAATCTCATTGTCAGTGCAATAAATGGCTCAACTTTATAAATACACAGAAGATACAGAAAAAGACACAAGATATACAGATATAAGTTTGTTTAATTTAACATAATATCGATTTTCGAAAGAGTTGAATTTTGACGTAAGTTAGCCCTTCCGTGAGGTAATTAAATTTCATGGACATTCCTGTGATGATGTAAATTATCCACCATAAAATAAAAGTGAAAAAGTTTTTATATCTGTTTGATTCTTCCTTTGTAAATAGATATTTGATAAAATATGTAAAAATCTATGAAAATTGGTGAAAAATTGTCTTTTGTAAAAAGAGTTAAAAAAAAACTGGATTGACAAAGGTTGGCATGATGTTGGGAAGTCACTGGTTGTGTATCATCATCTCACAGAGGTTTTTTTGTTTTTTCAAAGCTGTAAATTGAATCTGTTTTCGGCAGTTAATTGTAATAAAATATGAGTAAATATATTGCAGACAATACGAAACTATGAACCAGTTTATATGACTTGACTTGACTTGGTCCCTTAACCCCCTCCTGGGTCGTAGGGGCGCTGCACCAATGAACTCCACACCAGCTGTCTCCACTTCTGACGGTCATGGGCAATGGACTGGGTTGTAGCGAAGTTGTAGCCCGTCCACTCTTTGATGTTGTCCGTCCATCTTTTGTGTTGTCTACCTCTTCTTCTCTTGCCTTGCACTGCTCCCTGCAGGATGGTTTTGGAGAGACCACTGCCCCTTGTCACGTGACCATACCATCCAAGCTTTCTTTTTCTTACAGTTGTCAGCAAATCTTCGTAGTTGTTCAGATTTGCGTTGATGAGCGCGCGAACTTCTTCGTTTGTGACACGGTCTGAGTACGAGATGCCAAGCACTCTTCTGTAGCATCTCATTTCTACCGTTTGGATTTTTCTTTGGAGCTCGGCTGTCAAGGTCCATGACTCGCATGCATACAAAATGATGCAGTTTATATATATCGTGCCTAAATGGAAGACTTACATCAAATCTGTTGCTACGGTTGCTGGGAAAATGGTTGGATCATTCTACTGCTCCAGAAAGTACCTCACTCCTGATGCAATCTTCTACCTGTATAAGAGTCAGATTCGTCCTAAGATAGAATAATGCTGCTGTCATATATAGAGGAGATGCCGCTTGGAGAACTTTCTTGTCTTGACAGAGTACAGAATCGGCTTCACAATCTGGTGAGGGATGATCTCTTCTCGTCCTTACAGCCTCCTTCACACAAAAGAGATGTTGCTAGCCTCTCTCTACTGTATCGTTATCTTCATGGTAGGTGCTCGACTGAGCTCCAATCCATGGTCGCACCTTGTAAAATATTCACAGAAAGAACTCGTCTGACTACAACCACAGCAAAGAATTTTACTTTCTTTTTGTCTGTACCAAAAACTAAACAAAACTTCCATGAATAAAGTTGTTTTCCTAGAACATTCAATCTGTGGAACAAGATACCACGAGTCTGCTTCCCAATCGACTCCATCAAGTTCTTTTACGTAATCTTCTGCCCATTCAACCCACTGTTTGCAATCATCATCAAACCAGCAATGTGGTGATTCATCAGTAAAAAAAAACTCTTAACGGTATAACATACTACAGGGTGTTTCAAAAGTCTTGGGAACATAACGATTTTTAATAACTCAAAAACTATTAGGAGTTGAAAAATGAAATTGGTACCGTTGGAAAGGTTAAAGTTTCAAGTTTTGTGGGGAATCTTCAAAGTTGCTCAATATGAGAACCATTCGTCACACGGCAGACATCTAGTCGATAGTCCATTTCCTGCCAAACGCATTCCAGCATCTTGACGTCAATGGTTCCCACAACTGCCGTTACTCGAGCCTTTAGTTCGTCAATATCTCTTGGAAGGGGCGGCACATAGACTTGTTGCTTGACAAAGCCCCAAAGGAAAAAGTCACACGGGCTAAGATCTGGAGACCTAGGAGGCCAGGGCATGAGAACGTCATCACCTCGCCCAGATCTCCCAATCCATCTACCAGGCAGCCTTGTGTTAAGAAACTGCCTTACTCTAAGACTCCAGTGTGGTGGTGCACCATCTTGTTGAAAAATGAAGTCATCAGATTCTGCTTGTTCCAACTGAGCCATTAACCAGTCTTCCAGCATGTTGAGATAGGATTCACCAGTGATAGTTGCCTCTTCAAAGAAGAACGGTCCATAGACACCTTTCTTGGAAATTGCACAAAACACGTTCACTTTTGGTGAATCTCGCTCGTGCTCAAGAAGTTCATGAGGATTCTCAGTACCCCATATGCGAGTGTTATGCTTGTTAACTTTGCCATTCAGATGGAAGGTCGCCTCATCGCTAAAAACAAGCCGGTCATCAAAGCCGTTATCTTCCAACTTCTCTTGCATTGCAATGCAAAAGTCACGGCGAAGTGGCTTATCAGTGTCCTTCAACTTTTGGACCAACTTGAGCTTGTAAGGTACCATTTGCAGTCGTTTCCTTAAGACACGCCAGACAGTTGCTGGAGCAAGCTGAAGTTCCCTGCTGGCTCTTCTCACTGATTTACGGGGGCTCCACTGAAAGGCTGTCCGAACTTGCTCAACTGCATCTTCTGAAGTTGAAGGGCGACCTGTTCGCTTACTTGGGCACAAACACCCATCTTTCACAAATTTAGCATGCCATCTGACAATGGATTTCCTTTCAGGGGCTTCTTTTTTAAATTTCCTGCGAAATGCACGCTGAACACATGTCCACGATTCAGTCTTTGCAAATTGGAGGACGCAAAATGCCTTGTCTTGTTTAGAGAACGCCATTACTGCACCTGGAAAGATAACACGAAAACCATTAGTATGACCAAAAACTTGATTAAGCAAGCTTTAAAATGGCACCAGTTTCATTTTCCTACCTGGAATAGTTCATGAGATATACGCATTTGTAATGTTCCCAAGACTTTTGAAACACCCTGTATATCTTCCCCTCTGTTTGTTACAAACCTTTCGAGTGGAAACCCATGTGTTCAACGTCTTCTTTTTTTCATCAGGATTGTAACCTAGGACATCCTTGGAAAGTGTTTGGCATCTCCATTAACAAACACTTAGCAATTAACCAAAAACCTAAATACATGTAAGACACTCTTTATTTTAATCCTTTATACACATGTTTACAACATCTTCCCTCGCACATCACATACAAAATAATTGTTGTTATTGCTAACCACACTTCATCGATTCATCACTTCGGCCTTTAATTTCGCTTTTACCTACTCTCTGAATCTACATACCTCTAATACATCGTTTGTATTCGCTAAAGTGAAAAGTCCCACAGAGATGAGCAACCATCTTGTGCACTCCACAGATCTATCTGCATCTAGAGGTCTGTAGCACCAGATCTGTATATTCTCCCCTATAAGTTGATTCCTTTGTCGAACCTTTTGTAGTAATAAATATAAAAAATTAAGCAATTAAGACAAAAATTCAGAGATCAAGACGTAATTCAGTGAACATAGAGAATTTGAATCCAAGTCAAAGATGCAAAAACAGAAAAATAAATTAACCTAATAGAGTTTATTACGGATGATCGAATTGACTTTAGTGCATTCAAATCGTGGAAAAGAATCGTCATCACAAATCAAATAAGGAACAACTGCGACACAAATCTTGATGAAGTCACCAGCTGTTGCAACTCAAACTGGGATCTGAGCACGTCCGTTACTCTGACAGGTGCCTCAACTGAACTACTCAGCCCATGATTAATAATGTTTATATTGGGCTCGATCATTCGTATTGACGATACAAAAAGCCATTGGAAAACTCCTAGCTCAGGTTTCTTCACGTAATGTTGGCGCTTGCAACAACGCATGCATGCTCATCCATCATCAACCTTTTTTCTTTGTCAATCGGATTCATCATGTTCAATATTCAATTACATGCTAATACATTTCAGAAAGGCATGAACCCACTATTACCCTGCAGCTATTAAAAAAAATCAGGGCCGGATATGAGCTGAGTGGCATAGAAGGAGAAGGAAAGGAAGATCGAAAACGTAAGCCTATTTTCTTACCAACACTTTCGACTTTGCTAGGAAAGTGTTAGGAGATAAGCGCAGTGAGCAATTGGAAGCATCGGAAAGAGAAATCAACACTTATCTCTGTAGTTCTATGTGTGATCCTGATAAAGAACATGCATTGGGTACATATAACCGTTTGACCCATCAGGAGCCCATTTGACACAGGACTGGATCTGGAGATAGATTCAAGATCCGCTTCAGCACCTGGTCCGAGCGGGGTACCTTACATCATGTACAAACGGTGCACAGGAATTCTCCAAAGGTAATGGAAAATATTAAGAGTCATTTGGAAGAGAGGCAGGATCGTGGAACACTGGAGATTCACAGAAGGGGTATGGATCCCAAAGAAAGAATCATCAAAGACAATTCCATATTATTTCCTTGCTTAATACCGAGAACCACATCTTTTTTGAGTTATTATCAAAGCGCCTTTCAAAGTTCATTCTCAAGAATGTCTATATTGATACATCTTTCTAGAAAGGTGGGATTGCCTGTATGCCAAGTTGGCTGGAGCATACAAGAATCCTAACACCACTCTTGAGAAAGGCGAAGAAAAACAAGGGAAACCTAACAGTACTATGTTTGGACCTCAAATGCCTATGGGTCCATACGACACAAACTGATGGAAGAAGCCCTAAAGAAACATCACATACCTTCAATAGTACATGGTATTATTGTACCATCTTTGGACAGAACAGATACTACACTTTTATCCTAGAAAGTTTCACGTTCGACACAACAGCAACATCAGATGAGATTTTTAAAATTATTTTTTTTAGATTGCATCTTCAGGCGATCCCATTTTTTAAAAAAGGGAGTTGAGGGTGATAATGTACGTACAAACAATAAATTACCTTAGCATATTATCATATAGATGAAGCTGAATTGCATATTTGTTGGCCAATC
The DNA here is from genome assembly GCA_963556195.1 of Sepiola atlantica. Taxonomy (NCBI): domain Eukaryota; kingdom Metazoa; phylum Mollusca; class Cephalopoda; order Sepiida; family Sepiolidae; genus Sepiola; species Sepiola atlantica. The sequence continues at coordinate 170,886,913 of OY744518.1, forward strand.
AGAGAATCACTCCATCCCCAGTGAGTCCCCACAATTTTTCAGATGGGCCCTAGTTATTGGTGAACCCTAGGCCAAGTTTTTCTTTTTTTATTTACTAATGAGTCCCCACTTATCAAAGCTAAAAGCCATTCGAGGATGAGGGTTAATGAGATGGATGGATTGTCAGTTGAATGATGAAGAATATTATGAGAGGATTGAAAATAATGAATAGAATGAATAAAATCTGATTGCTCATAAGGAAGGTTTATGACAAGTATTTGTTAACATTCGATTTGAAGATGACCATGTTGTAGCCTGCAGGGAAGCTATTCCATGGTACCTTGTTCCACAGATATGAAGTTCATGGAAAGAAACTCTGTTCATGGAAATTCCGTTTGAAGTTAGTCATATATACAGCATAATCACATCGTTTCTCGTTAGATCACTAAAGTTAATTAATGTTGAGCCTGGTCACCACCAGATGGGTGACCATTTTGGAATCCAGGGCGCTGTATGTAGGAAGACGGCGACACCTCCCTTCATAAAAAAACCACCTCCCCTAAAATAGTAATAATGTTATCAAAAATCATCTCCCTTAACTTGGATATACATGCGACTAGGGACCGCTTGTGAATTTAATATTCCCTAGAAACTTCCTTCTGAAGGAGGTAGGCTGCTCAACCCGCGCAGGGTGAATGCCACACCAAGAACCAGGATATGGAGGAAAAAGAAAAGTTCTTTGCAGTTGTGATAGAAGACAAGTTCTTGCTGTGAATGTTTTACAAGGATGAACCAGAGATTGAAGCTCAGTCGAGCTTATGTTTTCTTTAAAATCCGGCCCTACATAAAATAATAACGCGTTCACGTAATTAATTGTTGACACTGGGTATTGTGCTTCAGCATTCAATGAGTGGAAAAGGGTTTATTTCCATAAAACTGACACAGCAAACAAAGCGGGAAACAATACAAAATCGATATTGTCCAACAGATCAAGATGTAAACACCAGTTGAACCTCGTGTCGATGGAATAGTGTATGTTGTTGGATGCGGGGTGGGGTAGGGTTCTGTTCAATATCCAACAAGAGTCACCGATTTTAAAAGCACATCTGAAGAATGCCACAGGTTATGACAGCAAGAACATTAGAAAATTTTTTTAAATGAGATTACAAGTTTAAATTATGGAAAATCTTGGAGAAAAAATGTTGTCGTCGTCGTCATCATCATCATTATCATCATCATAATCATCATCATAATCTACAGTCAGTCAAAGTGTCGATGACTGTTTCAAAATTATACTTCTCCACTTGTTTCTGTTTTTCGTGTCATCTAGCTGGTGCTGATATTCAAGGTACTTTTCACTGTCTCTTTGAATCATAGTCAGGGCATTTCCTGATTCTTTTTTTCTTCACACAGTTGATCTTCAGGTGATTGCAGGCTGGATCGATAGGTTTCTGAAATAATAGCATTCAAAAAATCCAAAAAATAGCTACACTTTCAATTGGTCTTTTTACAAAGTTAAATATTGTTAAAAAGTTGATAAAAAAATTATATAATTTAAATTAGATAAATTAGAATCAGACATTATGCTATCACTCCATGTTGAAATTTGATTAGTTTGGTTTGGTTTGTTTTACAGCATAGCAACCAACTATGGCTTATGTAATGCCGAATAAAGTTCTCAATACAATTCAAATTATTTCACATTGTCTTGAAAGACAATGAAAGGTGAAAATGAAGAACTTGCAATCAAATGTTTTGGTACAGTCCAACTTCCTTGATGAAGTCTAAACGTTTTGTTACATTTATGTTTTCAAACAAGTGTTTTAAATTTGGGGAGTTGTAATACTTGTTTCGGGTTTGCTGCAGATCTTGACAGTCTATTAATACGTGTTTGACTGTGTAAGCTTGTTGACACGCTATGCACATTGGAGACTCCTCTCCTTCCAATAAGTGCTTATGAGTGATCTGCGTGTGTCCTATTCGAAGTCTGGTTATTATAACCTCTTCTCTCCTTACTTTTTTATATTCCAGGGGGCTACTCATCTATAGTTGGCCAAATCTTTTACAATTTGGAATTTGAGAGTGGTTTTAAATAAAATATCGATTGAAAGAAAGGGAAAATAATAATTTAAAAAAAACTGTTTTATTCGTTGTAACTACCTTTTTTAATATATATTATTTGAAAAAGTCTCTTAAAATATGTGATTTATTGAATATTATCTCTTAACTTGGAGTTGTCTTTGAAGACTTATGGTATGTCAAAATAATGTTACCAGTGTTTGAAAATTAATAAATTATGAAATATACTGATTACAAAAAACTTTTGTATTATTTATCTTTACTTAAATATAATTTTACTAATAAAATTGTTGTTTTTTTTTTTTTTTAGAGACGTGCGAATATGGAAAATAACACGTTGAGTATTGATTCACAGAGTATGTTTCAAATAGTTGAAATTATAATTTATATGTTTTGAACTTTTGAAATATACATTATTAATATATAAAGCTCTGATTGATATAAACTATTGATCATTGAGCTTAACTTTAACTGCAGCTTTGAACTATTTCCTGGAGACTTGATAATATATGTTTTCTTTTATTCTTTTAAAGAACATATAGGAATTAATTTCAACCAAGATGACTCTTGAATTGTTTTAGTTCAGTAACTTTTTCTATATCATGGATAAAATCATATTTCATTAAATAAGAAAGATATCCTGTGTTTATGTCATCTGTTGATGACTTTGGGGACCATAATGCTGATGGGAAGAGAATCGTAGAATTTCTTGTCACCAATGACCTCTTCATTAGCAACACGTTGTTTAAGAAAAGAGACTCCCACTTGATAGATTATTACTCTGGAAACCCCAGAACCCAGATAGATTACATTTTGGTCTGAAAGAGTTTCAGAAGGGCTGTAATCTGACAGCACCAACTTGTGGTTTGTGACTTCTTGGTTCACATACCAAGAATGAAAAAAAACACAAGTTTACAGTTTGGATCTGTACCTGGAAAATAAACAACCTCGCCAGTTCTATGAAGTTTTCAAGGTCAAGATGGCTATTGCTGTTGCTCAAAACAATTCTTGAAATGCTGTGGAAGATGAGGTTTGCAGCATCTCTAAAACCCATCAGTGAAGACCAGGAACTTCGAGGTGGAATGATCAGGTTGAAGATGCGATTAAGGAGAAACAGGTACATTTCAAAGCTTATAATACTCTTAAGAGGGCAGGTAGTGTAGTCGAAGCTAAGGAAGTCAAAACTGCTTATTGTGAAACTAAACGTGCCGTCAAATATGTTGTCTGGCTTGCCAAGGTAGAGACCAAGAAGGAGGCTTTTACTAATATATCACCTACCAGTAACAACAGAACTACCAAGGATGTTATGGTCAAAAAGTGTATCCGGAATGATGCTGGTGAAATCACACTCAGTGATGGGAATAAGATGAAGACTTGAGTGGAACTCTATGCAAGACTCTGAAATGTCGAGTTTGAGTGGCTAAGTGACTTGCTTCCTGAAGTATCTCTGGTAGTTGGCTCTCTTTCTTGTGTGTCTGTGGGGTTTGTCCAAAGAGTCATTTGCATGATGAAAAATGGCAAGATTGCTGGCTCTTTCAGAATCATCATCAGGATGGAGAAATCTCAAACGACAACGAACTAAGTTTCATCCTAAACCTCTCCAGGGGAAGGGAAGGGGGTCCTCGGCCGCAGTAACTATCGAAGCCTTAAGCTTACTGACCAGGTAATGAAACTGCTCGAGCATGTCAAAGACTCTCACATCTGCGGAATGGTAAACATTGATAAAGTGCAGATCGTCTTTGTGCTAAGCAGAAGCACCTTTGATGCCATTTTCATTGAACATCAGCTGCAGGAAAAGTACATTACACCAGGATGCCTCTCTACCTAGTGTTCGTTAATCTCAAGAAGGCACTTGACCATATACCTGGAAAGTGCTCTGGTGGGCAATAAGAATCTTTGGCTGTTCATGTTGTCCAGGGCATGTATGCAAATGCTCGTAGTCATGTTCATCCCACTCCTCTTCATCATTGTTCTGGAGGTGCTGTTTCGGGAGCTTCTATACGTGGATGATCTTGATGTTATCACAGATTCTATGGAGAAGTGCATCTCCAAGTTGCAGACATGGAACACTAGCATGGAGAGCAAAGGTCATAGAGTCAACATGAAGAACACAATGTTTCTAATCTCCGGTGTTGGTCTCAGCCTTTTGCAAGACTCTGGCAAGTTGCCCTGAATTTTGTTTGCTATAGATGTCAAAGTGTTGCTTGTCCAATCGATGGTCAAACTGAGGCTCATGTGGATGTAGATATTGCCCTACTTGATGTTGAACCCACTTTCTCCTATTTGATATATTGAATGCTGGTGGTGGTTGCAAACGTGTTATCACTGTTTGCTGTTATGTTGCATAAGGACGGTTCAGAAAGCTGCTGCCAATCCTTACATCTAGGCACATTTCCTTCAATTCGTAAATTCACTAGACCAACTCGACAATCAACTAAATCCCATCCATTCACTGTGGCAGTCCCCAGATGCAGGAGAGCTTTCTACTCAAATAGCTTCTTTCCTCGTGCTGCTGGCCCCTGGAACTCCCTCCCTGCCCCCTGTTTCCCCGACAGTACTGGCATGCAGAAATTTAAAATTAATGTAAACAGACATCTCGCTGCGCCGATCCCAGTTTAGGTTGACCCCCCCCCCCCAACCTTCTCCCCTTTTCTTTCTTCTCAGTAGCCCCTTACGTCTACAGTGGTGGCGTGCCTTGTTTGGGGTGAACTACGTTAAAAAAAAAAATTTTTTTTAAAGATTAGGGGCAAAGTCTTTTCAGTCTGTTTTTGCTCTGCCATCTTGCATGGCAGTGAGACATTGGCCCCAAACACTTCTGATCTGCAATGGTTTTGGCATAATGACTGCGCCATGATAAAGTGGATGTGCAGCTGCAAACTAGAAGGAAGGATCCCATTAATCAACAGAAATTGGTGGGATATCGTCTGGATATCCCATATACTAGAGAGCATGGTAGACGAAAAGGAACCTAGGTCGAGTGTATAAGAAGCGATATGACTGTATACAACCTGACTGATGTGAACCCTTTGAATCGGACTGCATGGAGAGAAAATGTGAAAGGTTACCGGGTGTTGCCCACCCGGGAGTCTGAGACACTCGCAGTATCCTAAATATCAAAACCAGATTTATAAAGATTTTAAACAAGTGAACGGGTGATATTTGTACTTTTTCAATTGTTAGAAAATATTTGATAGAAAAATTATCTAGAAAACTGTTATTTAATTATTCATCTGTTATTTAATTTATTAATCTGATAATTCATTTTATAAATAATAATGAACACTGCACGAGTATGGGCGGGTAGGGGGGTTAAAATGTTCCCTGTTTCTAAATTCCATTCAAATTTCGAAAAGTCACAGGGTGATTCATTTTTTTTTTTTTTCAAATAACAAAAGATTAAAATGGTTGAGAAAGGAAAAGAAAGAAATCAATTTGCCTGGGCGATGGTATGTGTGTGTGTGTGTGTGTGTGTGTGTGTGTGTGTGTGTGTGTGTGTGTGTGTGTGTGTGTGTGTGTGTGTGTGTGTGTGGTTCGGGGGGACTTTGGTTTTAACTTAAAATTTAGAATCCTGTGAAGAAAAGGAAAATTTGAACACAACTGCTAAACATTTGTTCAAGAAATAAAACAGAATTATGTGTTATATTAAAATCAAAACAATCGCTGAATAAAAAACAATAACAAAAAATAGTTAATTAATAAAATATCCTTTTGCAAAGAAATATGCAAATTATTTAACCGTACAAATTTTTTCAGTATATAAAAAGGATAGGGTGTGGAGATGAATAGAGTGTTTTAATCCAATTGTTAGTGCAACAAATTAAATCAATAGATGGGTCAATATACTGATTGACCCCCAAAAATTGCAAAAAAAAATTTCCGAGTATGGGAAAGTGTAAAATTTTGAAGATGACTTTTTGGGGTTTACAAGTCATTTTCCACTTACATGTGAAGCACTAACTCGGTCAGTTTTCATGATAAATTAATACATCTTGGATTTTTATCAAGGTTTTCAGGGTCAGTCTTTCACATGAAAGAGTTACCAGTTATGCCAAATAAACCCTTATACAATATCAAGAGGTACCCCCTACAGCCATTACCCTTGTTGCATCCACCCTGATTTTCAAAAGTTTTCACTCCTAATCATCATCTTCCACTGGATCATTTATCATATTGTTACAATTTCCGTCTTGGCAATGTACACATGCACTGGCTTGTCTTTTTTATATTTGTCCTTTATGTGGACTGCCGCCTCCCTCACTGTGCTCTCAAGTCTTCCCGCAAAATCGGTCAGCCTTTCGCCCTCCCTATGCTGAAGGTCCCACACAAGGCTCAAGTGCTGAAAATTCGACATGTGGCTACCGTGTGCCTTTAGCTGGTTGAATGATGATGTCTCATGTGCTGAATCTTCCATCTGCTGGAATATCCCCTCGTTAAGTATCTGCTTAGCCACTTTTAAGAATTTATCCTCCAATTTGGGGTATTCTTGGCGCTCCGGTCGCACGTGAATAGCATAGGCCTTGTTTAGGTCAGTGATGAACTTATTCACGTCGACATCCGGCTGGAACGAGCGAATATGACGCATCGAATCACGCAACGACTGTTGCTTCAAAAGCAAATTATAATCTGCTTAATGACTGGACTGCATTGGCGTCGAGGTCGCCGACTTCATTGCTATCAGCAGATTGTTTAGATCCTCCGCCATTTCTCTTATCACGGAGTCTGATGCTTGTGTTGGCTCCTGCCTGAGCCTAAATAGCTGAGCTTTCTGGTCTTTAATAAGACTCAGTAATTGTCCTTCAGTGAGCCCGGAGTAATCCATCTTTGTGGCAATCCCCTATTTAATTATTACTTTTTTATCTATTTATTTATTTATTTTATTTTATTTTTTTTTTCTTCTCGGAAACCAGCTTTATGACAATAAATGTTATGCTTCAGTGTGAGTACTTTACTCTTCTGTGAAGAGACCGTTACTTCTGACACCAATGTTATAACTGTGGTAGTGAGACTCTGAACGTACCGACACGTAGTTCAGCCACGAATGTAAAATGTGCACAGGGTGAAAACCCGATGAAAGGAAATCAGCCCATACTTCATAAATGAATACACATCCTATCACAAATTATAAACATATATATAAAGAACCAAAACAAAATTAACAGTACATAACAAGTATTTATTTATTTAAAAAAGAGGCTGGTTTTTATTATTCGAAGAAAATCGATCCAAATTAAAAGTTCATTGTAGCAAATATGAAGGCTTATAGCATTTATGAAAATTAAGATAGGAATGTTCTTTTTCCTGACGCCAAAGCTATAATTGCGTCGAAACTCAAAGGTTATAAATGTTAACGTTATTTTCACGTGTTTCCACGCGGGTACGATGCTCTTTTGTGAAGAGACCGTAACGAGTTCAAATATCAATTAAAAAGGCTTATAGCCGTTATGGAAATAAAATAGGAAAGTTATTTTCCCCCCTTTAAAATTTTTTTTTTTTTATGAAATTAAACAGTTCAAGGAAAACAAATGAGAAAACAGACTATAAACAAAATGAAAGTTGATTTAGGACACTTAATATACGATTCTTTTTTGTTTGATTTTTTTGTTTTTTTGATTTGTCCTGATTGGTAAACATATACCTTTTTCTTTTGTTTGGTTGACGGCGGAGAGAAGGATATTTTATAGAATTTTGGATTCTATAGTTTAGCGAGCTGTTAATTTCTTTAGGGTCCTGAGATATACATAATCTCGACGCTGGAGAGGCTATTTGATTTACTGATCGGTCGTAATCAAATTTTGTTGATGGGATTTTCTTAGGTGTCTGCTTTTAACGTCGGTTCGAGACCTTCTCCCTGCTTTTGTGTGCAGGGATAATTTTTCTGAATCTGACGGCTGGGTGAGCAGTCGATTCTCCTCTAGGCGTCCGTTCTTCATGCCGGTCCAGGATCAACTCCTCATGTTTTTTTTCCTCCTTTCCATTTTCCAGCTCTCTATATGACAACAGGATTCCCTCACCTGATTGGTTGAGTCTTTCGCCCACGCCAATGCATGGGCTGACTCTGTCTGCCAAACATCCGTTGACACAGTTTTTGACTAACGTCGCCGTCTCCACCCCCTTCTGTATTAGTAGGGGAATATGTGCCGACAAGTCCCCCGCTCCCCCTGCCATGCTTTATGGGGCAAAATATGTAGATATAACAGTACATTCTAGTCCGTGCCTCCTACAGGTAAACTTTAGGGTATTGCATCCTTCCGAACAGTTGCAATTAATTATTTGAATCAGTGCATTTGGAACAGGGCTTTTGTCCGTCATCACTGGGACAAGTTTGTGCCCTTCCACCCTCACTCAGATGGCACCATTTCATCACTACATCCCATCCACTCCATAACCTGGTAGTAAGTTCGCAAAGAATGAAATTTAAAAGCAGACGGCATTGGTGGGAGTCGTATTGGCATGACGAACGTCTTAGCCATCCCAACTTTCTTGCATAGCATATTGTATCTAATAGATGCCAGGGAGTCTTTCTGATCTGCATTGGACAAAGCTATCATTGCCTTACAACCATTGGTTTCCACAACATCATAGCTTTGCTTTGGTAGATAGAATGCATTTGAACAGTCTGTCATTATCTTTTCCTTCTTGACGATTCGTTGGAACCTCAACGTATTTCCTATTCTGAATACCCTGGACACTGAATCGCATCCCATGAAGGTATGCAAGAACAACAGATCATTGCAAACTGCTTTGCCGAGCACCTAAAATAAAGTGCAGTACATTTGGGAACATATGCATGAAACAGCAAGAGAATAAGAAGATCCGTGTCTTCTCTAATAAGGGCGGTTGATTTGAAAGCAGACATATTGATGGCTGCCTTTGCAATCTCAATGTTGGCATCTCCTTCCCTTTTTGTCTTGGCATGCCATGAGTGACTTGCTAGTCTGGTGTGATAGCCGCAATTATGCCCATCCAATATTATAATGTTGTGATCCACGTTGTCTCCGGCAAATAACAGAGACTGATCAAGAATGTCCATGTCACCACCTAACACATCTGGAGCAAGGGAACATGCCGCGTTCACTTCAAACCTGCTGTAAGGGTGCAATAACAGCTCTTGGACACAGTGCTTGAACAACAGCATGTCCTATGCTAGCACTTTGTGGATGTATTCTTCCCAACAAACAGATGCTCTTACAAGAACTGCAAACTTGCAGAAATGAAGTCTAATGCTGCCATTAGTTTCAGTTCGGCCATTGTTGGATACGTATCCTCCACTGGTGCCACTGTCGTCTTGATATCAGCTTTGATGAGTTTGTTGCGGTTTTGAGAATTGCTCGCTTTTGTGCTTCCTCATTATCTCTTAGAGGTGAACTGTAGTTTTCACAAAGATGTCACAGGTTTTTTCCCTAAATGGCATAATGTTTGAGACACCACAACGGCCTTTGGTCACAAATAAAGAGTTTCCATATCGACTTATCAGCTTTTCCTTAAAGTACTGATTTCTATATGCCGTTGATTTACTACCTCGTAAGTATTCTCCCATTTAAGCGACAAGGTCCTATATCGTTATCTGTTCCTCATCGTTTTCCTCCAGGTATACACACACCCTTTCGAATGCTTCATCTTGATTGCTGTCTTTTGGTCTTCCACTTTTTCATTGTTTGGTTGATTCAACTGACGTGAACTGTCTTGGAATGCTTCGCATTGTACGGAAGTTGATGTTACATGACTGGTGGTACACAGTCTGCAGTGTGAAGATCACCACCAAAATATTCGATCCAACCTTGAACAGCAGTGACTTACTCATCCCGTCTTTTTTTGAAATGAACCAGTATAGTTTGAGCAAATGCATCGGTCTTCACATAGGAAATCCTTCCTTCACTTTTTCGTTTATAGTCTTTTTTCGTGGTATCAGTTCCACAGAAAAAGCAATGTGTTCTACTGTCATATCGTCCCAGAGAAATATCAGCGCCCCTTTTTACTGGCCGAGCAGAATCATCCTTTTTGGGGGCTAAAGCATTTTTTTTATGGCATGCCAAATATGCAAAAACCAAGAGAATTGGACTTGGGGCGTGGAGCTACTAAATTGTTTGTGATGGCAGTTTAAGGCAGTTTTGGGTGGGGTAAAACGTGGTCTCTTTTGGTTTTTCAATTCTTTTCTCAGGAATCTTATACTCTATAGAACAATTTCATTTATATATGGAGATAAGGGTCCCGATTAATTCACCACTGGTACCCATATAAAAGTAATCACCCATATACCTGCTTGTGAACCTGAGTGAGGTGTAATAAGGGGTTTAGAGGTACGGGTATCAATGTTGGTGCAATAAGAGGTTTAGGGGTGGGGTACCCCTAGATATCTTATAAGAGGTGATTTGGCATCACTGGTAACCCTTTCATGTGAAAGATTGACCCTGAAAACCTGGATAAAAATCCAAGATTTATTGATTCATCATTAAAACTAACCGAGTTAGTGTTTCACACTAAATGACTTGTAAACCGAAAAAGTCATCTTTGAAATTTGCCACTTTCCCAAACTACGATCTTGTCCAACTTTTAGTATGTTGTAGACTTGACGCAGCTTAACATAAAACCACAAAAAAAAACAACAAAATTTTGCAATTTTATTTTTAAGGTAGGGGTACACTAGCATCTACAACTTTATATATATGCTCTGAAGCTTGTAATACAACTTCATTAAGCTTGCAATTTGAAACATTTTCGGATATTATAAAGAGTATATACTTAAATATATATTTTTATAAGAACTCACACACACGCACACACACCCATATATATATATATATATATATATATATATATATATATATATATATATATATATATATATATATATATATATATTAATTCAATTCCAAAGTCTATGCAAAAAGCAATCCAAAGACATAATTTACATCAATTCCTTCAATTCTTTATTTCCGCACTTCAGTAGAGAATCATCCTTTACATTTTCGTCTTACATACAAAACCATCAGTTTTTCTATATTAATCTATTCGTAGACTTACACGTGTTCTTGACAGATGGAACAAAAATTACAGTTCGAAAGTCTATCCGTCAGTCATCAGGGAATGATAGAAATATATGGTGGAGTTGCAGAAACAACTCATACAGTCCACATGCAGAAGAAAAAACACAGAAGAAGAAAAAAACGTTTAAAGGACTTCAAAAGCCTTGAAGAGACTGAAAAGGCGAGATCTGATAAAATTCTGATAATTCAGGAGAGCATGGAATAGACTCACTTGAAGAAAAAGGCAGCAAAGACAAATTATACCCCCCCCCCAAAAAAAAAAGAATAACATCAAGTATCCACCAGCAGTCAAGAATTTTTAATCTTTTGATATCTGTATCGTGGTGTATTTTTTTTTTTTTATTACTAACAAAAATGTGTCTATATTAAGAAGGCCATGTTTTTAGGTGTTGGCAATTTGAGCTAGTGTCGGAGAGATGCAAGGTAAGCCTACGGTAAAGTGCTGTGGTAGTGAAACCAATGTAACAATTAGTTTTTATTATTATCAGAGACAGATTCTCTTAAAGGACATTGGAGCTGATATATAACATTGTTTTTTACTTTATTTTGTGCCTGAAAAGAGTTGTTGTTAACTACAAGGTTTAATGTTTTCAATTTTTTAGAATAAATAATGAATCTTATTTTACTATTACGGTTGTTGAGGGATATATATCAGTGTATTATATTTTTGAGAGCTTTTTCATCCAATTTAAAGTTCGGATACATTTGGTTACAATAGAATAAATTAATATAGTGTGAACTATTTGGCTGATTAGTATTGGTATTGTCTAAGTTTCTAATTATTCATTTAATTTGTTTGTCGACGATATAATTGGAAAATTGATTTTCTAATTAGAACCTAATGTTTTTAATTCGTTAAGAACTTTTATATACGAAATTGATCGAAATAGTAAATAGACTATTCGAAAAATTGAAAAAAAATAGTCTCATCAAATAAAAACACTCTGTATTATTTAAAAAACATTTGCTGCCGAAATACACACACACATTATATATATATTTATATATATATATATATATATATATATATATATATATATATATATATATATATATATATATATACAGTGTAACCCGGATATAAGAGCACCGGATATAAGAGAAACCCGAATATAAGAGACATTGTCTCTGGTCCCAAATTACAGCCTGTGTTAATGTCTATAAATTAGACCCCGATATAAGAGATCCAGATATAAGAGAAACCCTGCTATAAGATACTTCTTCTCGGGTCCGTCCTCCCCAATATAAGGAGTTCGTTTTGAGTGACAGTGTGATGTCGTAAATCAATCAAAAGACGTTGCTAAATTTTCTCACCTCATTGATGAGTCTTTCTATGACCTTCACTATAGCCATATCCGTAAAATATTCATAAAAAAGGTTCCTTTTTTTGTTGTTGTTAGAAGGCGAACCCGGATATAAGAGACTTATTCTCTTATATCCAGCTCTCTTATATCCGGGTTTTACAAAGGGATTTGTGTGCAATCAAAAGTGACTGCTTTTTTTAAGAAAAAGTAATTTTTGACTGAATTATTTGTGAAAACTGATTGAAAAGTATTTTTATGTCTATAACTGTTAAATAAACTAGTGTTCTGTGCGTACAAAGCGTTATATGTGGTGTTTCCAGACTTACATACACAAAATAAACAATACCCGGATATAAGAGACTTATTCTCCGGTCCCGACAGCTCTCTTATATCCGGGTTACAATATATATATATATATATATATATATAGGTATCGGTATAGGTAAAGGTCACATAGCCTGGACGCGCACGAATGTCGTTGCCGTTGTTAAAAATCACTGTGTCTAGGCCACAGCATATGGAAGGCGGAGCTGCCTTGAATCTTCCCTGAGTTTTAGTCAGGTACCCATTTACTGCTGGGTGGACAGAGGGAGTTTTCAGACCCGAAAATTCGCATGCCGTGAGTGGGATCGAAACCGGGTCGTCCAGCCCAAAGACAAGTGCTATAACCACTCGTCCACAGGCCCTTCCTGTGTATATATGTATGTATATATATATATTGTATCCAGCTTTGCCTCGCTACGGTACTAGAGATAGAACACGTGTAAATAGGAACAATAGAGAATCTGCCGTTTCATGCAAATAATTTTTTAAGAAAACTAAAGAGATTATCATGACTAATATTTCCGAGTCTTTTAATTACATTAGAAAACTTCTTAATAAAACCAAGAAAAAGGTATTAAAAGACATAGCATCTAAGATATTATTAAACCCGGATATGATATATAGGATAGAAGAACTTCCTCAATGGTATGAGTATATCATGGATATAATCGATACAAAATTATACAAGCCACCTGCTGAGGGTATAAAAAATAAACCTCAAAATGTTTGTGTAGTCCTATATGAAAATAAAGGATTTGATGATATAAATCTGCCTAAAATATTTAATAATCCAGAAATCATTCAGTCACTGCCCAATGAACTTAAAAAAGAGGAACAGAAACCAATAGTAACATATAAACTAGGGCAAACTATCCGGAATAAGGTTTTTAACTATAAAATAACTGTAGAGAATTTAAATATTAATGATAATGATGAAATGTATATACCATCATGTGAATGTGAATCCTCCCCTTTATGTAATACTGATATAGGGCATATAATTACCGGTAATCTAGCGATAGTTAAAAATTCTAAATTAAGAAAACTCTTAAGTAAAGGCCCAAACTATAGAGAACCTAAATGTTTAAATTATGCGAAATGTGTTAAGGAAATAAATAAAGCGTTAGATAATTTCACTGCATCCATGGCAAGAAAACATAAACTATTACACTCTACATTTGACGCATGGAAAAATAATATACTTAGATTCGTAAATAAAAAAGTAGAACGTTTAAAAGAATTTAAGCACCCTAAAAGAACGAATCCCCTCCTTAGAAATCCACAAATAACTACGGAGCTTGAAATGCTTCAAAATAGGTTTGTAATAGTTCCTATTGATTATTGGGGAAATGGTCGTATAATCAGTACCATTGGAGAGCCATGAATATTATAACTGTCCTGTTTTTAAATCTCCGAAACAGTTACATGGTAAACAGCTGATGATCCCCGTGTTAATATTAGACGCTTAAGGTCTCCTGTTTTTGTTTTACTCTTAGATAATTACCCCCCCCCCTTTTTTTTTTTTTTTTTTTTTTTACTTATATTTTTTCATTTATTAATTTTCCAACGAATGTTAATCTGCAATATCTTGGATTTAGTTAGTTGGTCTGGGAATTTAAACTGCATTTTACATATTTTTTTTTTTTTTAAATAACTCAAAGCTTCTTTAGACTATATATATATATATAAAGATAAATGAAGGAATAGAGATAAAGATGTGTGAATAACAAATCTATTTCATCTTCGACTGTTCAATGCAAGGTTTACTCGATAAAAACAGGTTTATTTTTCTTTCCTTAAGCCAGGATTTTCAAAGATTGAAATCTTATCATCAGAGGAATTACATAGATAAATAAGTTGGCAGGGGAAAAGCCAAAATTCAAAATTTGAAAAAATTTAAGAAATACTATAAAGTAATGGAACGTAAAGGTGTGTGCATAAAAAAGGTTATAAAAATATAGAGTCTGTCCAGTTGAGGAAATGTCCGTTGACAAAGTGTCTGGTAACGAAAGATTTAAAGATGGAAAAAGAGATTTTGTGGAGACTGCGTTAGAGATGATCAAAATATAGTAAATCCAACAGAATGATGTTTAGTTCAACCGTAGATAAAAAGCACTTATTAGGATGTAATTTGGAGAATTGGGGCCATTTTAAAATACTTCTGTGGACCGCGAATGATAATAGTTTTTAAGGAATTAAGTTTAAAATATTGTATATATTTCAAGTAGGCCAAATTATTGGTGAGAGATGTTAGTTACTCTGATCGAACCTAGGGTCTGAGAGAGAATTTACTAGTCGAAGATGAGGCCAGTAAAAGTGGGAGAGGAGTGTGAGGTTAGGGATGTGGGAGGAGAAGGTTTAGCAGAGGAACCTATGGCTGATGTTAGGAATGGGGTAAAAGAAGGCCTTGTTTAGTTACAGCTCATCGCTTGTAAGCAACAATATAATTTAATTACTGCTAGTTTATTTTTGCTAGGCTTGGAATGGCTTCAGTTAGGAGTTGGGGTTGGGTTTCAATAAGCTAATACAGTAGCGTTTCTGGTCAATAAGTAAACAGTTCGGGTATGGGGAAATATCCCCGTATTTAAACGGATATTTTTAGACAAAATTATATATAATTCAGAAAGTTTAAAAGGGTTAAAATTGGGAATTAGGGCTCAGACGGTTGGAAAGCTGGAATTTGCGTGTTTAAGATGTAATTATCCGGACATTTATAGTATTTCAGAGTTTAATGTTTAAAAAATGTATAGATTTCCCAGTTAGTTAAATATTAGAGGCGTGACTAATTAAGATACTTTAATATATTACTGATGTTAGGATTGGGAGCGGCGTTAATATGTTTGCATCAATGGAGTTCAAGTATAATGATTATGGGGTGGGATTGGGTTGATTATGAAATCGAAGTGACAACATGGAGTATTGAAATTACAGATAGATCTAAGGGGGTAAATGGGACATTATAGTAGTAACCGGAGAGCGTAATTTAAAGGTGAAAGTTATGGGATCTATTAGAAAAGGATTGTCGGTAGAGCGCTGCGTCCACAGAGTCCAAGGATTGTATGCAAAGGGAGATAAGAGAGGCAATAGATAAGTATGTAAGAGGGGTTAGCTAATAATTGAAAAAGGCTATAGGAATTAGAGTGTTGGAGTAGAGGACGTTAAGGATTAGTGAAGTGGAGAAGAGTAATGTTAGTTCTCAATTCATGTTTAGTATTATGGGTTAATAAAGTTATTAGGTGCACAGGGGGAAATACGCTATGTTATTGGGATGATTAGTTATAAAGTTGAAAAGGTGAGGAGTTAAAAAGTTAACAAATTATAAAATATAAAAATTAGTCTAATATTAGAAGGGCGGTTGTTGGCTGGGAGGAGGGTGTCAGAGGGAGTAATGAAATTGATGTATTTAAATTTTCGTCTGTGCCTGCAATTTGAGATAAGTTCGTTTTTAGAGTTAATAATATTTTTACTTTCAGCTGCTGTAGCTATCATAAATGTTTCTAATGTACATAGTTGGCAGAAAGCGGATCTTGGAGTGTAGGATCTAGACTTTTTTAATATTGACCAATGTAGTGAGTAGGGAGTGTTTTTACGGTTAAAGTCTTTTTATTTAATTTGATAGAGAGGTGCCAGTGGTATTGTTGTTATTGTGTTTGAAGGAGTAGATATGGTTTGAGATTCGGGTCTTCATGGGGAAAGCACTAGCCCCAATGTAAGTGTGTATTTTGTATGGGGTTGTTATTGTGGTATTTGTGTTATTTGTAGTATCGGGAGTAGTTTGAGTTTGCATGCTCAAGCTCTGGAACAAAGTTAAGTTGGAATTGTTAGGTGGAAAAGATAAGAGAGTTTGAGGGGTAAGATCAAGGTTATTGTTAGTTAGCGGGGGTTTTTGGTTAGTGTAAGGGATGTTATTTAGGGTGTCATTTAGTACAGTGAGTTGGGGATGTGGAGGTTTATAGGATGAGGGGAGAATTCGCATGCTAGTGTTAGTTCGCATAATAGTATTTTGGGGGAATTGTTTTACAGTACATGTGTATATGACGTCACTTTTTATGCAGTTGCTGTTTAACGGGCATTCTCTGGATTTCTGGCAGTTACAATTATTAGAAGGGGGTATAATAGGCGCTGGTTGCTGGACAGATTTAATTTTTTTGTTATTAGAGGTGATGATAGTTTGCGCTATATTGGGCATTGTGGAATAGGAGATTTTAATAGAGTTTTTATTAAAAATTGTGCTGTATCTATGCGGGTGCTTGAAGAAGTTATCTATAATTTTGAAGAATTCCTTAGGGATATTGTTTTTAACATTACAGTTATAGGGTGGATTAAACCAAATACTATTCTTTCTTCTAAGTCTTTTATTTTTTCTATGTTCCTGAGGGTCAGCTAGTTTGTCAATATTGATAGTTTTTGTGGGCATATTTATATATGTTTTGGTTTTCTTGGGTAATGTAGTATTTATCTGCTTTCTATCCTATATTGCCATGCTGTGTGTGATTACATTTAAAGGTTTATTTTCCTAGATAAAGGGATTATTTTTGTATTTAATTTTATCATTGTAGCCCGAATTGAGTAGTGCGTTATTGTAGAAGTTAGAATTTTGTTCAGAGATAGATTTATTAGCAGATAGTTCTGAAATTCTATTAGAAACTGAGGGGACTATTGAATTAATGATGGATTTTGTGTGGTTAGATAGCTTATGTACGTAGAAGAGGGCTAAGTTTGGTTTGTGGTAGGGGCTAAAAGTTTCGAAGTTACGGTCTAATGTTAGGTCAAGGAAATTAGATATTCGTTTCTCAGGTTCTACAGTTTTAGTTAATCCAAAGTTTTTAAAGAAGTTGTGTAGATTTTTAATGTTGTTATTGTATTGCCTCGATCTCTCCCTTGATACAAAATTTGCGTTGTCCCTGTATAGCCCACCGTGCAAATGCCCGAAGTCGAATTTTAATTCTTTTAATAAGTACAAACCCACAAGGTCATTAACCTGAACAGAGTCCAAATCCCCATAGTAATATCAAGCCTGGCTTAAGGAAAGAAAAATAAACATGTTTTTATCGAGTACACCTTGCATTGAACAATTGAAGATGAAATAGATTTGTCATCCGTACATATTTATCTCTCTTCCTTCATTTATCTTTATAATTGCTCTATCTCGTATATTGAGCTTAAATATTTCACTATAGGTTCAATTATCTAAAAGTATACTTTTAGTCTCATATTATATTATATAGATATATATATATATATATATATATATATATAATATAAATATTTGTTATTGTTTATTATCTATGTACGTATACGTTTCGTCCTTTTTTAATCTGGACTCATCAGCATAGAGATATGACTATTCACTACCCGTCATGCGATTCGAAACCCTGGATTACAAGTATTTTTCAACTCAAATCCAACGTCACTAACCACTCGGCAAATTTAAAATAGCTGATAGACAATGATAATTTTAACACTTTTAAAGCGGCTTGACGTCCAGGCATTCTACTTCTATTAGGGAAGGAATGATGCATTATAAAGCAAGTGACGTCATGCTGTGTTAGTACTACCATTACAGTGCTCTACTTTTTTACGAGGAGCGACACTATATATATATATATATATATATATATATATATATATATATATATATCCAGACAAGTTTGATTAAAAACCATGGAGTTTTCTTTTTTTCATATATCTCTGTACAAGCAATCTTCCAAGTATCGAGGGGTAGTTAGTGTAGTAAGGATTCAGGGTTATTACTTACTGTTCAGTTAATTCTAAATTACAACTAATTAGAACAATTAAAACAGAATTTATTTTCAAACATAACTCGATCTCAAAACTAAAGTAGATTTAGCATGTATTTTGTGTTATTAAAGTATATATAGGAAAAGCCTTAGGGAAACCAACGTTTATGAACACACATTTAGCATAATAATAATAATAATAATAATAATAATAATAATAATAATAATAATAATAATAATTTGTCACTCAGACTCCAGGGAATACCACTGAGTAATCACTGATGATGACTTGTGTGAGAACTCCTAGTGAGTCATAATAATAATAATACTATCACAACTCCAACAAGAAGTTTCTTCAACATAAAAAGAAGATTTTTCATTGATCTAGAAAAGGCCTTTGACAAGGTGCCAAGAAACACTAGCCATTAGTTTTGTTGGTGTGCTCTCTAACCCACTAGAAATAATGGTAGGAGTGCACTGCTCCTGTTCATAATCGTCCTTGATGGGCTGACAAAGACCTGCAGAAGTGGTGCTCCATGGTAGGTCCTGTATGCAGATAAGATTCTTATCAGTGCATCCAATGCGACAGAAGAGAGTACAGCATCTAACAGGTGTAAATTAGTGATTGATAAGGGCGGCTTCAAAGTAAATATAACAAAGACAAAGCATATGATATTTGATGCCAAATAATGCAAATACCTATTCAGTATTTGTAAGCTTGGAACTGGCTCCAACTGCATGCCAAACATGCAATGTGGTGTCATAAAAGGTGCTTCAACCTACCGTTATTATGTGTAGCAGATGCAGCAAACTTTATTTGCAGCACCTGTCGAAATCCGACTCTCATGGAAAGAGAAATTGTTGCAGGTGTCAAAAGAGTCAAGAAATTCACCTATCTAGGCAACACAATTGATTCCAATGGGTGAACTGGCATGATTATAAGACAACATATATCTGCCACATAGAAAGTCTTCAGACAGCTGTCTGCAATTTTACAAAATGCAGGGATTCCGTCATATGTGAGAGAGGCAGCATACAGCACTGTACTCTTGGCTGTGAGATGTGGTCGACAACGAAACGTTAAGAAAATTGCCGATCTCACTGTACAGCCTTCAATGACAAATTGCATCGCACAATGACAATCATCAAGCCTCAAAAATGTATCCCACATCTATGTCAATGGCTCAAGGCCGTGTGGTAGACTGCTTAAGACATGGATGGAAACAGTTAATAACGTCCTGATTCTAGCAGGCGGCACAAACAAAATGGCAACAGACAGGAGAAGTAATTCACGAAACGTGTAATGAAGATAAAACATGAAAATATATATAAAATATATAGTCATCTACAAACAGTTGGTTTGTCGACTACGTTTATCAGTGTAGATAGACGTAATGATTGTTTTTATGGCAAGATTTGAAACCTGAACAGTCAAGTACGTAACCAGTGCACCAACAAACATCACCACTGACAGTAAAAGAAATTCAAGTGCTATATATGTAGTCTCTATGTTTACATATATTTTGATTATGCTTGTCGGTAACCAGAGGAATTTATTCTTTACAGAAGATTGTTGCTTTATGCTAATGGGAAACCATTATTTCATCTACCAGAGAGCTCAACCTATAGATAGGGGGCATATGTATATTTCTATAAAATATAGTCATCCACAGATATTCCATAGCAAGCCTCACTCTCCCCAATGGTTCACTTTGACCTAATGCGCATTTCACCATTTTAACCACCATAAATCAGCTAAAAATAGACAAAAGATTTGTAGCATCAAGAAACCACTGTAAGAGGGTAATAGCCGTAACTAAGCGTATGTAAATTTTGATGACTAGAATTCGCATCATGTCACAGAAATTAGGAACTCACGATTTCTGAAAAATCTATAATAGTGTGAACAATGGGTAATCGACAATTCCTCCACTATCTAACCACCATGAAGTCGCTCCCACTGCAACTGACAGGGCTGAATTGCTTGCCTAACAGTTTGTCCTAAACTCCACCTTGGATACTGTAAACCATTCCCTCTCTTATTTTCCACTATGGACGGAAACCACACCAGATGATCTGATCATCACCCCTTCCCATGTCCTAGCTATCATAGAAAAAACTCAACACCTCCAAAGCATGTGGACAAGATCTTATCCCTGCTATAGTAATAAAGAAATGTTCTGCTGAGCTGGCCCCTGTCCTTTCCAAACTCTACAACAGATACCTTTTAGAATATTACTAATATAAAGCTTGAAAATTTTCTGTGTGGTAGCAGTTTTCAAGAACTTTGCCAAAAGAACTGATCTGTAAAATGATCACCCCAGTCTCCTCCCACTTTTCACTAAAATCTTTGAATCCTTAATCAATCTAGCGATAGTCTGCCACCTTGCAAATGATAAACTTCTTTCTAACCAACACTATGAATTTAGACAATCCGTTTTACTGCTAATATCCTCATGGTCATCTCTGAACGCATATACTATACATTGGATAAGGCAGATGAAGCTAGGGCTTAATATATCCAAAGCCTTTGACAAGATCTGGCATGAAGGTCTTCTCAGGAAAATGAATTTGTACGGTATTACTTGACAAATATTTAATCAGATCCTTCTTAGCAAAAAGAAAGATCTAGGTCGTCCTCAATGGCTGGACATCCAAACGACATAACATTAATTTGAGTGTGCCCCAGTGGTCGATCTTTGGACCTTTATTATTCTTGATTTTCATAAACATTAGCAAATATACCCATCTCAGATGCGATTGCATCAGAAAGTCGAATGCCCACATATGCAAGGCAATGGCTGGCTGAATTCATGGAAAATGACCTCCAGTCTGTAATTGAATGGGGTCAAAAATGGATGGTCACATTTAATGCTACCAACACAATGCTCCTTTCCTTTAACAACTATAAGACATCTTTCCAACCACCGATTGTCATGGCATGATAGCAGTCTTCCGCCTAACATTCACAGATAACATAAGTGAAATAAATACATAGAACATACTGTCAAGTCTGCTGCAAAGAAGGTGGGCTCCCTCTACCAGGCTAGAAAACTTATCACACCTGTATCTCTACAAAGCCACCATTCGCTCATGCATAGAATATTGTTGCCACCTCTGGGATGGTGCACTAACCACTAGCCCCTCCCTCTTGTCAGTATTCAAAAAAGAGTCTCTAACCTAACAAGCTTTCTACTCTAATAGATATATATATCAAATGAGTGTATGTATAACTGCCAAATATGTACATATTACCATGTTTTAAGGAACTTGACACATCCAAATTAAAGGTGAAAAAAGATTTGTGTCTGAGGTCTTAAAGGTTATCCACCCTTGGCTCAATCAAATGGA
This sequence comes from Sepiola atlantica, assembly GCA_963556195.1. Classification (NCBI taxonomy): domain Eukaryota; kingdom Metazoa; phylum Mollusca; class Cephalopoda; order Sepiida; family Sepiolidae; genus Sepiola; species Sepiola atlantica. The sequence continues at coordinate 170,908,735 of OY744518.1, forward strand.
ACTCGATTTTTTGAAGCCGGAAAAGCGTGGAGAGAATCAATAGAGTTATCTCCCTTGCAGTGTGCGTGCGCATCGAAATCTCGAAAGGAAATGAGTTTGATAAACGCAAGATGACGATGACGACGACCGCCACGATAGCCGTTGTCTCTTCTTCTTCTACTACTTCATTCGCTTTCTCGTCATAATTGATTTAGTTATTTTAAATAATAACAATCATAATTTAAATAATAACACAGAGACAAAATATATCTACCTTTTCTTTAACAAAACGAAAAACACACCTGATTTATTTCTTAACAAGAAAAAAAAACACACTTATATTTTTAAGAAAAAAATATTTTTTTAAAAGTAATTTGATATTAATAACTGTGTTTCTTTCGTTTGTTTTTCTTAGTAAAAGGTGAATGGTCTTGTGCGCTGTGTCGCGTAACGTCGTTGACCCCAAAGTTAGGGGCACGAGGTCCCCCTCCTCACCACATTTGAATCTGTCATCCTTTTTAAAAGAATAAGAAGACAGTTGTTTTTGTTTTTTTTTAAATTTTATTGTTGATTTTTCGAGGCCTTCAGTAATGGAAAAACTCGACAGGTCCGAAGTTCTGGGTTTCCAACCACAAAAGGAGATTTCCTACAATCACATCCTTCCATACGCGTCCCAGTTGGACGCCGAATCCAACGAGTTACTCTCCGAAATCAAGGGAAATCTCGCCCGTTCCGTCGAGTTAAGAGACATCAAGGTTGGCGCTACACATTGGGTCGGACAGTTGGCCAGGTAAATAATAATAATAATAATAATAATAATAATAATAATTACAAACAAACTTTTCTTTTTGGTTCCAGTTCGAGTAATATTCATTTTATTTGCTTCACACGTTAGAGACTTACAAAACGGGACATAATAATGCCTATACTTACTACATATAAACTTTAATTACTAGGTGCTTGTATAGATCAGCCCCCATGGCTGCCAATAATGGCTAAAACCCGGGTGCGGGTTACAGCAGCTTAAAGGTGATCACACAAAATTAAACACAGGTTAATGAAATGGAAAACAAAAACACATTTTATTTCCTGATATATTTACATTGTTACAGTTTTTTTTTTGTAAATGTTTGCTTTTTATTTTTGTTGTAATTATTGTTTTTTAATGTTATTTTTTTAATAAAAAACACAACAACAAATAAACCGTTCCGCGTGACTAAAGAATAAATAAAAAATAACATTAGAAAACAATAATTACAAAAACAAAATATTTACGAAGAAATACAATGTAACAATGTAAAAAGAATGCAATGTAAATAAATCAGTAAATGTTTTTTGTGTTTTCCGTTTCTGGAACCCGGGTTTAATTGATATTTTTTAATAGAATCCCTCCCGTCTAGTGTTAATGCTACATAACACCACCAAAATACCACTCGATTGTCGTTTAATTTTGTGTGGACACCTTTCGGTTGTTGTCATCACTCGTTACTAGAGATAGGCACTCATGGGGGGGGGGGGTGTCTGTATAAGGACCGAAACAAACAAACCTTTCTTTTGGCCTCGGATTCGAGAAATATTCTTTCTTTTGTTGAAACTTTAGAAAACCACGACATGAACGATAATACCTACGTTACCTAATGCCTATTAAACTTAATAATTCTAACCACCAGAAATAAGTTTTTATCCGCCGAATTAAAGTCTTTCAATTCGCATTCGAAATCACCCACGACCTTTTTTTTTTTAACTTTTTTTTAAAAGTAATTTTATAGGTAATCATTACTATTACCGACATCAATTATTTCAAAGGAAATACTGTTGGGAAATTGGTCAAAGGTATTTTGGTTATCTATTTGCGCTAAAAAAATTAGGTAAAATAGGGGCAGAACTTTTTCTATCCTCCAGGATTTGTCTCACGTGACTCAAACGAAACAATCAATCGCAAGATGGAGAATCGTCTTCATTCTTAAACATTAGCACCGAATTGTCATTTCATTACCCCTCCCCCTGAATACAATATTTTTCTTATCGGTTTATTTTTATTTTGTTACTTTTCAAAACAGAATTAACGTTGATGGATTTTATCCACATTACTAAGTCTGCTCTCGACTTAATGGAAATTAAGGAAAGTTATATTAAAAAAAAGGGCAACAAATGTTTGTTTGTTTTATAACTTTGTTTTTACAAATGATATTTTTATTTATTTATTTATTACACTAAAAATGAAGTATATGTCATTTCATTTTTTATCGTTTTAAGGTGTTTACATTCAAGGATCCCTTTTTTATTTTAGTCGTAAAAGTATGACATTCTACCATTAACACTGAGGGGCTTGCAACTCGAATTTAGGGGTAGTGTTAGGATAAGTAATTTCTTTTTGCAACTTTTCAGGAATTAATCCCCTTTCCAGTTAAGCGACAATTGACCAGTTATTTGCGGCAGCACTTTTTATCGCCGCCACTTACACCAACTTTTTAGTGAAATAAATAAATAAATAAAAAGATAATTTATTAAAAAAAAGAGTTATAAAACAAACAAATAAACTTATATAGGTAGGTAGAAGAGTAATTTATCTTGCCTTTTGTAACATTTATTTGGTGCCTTTTTTTTTGTTTTTTTTTATATAACTTTCTTTAATTTCAATTAAGTCAAGAACAGACTTAGTAATGTGGGTAAAATACATCAACGTTAATTCTGTTTTGAAAAATAACAAAATAAAAATAAACCGAAAAGAAAAATATTGTATTCAGGGGGTGGTGATCAATTCGGTGCTAATTTTTAAGAATGAAGACGATTCTCTATTTTTAAATGATTGCGATTGATTGGTTCATTTGAGACAAATCCTGACGGATATAAAAGTGCTGCCGGTAAAATAGAAAGTATCCACTTCATCATGGGCGCCGGATTTGAAATTGGAAACGGAGAATCAGTGTTAATAAAAAAGAAAAGAAACGCGGTACTTCTTCAGATTAGGACCCGAGCTAACTTTAACTCTGTTGTTGGGGTTCGGGCTCAAAATTAGCTCTGGTCCTAATCTGAAGAAGTACCAAAAAACGCAAAGTTGGCGGAAATTGGATACCAATATCAGTACCAAAAAAAAATTATTTTAGGCCGCAATTTTTTGGCGGAATGTTTATTGGCGATTGTTAACAATTTCCAAACAGAAAAAGGGTGAAAAAAATCCAAATAATCAACAAATAACTCACCACAGGCAAAAGTGACTTTTCCACTTACCTGCTTATTTTTGGTGTGTTTTAAAGTAACTGCTACCAATCTGGCGAAAATTGTATGTTCAACCGAACTATATATTTTATTAGCTGTATTTTTGTTTAATTTCTGATTTTTGGACGAGTATCGAGGCTTTGATTGGTCAGCAGCCGCCATTTTGTACTTTTTCCATTCTAACGTGACTTATTCTACCTCTTTACCGAAGTAAAAGACGCTTTAAAATAAGTTAAAACAACAAAAAACAACTTAGCAAGGTACGTAGAAGAGTATCTTGCCTTTCATTTGTTTTTTTCACCACTTTTTTCAACTGTTGGACACAATAGGAAAAACCCAAATTTTCGACTGATTGATGACAGCTGTATTTTTGTGTAATTTTCGATTTTTGAGATGTTAAATCTACGACGTCGAGGTTTCACTTCGAGTAAAATAAGGTGCCATTTTGAATACGTCGGGTTTAAAAGACTCAGAAGGCATTGATAAAAAAATTTAAAACAAAAAGAAATAGGCAGGTAAGTAGAAAAGTAACTTTTCTTTGCTTTTGGTAAGAGTTATTTGTTGACTTTTTGTTTTCGTCACCCCTTTTTCTCTGTTGGAAATTGACAAATGATAAAGATGAAAAAAGCGATTGTTAACAATTTGAAATTGTTAACAATCGCTTTTTATCATTAATAAAAAAAAAACAGCTTGAATTTATTTAATTGTTTACTTTATAATATAATTATATTTGTTTAGTAATTATGAAACTCTTTCAAAAATATTTTAAAAAATAAAAACATTCAAATTATAAAAAAAAACAATTTAATTTGATTTGTTAATAATGAAACAAATTATTTGCCCCACCCTCCCGGGCCTAAAATATAATTGGGGATTTTATTAACACCGGTTACGGCGGCCATGATGAAGTGGATACTTTCTATTTTACCAAAAATTCATGTTTAATAGAACTTAGAAGCCTTTTAAAATTCCGCAAATATAGGATCTGAGGAAAGTAGCAATTTTTGTTTACGTTAGTGACTAAACAAATATAGCTACTTTGCTAAAAATCGGTATTTACGCGAATTATAAAGGCTTTAACTTCTATTAAATATGTTTTTTAATGCAAAGAGGTTACAAATTGGTTTTGACTAATTTCCCAACGGTATTTCAATTTAAAATAATTTATGTCGGTAATAGTATTGATTACGATTTGATAATATTGTTTCGGAATTTTTTTGGATGATGGTTGATGATTTGAATTATTCGGACTACTATTCTCACCGTGATTGTTATTTTCACAATGTTTCGGTCGACCTTCTTAACAACAAATAAAAATGTCCTTCATTAACCCAACACTAATCCTAATTCCGGGTTGGCAAAAAAAAAATGATTTTTTTTTTCTTTCTAGAACAATTATTTAGTTTTTTTTTCGTATTGCCAGACCGAAACTTAGGGTTAGTTTTGGGGTTAATGAAGGTTATTTTTCGAGGGTGGTAATACGAAGTGGAAAAAAAAAAATCTAAACTAGGGAAATAAATTGTTTTATTTTTAATTCTTTTTAAGCGAAAAATAGAAAAGAAAATGATGGAAATGTTGCGTGCGCACAGAGACTGTGGGCCGTGATTATAGATGTTTACCTTATTTTATTAATAAACATAGATTTTTTTTTTAGTGTTTTATATAACAAAAGGGGGGGGGGTAATATCCTAATGATGGGAAAATATTTTCAGTGAAATGAGTTTCCTTGCTCCCGAACAAATTTATTCTAAAACCCGTGTTATAATAAAAAGATTTTTAAAATACCATTAAACATTAAAAGCACTAAGTTATAATAAATTTAATTGACTATGCGAAACCGAGACAAAGCAAGACTCTCTGGAAAAGAAATATGGCCGATATATAAATAAATCAAGGGAGATAACTCCAAATGGTATTTTCCTTGTACCTTTGCTAACCGTCTCTTATTGGAAAATGTTACTTTTTTGTTTGAAAAAAATGTTAACACTTGGAATTATCTCCCTTGATTTATTTATATATCGGCCATGTTTTGTCCGTGTTTCATATAGACGTTTAAACTTAGTGTTTTTAATGGTTACTGCTATTTGTTTTATTATTAAAATGTGGTTTTAAGAAAAAGTAAACTGTTTGGGTACAATGAAACCCGTCCGCAAATCTAATTTCACTGGAAATAATTTCCAAACATACATTAGGACATTATCATAAACAAATATTTCTTTGAATCTGACCAAAAAAGGCGCACAGTTCAGGATCTAATAAATTCTAGACAAAGTTAACGATTTTTCCTTTTAAAGTCTGCATAATTTTTAATTCATATAAAAATATTTTTTTCCTTTTTTAAAGAAAATACTATAAAATGCTTAGTTAAAAAACATTTAGGTGCTTCTATATGAAGGGATCCATATCAGCCTGAATGTTTCCGATTGTGATTTACAGAACAAACTGGAAATGGCCGAAGCAGTTTACGATTTGAAAGCCACAAAAAATGTAAAAAGGCAGACTACACTAAATCATATGATTGCAAAACTAAAATGAATTTAACTGCATTGGCAGCAGCTGTTCAGTTTCCCAAAGAACTAATCGCATTCTGCCAACAAAAAAAAATAGCCTCACGACAAAAACTAAAAATTGTACAAAATGCAAACATAATCGCACCCTTTTGGTTAGGGTTTTAAAAAAATCTTTAACCCCTCAAAAAAATAAAGTTGAAAAAAAAAAACTAAAATCACTTAATGATTTGAAGAAAAATATTAAACCCATTCTTAACACTGAGTTAATTCACCCTAACCTGGGAAAATTGGAAAAGTTTCATTTAATGTCTCTACTAATTGACTGTTTGGCAATGACTTGACCATTTCTTGTCTGTTCTGTGAATCGCAATCGGAAACATTTAGGTTGATACGGCTTCCCTCTAGAAGTATTTTATCGAAAAATAAATTTAAAAAAGTATTTTCATGCTCCTCTTCTCCTTTCCCGCTCCCTTCTATCCCTCTCTCCCTTGTGGTGTCAATTGATGTAATACTCTTTGTTAACCTCCGCTATTCTACACCTTCATCGTAAAATAGACACTTTATAACAGGTATAACTGAAAAAATATATAGAAGATGCTGCAAAGAAAGTAGGCTCCCTCTACCGGGCTAGAAAACTTCTCACACCTGCCAGTATCCTATATCTCTATAAAGCCCATGCATGGAGAATTGTTGACACATCTGGGCTGACACACCAAGTCTGTCCCTCTTGGACAGGGTGCAAAAAAGAGTCTCTAACATAATAGGGCCTACACTGTCTGTCAAGCCCATATCCCATCGCCGCAATGTTGCATCGCTATACTTGTTTTACGATTACTTCCACGGAATATGCTCCAATGAACTTACTGAACTTGTACCCCCCCCCAACGTAAATACCTCCGACCAACCAGACTATCAGCAAAATCCTACCCCTTCACTATACAGGTCCCCAGATGCAAGAAAACTTTCTACTTAAATAACTTCTTTCGTTGGATCGCTTGCTTTTTAAATTCCCTTCATGCCGAGTGTACCAACATGCAAGAATTTAAATGTAATGTGAAAAAGCATCTTACTGCACAACTCCCTTCTAAAGATGCACCCTATAAATCTGGCCCTAATCACAGTAGCTCCTTATGTCTCAGTGGCAATTTGACTTGTTTGGTGTGAATTAAATTAAAGTAAAAAAAAATTAGAATATAAAACATTGTTTCTGACAACTTTTTACATAGAAGTAACAGATTTCAGTTTTACCGGCTATACAGGGTGTTTGGAATAAATTTGACACTTTTGGAGGGAAAAAAAAAATGTCATATCTTGGCCAATAATCGATGTATTCTCAAAAATTGAAAGTTTATCTCTTAGCTGTAATCAGCAAAAGATTCACTAACTCAAAGAATTCACCTTGAGCCTCCACCACGGCCGGCCTCCAGGCATGCATGTGGCCTTCACTGTCCTTTGAGAGACGCTTGAACACCAGTTTGATCTTGACAAATTAACTCATCCTTAGTGTTGCATGAGGTAAGGTTGGCGTCTTTCTGAACAGTGCCCCACACACAATATTCTATGGAGTTGCGATTAGGCGAGTTGGAGGGCCAGATGTTGGAGTTGGTTAAGTCGTGGAAGTTCTCAGACAGCCTATTCTGGATTTTCCTGGTGGCATGAAACGGAGCTGAGCCCTGCTGCCAAATGTATGGCCTTCCCGCAGTCATCCTCTCCACCCAACGCTTGACAACAGTGGACAGCAACTCAATGTAGCCATCTGAATTGAGTCTGAGTTCCTTTTTCAAAGATGGGGTGTGGATGTCATGACATAGCCTTTGCTAGGAGCATGGGCAAAGACTATTATAGTTAGAAGGAATTTGGTCTTCATGCCGTGTATGGGACTTTGTGTGGATTGTAAGCTTGCCTGGATATTACTGCAGCTGCTCCACGAAATTTTTTTGTGCAGACACAATCAAAATGCCTGCTATGATCCTTTTTGCAAACCACTGCTTCCACATTTTCTTCGCAATTCTCCAGCTTACAGACGTAAGCTGGAGAATTGCAGTCTTCGATGCATTCAAGGAACACTGCTAAGATATCCAAATCTTTTAATCCATCGCAAATCATCATGCAGGTCACTCTCTTCAAATATTCCAGTGTTTTCCAGTCGTTCATGGGCTCAACTTCTCAACCTCACTAATAATACAGAGAAACAGCACTTTACTGGTATTAAATACATCAAATGGTTGTGAAATGAGAGAATTAAAAAAAAAATGATGAAATTTATCTCAAACATCCTGTATAGTCAGTACCCATTTTATGATGAATGTATTTTTAAAAATTTATTTTCGATAATCAACAATAATCTTTGATTATTAATCTGCATTTATTCTGAAAAGAAAATGTAAAAATATAGCCAAAAAACGAGGCGGCCTTTATTCCAAACCTTCACCGATATTTTAAGTATATTTTTGATATAAAGTTAAAGAATTTTTCATTTCATAAAACGATAACAAAACAAATTATTTATGTTAACATTGGATATATTTTTTTTTTAATCTAAAATATCAGGTTTTTTCCTGATTTACCCTTCTGTCATTACTAACCAGCAGAAAGAGTCGATCAGGCATATGTATGCAGTGTGATGATGTATGGAAGTGAAACATAACCAGTGAGGGTTGAGGTTGCATGGAGAGAAATGATATGAGAATTATACAATAAATGTGTAATGTGAGTTTTAAAGACAGCCTTAGATCTGATGACCTCAGAGGAAGATAAAATCTGGACAGTATAGGGAAATGTGCGCAGAACAGGAGACTTTGATGATATGGCCACGTTGAAAGAATGGATGAGAGTTCTTGGGTCAGTAGATGTAGAACAGTTGAGGTAGCAGGTTCATTCACAGGGGAAGTCTAAGGAAAACATGAGAGGAAGTGATAAGAATGGATTTGAGAGAAAGAGATAAATATAAAACCTGGCCGAAAATAGGTTAGTTTTGAAGTCATTTTCCAACACATGCCAGCATGTAAAACAGACTGGAATATGATATGCTGATTACCATCACCACCCTCCCTGCGGCGGCAGGATGTGACATAAGGTTGGGGTTTAATGTCAGAGGATATCATCTAACTCTCAAAAAAACTCTGGATGAAACAAAAATAAAAACTCTCAGTCAAGAAGGATTTCTCCTCCTCTGACTTGCGACAGCATTTTCCCCCTCGTTGGGTTGAGCCAGCTTCATCTCTGGCGTGCACAACATCTATAACCACAGCAGCATATGAATAACGGTCTTGGCCAAGGTAGCATGAGATTGCTAGCCACCGAATACCAATCACTTGTAGGCCAGAATGTTGCAAGGTCATCCTTGATGTATTTTCCATGAAAAAAGTCTATTTGTGATTTGAGGGAAGGGACCCAAATCTTACCATGAGTTTCTATTTAGCCCACAGATGAGGTCCTGACAGGTACTACCACTCTAGGCCAGAGAGACTTCTGACTGATTCTAGCCCAAAGGCCAGGTTGTAGGCTTTTTCTAGTTATTTATAAACAAATGCGACTGCGGATTGCTTGTGAATTTAATATTTCATAGGAGGAAGCTGGCTCAGCCTGCCCAGAGTGAATGCCACATTACACAATTCATTTACTATTAAAAGAAAAATCTACCTTCCATATTACAAATATCCAATGTGTTAGCTGTTGAAATGAATCTTATATGAACAGTCAAAGTTGCACTTCCATGTCATTGTTTTTTTCAAGAGGTAATGGGATCTTACTCATGTTTAGGCTGGCTTGATCTCATAATTATTGCTTCCATTATGATTAATTCTCATTTATCACAAGGTGACATTAGATTTGTAAGGATTTTTCACTTGTTCAAAGCCTGCATTTTTAGTTATACACTGAAAATTTGCTTCGGGACAAATAGCACACAAGATGGCAAATTTTCTAATTTTCAACAAACTTTCAGTGGTCATAATTCGGTGGTTAATTGTGCTACCAAAATAAATTTGTTACCATTGTTTTGCAAGGACATATGTGTTCACACATTAAAAGTTTTTTTTAGATATAATGAAAATAAAATTTTGGTTTGGGATACCTATTTTAATATCATTTTTTACGTTTATACTTAATTTTCCATTAAAGTATATTTTAATATTTTTTAGGTCTATACTTTATCTCCTATTAAAAGTACATTTTACTACTATTATTTTTTTTTTTATTACTTTCATTTTTGTTTGGCTTTTCTTTTTGTTTTAAACTATGCAGTTTCTTTCTTTTACCAATGTCTCAGGTGTGTACAGATAGTAATAAATAAAGATACATCTGCTATTTTCACGTGACTAAATTAAAATAAAACGCTGATTGTCTTTCTTTATATCTTGATGGACTCTGATGTAATCGATATTGGATTATTTCTTAGGAGTTTTTTTTTTTTTTTTTTTTCCCCCAAGAAAAAAAAATTTCTACAAATTTTTGTTTTAAGTCAAAATGATTAGAAAAAAAAAAAAAAAAAAAAAAAAATTCTACAAGTTTTTGTTTTAAGTCAAAATGATTAGAAGAAAAAAAAAGAACTTTTGTTTAAGATTTTTCTAAATTGCAAACAAAAGCAACCTATCGATTTCCTTATTACTCTTTTGTCATTATTTTTATCAATAATTTCTTTGCAACTTTTAATACTTGATATCCTTTCGGTAAAACTAAGGTTATGAGACAACTTAATGCACATGTGTATTTCTCGTATTAATGTAACTGATTATTTCACATGGAATTCGTTTTTTTTATTTACTATAAATAAGATATAACAACATTTTTTAAAGCATATTTCAAAATAATTTAATATCGAGATTACACCAACCAGAATGAATTTTGGTTTCTTCATAAACAAGTCGGACATTTTAATGTTTTAACAATTAAAAAGAAAAAATGTATTACTTCTTGACCCTTTGGAATTTGGAAGTATTTAAACTGTTGATTAGTAAATCAAGTCATTTTTGGCTTTAAAATTCTTAGCAACTCCTTATGTATTAAAAAGATTGAAAGTTTTGGAAGCTTAGCAAAATTAGTCATAGTTTTATAACAATTTAGTTAAGTTAATAATTTAATGACAAAACAATACTATAATAAGATTTTGAAAGTTAAATTGAACTATTTAACAAAATTTTTTTTTATAGGGGTTAAAACATATTAGCAAAATTAGTCATAGTTTTATAACAATTTAGTTCAATTTAACTTTCAAAATCCTATTTAAAAAAAAAATAATTTGATAACAAAAACAAACCGTATAGTTAAGAAAAGAAAATGGCAAAACAAAAATCGAAGTAAAGACTCCCATGCAATGCTGCGTAGGTACATCAAATTTACAATATATTTCACGTGTTTCACATTATTAACAAAACATTTTTTTGCCTTTTGCTTCGACTCAATTTATCTAATACTAAAAATTAAATTTTAGGTTTGATTTGAAGATAAAATGAAAATGTACTCTGTACAGTGATTGAGCCTTCAAATGTTGAGATTTTTGTCTTTAACACATCTCCATCTCTATTACCCTCATCCCACCACTTCTCGCCTTATTTGTCCCTCATACTATTTAATACATTCAGTGTGCAAACAAGCAAGCAAGATTATCAGCGGTTTAGTAGAATATAGATATATAAGCATTCATTCTTTCATATCATATGAATCAGATGATTCGATTATTGGCATTGGTTTCCCTGACAGCTTTCTAGTCAGAATTCTTTCCTAGAAAGAAATCAGGTGCTTGCAGGAGGGACCACGTGAAGGTTGCCAACATCCTAAGTGAAAGTGTTTCTGGAATGAACTGGATTCCAACTTGGCACACTCAGGTCGTCAGTCCATGTTGTTAACCACTTAGCCACTGTTACCTTCCATATATAAGCAATATTTCCATTAAAAAATATATTTTTTAAAAGTTGTGTTTATAGGGAAAGCTTTTAATGTTTCATTCTCTATATTTAGTAAACTTAACGAAGCAAAAATGATTAGAGTATTAAAAAAACAATTAAGTGCAATGTTTGTTTCTAAAATGATTTCTTTTATAACTAGCATTAAGTAAATGAATAAAAATGAATTTCAATAGATTTTTATACGATAATTTTTTAAAGATTCCTGCAAATATCTTTATTTTATGTAAGGCTATATCTATTACTGATGGAGATTTGATATCTATCTGAAGCCGATACTATACTATTACTTTTATATCTGTCTGAAGCCGATACTATACTATTACTTTTACATCTGTCTGAAGCCGATACTATACTATTACTTTTACATCTGTCTGAAGCCGATACTATACTATTACTTTTACATCTGTCTGAAGCCGATACTATACTATTACTTTTACATCTGTCTGAAGCCGATACTATACTATTACTTTTACATCTGTCTGAAGCCGATACTATACTATTACTTTTACATCTGTCTGAAGCCGATACTATCCTATTACTTTTATATCTGTCTGAAGCCAATACTATACTATTACTTTTACATCTGTCTGAAGCCGATACTATACTATTACTTTTACATCTGTCTGAAGCCGATACTATACTATTACTTTTATATCTGTCTGAATCCGATATTCTACTATTGTTCAATGCTCAATTCAGGGTGGGGAGTAGTGCAGTATCTGTTCTGTGGTTATGATACCATCCTCCTAAGCATTACCTTCTCCTTTGGGGAGTAGTGTAGTATCTTCTGTTGTCATGAGAACATCCTCCCAGGCAGTATCTCCTCCTTTGTGTGTGTGTGTGGAGGGGTAGCTTATATCAATAAGAAATTATTGTTCATGAGCAAACTCAACCATTACATGATGTATATACTAGCAAAAATATGTTCCCTCCTGAGGGAGAATATTTTTGTTAGTAGTTTTAATTCTGTTTATGACTGAAAGCTGTGGCTGAATCTGTTTTATTTATATTTTTTTAACTTACATTCATAGTTTAATTTTTGTACCAGTCGAGGATATATCCTCGTCAATCAGCCAAAAGTGGCTTTGTTGCTGTCGGACTGAGGTATGGTTCTGTTCAGCCTTAGGAGATCCACCCTCTCTGAGAAGAGGTTAGTTTATAGCTAATCGCCTGATGCGCCCCTATTAGGGAATGCCGACGGGGCTGCTCAGGCAGTTTTTCTAGGCCAGAGTGCACTTTACCTAGTGTGCTGGCTTTTCAAAACATCATCTGACCTTGTGTCTAACCTCCTGCAAATGGAGGTAAATATATTAGAAAACCCGGTTGTGAATCGGTTTAGGAGTTTAAAAATTTTTTTACAGAATTTATATTTTGCGGAAATTATATATTAGAAAAAAAACTTAAAATGAAAAAAAAAACTAAGTAAATAAAAACAAATTACAAATTTTTATGTTTGAAAAATGCAAGCAGACATTGGGTGTTAATGACTGCAATAATGGTTTGGCATTCAAAAATGTCATCTTGTTACTCGGAGAATGAAAAAGCTATGTCTTTGGAAATCAATGAAGTGGTTCTTTTTCACCAAGGTATTTGTAAGCCTCTGAAATTTGGTACTGTAATAGAAAAAATGAAAGTTAGTTTAATGTACCCGGCGTGACCCGGGATTATTTTGCTATTTTTAATGGAAATTCTCTAATTCTGAAAATGTTGATTTGAAATGCACCGAAAGTAAATAAACATTAAAAATAAGAATGCGACTGTTAACAAACAATTGGGCCATTCTGCTAAAATGTTGTTCTGTCAATCGAGAATGTTGAAGAAAGTTTTTGGAATAGCCAATCAAAACACTCCCCCCCCCCCCCCAAAGAGAGTGCAATTGAAGTGAGTGTTTCATATTTATGTGAAAATGTGGAGTAGCTAACAAAATAGCAAGAGCAACAAAATGAAATAATAATGGTGTTTTTGTTTTTTTGTTTTACTAATGAGTAACCACTCAAGGCCCAAAGGCCACTCGAGGATAAGGGTTAATGGTTTGTGTTAGGCGGATGGTGATACAAACATCTTGAGGATTGCAGACCATGGTTGGATATGGGCAGAATATGATTACTTAATTGGACGACTCAACATTGTTAACATGGGACTTGAAAACGACCATGTTGTAGTCAACTGAGAAGCAGCACTGTGGTATTGTGTTCCACAGATGGACAGTTGGAAAGAGACTCTTTTCATAGAAGTTCCGTTTAGTTTTAGGTACACAGAGGAAGAAAGAAAAATTATTTACAGTGGTTGTAGCTAGACGTGTTTTTGTTATGAATGTTTTATTGGGGAGAATCAGATTAGAGCTCAGTCGAGCACCTAAGATAGAGTAGAGAAAGACTAGCAACGTCTCTGTGGGAAAGAGGCTGCAGGGAAGAGAAGAGGGCAATACCTCACTAGATTCCGAAGTCGATTTTGTACTCTGCCAAGGAGAGTGTGCTCTGAGCGGCACCTCTCCAGATGTGGCAACAGTACTCCATCTTAGGCCGTATCTGACTCTTATACAGGTAGAGGATTGCATCAGGAGTGAGATACTTTCTGGAGTGATAGAATGATTCATCCATTTTTCCAGAAATCTTAGCAACAGATCTGATAGGAATAAATAGTTGTCCGATGAAGAAGTACGTGGGTGGCAGTGGTAGTAGATCTGAGCGCGAGAGTGAAAATTCCTTCGACTTCCTGTATGGATGACTGTTAGAGCCGGAGAAAATGTGAAAATTATTTAAAGGGAACCAAACGACAAAAATGCATATTTTCTGAAAACACACATCAGGCATTGACCTGAATGGCTGCTGAATCAGATTCTCATATCCATATTTTGGATAGAAAGCTATAATCGTTAATGAAATAGGGGTGAAAAACACTTCATTATGAAAATACTGTCTTATTTGAACGCTTCTTATTACTATAAAACTCTGTGAAAGGATATTGAGTCTTTTGTAGGTGTGCAAGGTTTACTGTCTCTTTTCGGTTTGGTTTAGATTCTGACAAGTTGATTTTCATGTTATATATTCTCCACTCTATAATAAAGACCAGTGTGTTTGTAGATAAGTAAATGTATATATTCCTATATATCTGCCCTGTCACACAAATTTAGCGAGTAAAAAAAAAAAAAAAAAAAAAAAAAAAAAATGCCGGACGAAACCATTTCAGGTGTTGAAATGAATTAAGAAAGCTAATAGCAGGCCACCCTCCCGTGCTGTCTAAGATGAATTTGGAAAGAAAACCCTCACTCTATTTCCATAATGAGGCATTTTCTTTTTTTCCCTACCGATTGATGTTTTTTCTTTATTTTTAAAAAACTTTTCAGTGAGATGTTTTCTTCTTTCTTATTTTTAACTCCACCAACTGAGATGTTATTTTATATGAATATTAATGAGAACACTAGCAAAGCATATTTTTTCCCTGTAAGTTTTGATGGAGGGTGTACACTCGTACATGAATAAATGCAAAATTTTACAAATATTTACGCAGCCATGTCAAAATAGAAAGTGTCATTATTACATCACAATTACGCTATCATTGACTGAAATATTGCTTAAATACTATTTCTTAAAAGGCTGATAGAGAATTGATTGTATATCGCATTTTTTATTTATTTATTATGCCTTTTCGAACATCTCTTGTTTTCTAACATAAACTTGTTAGATTTTCAAAATAGCATTTAAGCTGACAAATCAAACTTTGACTAGCCAATTTTCATTTATTATTGTTATATCATGTTATTGGCAATATAATAACATTATTTATCTCCTTAATAGGAGGTTAGACACAAGATCAGGTGTGTTTTATAGAAGTCAGCACACTAGGATAAAGCGCACAATGGCCTACAAATAATGTCTGAGAAGTCCCATCAGCATTCCCCGGTAGAGGCATCTCAGGCGATTAACAATAAACTAACCCCTTCTCAGAGAGAAGGTAAAGCCTGGGAGAGTGGACTTCCTAGGACTGAACAGAACCATACATCAACCTGACAGCAACAAAGCCACTGTAACATACTTAACTACAATTTATTTAAAAAATGACTTGATCCAGCACAGACTGCTAATATAAAACATTTAAAAAATAATCACCTAAAAATAAAAATCAGCAATGGGGATACCTCATTTTAAATTGAAGAATTTAATAGTTGTCTACCTTAAGTTTAGAAATGTGTCAACAAATAAAAACTAAAATTACTTCATTGCATCTCAGATATATTTCGTCAGATCATCAGGGTTTTTGATCACTCCTGGAGGAAGAACCCCTTCCTGGTTTCCTTCCACCTTGTTTTGTTCCTAGCTTGACATGGCCATGGAGGTGGGGGTCCATAGTATCACGGAGCCACCACGCTATACTTCCTCAACCATTTTGGTCTGTTAATGATGCACAATACTGGGGACTCTCCATCGCCATTATTCAAGGGAATGCCTTCAGCCTGTTCTCGGTCTGTCAAGCCAGCAGGACATCTAATGGAACATCCTGATGTTCGGAATATAGAATTTTTAAGTTTGGTGGTTGAAAAAGATTTTCATGAACTTTTAAATTTAAATCTAATATTCATATTTTGTCGAATGTTGAATTATGTATTTACTAATTTATAAAATAAACAAAATTTTTTTTTTGCCAGGCAATTAAAATACATTCCCCCTCTCTCTCTACTCAGTTCCTTTGCCAATTTGAATTTATATGTTAAGCAAAGGGAGAAAATAATTGGCTAACTGCCCTTTGTTTCTTTTTCCTGAGGTTAAATTCTTTCTCTTTATAGCCATTATAAACACAAACTACACATGTTAAAGTTAGATTGGGTTTTAACTTACCGTCTGTCAAAAACAACTTTGTTATGCCAATAAAAACATTTTGCTGTAATTCTAAAAAAAAATAGTTTCTTAATTGAACTGATATTCAGTAAGTTTTTAAAAAAATTATTCATCCATATGTCATTAAAAAGTTAGTGTTTTTGGAGGTTTTCTGTTCGTACGCAAACAGAAACGTGATTGGTTGACAAAAAAAGAATTGGCAGAGTACACATTATTAAGGCAGTATTTTTACAATTTCAATACCGGAGTTTGAATTTCATGTAAGTCTAAAGGATGTTTTTTTTTTAAGCTAGATACATCTTTTATAAATTTCAAGAAATTAACATAACATTAAAAAATATCCGCCAAAACAGTAGACATAAAGGGTGTTCGGCATTTATTTTTTATTAGACTATAATTTCTCATGTTTTTTGACAATAAAAACGATACGTAAATACATTCATTGTAGTTATTTATTCTCTCATGCAAATACTAAGTAGCGTGTGTTTTTTTTTTGCCACGAAATTTCACTGATATTTTTCTTCGTACTCGCTATAAAACGGCAGAAGCTAGATAAAGATGGAAATTGAGATACCCAGGTACTTTATCAACACTGTCCAAGCAGTGGGTATGAACAGTTCAATTAAAAAAAACAATTCAAACACTTGTTCTGTCGATTTAAAAAAAAAAAAAAATGCTTTAAGTAATTTTAGACGATTAAAATTGTTGTTCAGGAAGACGGCTATCAAAAAATTAGTCTGGTATCCTGTTTATTGAGAAACTTTATTTATGAACCGTTGAATTATCGGGGGGGGGGGGGGCTCATTCAAATCACATGTCTCGGGGATTTACTACATTAAAACCCTATCAGCATCAGTGTGTGTAAACGTTTTCTAGAACAAGACTCTAAATAAAGACTCTTTGTTTCGTAAACAGACTGGACACACAAATAAAACAGAATGCACAGCGTGCTGCTACATCTGATTATTATCGCTGTCGAAAAGGAAGAAGTCAATCTTTTTTGTTGTTGTCTCTGTTCTGAATTATCAGCTTAAAAGAATTAATTGGATTGTCGTCAAATGTGATGAGGCTTAATTTTTATCGCTTTTTCATCTCACTTCACCGACATTCGATTATTTCCTCTTGGCTTCCAGACAGAGGAGGAAGTCAGGCAAGTTTGTCAGTCCGTTTTTTTTATTTTTAATCGTTTCAACTAGGGTTGTAGAGTAGGTCTGAAGGGTGATGGGGGCAGATTCCTTGCCTTTAGAGTCTGAGTTTGGGGCAGATTCGACACAGGAGTTGTCATGTTTTTTTTTTGTTTTCAGCCTCTGAGGTATTGAGTCAACAATTTTTACTGGAGTTAGGTTTTTAAAGCCGACTCAGGTGATTTTTCTTATATATATAAGTCGGAGATATGAGACCGTTTCTTTTTAGTGAAATTCCGCTTTTTTGTAAATCAGAAATTTGTATGCTAGCATGTGTCCACATATATATATATATATATATATATGTGTGTGTATGTATGGGTGTGTTGGTGGATGTTTGTGTATGTATGTGTGGGTTTACTTCTATTCGTATGCTAACAAATGTGTGGGGTTCAACTAGTAACCAAAGGATTAAAAAGAGACGTCTGAAAAGCCGACTGAGATTAAGAAATACTTAAAGATGGGCCATAAAGATAAAATAATAAGAATTCTATCACAGAAAGATATATGGGTAGAAATCGGTATGAGTGGGTAATTATGTATGTATATACGCACAAGTGTACGAATGCATATGTGTGTGGATATAAAGTGATGTGTGGGTATATAGATAAGTAACTGTATCTGAGCAGATACGTACCTTGTCTCCTCCACTATTCCTCCCCTCCAACTAAAACTATATGCAAGAATGTAATTTATCTATTCCTCTCAGTTTAGCTAATATGGCCCGAAGAAGCTTGTGATACTATCACTAGTTGTGGGAGTATAAATTGGAGGATCTGCTCCCCGGGAGTAAACGATGAAAGGGTTAATCTTATCTGTATGTCTTACAGGTCTTAAGCGTCATTAATTCTCTCCAGAGAATTCAGTATCTGGGCTGAGGGAACCGTCGTCTTGCTGAAATTTGAACGTTTGTATAAAAGGAGCGAACAATCATACTTTGTAGATAAAAAATAAATTGGACGGAGGATTTCAACGTCTAGGCACGAGCCCCGTGAGTCAGCCTGGTTGTTCCAACGCATCTCCCTGGCTATCGTTCGTGGCAACGCTATGTCAGTAACGGCGGCGTCACTTCCGTTCTAATCGTCATCTGTTGACTCTCTCTTTCTTTCTCTGACAATTGTTTCAAGCCAATAAAAAAAAGAATTTAAAAATAAATTATTTCTTTCTTTTTACATTCCGAAGAAACTTATAAAACTCGAGTCGACTGAACTGGGCTTTGTACGACTGCCGTGCACAAAGTTGAAATTCCAACTGATTTGGCCTCTCTCTCTTGGGGACAAAAACGAGAGAGAGAAAGAGTGACACATCTGAAAGAGAACGAAAGAGACACTATATGCATAAAAAAGATATAGAGAGAGACTACAGTCACTGACGTTCTCAATTCAACAAGTCCCAGGTGACAGGTTCATTGAGTTCAGCCTTTTTTACCTTTCGCCATTAACTTTGAACCCTCGATTCCATAAACACCCGTCAAAAACTGATTGAGCGAAGGGTTGCTTGCCTTCGTAGTGTTTTAATGGAACAATAACACTTCCTTGATTTTATGTGTCTTCCCATGAGTGCAATAAAAATCAGACACAATGTGGGGAACTCCAGCTCACCCAAAAGGGGCGCTTATCATTGTACCACAAGCTGGACTTTGAATAAAGTTGTAGCTGAAACATGTATGCACATATGTAGCCAATAATGTGTGTATAAATAAAAAAATTATACTATAATACAGCTCTATCATAAACACTAGAGTTTCATTGGATTGACATCTAGGAAACAACAACAATGCAAGTACTATATATATATATATATATATATTATCGCAAGCATGAAGGGAAGACAAATTTTATCGTTCATGATTAAAAGTTAATCAAGACAAAAAAAAAAGCCAGCCGACCGGTTTTGCCCTCTCTTAACAAAGGCTGTACCGAGGGATTTAAAAAAAAACCCCAAAAAACAAGGGATTTAAAAACGGGGTGAAAAGAGAGAGTACAGAAAATAAAATAGCGTTATATGTACAGTGGAGGATGAATCCCAGAGACTGATCACATCTAATCCCAATAGACATTCCCTTTGCTTACAAAGGGAGGAACGTTTAAGACGAACGTGGATCGTCTCCAAGATTTTTAGATGGTATAATGAGTGAGCATGACTGAGAATGGTGAAGGAGTCCATGCTAAAATTTCTAGTGCATGGCGGGTTTTTAATGGAAGACCCGTATGTGTTATTTTGAACGTTTGTTGACCGGAAGGTTCCATTCCTAATCTTACTCGGAATGTGTTGTTGGACTCTACTATCCAATCTTAACGTCGTCCTACCCACGTAGTCAGCACTGCAACTACATTTAAAATGATAAATTACATTATTTTTATGGTGTGGGGGTAAAAC
The DNA here is from genome assembly GCA_963556195.1 of Sepiola atlantica. Lineage (NCBI taxonomy): Eukaryota > Metazoa > Mollusca > Cephalopoda > Sepiida > Sepiolidae > Sepiola > Sepiola atlantica. The sequence goes on from OY744518.1 coordinate 170,928,747, forward strand.
GTCTTTACGAGATGACGCCAATAAAGGTTTTGTAGAAAACACAACACGCACATTCGAAGAAAAATAGCAATTTTCAACTGCTGAGCTGATTTGCTTGGCAAATTTATCACTTACTGTGCCTAACCAAGGTAAACGAATGTAAATCGGACATTTAGTCACCGTATTTGGTTTTATTTCGGAAAAAGTATTTATTTTCCTTTTGATGACTGCCCTAATCACATCAATATGCTTGCGATAATAAAATTTTGTACTCCCCAAAAAATCATGAAATATATATATATATATATTTATATATTGTTGTTGGCATCTGTCTGTCTCTGGAGACAATGGAGTTCTGCGCCTCAGATTAGTCCGTTGCCGAATTACAGTGTCTGCTGTGACTGTGCAAGCTTATCCTGGAGCTGATTCTCCCATCTCTTCTTTCAAGCCTGTATCTGGAAAAATGGTTGGGTCATTCTACCTCTCCGCAATCCTCTATCTGTATAAGAGCCAGATACGCCTTAAGATGTACTGCTGTCATATCTAGGGAAATGCTGCTCGGAGCACTCTTTCCTGTTTCAACAGTGTAAAAAACCAACTTCACAATCTAGTGGGGCATGATCTCTTCTCGTCCCTACAGCCTCTTTCACACAGAAGAGATGCTGCTAGTCTCTTTCTACTGTATCGTTATGTTCATGGTAGGTGCATGACTGGGCTCCAATCTCTGCTCCCCGCCTGCAAGACGTTCACAGCAAAGAATTTTCCTTTCTCTTTTATTACTAAAAAACAAATGAAACTTCCATGAACAAATTTTCTTGCCTAGAACATCCCATCTGAGGAACAAGATACCATGAGACTACTTCCCAACCGACTACAGCATGGTCGTCTTCAAGTCTAATGTAAAGAAATACTTATTGAGCTGTTCTTAGATAATCAATACCTCTTTAGTAATATTTTGCCCGCCCCACCCATTGTTTCCGTTTTTTTTGTGGTGGTCATCGTCCAACTGACGATCTCTTTAAGCCCTATCCTCGAGTTTCTCCCAGGCCTTAATAAGCAGAGAACTATTAGTGAAAAAAAAAAAATTAATAAAATAATTTGAGGAAGCTTTAATGACATATATGCAGGGGTGCTTCCAAGTGTCTGTCTGTTGGGATGGGATCACAAATTAGGATGTTTTTGTCGAGTGATGGTCTACATTCAGCTTTGCCCCTCCCCTATTCGTATGCAAATGTTCTTCTATTGCCAAATACCAGGGCATTTTCAACTATCATGACTTTGTAGACATAACATTTGAAGGTAAAGGGAAGAGGAAAGAATATCAATCTCAGATTAATCTACATTATTAATACTAGCAAAAATATGCTCCTTCTGGTCGCATATTTTTACTAGTTGTTTTATTTAATTGCTCAGTAAAATGTGTTTTTGTTTTTTTACAAAAAAAAAGAAAGAAAATCACCCCATCCTTTATTTTAATAAATAAAACACGGAATAATAAAAAAAAAAACATAGTTTTTAAACAAGATTTAACCTTTGCAACATAAAATGTAAAACAAAAAATCCTAAATTCACTTAAGGTCGTAAAAAGATAATAATATTTGAAGTTTTTCAAATCGAAAAAAAAAAGGTGTACCTAAAATAAAATCAACAATTAAAAGAAAATAAAATACAGTGAACACGATTCTAAATCCAGTTATCAATTGCTCAGAAAATGTGTTGTTTTTTTTTACAAAAAAATAGTAATTTTTAAATCAATTATTTTTTAAATTAAACAATTTGATTCAATAAATTTGTGCTTTAAAACATAATTTCTAATAAGATTTAAAAAACAAACCCAAAACGTTTTAAAAAATTAAAGTAAATATATAATTTTTGAGCGACTCGTACGATAAATCTCACAGAATGTGTTGTTTACATATTATTAATTAAATAACGCGCCCCTGTCTTGTGTCCATCTATCTCTCTCTTATTTGAAATAGAAGTTTCTGTGCATTCGAAATAGTAATAATAATCGGAGGGCTGGTAACCAAATGTTGGAGTGAACGCTGACTGTTCCATCATATTCCATTACAATCTAATTTAATTACGTAACTCAATTATATAGATTTAAAAAAACAATTTCTTTAATTAATTCTATTTATAATTTTTATTAAGATTATTATCGAGCAAAATATTTTAAATACATCTGGAAATCTGAAAAAAAAAACAATCATGAGTGTATATTTGTGAATATTAATTTATTAGAAGCTTTACAACTTATGTAAATTTGAAAGACGCCTGCTGTTTGGTGAAGTTTAGGAATGGGTATATAAAAAGAGAGCGATCAGAACTAATAATATAGTTTCGGCTTCAGCCAGACAGATACATAATCTCCATTATTAATAGATTATTGAGTTTGCTTACATAGATGATATGTCTGGTTAGCAACCAAATAAAAAATGAAAGTTAGTGTGGGTCCTAATCTGTGAAAGTACCGAAAAGAATAACAATAGAAAAAAGGGAAACAACCACTTTATATATACATGGTGCATAATGCATTTGAGGACAGATTAAATTACTCTTAGAAACAGATAATGCTTTTTTTTTTACTGAAAAACGTTTTTGCATATAAGAATAAAAATATTTGTACTTGTATCAATTAAAGTCTCCTTCAGCTTCAAGAACGGATTTTATGTGTGAAGTATTAATCACCTACATTCTACGATCAGGCAGTTCTTGTTCATATTGGACATTACTCTCACTCTTTTAAGGATTATTTAGTGTCATGAGGCTTCTCATAACATTTCTCTCAACTATGCTCATCATGCATAGTAGTCCAAAGGATCGAGATCTGGGGAGCTAGGAGGCCAGATGTAAAGGATCATGTTATCATGAAAATGATATTAGATATTTAAATTTGTTTGAAGTCTATTAGCTCTGATTAAGCTATTTTCCTTTATCTTTTTTGGTGTAAAATGGCTTTTACTCATCACATAAAACTTGTATCTGATGTCTTTGTGGACAACATTTCAGTGTTCTTTTTCAATTAACCCCATGGATCTTCTAGGATTACCACCAATGGTGTGCTGTGCTTGATAGATTGATTCAAGTGTTCTAATGCTATCAGTGTTTCTAGAACGTCTCTTACATTTTGATAATGGTGATACCTTTCCATCTTAAAACTTTAATTCTTTGTAAACCTTATAGACGAAAGATCAAGCGACTTTAAAAAAGGTTCTAAATTGCTATATTCAGTCTTTATAGTCATAACCGTGACTCTTCATTTGTTATATAAGTATATGAGCTGCCATTGATAATTTTGATATTTATAAATATATATTAGCATGTCATAGCAACTAATTTTTCATTTTTTATTTGAAGTTGTTTTGAACTTTCGTTAGCTCAAATACACACACACTAGCAGAGGCACTCAGCATTACCCGGGAAGGAAAGTGGTCCTTGCATATTAGAAAGAATCAGAATATATAGTATAGAAATTTGTTATTGTAAATTACGTTTTTTGTTGCGGATTCATTGTTTTGTAAATCTCCAAATTCTTTAATATAAATTACTGCTTAGTCTTGACCTGTAATATAAAGTTTACAGCTTGAAAGGATGAAAGATGAAGATGCTGATAAGTACAACAGAAGTTTGCTACTTTAACTGTTGTGTTATTTGTTTGTCATAACCCTCTCTCTCTCTCTCTTTCTTTCATCTTCTTGTCCCTTCCTCTTGCCACCTTCTCTCTCCTCCACTTTATTCACCATCGGTTATGGCAATGAGACGGTGACTGTAACAGGTAGTCATAACTAAAAAGTGGTGTGTCCTAAGGGTGACTAAATAATTAATTTTATAATTTAAAAAATGCAAAGAAAAACATTTTCACACAACCTTTGCAATAAGCCAGTTTAAAATAAACAACAGATCATGGTTACTTTTTCATTTTATTTAAAGTTTCATATGCAAATATGAAAATATACATGGTGTAGAGAAAAATATATCTATCTACACTTTTTTGTGCATGTAAATACACTTAGCTTTTATGAATATAATAGATTTCTATGAAGATATTTAAAATGTAGTGAGACGTTAAAATTGTTTTCCTGTCTTCTTTTTCTTCATTTTATACATAACGAAAGCAGTGTACCTTCGAGTTATTAACATTCACATTCACCTCTGTATATTAATAACATTTTGTTGTTCGATACACCACAATTTTATAACTGAAGATTCATTGTCATATTGTTGGATGGCTTTTAGAAATTTACTTTCCAGCTTACCTATCTCTGACCAGGTTTTTATTTGTCATTTTTTCTCTAATCAAATCCATTTTTATCACTTCCTCCTATGTTTTTCTTAGCCTTACCCTGCCAACTAACTTTGTTACTTCAATTGTTCTAAATCTACTAACCCAAGAGTTCTCATCCATTCTTTCAATGTGACCATATAAACAAAGTCTCCTGTTCTGCACATATCTCTCTATACTGTTCAGATTTAATGTTCCTCTGAGGTCATCCATCTTTAAGACTCACATTAGACATTCCCTTAACTTACTCCATTCACTCCTAACTCTTGAAATCACACTAGCCCTTGCTCCTCCCTGTGCTTCAGTTGTATCATCAAAGTAATAAAAGTGTTGAACAATCTCAATAATCTCGCCATCCAAATATACTTTCTACACATCTGAATTCTCATTTGTCTCCATTGTCTTACACTTCTTGCACACAAACTGGTTATCATCTCACAGAAATGTTTGGGTTTCATTCCTGAGACTAACTCTACCAATCTTGGTATCAAAATGAAACTTTGAATAAAACTAGAAAATCTATGTATTTGAGTATTTGCAATTTCATTATTGATACTAGTATCACTAAATATCATTTGGTATCAAATAGTTTTTAATTTTTGAAATATAATTATCTGAAAATATGATGAGCCATGAATGTTGATATTCTGATTGTCCACAAACGTATCATTTAAAAAAAAAAAAAAAAGAATCATTAAATGTGGATTGTGATTATTAGTTTTAAATCATGCATACACGCATCATCTTGTTTGCATTTGTCAAACAAATGAGACATAAAACAAAAATAAATAATCCAACCAATGTGCATATCATATGAAGGTTTTTTGTCTTATTTTAGAAAATAAGTTAAAGACAACTGTTTCAGTGTTTTTGAGTTGTCATTTTTATGGTGACAAAGAGATTCTAGGGACAATGAAATCTGATGATTTGTCTTTTTCTTTTATAAAGGCAACTACTACCTTTAATAATAGGTATTAGAAACCAGTGTGTGAAAATGGGTAAATATAGTGAAATTTCCTTCAATTTCAACTTGTGATAACTCTTTTTTTTTTTGTGGTTATTTTGAGAAAATTTGGATGTAAACAAAATTTAATTTTTTCTCTTTATGAATGTACAATTCTTTCTCTGGTGTCATTACTAGTTTTTATTTCCAGTTTACTTCAAGTTAGGTTACTACTTTTAGTGACAAACTATTTATTTTTCAATGTTGATGTTTTTCAACTTAATGTGCACAGTATTGTGTGTCTCTATGCATATAAAAACAGTCCTATCTTAAATAAAAGGGGCCACTCATCAATATAGTGGCTTAATATAAGGTTTCAAGTTGTCTTTTACACAAAAAAATCAAAGTTAAAAATTTTAGTGAATGAAATATTTGCCCTATTATCAAATTGTTTTGTTTGTTTTTACGAGATTTTTTTTATTGATTTACTATTTAAAGAAAAATTTAGCTTGCTATGAATCATTTTAGGAAGATTCAATATGTTAGCTGTTTGTTAACATGAATCTTATATGAACAATCAAAGTTGCACTTCTGTGTCATTTTTTTTTTTTTTTACATTTTTTTCGAGAGGTAATGGGATTTTGCCCAATGGCAATAATTATTGTTTCCATTATGATTAATTTTCATTTATCACAAGATGATATTACATTTCTAAGGATTTTCCACTTGTTCAAAGCATGTAATTTTAGTTATACACAGAAAATTGACGTGTTAACTATTAGTACACAAGACGGCAAATTTTCTAATTTTGAACAAACTTTGAACGGTCATAATTTGGTGGCTGCTTTTGCTACCAAAATAAATTTGGTACCATTGTTTATGTTTTGTAAAGATCTATGTGTCCACATTCAAAGTGTTTAGATATAATGAAAATAAAATTTTGGTTTAGGATGCCTATGTCAAAGATTTTGATGTATTTTTGTCTTGTGCATTTTTCATTCTATCGCTTTTTTAAATTGAATTCTTTACATTACAACAAAAAAGACAAACAAAAGACATTTAATCCCCAAAGAATAAAAAAATTTAAATGTCCATTCTCTTTAAAATCTTGTGATACTCTTACATTTTCAGTGCACATCATCCAAACAGACAAGCATGCTCAGACTCAAAGAACTGTCATTGTAATAGAGTTAACTGTACCTTTGAAGGATAACAGGGAGGAGACGCATGAGTTAAAGTAAACCAATATGAACCGTTGCGTGTGGACTGCATAGAAAAGGTTGGACATTACCTTGTGGTGCCCATTGAGGTTGGATGTTGTGGGTTTTAGGACAATTGATTATTTCTTTTTCGTTAAAAATAGGCATAGCTGTAAAAGTGCTTCACATAGTCTTCAAATCACAGCTCAACAGGCATCAACATAATGATGTGTAATATCCTCAATAGTCACAAGTAAATGCATTTCAAAATTAAATGTTTTGGTACTGGTACAGCTTTTGAACCAGACAAAACCGACTGGGTTAGAGTTAGAGCTATGAAATTCATTTTCGATTTAATCAAATTCTTCAATTATTGCCTGTCTGCCATGAATGTTAAGGGTTACTTAATTTACAAGTAAATTTGTCATATGCTTCTCGAACATTCTGATTGGCTAAGCACTTCGGCATCTTCCGGCTGTTAATGTAAACGGCTGGAAGATACCAAACAAGAAGTCGATTTTGTCTGGTTCAAAATCTGTACCAGTACCAACGTTTTTATATCTTATCTGATGGAAAAAACTACTGGTGGCACCACCCTTGGTTGAGGAAGAGGTATCACACATGGTATCACATGTATGAAAAGAAAAAAAATATATGAATTATTATTTGTGGAAATTTTCTTGAGTCAGACCTTTTAATATTTTAAGAGTTGTAGTCGAGTGTTTGGGCTACTAACTCCGCAATCCTGGCCACAAGGTCAGTTTAATGTAGATTCTCCAGTGCTGGGAAATGCGTGATAGATATTTAAGTTGTCTATCATAAAAGTGCAACTTGCTTATCCAAGAAACATTATGGAAGCCATCTTTATAGCAAAGATATGAAGATATTTGTCACATTTCTTTTGTTGTTTTGTATGATTTTAATTTAAAAAAATTTTTTTTTTTCTTCCGCAGGTACATCCACCTTTATGGGCTGAAATTTTCCAAAGAAGATCATATTTATTTCATCAAGCTTCTCTATGAATTAATTCTCATTCCTCATTACCAATTCTCGCTGACACACAAGTTTGCCCAAACCATCAACAACTTACTCAAGTAAGAAAACATTCTGATTTTTAAAAGATTTTCATTGATTTCAGCTTCAAAAAATATTCTTTTTACTAATCCACTCAAGCATAAAGATTAATGAGATGAAATGATTGTCAATTGAAGGGTGAAGAATATTATGATTAATGGAATTTTTTAAAAATTGTTATAAAATTGTTTTTTATATGAAGAATATTATGAGAAGAATGAAAAAGCCTGATTACTTATAAGAAGGTTCATGACAAGCATTTGTTGATATTGGATTTGAAGACGATCATACCATCTTGTAGTCTGCAGAGAAGCAGTTCCATGGTAATGTCATCCACAGATGGGAAGTTTTTGGAAAGAAACTCTGTTCATGGAAATTCTATGGTGAAGCTTGCAATCCATTTAAAAAATAACTGCTTCTTTACAATCACCTTGTCTGTCCAGTGATACCCTTATTTGGGGAGCATGGAGTCACTCATTTGTTGTTCTGACCCATAGTGGTAGTACCTGTTAGAATTCCATCTGTGGTTTAAATAAAATCTATCATTCTGTATTTGAATACATTTTGTTGTATCCTTGAATTAAGTAATCCTAATGTGTTTTGATATAAACATAGTTCGGATAAATGGAAAAAAAACTTTCAGATTTATTCATTTAGATGAAAATTAAAATCCATTATAAAATCATGATATTTAGTAAACTTTGTAACGGGGAATTTTTTTGTACTGAAACTTTTATTTAATACCGGTGATGCCTGGGATTGAATGAGAGACCCTATGTTCTTTTGCACTCGGTCTGTAACACCATATTAATCTTTTTTTTAATTATTTTCTTACGTTTTATAAGATTCAATTTTTGTTATGGAGCCATTAGATGTACTAAGTATTGATCGGGTAGGAGGAGGTGTAAGTACAGTGGTATTGATTGAAATAAATTTCAGTAAATCTATTGTCTTTAACCCCTTCAAGGCACACTCGACATTCCCTGGGAATCAGTGAGGACCCTTGTGTACTTCTGCTCCAATGCCTGAACAATTAACATTCCTACTTTTTATATTTCTATAATTTTTAACTTATAAATAATAAAAAAAACATTGTTTCCTTTTAATAGATCTCAAACACGAATGCAGATCCTACAATAACATTGTACAGCCTTTGATCAAAATGAAATATGCTTATCCAAGTAGCCTAGATAATGTAATTTTAGAATATATCTGGTTATTGAGGGGTTTATCTCCAAAACCTTAGGATGAGTTTGTGAACGAACAGACAGGAACTAAAATTTTATATATATATATATATATATATATATATAAAAACAATATTACGCTAAATTCCAATGACCCAGTTTTTATTCATTTTTTTTTCCAAATCCCAAAATATTGGTGCATTTTGACAGACTGTCTCGCATATAGGTGAACAACCAAAAATGTTTGTCAATTTAGGATCTTTCATCTATCCTGCTCTTCAGAAAACCAAAGTTCGTCTCCAGAAAAAAATATATTGTAAGGCAGCAAAAAGAAACAATCACAAAACAAGCAACTTACATTAAATCCAATTCCCATGAGGATAAAGTTAAGTATGTGTATATATCTATCTATCTATCTATCTATCTATCTATCTATCTATCTATCTATCTATCTATCTATCTATCTATCTATCTATATATAATCTCCTAAACTTATTAATGGATTATTATGATGTTTTCTAGGCAAAGCAGAAACATGGGTACATTTTTTTTTTTTGTAAACTTTACCATTTAGGAGGTGACCCCCGCCCCCCCCCAAAAAAAAAAACAAAAACAAACAAAAAAAACAACAAAAAAAACTAACTTTTAAAATCAGTTAGATACAAAAAATTTAATAGAGAAAAGAATTGCTCTACATCAAATTTTGAGCTATATCAAGTAATACATTTTTAAAAGGATTGGTGTGCACATGAGAGCGTCGCAGCAGAGTGAGTAACGTGGGCACATTATTTATTATTTTTTTGTAAACTTTACCATTTAGTGGGGTGTCACCAAAAACCGTACCATGCTCCCTAAAGAAAGTAAAAAAAACATTAAAATTTAAAACTAATGCTATATTTATTGCTTATACTCGTCCTGGTATAGGTATGCTACTAGTAATATAGATAGCTGTAAGGATTGGTTGTAATTTTAATGGCACTATATACTCTCCAATAGCTAAGTCAACTATGGCATGGCTGTTGCAAAACATTTCAGAGTTTATGTTTATGAATGAATTGTATGGAGAGTATTCGGAGCTTTGAGATGAGATTTTTAAAAAAAATCTCCACTTACTCGAAGTTATACTGATATAATAAAGAAAAAGTAGGGGAGAGAAGGTTTGATTTGTTTTACTGCATATCAACCCCTTTTAAGGTTAGTATCTTAATTATGAATGATGCATAGTATATGCTTAATAGAACATAAGTTGCTATTTTACCATAGCTGGGGTAAATTGTAGTTTCATACCTTTTCAAACAGTATTAGCAACCACAATGATTCACAATGATTTGAACTTCCATAGTATGCGATGGTATTAATTAGATCAATCGAACACCCTCTAAAAAGAAAGAAAGGTAGAGAAATAATAAAAAAGGGAATATTAACACAGGCAGTAATACTATTTCATCTTTAGTCAAATCTGGAGAGAGAGAGAGAGAGAGAGTCTCTGTATGTGAGAGAGAGTCTCTGTATGTGAGAGAGATAGCGAGTAGAAAAAGTCTCATTTTTGATTTGCCTTTTCATTTTTTATTTCTAAAATGTTTTGAAAACTTTATTTATATGTTATATTTTTAAATTTTGGAGTTTCTCTTCAGAAGATAGATTAGCCTTTTTTGAAAATGTGAGTGTTTCTCCCGAAATATCAAAATATATATTCTTCACCATCCCGTACTCTATTAACAGTAAATTGATTGATAAGATAAAAATAGAAGATGCAAATAATTAAAGAATATAACTAATTAAAATGTATGAAAGTGAAACGTGGCCAATGAGAATTGAAGATATGTGTTGCATGGAGAGAAATCATATGATAATGATACAATGGATGTGTAATGTGAGTTTTGAAGACAGACCTAGATCTGATGACCTCGGGGGAAGATTAAATCTGGACAGTATAGGGAGATGTGTGCGGAACAAGAGACTGGAGACTTTATTGGTTTGGTCACATTGGAAGAATGGAGAGAAGTTCTTGGGTTAGTAGATATAGAACAGTTGAGGTAGAAAAGTCAGTTGGCAGGGAAAGGCCAGAGAAAATATGGGAGGAAGTGATAAAGATGAATTTGAGAGAAAGAGGGACAAATAAAGACTTTCCCAGAGATAGGTTAGTTTAGAAGTCAGTTTCTAAAAGCTGTTCAACATGTCGGCATATAAACTAGACATTAAACTGAATATGATGATGATGATGATGATGATAACTAGTGTAAATAGTTTTTTTAAAATAATGATTTCCTGATTATAATATGAAAAATGGATTCATGAACAGTATTGGGAATTTTCAGATGACATATTTAAAAGACTCTCAACTTAATGGAAATTATATCGATATGATAAAGAAAGAGTAGGAATAAAAAAAATTATGAAATAATTAAAAAAAAATATATTGAAATTGGTTTGTTCATTTACAAATTATTTTTTTAAAATCACGTAATGTTTTTTTCCTTAGATACCCATGGAGGAATAAATAAAAACCAAAGTCTGATTTCTTCAATTTAATGAAAATAAAATAACTTTTCCTTTATATCTGATTTTTTTTTTAAAATTTTTTTTTTTAGAAAGCACCATCTCCTGTCTCCTGATGACTTAACACTTCCCTGGAAACCATTATATGACTTCTATCAAGATGTCTTTGATTCTCACTATGAAATGTTTGGGCTGCATTTCTTTTCGAGGTTAGATTTTATTTTCATTTCACTGTCGATTTATTTCTCTGTCGAAACAATGAAGACTCTGCTGCACTATCGTTTTACATAAAGGAAACACAGATTTATAAAGAAATAGATGTAAGCATAAAAATAAGTGTTTTAACCTAATTTTGGCTGCTGATTTCAGATGGGATATCCATTTTCAGTCATTACCTCTACTTTTTGAGATATATATCTCCCTCTATAATAAAGATCAATGTGTATTTATGTCTGTGTGTGTATATATATATATATATATATACATACATATATTTTTTTTTTCTTTTTCCTCCTGTCATACATAAGGTTATGAGGAAGAGGCAGGTGAAGAATAGAAAGAAATGGTAGCATAAAAATGATATTAACAAATTGAAATAAAACTAATATATATATATATATGAAGAGTTTGAATGCAAAACATACTAAACGCCATTTTCCAAATTAGAAGCTATCACTACAAAAAGTGTTGCATTTCAACACCTGACCAAACCCTCAAATAATGTTTTACATAATGATACGGGCATACTTTTATTTTGCTTTTAATTAAAATAATCTTTTAGTCAAAGTCTAGATTTAATATGAGGTTCCCAGATGCCGGAGAGCATTCTACTCAAATAGCTTCTTTCCTCGTGCTGCTGGCCTCTGGAACTCCCTCCCTGCCCCCTGTTTCCCCGACAGTACTGACATGCAGAAATTTAAAGCTAATGTAAACAGACACCTCGCTGCTCAGATCCCAATTTAAGCTGAACCACCAATCCTTCCCCCCCTTTTCCTTTTTTCTCAGTAGCCCCTTGCGTTTACAGTGGCGTCCTGCCTTGTTTGGGGTGAACCATGTAAAAAAAAAAAAAAAAAAATATATTCGTCCTTTTATTGTTAAATGTCTTGATTTAAACAAATTGGATTTATCGCATTTGCATTTGAACTCTTCGTGTATATATATCATATCCAATCAAATTTATTGGCAAAAAATAGCAAAGTGCAAGAAGCCATGTAAAGGGACAGTTAAAAGATGTGTGCGTCTATATATCATCTGAATGTTTTGTCCAAAACGCCTTAAACCTAAATATGATAGGCATCGTCACTACCTCAGGTAGGTTGTTTCATGGAGCAGAAACTAACAGAGAATGCTGCCTGCCTTCTAATGAGACGAAAGCACCTATGATACATGTTATGCTGGATCCCATGGAGACCATGACTTGGCGCTTCTCAAAAGCTATATTTAAATTCCTGTTGATGATGTTTTACGCCAGAAACATGTCTCCACGCATCCTCCACGGCTTAAGTGAGAGGCAATTATCCAAAGATCAGCGGATATAGTACATCCAGCACTGCCTTGAACTGTTTGGTCGTCTGCAGGCTGACCAAGGCTTCTAGCAGCCTGTTTCACGGTGCAGTGACCTGAACCGAAAAAGATGCTATCCGACAATTAAGCCGAAATCGTCTCAGATACAGATTCTCTGAGTTTCCACAAAGCCCACTCACTATTTATAAATATATACAGGGTCCGCCATAAGTAACTGTATAATTTTATGTCAACATAATAAATGTAACATGGAAGAAATATGCAACTGCAATATAGAAACTAACAAAGGGTAAAACACTGAAGTTGTTTTGCAACATGAAACATGTTTATTAAAGCTCTGTGTGCTCTCCTCCATAGAGCTCAATGCACTTTGCTTATCTTAATTCTCGGTACCATTTTTGTGATTTGTCCTGTGATCTTCATATTCATAGGAGAACCAACTCCCACATCCACTGATCAATAATCAAATATTTTTCCAAGTATTTTGATTATTTTATACTACATTTAAGTTTTACTACTTTACGCTTACAACTCATTCGAGTTGATCGTCTGTCCAGACAGTTTGTTGTTGTTAGGCGTTTTTGTTTGTTTTTCTTGACAGTATTTCCAAGCCTTTCTTGTCAATAGCAATAATAAAAATAATTATTTCATTTATCTGAACACTATTGGTATGAAGCTCTATCCAAACAGATATTGAACTATTTATATGTACAAAGGTCTACTGTCTTGTAAATGTTTGTTGTCTGATTGACCTTTTTATTCATTTTTGTTGATGTTGTATTATAAAGATGACTTAGAAATCTTCTTGTGAAAAGACTTTTTTGCTCATATTATGTTTTGGTATATTATATGCCTTCATGACAACACCAAGAGAAAAAAGAGTACATGTAAATGATTTCAATTTTTTTTTTTTTTTTTTTTGTCATCGGCCACTCACTTAGCAAATAGTAAGTCTGGCAATCCTTACCAATCTAAAATGAATTCGGAAAGAAATCTTTCAGTTAATTTTCATAAAGGGACGTCTTCTTTTGTTTCCCCCTCCTTTCTTCTCTCTATACCAATTGATAAGTTTTTATCTTTTTATTTTTTATTTTTAAACTTTTCAGTTTGGGGCGTTATTTTCTATCTTATTTCTTTTTCTTCAACTGAGACGTTATTTTATATGAATATTAGTGCAAACACTGGCAAAGTATATATATTTTTTGTCACTTTTGATGAAGAGTGGTATATACATATAGAAAAGACATTAAATAAACGTGTAATATGTTGTCAATATACAAATAATAAACCTGTGTTAAGCTTGGTGAATAACTTAGTTATGTTGTATTTGACACTGAAGTTACTGGCGACTATTTCAGATTCAAATCTATTACGCTTAATTATGCCTCGTAGTGTTGAGAATGGTAGAAAACTTGTCATGGAGCTGATACACAAAATGAATTGCTCACCCCCTCTGGTGGTGATGACCATCCCTGTCGAGTGAAGTGTGGTCACCTTGGTGTGCTGTATCTATGGTGTAAGAGGGTGGCTTTTCCAAAACAAGTGACGCTGACACAAACCTGAGAACACTTGAGTAGTTTAATTTTTATTTGTTTGCGCATTTTTATTATACAGAAAAGAAAATTTTATATGAAAAGTAGATAACTACTATTACATTCTTTAATTTAAAATATGAGTTACCCCCCTTGCTGATTTTTTATTTTAGGTGATTATTTAAAAATGTTTCATATTATCAGTCTTTTGGGCCAGATTAAGTAATTTTAAAAATAAATTGTAGTGAAATACATTATTATATTGCCAATAACATGGTAGAACAATAACAAATGAAAATTGGCTACTTGGAAGCAAAGTTTGATTTGTCGCTTTAAATACTACTAAGGTCCAACTTTTAACATCCAGCTGACTTTTCTTTATATATTAGATTATATATAAGATTACAATTTTATCTTGTATTTTATCTCTATTTCTTTCTTTTTTTTTTTTTTGAACACTTAATTGCATTTGCTTTTTTTTTTCTTTCTTGCAGTAACATTGATAGTGTCATGAAAGACATGATAAGCAATTGCCGACCGTAAGTATTTTATGTGTGAGGTATATTTAAACGGTAAAGAGAGTGAGAGAGAGAGAATGACGGTGGAGAGAGTGATAGACTGTATAAAATAAGATGAGGTCAAATGGCATACAATGAGAGGGTGAGAGTTTAAGACAAACTTAGTAAGAGGTGGGTGACTTGGTGAGTAAATTACGAATTTCGGCTAATTAGAACAATTAAAATGGATTTTTTTCCCTTCAAAAACGAGGAATATTTTAACATTTTGTGTGGTTAAAATAGATATGAAAAAAGCCTTCAAGAAACAAATGTTGATTAATTCAGATTTAGTATAATAATAGATAAGGAGTGGATTCTTGAAATCTTTGTTGAATAATTGGTTTTTCTTGCAGTTATTTTGATTTGGAAGCAACAGATGAAATGCTAAAAATTTGGCGTCCACAACTTTGCCCTTTTGACGCTGTCATTGAAAAGGCATTGAATTGCATGGATTACTTTCTGCCCACTCTGCTCCCCCCGGAACACCATGATAAAGGACACAAGTAAGTAACAAAGATCACATTTACATATTTAAAAATGACATTAAACAGCAGCCAATCAAATCGTTTCTCCTCAGACGAAAGAATTTTTTCTTTCTTTTTTGTGTTTTTCTGTTTTAAGGTGAAGGATTATGATTTGAGCCACAACACCATAACATGTATTAAATGAGTTGAGCACCATTTGTTTTTCTTTCTGTAAATTTAAATTTTGTTGGCTATTGGAATTTAAAATATTGCCAATTTCGTTAATCACTTTTGAATCTTAAATTAAAACGATATGTCAAATAATAATAAAAAATAATAAAAAAGTTTTCCTAATTTAAAAAAAAATGTTTTTCAAAATTTAAATCAGTCAGTAAAATAGTTATCTCCCATACATTTTTGTCAGTTTGTACAAAATTGCCAGGCCTACTTGAACCATCAGACTCTTTGTTAGAATGCAGTATTGTTTGGTTCAGTTCTAGGAGATGCACCCTTCCAGGCATTACATCCTCCTTCGGGAGGTGTGTGGGTGTGTGTGTTTTATTGACGATCACTTGAAGTGCCCCTACTGAAGGATGCCGACCGGTCTATTCTTGGCTATTTTTGTACCTGACCCGAGTGTCTCCTCGTGAGCAGCTGGTTTTCTCCACCATGTGCTACATTTTGCTGCAGTGAAGAAGCAAGTGAATCCTGAGATTTCTCGATGGCAACGTGACATTTTTTTGGAGACTGCCATCGTTATACAGAAAGCCATAATCTACATGTTTCATAAAAATTTGATGTATAAGTTTTTGTTTTTACTCGTATGCATTTTCTTTCTGCTTGTGGTGAACAGTTTTAAAAAAATAATTTTATTTTTTTCTTAGATGCGAATGCTATGTCAGTCAGTTGGTCAGACCCACTAAACGATACCCTTAAAACTTAACGTAATTCGTCTTTCAATGATGTCATCACACAAGCATCAAGTATCTGTGTGTTATTCGGATTATTCAAACTACTGTTCTCAACTTGGATGTTATTTTCACAACGTTTCGGCCAATGTAACTTCTGATTTTCTTCAGGTGCATCTTGTCGAACTCGGGAATCTGTATAAAATTTTGAACTGAACCCTGTATTTATTCTTGAAGATTTCTGAGTTTGACAAAAGAAGGCCGGAAGTCACATCGGCCAAAACGTTGTGAGAAAAACATCCAAGATAAGAACTGTAGTCAGGATGATACAAAGTATCAATCCTCGAAGCATTCTATCAGGTGTCTGTATTCTATTTATTTTTGTCGTAACTTTAAAAATTTATGATTTATGAAATAAAAATCGAAACGGTGAAATGCGTTAAAGTAAAATTTGATTATGACGTGTGAAAAACAAAACTCGGCCTTTTGGCTAAGATCAAAGTGTAGTATCTGTTCCGATGGATACTGCACGCCTGTCCTGTGCAGTTCTAGGAGGTCTACCCTCCCAGGCTTCGCCTCCCCTCTTTGGGGAGGAGTAAGTTTATTGCTTACTGTCTGAGGCGCCCCTACCGGGGAATGCCGACGGGGCTGCCCAGGCAATTTTTAAATGGCCAGAGTGCTCACCTCTCGAGCGCTGGCTTTTAACCCCACTTGCTCGACCCGATCTTGGGTCACATCTTACTTGTGGGAGTAAGATAAAACTGGCCTTGTGCCTGACTCCGCGAGGAGTAAATAAACATCTTTTATTAGTGTTATCCACTTGTTTCTATATTTGTATAATACAATTGTTTTAGCTTTTCAAGTTCCGAACTTTATGATTTCAGATTATGGTTGGATGAAATCCTGTTACTGTGGTCATCTTCAAATAACACACCAGGCTGGGAATGTGTAAGTAATATCAGTCACTTTCATTTTTGGAATACTTTTAACGTTTTTTGGTATTATTTTAGAAAGGTCAAGAAAAAAACAAACATTTAGAGGCATTATTGAAATAAGTATTATTATATTTTTTTGAAAACCATATTAATGCAGATTTTGAAAATAAAACTTGGTAACAAGATATCAAGTGATTATTATTATATTTATTTGGTGCTTATACAGATCAGGGCACATATAAAAAATGCATTTCCAAATAAAAACTATTGTTTACACTTACGTATCAGGCAGAAATAAGTATTCTAACCAAAAATGAAGAAAAAATTATCAAGTAGAATTCTATTTAAAAATCAAAATCAGTTTTATCGTATTTTGTCTGCTGTCATGGATTTATTACGTGTTTATATGACAGACTGAGTTACGTCCCTTTAATTTTGCTCATATAAATGGTGGTCTGGCAAAATGCGATAAAACTCATTTTTATTTTTAATTAAAATTCTACTTGATAACTTTTGCTAATTTTTGGTGTAGATATTTATTTTTGCCTGATACATAAGTATTTCAAAGAGTTTTCTGGTTAATTTATTTGGAACTGCATTTGCCCTGATCTGTATAGCACCATTTTTTAAAATTAATATTTTGGGGTAAATAAACCCCTTTTTTCAAGCTATTGATGATCATTTTTCCTTGTCTTCATTTCTATTTTTCTATTGTTTTTCTGGCATGGGGTAATAATCTTGCATTTTGAAAGGTTGAACTTTTTTTAAACACAGAAGAAAATGATAAATGTAATTATAAGATGCTTACACTTGAAAAACAGATGTGAAAATGTTTGATAAATTTGTTAATATAGATTAGTCATCACTCTGAATATTTTTTTTCATTTGGCTGGAATATTTAGTAATACTTCTGAAAATACTGAATAATAATTTTCTTTTCTTAATTTTTATCATGTCTGTTTTGTTCTTTCTATTTTCTAGAGCCTGGTTTCTCTTGTTGCACGTTTAGCCTATGAAAACATTGGCTACATCGATTGGTCTCCTCACATTCCTCAAGTAAGTTTTTGAATACATGTCTTAGTTCACGAATTGGTTAGTCTGTTTTTACAACATGTGAGTTTTCTGATGTCAAGTAAAGGAAACTGTTCAGAGACGTGCAACAAAGCAAATACTCTCCATCAGACACTCTGAACGCCTTGCTTCCCTGACCGTGGATTTGTTGAAGCTCCAACGTCTTAGTAAAAAACCCTAAAATATTATTAACCATCTCGCCAATAACAAGCTGGAGCGTCTTTTTGATCTCTTTGTGTCTGACACACGTGGACTTGCCTACAAAGTCAGAAAACAGCACAGCTTCCATGACTTTCACAAACATTTTTTCACGCTCAGAATTGCTGAACCATGGAAGAAACTACCTGCATCGGTTGTTGACTTCTGAGACACTGCATCCTTTAAAATCCTCATGCTTCGCTACAACTACACCTGATGTCCCTCCCCCTCCCTGCACACATGTACAGACACTTTTGATGAGTTGTAGTGCACCTACTGAGCACCAAACACAATGATTTCATTATTTTTAAATCAAGGCGCAAGCGGTAAAACATGATTCCTAGGAATCACCAAATAATGGTTTAATGACAGACTTTATTTTTTTTTTTGTTAACATTGGTTCTTTGATTATTATTTTTTATTAAGAATTGAGTACTCACAGGAGGGACCATGTAAAGGTTGTCAACATCTTGAATTAAATTGATACAATAGGACTCTAACATTTAAAAAAAAATTTTTTAAACAAAAACAGAAACCACCACTTTGTCACGGCCGAGACCACCCGTGGACAAGTGTTAATGTGATTTCTATTTATCCCCCCTCCAGGAGATTAGACACAAGTGTCATGTGAGTTTGATGGAAGCGTTTTCAGTGGAATGACTTGGATTTAAACCTGGCACACCCAGGTTCTCAGTCCGCGTCGATACCAACTAAGCCACTGTGCCATCCCCATGGCATGCCAATTAGTCCATGTCAGTATCCTTCTGGTGCTACCAGATCAGGCTGTCTGAAGATACTGGCTTCCAAACATTGATGTTATTGTTGTTTTCTTTTCCCTTTGCAAAACTCAATCATCTTCTGCAAAGCTAAAAAAAAAAACAATTTTCATCTACAAAACAACCAAACGAAACACCATGAATAAATATTTGAAGATATAAAAAACAACAATTTTCATCTACAAAACAACCAAACGAAACACCATGAATAAATATTTGAAGATATAAAAAACAACAATTTTCATCTACAAAACAACCAAACCAAACACCATGAATAAATATTTGAAGATATAAAAAACAACAATTTTCATCTACAAAACAACCAAACCAAACACCATGAATAAATATTTGAAGATATAAAAAACAACAATTTTCATCTACAAAACAACCAAACCAAACACCATGAATAAATATTTGAAGATATAAAAAACAACAATTTTCATCTACAAAACAACCAAACCAAACACCATGAATAAATATTTGAAGATATAAAAAACAACAATTTTCATCTACAAAACAACCAAACCAAACACCATGAATAAATATTTGAAGATATAAAAAACAACAATTTTCATCTACAAAACAACCAAACCAAACACCATGAATAAATATTTGAAGATATAAAAAACAACAATTTTCATCTACAAAACAACCAAACCAAACACCATGAATAAATATTTGAAGATATAAAAAACAACAATTTTCATCTACAAAACAACCAAACCAAACACCATGAATAAATATTTGAAGATATAAAAAACAACAATTTTCATCTACAAAACAACCAAACCAAACACCATGAATAAATATTTGAAGATATAAAAAACAACAATTTTCATCTACAAAACAACCAAACCAAACACCATGAATAAATATTTGAAGATATAAAAAACAACAATTTTCATCTACAAAACAACCAAACCAAACACCATGAATAAATATTTGAAGATATAAAAAACAACAATTTTCATCTACAAAACAACCAAACCAAACACCATGAATAAATATTTGAAGATATAAAAAACAACAATTTTCATCTACAAAACAACCAAACCAAACACCATGAATAAATATTTGAAGATATAAAAAACAACAATTTTCATCTACAAAACAACCAAACCAAACACCATGAATAAATATTTGAAGATATAAAAAACAACAATTTTCATCTACAAAACAACCAAACCAAACACCATGAATAAATATTTGAAGATATAAAAAACAACAATTTTCATCTACAAAACAACCAAACCAAACACCATGAATAAATATTTGAAGATATAAAAAACAACAATTTTCATCTACAAAACAACCAAACCAAACACCATGAATAAATATTTGAAGATATAAAAAACAACAATTTTCATCTACAAAACAACCAAACCAAACACCATGAATAAATATTTGAAGATATAAAAAACAACAATTTTCATCTACAAAACAACCAAACCAAACACCATGAATAAATATTTGAAGATATAAAAAACTTGAAGCATAAAAACTTTTATCATAATGACCGGATTCGGCATTAAATAACTCGAAAATGGTTAATATGCCGGAAAACAAAACAACCAAACCATACCAGTATCCACTTCGATTGCAAGAGTTGTGGCAGTCGTAGGTCGTATGAAGCTATAGATGTGAATTATAAAGCTAGCAAACGAAGTTCAAATCTCATCAGATTATTGTATTCAATCCTTTGTGAAAGGTATGAATTCTCCCATCGCTCCAATTATCGGTAAAAATATCAACAGGAATTTACAGTGTAGAGAATCGTTTGACTTATACTCAAACTGAATCTTCAGAATGCAAGTCAAACGATTCTCTACATCTCCTCAGTTTCCCACTAATACGCTTGCGCCACCAAGGCAGAGAGGTAAGAAGGATTACGGTGTAGATTTATTTACCCTCTGGGAGACAACCTGCATGACTGAACCATCGAAGACGGTGAAGTGGATAACGACATGGACTGACGATCTTGATGTGCCAAGTCCGAATCTAGTCTGTTCCATAGCACCACTTTCACTTAACGATGTTGACAACCTTTACGTGGTCCCTCCTGTAAGTACTCGATTCTAGATTGAATCGAGGACATCAATGCTGGCAACAGAATCCAACGAGTCAAAAAATCATACAATGCTGATTTATGCAAAATTTACTTTTAGTATAAAATAAATAAGTAACCTCCAAAGGTTGATATGCTGCATCATGTTTAAATGAGTGTCGCAGAAATACTTTCGCCATCGTAACAATTAGGGCTGTAGAGGCGGTAGCCTAAACGCTCAACTCCTACTTCTGAAACTTTAAAAACTCCGACTTAAGAAATCTCTGCTAGTAATAATTTATATATCTAACATATAAAGTTATCTTGTCGGATTTTCAAAGTCAGACCCAAATAGCATTTAGGCTGACCAATCAAACTTTGCTTCTGACTAGCCAATTTTCATTTGTTATTGTTGTATCATGTTATTGGCAATATAAAAACATACTTTGCTACAATTTATTTTAAAAATTACTTAGTCCGGCCTAGACAACTGCTAATATGAAACATTTAGAAAATAGACAACTATTACATTTTTTAATTTAAAAATATGAGTGATCCCCCCTTGCTGATTTAAAAAAAAAAATTTTAGGTGATTATTTATCACCTAAAAATAAAAGAGATAACTCATATTTTAGATTGAAGAATGTAATAGTTGTTTACCATATGTGGAAACAAAGATTAAAAACTAAAATGACTTTACTGCATCCCTACCAACACCGGGTAGTTACAACTAGTACTATATATCTATATTGTACTAAAACTCTGATAATGTTATTTTTTGTCACCATGCATACTTCATCTGTACTTGCATGTTTTAGGTGGTGGAAGAAAGGGTGAATGATAAGAGAAGTGATGAGAGAAATGGAATGATGTAAAGAAGAGAGAGAGAGAGGATCTATTATGGCATCACAATGTATTCTGACTCTGTAATCTTTGTAAAAACATGATTATCAACCAATGTCAAAATTAGGAAATTAAATATTTAATAATACATATAAAAAATACTGACCCAACAAGTCACGGGTAGTTTAGTTATAACATTTGAATTTTAAAGGCTCTGAATTTAACTTTTTTTTTATGCTGAAGGAAATTCTATTAAATGAGTCAGTCTGCCAATATGGCGATGATACCTATTATACAGAAATGATAGGAACTGGTAGAGAATATGAATGTATTTTTCCAACATCTAAAAGATACTATGAATGTTTTTACTCCAACATCTAAATAATACTATGAGCTTGTTTTTTTTTTTGTTTATTGACCTGCTTGAATTCGTCTGTGTTGAAGGTGTAGTCAGTGTTATTTTTTTAAGGTGTCCCCATCAGAAATTTCTTCCTAGTACAGAAATGATGTCTATTAAGTGTTGCCTACTGTACAGTATCCTGACTTTTTAAAAAAATTTCTCTTAAATTTTTTATTTTTTTATTAATATATTCTTAATGTGTGTCTCTTTTCAATAGTAGTAGTGAGAGAAAGAGAAGCAAAGAGACAGATACAGACATAGGTAGATAGAGATGGGGAGAGAGAGAAAGAGAGAGTCAACAGATGACGATTAGAACAGAAGTGACGCCGCTATTACTGACATAGCGTTGCCTGTACAGTTATTTAAAATTTACTGTTCTGTAGCTTTTTGTGCACAAAATCGTATCAGTGACACCCCCCCCTTCTCATCTGGGTCATTTTCCCAAAGTATCAGAATAATTCAAAGAAAGATGAATCTATATGCTACTAAAACTCTGTGGCTCTTGTCTCCATACATTGAATTTAAGTGGAAGAAATTACTCTTTTAGGACTTGTATATAACCATTAACGAAAGAATAAAACAAGCAACCAGAATTTTTATTGTATGACGTAAATAAACATTTTTAAAAACTTTTATTCACCCCAAAACAAAGCATATTGCCACAGAGACGTAAGGGGCTACTGTGATTAGAGGCTAGATTTATAGGGGGCATCCAAGGTGGGGAGTTGTGTAGCAGCAAGATGTTTGTTCACATTACATTTAAATTTCTGCATGGTTGTACAATTGGGAAAACAAAGAGCAGGGAAGGAATTCAAAAGGCAACCGGTTTGAGGAAAGAAATTTTTCCAGCATCTGGGAATCTTTACAGTTAAGAGGTGGGATTTTGCTACTAGTCCGGTTGATGGGCAGTAGTAAGTGGGAGGGTGTACAGGTGCAGTAACTTAATTGCACCTCAAATTTCTTTTTCTCGTTTGATTGTGATGTTTGCTGTCCGTGGTGATCCTTAGTTATGATGGGTTGGACATGGGGTGGAGGTGGTGATCGAGCCGCTGGAAACTGAAATCAAACTCATTAAGATAGGGACGAGCAATGAAAGTGAAAGTATTTGTTTTTTAACCTAAAAATGAATTTTACCCTGATTGAAAAAAGTCCACCAGAAATAAGAATGAAGATTTCGGTATTTATTAAGTAATAAATGAATGGTTATATAATTTATTTTATTAAAAGAAACAAAAACACTTTTTTCGGGTCTCATAAATTTACCCCCCCCCCTTTCCCACCGTGTCATTTCAAGGACAAAATATGTCTTATCATACCTATAGTCTAAAAGGTGTGAAAAAAAAAAAGAAGTTTTTTAAGACAATTTTTCTTAGAAAATAATACTAAAAAATCAGAAAGTTAAATGTAAAAGATTTTTTATGACTTTAGATATTAGTTGCCTTTTTTAAAAATTTTATTTTATTTTTATGTTTTTTTAAGGGTTTTCATTCACATCATTAAGATGTTATCTCTTTGTAAATTAATTTAAGTGACCTAAAAAAAATTATAAAATAAATACTTTATATTAACATTCATTTATTAATAAATGCTGAAAATTTTATTAAGATCGTAATAATTCTGATTTTTAATTTTTTTTTCAATCAGGTGTAAAATTTATTTTTTAATTAAAAAATACAGTTACTTTCACTTTCATTGCCTATCCCTATGTTAAGAAGCTAAAGTAAAAAGAATAAAACTAAGCCAATTATTTTTTATGTAAAACGGATATTAAACCGAACATGATGGAAAAGCTATTATTTTATTCTCCAATCGTTAATACTGTCACGCCCATGGGAGGGAGGAGATAAACAAGAGTACTCTTAATTGTTCTGATCCACAAGTTCATAGCTTCTACGTTTATTTTCACTCCTCACTAGTAACTGCTTGCGTCTCATTTTTCAAAAATCATTCTCCCTTTTTCCATTACTAATTCCCCATCAGCTTTTTAAATTTTATTTGCCGATATTTTTCGTAAATAAGCAAATACTATTAACAATTGAATTAACTGAAGTGATTTAAAAAAATATATATAGAATTTAAAATAAAAAAAAAAAAAAAATAATAAAAAAAATAAATTAAAAATTCTTATATAAACATGATCTTTCTTTGAATTCGTCTGGCTGATACCTGGATTAAACAACCCCTTGGCGACCTTCTTTATTATGTGGTATGTAGCACTACAGTGGACAATTCGTCAATCATTGAAAATTGAACAGACTGTTGCTCATCATATAAGATCACTGCAGTCTTGTTGGATAGATGACACGTGACACTACCAGCAGTGATGTTGCTATCTTCTCTTTCTTCTGTGTTGCACTCTTCTTTTTAATAACAGCAGTTGTAAAAGTTATTAATGACACAGCTCACGATCATCTGGGGTTTAAAAATGCTTTCGGGGGTTTTCTTTGTCTTTGCGAATATACAGTATACATACATCAAATACCCTGTGGAATTTCCCCCAACCTATCCCCTATAGATCCCCTATAGGGAGAGGGAGCAGTTGCCCCAAATACGACTATTCTCTTTCGCAATTCAGAAAAAAGAGAAAGATTTTATCAGCTTATTCACTACCTGTCACTGACAGCTTTCTGTCTAATGCAATATCCTGACACATGGCCTTAATTCTAATCATTTAACCTCTAATAGAATTTTCCACTTATGTTTAATTTAACCAATGAGGGTAGCTGCTTGGCGGAAGTTGGAAGTCTTTGACAATGACTGTCTCCGCATCTTGCATTGCTGGTGGGCTGACTGTGTCCCAACTGCTGTTCTCCGCCAACACCTAAATCTTAAGTCTCTGCCATATGTCCTGTTGCATGGTTTGGACATGCGTCTCGTTACCCGGAGGGAGAACTAATTCACGATGTAATCCTCCTTACCTCACTGTCTGGGTGGCGCAAACGTGTCAGTGAACAGCTGAAGATCTGGACAACAAGCATCAAGAAGGACTTGGCTCAACTCTCAGATCCACAGGTGGTCGGCCTTCAACTGTGGAATCGTGCGTGGCTAGCCATCTTGTGTGACTTAGCCCACACACGGCAGTTCTGAGCAGTCATGATTTTAGATGTGGTGCAGGCCAGGGAAGAAGCCGGCTCAACCCGACCAGGGTGAATGCTATTGCAAGAACAACAATTTAATCTGATTCTAATGGAATTTTCCGCTTCTGCTTAATTTAACCTGATGTGGGAAATACCGTTTTTTACATTATTTTTACATACCCACATCTAAACCTGCTACAGCTAGACCCATTAAAAATTATGGCCATAAAAATGTTTGTTTTTTATGACTGCAAAGAATTATTTAAAAATTGACAGACTTTTAAACTTTTCTATTGATTTCCAGCCACATATATTTTATAGATTAAATAGCAGAACTGAGGGAATGCTTAAAAATTCATGTTTGTATATCTTTCGTTTATTTAAAAAAAAATTATGTGTTTGTTTTATTTTTCATTTTTCTTTTCAGATCTTTACCCGATTCCTGAAAGGTTTCAACCTTCCTGTTGGCAACTCCCGCAATGCAACTCAACCTCACAATAATATTGATATTATTTCCTATGTACAGTGGATTGTTTCTGCAATAGTGAGTGCTTTCTCTTCATTTTCTTGAAGAAATGTTTCATTGTGAGTCCAGCTGTGTTTTTAAAATGTTTTTATTTCACCGCACAACAAGAATTGTATTTTATACTGATATACACTTCACACGTTTTAAATTTCATTATATAGTGTTTGTTTCAATATTTCTATATATAAATAGCTATTCTTTTTTCTGTAACACTAAAGGAAGTAATTCCGTATATATTCAAGCAAATGCTAGCATCAATCAAGGAGACTTTGATGGTATGGCCACGTTGAAAGAATGGATGACAGTTCTTGGGTTAGTTGATGTAGAAAGTTCAGTTCACAGGGGAAGTCCAGGGATAACATAGGAGGAAGTAATAAGAATGGACTGAGAGAAAGGGATAAATGAAGATATGGTCAGAGATAGTTTAGAAGTTAATTTTTAAAAGCTGTCCAATGCATGCCAGCATGTAAAACTGACGACATGATGATGATGATGATGAATCAGCTACAGCTGACTATAGTAGTATTATTATTTGTAAAGAATGTAGCTGCTTTTTTTCAAGTGACTTTAACCCTTAAATGCTTTATTCTGGTATGGCAGGACACTTTCTGCAGCTATCTGGTTGATCCATGATTTCGCTACCTTGCTAAGAACGCAGTTGTAGTATTGGTATTCAGCCTGAGGCCCTCGGATGAAATGGGATGGCATGACATCACCTTCACGGTTGGCAACTGAAAAAACCATTGTTGTCGCTGGAAACTTTGTCAGCATGAATCTGAGTATGTCTTTTTATGAGACAGTGAACCACCTGTTGTTCTAGAAGGTATCACAGCTTGGCAGAAGTTTTTCTTATGTGCGAAGTACCACAGCTTGTGTGGCGCCTGTTGGTGTTCCAACTTGTTGATCGGCTTCTTTGTGTGCTTCACACGCTTTTATTGCATCACTTTTGACAGAAATTGTCTTTTCCTCATCGTGTATGAAATGTAACGGACATTCTTATGAACTACCAGCCTAATGAGCTTTTCATCTACACCTTTCTCCCTTGCAATGGCATGCAGCGATTTGAAAAGTTCATTGTCAATGATCTCCTGAACTTCAGCGACTAACTCCAACATTCTGACAGTGTCAGATCGTTGATCGTGCTTCTTTCTCTCTGATGTCGTCTAATTGTAGTCGAATCCTTAATCTTTCCATTCCTTTCTGACCTTTTCCACCATCCTCCTGCTGATGCTGAAGAAGTCTGAAATCTCCTTATTTGTCCTTCCGGCGCGGATTCCAAAGAGAATTTAGTATTTCTTCCACGAAATGGAGGTTACAAAATTATCAGTTATTCTGAGAAAAAAAAAAGAATGGAAATCTAGTCACTGTTTTCATGAGGTCAAGACTGAAAACGAAATTAAAAAAAAAAATGCATCAATTAGCAGTTGAAAATTGCAAACAAATATCATCCGCAGCCTGTATATAATATACTAACTATCCCTACCCGGCATTGCCCGGGAGTCTTTTTGCTTTTATTTTAGTTTCTTTTTATTTAACAAATTATTTTTTTAAATAGGATTTTGAAAGTTAAATTTAATTATAGTATCGTTCAGTCATTAAATTATTAATTGTGTCAAATTGTTATGAAACTAATTTTGTTAGGTTAATATTTTAATGGCACTTGTTTATGTGAAAATTCAAAGTTATTTTGAAGTAATTTATCCTTTTTTCTTTTAATTATTACTAAAACATGGTTTTAAGTAAAAACAAAAAAACAAATCAGTTTGGTAGTAATGCCGAAACCCATTTCACTCTAAATAATATAGGAATTGACCGTTTTAGATGTAGTAATCAAAGAATCATTGAAATATATTTCAAAATATATAGATTTTAGAGAGAGGAGGAAGGGAGCTATATCTAGGTAGACTTTGTAGCTAAATATTGTTTTTTAGTTGATTGTTCTAACTTAATAAAAAAAAACATTTAAAAATGTATTAGCAAGTATCTCCATCTTGGTTAGGCGATCGAACAAAAGTAAAGTTTTATGAGAACATTATTTAATCTATATCGAGTAGATTTTAGAATGGTACATCTCTGTGGCCCAATTCCGGATTCAACTCCCGTCAATGATATAATTTCTTTTTAATGTTTTAAATCTTTAAAATATAAATGTATATTTTTATTCAAATTTGATTTTTCTTCTCCCAATGTTTTAGCTTTTCAAAAACTTTTCTTTATCATTTTTATATTTTGTGAAACACAATTTCTATATTAATAACATTATGCGACCACTTCTCGTGTGTCAGTGTGTTTCTCGTCTCTGTGACTTATGCATTATTTAGTATTGATTATTTATTGAAATAAAAAAACAGTGTTAAGTAATAAAACAAATTTAAAAAAAAATCTTAATCAAAAAAATAATTTGATTGTGAAATTAAATCCACCATGATGCATTTCAAGTCAACTATTTTAATCTTTTATATGAGTATTTTTAAAGAAACTGAAGTTAAATACATTATTTTGTATGATGCTACCAGATCAGGCTGTCTAAAGATAAACCAAACATTGATGTTAATGTTTTTTTCCTTTCCCTTTGCAAAACTCAATCATGTTCTGTAAATTTTCCTCTACGAAACAACAAGACCAAGCACCATGAATAAATATTCGAAGATATAAAGAACTTGAAGCATAAAAGCTTTTACAAAAATGACCGAATTCAGCATTAAATAACTCTAAAATGGTTGATATGCCGTAAAACAAAACAACCAAACCATTATTTTGTTGTAAAGAACATAGTAGGGGGATGAAAAAGACAAATTGGCAAGGTAGAATCAAATATAGATTTGCTAGATTCAAGGCTATTGATAACAAATCTAAAAGTAGACTGACTTCATTTGATATATTTAATATATAATCATAAACTATAGCAAAATCGGCAAAGGGCACATATCTTCAACGAATTGAATTTACAAAATAGCATTAATTAATCCTTTTGTCTTTTTGTGTTTATCAGTCTTTGTTTAGAAATCTATTTCTTTTTTTTCCAGGGTAACAATAGTTCTGCTCAAGACCACATTGATAAATTGTTCAAGACGTTAAAAACCTTCTACCATCCGTCCAATACCGGTCGATGGAATGTGAGTCCTTTTATCTTTTTGTTTCATCGCTTTTAATTTGACCGAATGAGCCAGCAATGTCCTTTTGTATGTCCTTAATCCAAAAAGAAAGAAAGACATTGACAAAATCACTGTGTACTCTTATCTCAGCAAATTAGTTTAATTATGGTCGCAAAGTGGATACTTTACTTTTCACAGTCAGACCCAATCAGATTAGGGAATGCAAGATGGACTTAATGGATACTTTTGCAGACTTTGCAATCTTCTATACAGAACTTCAATCCTCATGAATCTACTATTGTAATATTGTTTGGAAAGGTATGAACCTACAATTTACCCCATTTCAAAGCTATAGGCAAATAGTAACTGGTATTTGAGATTTTACTTTTGTTCATCCCAAACAAAGCATATTGCCACTGAAACATAAGGGGCTACTATGATCGGGGCCAGATTTATAGGGGAGGGGAGCAACTTAGTGGGGAGTTGTGCAGCAAGATGTTTGTTCACTTTACATTTAAATTTCTGTTGGTATGGTCGGAGGAGCAAGGAGGCAATTCTAAGGGCAAACGGTTCGTTAAAGCTATTAGAGTAAAAAATCTTCTGGCATCTAGGGACCTCTATAGTGAAGGGTAGGATTTTGCTGCTAATTCGGGTGGTATGAGGTATTTTTCTTGAAGGGGGTACAAGTGCAGTAAGTTCATCGGCGCACATTCTGTGGAAGTACTTGTAAAACAAGCTCGGGGATGCAACACTGCAGCGATGTGACAGGGACTGGAGCTTGGCAGACAGTGCGGGACCTATTAGGTTAGAGACTCTTTTTTTGCACTCTGTCCAAGATGGAGAGGCGAGTGATTTGTACACCAGCCCAGGTGTGGCAATATTCGATACAAAGGCGAATGGTGGCTTTATAGAGATATAGGATACTGGCAGGTGTGAGAATTAGATGAATTAAAAAATAATGGTGAAAAAAGATATTAAGAGGGCATTTTGGAAGTTATCAAATATTGTATTGTGTAAATGCTCCATACAAGGTTTTTTTTTAGCGTTGAATTACGAAGATAGTTCAAAAGGAAGATGTCAACGAGGCATAACAAGCAAATAATAATGATCTCATAATGGATATTTTGTATCTGTCTGTAGGATATTGGCAGGTGATAACCTAAAAAGAGTTGATATGACATAAAACGGACAAACCAACCCAACCCTCAATTGAAACAATCAATGTACAAAACTTGAAGTCTAAAAATCAGAATAATTCAATATATTCAGTATTTATTTTAAGTAGAAAAATAAGATTTAAATTTTTATTAAAAAGAATTATTTTTTCTCTGAATCACCATTTATCAAGGCTAAAAGCCACTCAAGGATAAGGGTTAATAAGATGGATGAATTGTCAGTTAAATGATGAAGAATATTATAAGAGGATTGAAAATGATGAATGAAATGAACAAAATTTGATTACTTTATAAGATGATTTATGACATATATTTGTTGACATTGGATTTGAAGATGACCATGTTGTAACTCTCAGGGAAGCAATCCTGTGGTTTACAGATAGGGAAGTTCTTGGAAATAACCTCTTCATAGAAATTCTGTTTTATGTTAGGCACACGAAGGAAGAAAGACAAGTTCTTGGCAATGCTAGTAGTAAGTCGAGGTCTTGCTATGAATGTCTTAAAGTCTATTATTTTTTTGTTAATAATTTTGACTGGTTGCGAGTGGCATAGTAATCACTGATTTAATTCCTATTTACATGCCTCCCCACAAAGGCAAAGTTAGACATCTGGGAGAAAATCTAGCTCTCCAAAAAGGGGAATTATTGATTGGGATAAAAATAAAAACTGTCCAGTCTAGAAGGATTTCGCCTCCTCCTCCTCCTGAATTAGAATAGAACACTTTGATTCAAGCCTGCTGGCCAGACAGGATTATATATACAATCCATGAATTGATAAGGCAAGTTTAAATACCATCAGATCTATTGCAAAGAAAGATATAATACAATTTATTTTTTTAAATTATGTAGTCCAGTCCAGACGATTGCGAGTATGAAACTGTTTTAGATAATCACCTAAAAATCAGCAAGGGAGAATAACTCATCTTAAATCAAAAAATATAATGGGAATTGCCTACCTTAAGTTTAAAAGTGTTCAAGCAAGTAAAAATAAAAATCTAACATGGCTTCATTTACATCCCAGGCAAACGCCGGTTAGATACAGCTTGTTA
Source organism: Sepiola atlantica (assembly GCA_963556195.1). Taxonomy (NCBI): domain Eukaryota; kingdom Metazoa; phylum Mollusca; class Cephalopoda; order Sepiida; family Sepiolidae; genus Sepiola; species Sepiola atlantica. The sequence continues at coordinate 170,960,086 of OY744518.1, forward strand.
TAAATAATGAATTGGAGATGATCTGCTATTTAACTGGAGGGAAATGGAGTTCAAATATGTGTGAAGTCATCCCTTAGTTGGCATTGCTCTCAGGTCCACTCTAACCTGGAGTGATAGTACCCATCTATGGGTTAAATATAATCTATCATTTATGGACTATTTACGAAATATAAAAATGTATCGATCGTAATTGAAGGTGACCTGAAGGCTCCATTTTCATTGGCTACTACACAGATGTAGGTGAGGGCGCTATTCCTTTCTCTAGCTTACTCCACTTACCCTTGATTCTCACCTTATAATACTGAGTGTTATAACAAGGAGGCATCAAGTACCATTGTTTTTTTAGTCTTTGGTGTGATTCGAACAAGGATTAAACCCCAGTCTATCGGACCATTAGCGAACACTCTAACTATTATACAAAATGGGTCGGCATTAAATGACCCATAAAAAGGTTGATATGACATAAAAACAACCGAATAAAAAGCAACAATTTTTAATACTATTAGATTTGATTGAGAATATATAAAAAAAAAAATAATCCTAATCAAACTACTGGAAAAGGTAAAACCTCAAGATGTCCGGCTGAAATCTTTGAAATACTTTTGATTCGTAAGATAATCACTTAAAAATATGTTTAAGCAAAGGTATAATGAGCACAGGTTATTTCCCACCCCCCTCCCCTTCATCGTAAGTGGCAGAAGATCACCTGTGCTATATGTGGAGGCCTAAAAGGTTATCAAATGTGTGGGAGGCTCAATTTGCATGTGAACTGCCATAAAATCAGTCGTTCGTATTGAGGCAGAGGGAATGAGACTGTAAAAAGATTAATGCCAATGATGATGACTGAAAATAAAATTTGTCTACATTTCCTACAATGTTTGAACCTGTGCTTATGACTAGGGTTACGGAGTTGGAAAGTATAAAGTCCGACTCCGACTCCTAGAATTCCAAAATATCCGACTCTACTTCATTATTTTAAAGCAGGGACGGGCAACCTCCAGCCCGCGGGCCACATCCGGCCCGTGAAGGCTTAGCGTCCGGCCCGCCACCTTGCTAGAGTTTATTATTGCAATCCGGCCCGCGAACCTCCCAGTAAAACTCATATCATTTTGTGATATAGGCGTAAAAGTAGGTTTCAATTAAGATTTACATTGGAATAAAAATGTATGAACATCAGCGAGCGATGATGCATGTATATTTCATTTTTCTTTAACTATTAATTTCAAATCCTTGGCCTGAGATAAAAATAGAAAAAGGGAAAGAGAGAAACAAAGAGGAAACGAGAGACAAAGAAAGGGCATGAAACATAGAACTTATGTGAGGTGTGTCAAAACGAATGCTGGATAAACTTGCTTCTTCCCCCATCATTATTTTTTATGATTCCAAAATGGCTCTTCGTCGGCGCCTTTTATAGCATCACATACAGAAGTCTCTTGAGAAAAAATATCAGATTTGTAGAGTGTTCAATACAATTTTTGTACAATTTATTCATGTAAACAAAATATAGTAATTCTGACATTTCGTTTTTCACTCCGGCCGGCGATCTCCTTCCAAAAGTCTCATCTGGCCCTCACTCTGAAAAGGTTGCCTGTCCCTGTTTTAAAGTCTTCAGAGTGTCTGTTGATTCTTTGGAGAGTAAAAAATCTGATTCTGACTCCTAGTATTCTTACGAGTCTGACTCCTTCCAAAATATGCTACTTATTACAATAGTAGATGACAGTATTAAATGTGCTTATAACATGCTACAGGTTTACCATAGTCTGCCCACCAGGAATGTTTTATTTTCAATATGTTTATGTACAATAGACATGTGCAATCTGCACTCTTGTATGGCTGCGAGATGTGGTTGACGATGAAACATTAGAACGAAATGATCTCGGCTGGAGAAAATTGCTGATCTCTTTGTAAAGGCTTCCACGAGAAATTGCGTTGCACAAGGAACTCTCAACTGGTCAACCATGTTGCCCACTGTCATTCATCCGGAACATTCTGAAGTGTCTTCTACGACGATGTTGACAGCCCAAGGCTGCCTTAGACATGGAGGAGATCAGTTGATGACGATGTGCTCCTAGCAGGTGACACAAGTGAAATGGCAACACAGGCAAAGTTTGAAGTCATTCACCAAACGTCAAACCCCAAACAAAATGGTTGTACAGATAATTTACTTGAATGAATTATGAGACAAAGTGAAAATAATATAATAATAATATTTTCAACTTATTTATGAGTTAATTTTAATACTGTCCATAAAGGTTAACGGGTTTATTTAAAAAAAATATATTTTTTAAAGCTCACTTACATTTTGAGGAAGAACTTACCAAAGTCCCAGAGTTTTCATCTAGTTCTTTTTCAATGCATCCAGAACTTATTAGTCTCCAATTTTTTACATTTATTCCAAGGTTTGTGTACATTCTAGTGTACATATCGTCAAGTTGTACACCCTATAAAGGATCAACTTTGTGGACACCTTCCTCAGATCTCGACCTTGATTAGAGAGAAAAGAACCAGATTTGCTGGTCAGTGTTGAGGGGGGGGGGGGCTAAGGATGAAATTGTCAGCGATGTTCTTTTGTGGATGCCAAAACAGGGATATAATTCAGTAGGGAGACTGCAAAGAACTTAAATGAAGCAACTAGCAGAGGACACACAATGCACTTACTTGGTTATATGAAGGATAGAGCAAGAGTCAAGAAGATCCATGATACTAGCACAACTCGATGATGAAGATTTCAAGGCTGTCGACATCATATTGGAAAAGCATTATATGGAAATAGCTGCTAATGCTCTTGGACAATTAGAAACAAGCCTCAACCAATTTCAAAACATATCGCTATATTTACAGATGGATATAAGGACAAGGATACAACAGGATGTGCAACTATATATGAGAACCAAATTATTCAACAACATCTTCGTAAAGAAACATCTATTTTTAGCGCAGAATCCAGTGCCTTAGATTTAGCACTTGATATCATCTACAAATTAAAATGAAAAATTTCATCATTTTCACAGACTCATTATCGGTATTAACAACATTAGAAAATTGGATACCCCACTGATCATTAAATTATTATATAGATTAACATCATTGTCGAGCCTCACCAAAGACAAGAATGGAGGGGAAGACTTAGATCTGGACTGGACAATCAAGCCCCACCCTCATCAGAGGATTAATTGTGGCCTGGTTCAACAAATAAACCGGTTGATGATGTCAAACACCAAAGAGATCATACTTTGTTGGATCTCAAGTCATGTGGAAATCTGAGGAAATGATAAGGCCGACACAGCAGCCAAAACTGTCTAAAAGGAACCCCCTCAACAACAAATTTAAGATTCCATACACAGACGTTAAGATAAGCATGCACACATATATTTGCGATAAATGACAATTTCACTGGAGCAATAACACCTTCAATAAATTAGTGAAATACAACCTGATCTGACAAAATGTAAACAGGGCTGTAAGAAGTCACAAAAGAAGGAGGTTGTCCTCTCCCAACATCATGTTGGCCAGTCAAAAGCCACTCATTCATTCCTGCTTAAGCAGAATGGGCCACTATGGTGCACAATTTGTTATGTCCCATATACGGTGAGACACTTTATGATAGAATGTGTTGATTTTACCCATGTGACAAAGATACTACAATGTTGACACCACGAAGGAATTGTTTAATGACGTCAGGGTGGAACTTATAGTCTACTTTTTGAAGACAGTGGGCTTATACCTAAAAATCTAATATCTATAAGCCCAATAAACCAAACCAAATCTCCTATTTTATCGACTATCGACTGTTTATTTACAAAATATATGAAATATGCAAAAGAAATTAATCTACAAATGATTTATATACAAAATAGAATCTATTAAATATTTGAAAATATTAAGAACCTCAAATGCAAAAACTTTTACCAAAATAAATGAAGTTAGCATTAAATAAGCTAAAAGGGTTGATATGCCATAAAACAAATTAATCAATCTGCTAATTTCACTGTCTCTGGGAATATAGTAGCCTGTGTTTTTTCTTATTAATGTGATAAACTTAAGTTTTTTAATTATTAAAAATTTTTTTTCCTTTTCAGTTAAAGCTCTCTAACGTTTTGGTCTCCTTTCCAAAGATTTTCATCCAGCGATTACACAGGTAATTACAACTCATTTTTTCAACTGGTAACATGCATATTTTTTTAAGTATTATTATTGCCGTTAAGACTCTGGTGACATTACAGTTAAAATTAGAAAATCGATTTTGCTGCCCACCCGGTGTTGCCCAGGATGCACTAAAGTCATTTTAGTTTTTATTTGTTTGCATATTTTTAAACTTATACAGAAAAAAAGTAAAATTTTAGTTGTAGGTTAATCAAAACTTTTATATTTTCATCTAAATATACGAGTTATCTCCCTTGCTGATTTTTATTTTAGGTGATTATTTTTAAGTTTCATATTAGCAGTCGTCTGGGTCGGACTAAGTAATTGTTAAAATAAATTGTAGCTAAGTATGTTATTATATTGTCAATAACATAGTTCAACAATAACATATGAAAATTGGCCAGTTAGAAACAAAGTTTAGTTTGTCAGCTTAAATGCTATTTGGCTCTGACTTTGCAAATCCGACAAGTGTCTCTGGTTTCATCTGCTTGTTGTCTATTCTCTCAGACAAATAAAAACGATTGGAAGGGAAGCAAATGATATTGTTAGAATAAGGAAAGAGTCTATTAGACATGTGTACGCAGTGTGATGTTTGGAAGTGAGACCTAACCAGTGAGGGTTGATGGCATGGAGAGAAATGATATGAGAAGGATACGATGTATGTGTAATGTGAGTCTTTCTTAAAAATAGGTTTAGTAATCTGGACAGTATAGGGAGATGTATGCAGAACAGGAGATTTTGATAGTTTGTCCATGTTGAAAAAATGAATGAGAGTTCTTGGGTTAGATGTAAAACAGTTAAGGTAGCAGGATCAGTTGTTATGGAAAGGCAAAGGAAAATATGAGAGAAAATGAGAAGGATGGATTTGAGTGAAAGAGAAATAAAGACCTGGCTAGAGATAGGTTATAGTTTGGAAGTCAATTTCTAAAAGCCGTTCAACACATGATAGCATGTAAAATCGACATTAAACCAAATATGATGATGATTATTTTGTATAGAATATTTTCTACTCAATCGTAGCTAGACATGGAAATGGGGATATAATATTAAAATTGGAAAGTGTTCAAAGAACTAAACTAATAAGAGAAATCTCCATTATAAAAATAGAGGAAAATCCTTAGGTTTAATTACTAATAGAGAAGAAGGTGGGGGGGGGGGTATCTTAATTAAAACCTTCAAAATAATTAATGGGTTTTCTAAATATTGAGACACTTTTTTAATATCTCTCCTCACACTAGTAATTTATTGGCAAGAAAGATTTCCAATACTAAATCTATCACACAATTTGATTTCATTTTTAACTGAGTAATATTTTTAGAACAAATTACCAAATCAGGTTAAAATGCCACTAATGTAGACAACAGTACCAATAAATTGGATGAATTCAGAAATAATGGTAAAAAAAATGAATTTACAAGGACATTTTGGGGTCTATCTAATGAAATATTTAGAATTTGATCTGTATATTCATATTATATATTGCATAAGATTTTATTTTTTATTTTTTTTTTAGATAATAGGAGATTTTTGATTTGAACAAGAGATTCCCAAACACGCATAAATAAATAGATTTTGGAAGGCTGTGACAATGTAGAAAGTTTGAGCACGAAGACGAAATAAAGATAATAAAACAATATAAGAAATTTTGGTAACTGTAGGTGATATTTTTTTTTTTTATTTGCTGCTACTTTTCTCATCCTCACTTTATAGAGTGTACACAATTGCTGAGCCTAAGGTTTTTTTAATCTGAAAAAGAAAATTAATATAGAAATCGTTTTATATTTATTATATGAAAACAAATAAATGAAAATCTCTGTATTTCAAGATGACAATGGTGATCTGTTCTTCATGGATAATGAAAGGCCCCTTGTATCCTTAAAAATACAGCAGTCAAAATAAACTACCTCTTGTAGCTTCTAATAGAAACAACCATGTAAGTGGAAATGAGAAGGAAAAATATGCTACCTAGTATTATGGTATACAATTAATGGTAAGAAATAAATAGTTTATTTTAAATACATATAATTATTATTCAGATGGCTGAAGTAGGTAGAGAAATGGCAAAGCTTTATTTTTCATGAAGGGCTTAAGCTTCTGCTTAGGTCAGTAAGGAAAATGTCTCCACTTTAACCTAATTCCTAGCTGGTCTAAGTATTATCAGAAAGAAACTAAAGTGAACCAAAGTATATCCGTGTTAATAACATGGAAGAAAAATAGGGTAGTTAGAATCAAGTATCAAATTGTCAAGTGCGTTGCTATTTAGGTCTAACATCGAAAATCTGACCAACTTAATTTTATATATAAGATAAGTGTCCTTAACTCTGCCGTTTTCTTTTTTGTAGTTTGTAACGAAAACAAACAAAAATTAAAAGGAGATATTAATTATCTAAATGAATTAATGCGAAAGTTTTTTCCATCGATCCTAACTATATTAACATCAAAACACGTTAGGATTATTTAATTCTAATGATATAAGAATATATTGAAATACCTATCTCACTCAAATAAATCTCGATTTTGCTCATTTGCATATTTATTTAGTTTTTAATAAATCAATATTCTGTAATCTACCTTTCTACTTTGTATTGTGAAATTTTCTTCTACGTACACAATCGTTTTATTGATAGTACTATTATTATAATTATAAATAAAATAAGATAAAGAGATTTTATTAAAAAGAAGATAGCGTTTAAAAACTTATTTTAAATTTCATTTTCGGTTTTAGTAAAGTGTCAAATATCGCTGAGATGTCGAGAACAGATACTACACTTTGATCTTAGCCAAAAGGCTACGGAACCATAAAAAATATTTTTTTGTGACTAGGCATTTTTAAATTAAAAAACAAAAAAAAATTGATTAAATTGGAATATTTTTTAATGGCCGGTGTAGTGTAGTATCGGTTCTGTTGTCATAAGACTGTCCTCCCAAGAATTACCTCCTCTGTTTTAAGGGTGTGTAGGGGGGAATCCTCACAGAATTAAAAGAAAAAAAAAAACAAGACTTGATTTAGTCAGAATATTTTTTAAGGTGGGGGAGGGGGTAGTATAGAATCGGTTCTGTTCTCATAAGACCGTCCATGCAGGAATGACTTCCTCCTTTTTGGGTGGAGGGAAGTAGTGTTCGTTCATCATGATATCTTCTGTTGGGGGAGGGGGGGGGGAAGGGTCAGTGTAGTATATGTTCGTTCACCATAATACTAGCTAAGGAAGAACAATAACTCAAATTTATAATAAGCATGTCTTTTTTAACTAGAAAATTATGAAAGTTATCGTTCTTCCTTAGCCAGCATATTCATGTTTGTTTATAAAGATGGCAACTATATTTTTCCAGCCAATTTTCATTTAGGCATTTCACGTGGACAATGAAGCTTGCCATGTTATCTAAATAAATAAATTCAAAATTTTTTTCCACCTATTCTAACTATATTGACATTAAAACGATTTATGCTCATTTAATTCTCTGTAGTATATTTTCATTAGTCATGATACATTCCTCCCAGGCATTACCCCCTCTTCGGGGAGAAGGCCGTACAGTATACATTCGTTCCTCATGATACCATTTCCTCAGGATTACCAGTTTTGTGTGTGGGGGAGTTAGTGTACTATCTATTCTGTTGTCCTGATATCATCCTCCCAGGCATTAACCCCTCCTTTGAGGGGGGGGGGGGGTCAGTGTATGTAGTTCGTTCGTGATATCCTCTCAGCCTCGCATTTGCATATTTATTTATTTTTAAGTTTCTAATGAATTAATATTTTCTAATCTGTTAATAATTAAATACATGCGTTTATTATTTTTTTAATAAATTTGTTGTTGTTGTGCCTATTTATTTCCTCCCACAAGAGAACAGAGTTAGGCACAGTGTTAATATTTAACATGGGGAGAATCCAGCTCCCCAAAATTGGCACTCAAAATTGGAACAAAAATTTCAATTGCCTCGGTCAAGGATTTCTTCTTCACTGACAGAGAACATAAGAACTAAGTGCAGATTCAGTACAGATACTATATTTTGCTCCTAGCCAAAAGGCCAAGGAGTAAACATGTTGGTAGTGATGATGATGATAAATTAAAAATTTGTCATAGAAAAGAAATAAACCTCCTCTAATCTTTCTAAATTACACAAAAAAAGTATTTTTCTTTAATATTCTTTACAGATTTTTTCCTTCTTTTATAATAAAGGTGAAAAGTACAAAGTACCCATTTCTAATTACTCAGTAATATAAAAGTGGAGTATTTGACCAATCGACGTTCCACCCGTATGTTTATTCATTTCATTATATAACCAGTTTTAATGGGGAATTCATTTTAATTTTTATGCTGAAACAAAATAAAATTTATCGACATTGAATACCTTAAAGACCATATCAATTAACCTTTTTGTTGTTTTTTTCCTAAAAAAACAAAATTTGACGATGTTCATGCACAGTATATTTCCCCCATATTGGAATATATCAAATAACACTACGACAATCATAATTTTTAAAAAATTCCTCTAAATTACCAAAATGTCAAATGAAAATTACTACAGTGTCAGTGATTGCCGCCCGGAGGGCAGGTAGTTTTTGTTAGTATAACATAAAAAAAGAAATTAATTCAACAACTATGTTGACTATATGAACACATAATGAATATCTAACAAAAACAAAAATATTTAGACATTATTCATAAATAAAGCGAACCTGTCGAAAATCAAGGTATTTTCTTTATTTTTGGAGAAAAAAATCACATCATCCAATCCTGACAAAATTTAAAACTAAACTACTTTTATAGTTCACTTATTTTTCATTGCAGAGAATAAGTCGCTTTGAGGTCTTGGAAGACTCCGATCCCTGATTCCCACAAAACAATAATGGAATACAAGTACTGTTACTTATTTGTATTATGTTATTGTACATGTGGTGTCTCTGTATATCTTACATCTTACATGTTATATCTTATGTTATTGTCCATGTAGTGTCTCTGTATATCTTACATCTTATGTTATTGTCCATGTAGTGTCTCTGTATATCTGAGTGTCCGTCTGTCTGTGGATGCAATTGAAAACAAAACTTTTGTGAGGAATCCAATGGTGGTATTAGTTTTGTATTCGGATCTTTTTACATAATATTGTGAGGTCGTCATTCACACCAGACATCCATAAACAGCAAAGATGGTGATTTTAATGTAATTTTAGAAATTTAAAAATCAGAATGAAAATGATTATAAGGTTCAGAGCTGGGAACAGAAGTACTATTGACATTTTACCCAATTAGGTATATAGTTTTAGAAATATATCCAATAAAAGATGAATATGACGATTGTGAGATAAAAGAAGATAAAACAAATTTTAAATTGGAACAGCTTTATATGTGATCTGTTGAAGAGAGAGAGATGTATTGTTTTGCAAATAATTGGTACTGCAGAACTTATTTGTGAAGATGATATTTTTTATCCAAGTAACAGTTCTCGAGTTCTTGTATAATTCTGTGGAGATGGCTGAGAAGAAAATGTCTTTGGATTAGCCATATTTCTGTTGCTGCTTCTGCCTGGCACTCTCCTACATGTGTTAAAACCCTGTTATAGCAGTTGTGAACGATGGTGAAACCTCCTTGCTTCTACAAAGGTCAGGACAAAAAAGGAAGAATATTCTGGTTTTGTTAGGCGACTTGTGATTGGTTCTGTCTTGATGCATCACAGACATTGTTACAAATGGGGCCTGTTCAGAGAGAGGTGACTTAGATGACTTTATCATTTTTATAGTACACGTGGGTTCTAATTCGTTTCCGGACAATAGATTGATGATCGTCATTTTTCATTGCAGAGAACGAGTCGCTTTGAAGTCTTGGAAGACTCTGATCCCTGATTCCCACAAACTGACCGATGAGGATGTGACACGATTTGTAAAAAGTATACAACCTGTTGTGTTTATGGCCATGTTTAGTAAATTCGGCAGCCATGATGCATCCGTTGCCCTCAAACACCTTGCCGCTATGCGGCCGGAGATTATTGTGCCGCCACTGCTAGAAAAGTAAGTCCTTTTTTTCTAACTTATCTTTTTTTTGTTTTTTTGCTTCCTCATTTTCTATTTATTTTCATGCAAACATTTATTTATGAAAATCAGACTTTTTAAATTATGGAAGGCCCTAATAACCGATAATCTTGTACGTTTATCCAGCTCTCCTAAATACTAACCCAGTCTAATAATACTAAACCAGCAGTGATGATGGTATTTATCGAATACTCTCAATGTCTTTTGAATTATTTGGACTACTGTTCTCATCTTGAGTGTTATTCTCACAACGTTTCGGCCGATGTAACCTCCGACCTTCTTCAGGTGTTTCTTGTCGAACTCTGGAATATATCTGATGAACTTTGGAATCTGTACCCCCGTGGATTAAATAAAGGATTCTGTTCGAAATTCTGTACAGATTCCCGAGTTCGACAAGATACACTTGAAGAAGGTCAGGTTACATCAGCCAGAACAGTAGTCCGAATAATACAAATAATACAAATTATCAATCCTCATCCTAAAAATTCAGAAACATACTCTTAATCTTTTTCGCTTGTTCCTTTATGCACAGTTTTTTTTATTCATTCCTTCTTCTGCTGGCATCTTTGCAACACTAATGTTTTTTTCTATCTTATGCATTTGTCAACACCTGTTTAAGTGTCACTTATGTCAACATATATTTTATATTCTATTCATTATCACTGCTTGTTTTAGCATTATTAGATTTGCCTAGTGTTGAGAGAGATGGAGAAACATGATAGGTGATTTGGGTCATCTCTAACAATAAAAGTTTGATTTTCATAAGTAAAACTTGTCAGGTTACATTTCTTTGTTTATTTTCCTACTTAAAAATGTCAATGGTTTTGCTATGTATTTTTTTATCTATATTTGTTTCAGTTTTTATTTTTTGGAAAAAAAAAATGTTTATTGTTAAATATTACAGGATACTCCACAGAAAGCAGGAAAGTTAGCACAATAATTTGACACGTACATATGTAATTGTTGGAAATAGAAAACCATTGTTAGAATAGAAAACACAAATGCTAGATGAGATGTTCAATCGGCTTTCTATGCAAAGCTGCACAATGACATAGACGATCTAGCCAACTTTCAGTCGCCCTTTGGATGACTTCACGCGGTATACTGTTCTAAGCTTCTATCAACAGTTTTTAAGGATTTTATATGTGTCTTCTCTCTTCTGTAGAGAGGCTGGTCTGTTCGTGAAGGAGAAGACGATGAATTTAACTTGAACCAAAATTTTATTCATTTAATTAATTATGCTCCATTTCCTTAACTTGATCTTTACCCTGTGATCTACTTAGATGGTGTAATTTACCATTTGGCAGATTTTTTCCTAATAGACTATTATCATGTCTGGTCTTTATTATCATTATTACTACTCACTAGGAGTTCTCACACAGGTCATCATCAGTGATTACTCACTGATATTAACTGGTGATGTTCCCTGGAGTCTGGGTGACAAGTCTCTCCAGATTTCCAATACTCTCCACCTCTTTTGATAACTATTGCAAATGACTGTGTTATCACAATAGCCACTTCCTGTTGATTTCTTGCTGGCAATGACAATTGATCTTCTCTGGGATTTAGGTGACAATAAGCCTCCTCTTCGCACTTTTCCAATGAAGGTCTGGTTAGTGCTCTCCCTCCTCGGTCTTTCCATCCTCTTCAACCTGTCACAATTTTTTTTTGAGGAGGGGTGGAGTTTATAACCTTTTTCGCAGTTTCCGTTCCCTTGGTTTCATGTGGTATTCCTTCTATGTTTTTGTTTTACTACTGTTGCTATTTCATGTAGCTAGTTAGTGTTCATAGTTTATGTAGATTGGATGTTGCATTCGAGGATTTCCCTTAAGATTTCAGCATTATTATTATTTCCAGAATGTATCCTGCAATGGAAACATTGACAGAACCTCATCGTCTAATTGCCTGCATGACGTGTATTGTTGGTGTGTGCCGTCCAATGTTAAGGGCTAAGAAATGGTACCCGGAAGGTCGCTTACATATCCTGCCCTTGCTCAATCTTTCTTTACCTGGCATTGATCCAAATGACTTCAAAAAATCTGTCGTAAGTTCATATTTTGTATTGCCTTTTATTTGTCTTTTTTTTTTGTTTCACGCATTCTAAGGTGCAGTTAGGTGCATATGCTGCATCCTTTGTGCATACAAATCTAAAAGGATGTAATCAATTCCCTAACTTTGTATCTCAGGCCAAGCATCTCGATTTTCCCACAAAAATAAAGTTGCCAGTACTAATATAGATCAACCCCCATGGCTGCCAATATTGACTCTGTAAAATCCGGTAATGAGTCATGATAATAGTCGAAAGGCGATCACATAAAATGAAATCTAATTTCCTGAAACAGAAAAAAAAATGATTTATATCATATTTAATTTGCATTTCATGGCTCCCATAAAAATGCATGCCTGCAATTTTTACAAAATTTTATATTCAATATTATTTTTCCACATAGAATAGAAAAATTAATCTTTATATTTTTAGCTAAATTCTTTTTAATAAAAAAATGCCTTCCTTCTGCATTCAAGCCCCCCCCCTTCAATGCAGAAGGAAGGCATTTTTGATTTACAAATAGAGTAATTCTAAAACATATCTAAAAAAAAAAATTAAATTAAAAATGAGAAGGATTTCGTAGTTTGCTTGAAGCATTGTGCGTAGTATGTAAGAAGTTGTGTTTGAAGGTTATGACAATGCAGTTTGGTAGAAAACCGGTGGGTGCGAAGCGAGGTAATTAGAACAAACGACAATATTGAAAACTTTCAATAATTTTCAATTAACTATTTATTTACCAACATTGCAAATTAAAAATGTAAATAACTTTTAATATCACATTCTTCAAAAAATAAGCGAGTCATACCCCCTAAATAATGCCAAAACGATAAATGTTTTTTATTATTTATGGGATTTCTATTTCAAATTATAAGACCTACTATCGATTTTATTGGTGAACCGATTCTTATATATTCTTACAATAACATGTGATTCCTTCGAATTAAAATGTCTTATCCCCCAACCAATTGTTTTATTGGCCTTTGACACAATTGGCAAAATATGACGATTAGATTTAAATCTATATTAAATCTATATTACTAAATCTCTGTGGAACTAGCTTGTTATCTTTGTTGCTTGTTACTGTGCACATTGGATGATGTCAGAAAAGACGAATGACATAAATGAAGGGCGAATGATAAGAAAAGTAGTAGGGGAAGATGAATGATATAAATTATCGAGAGAGAAGGGAAAGAGTGGATAAAAAAAGACTGATTATTATCAGATAAAATATATTTACTTGAAAATAGATGACGTCACAAAATGAGCTTTAATTTTTTTTCATGTTTCCAAAAAGCTACCATTCATCCTTTATAGCATTATTTATTTTCAAGTAAATACTTTGATCTAAAAACATGATTATCAACCACTATCGAATATTTAATAATATGTATAACAAATACTGATCCAACAGGTAACAGCAGCTAGTTTGGTGTATTATTAGGTCTTGTTCCAAATTACTTTGCTCAATGATACCCCAGGCATAAAGGTACCTTGTTTTCCTTGGTCTTCCATGCATCCTAGTGCTTGGGGTATCCGTGTCTGTTATTGAGTCAATGCAGGAGGCTGTACACGGCCAAATCACCTGAGACGCAGAGCGTGTAAGGCATCCAAAATCCCACCAACACCAAACTTCTGATAGAATATGGCTGAAAGGATTCTTTCCTGTTGCAGCCAACTAGAGGAAAGAATCCCTTCGACCATGCTCTATCAGAAGCTTGGTATTGGTGGGATTTTGGATGCGTTTCGCGCTCTGCGTTTCAGATAGTTTGCTCATGTACAGCATGTGACCTTCTGCATCAAGTCAATGGATCGGACCGCATGGAGAGCAGGTGTGAGATGTTGCCTGGTGTTGCCAACCCCAGAGTCTGGGACGCTCGCAGCACCGTAAATACCAAAACTTGATGATGATGAATAACTTTTTAATTTTCTTGTGAATAATTTTTTTTTTTTTTTTACTTCTGTTGTTTTTCTCTTGTATTTGTCATCTAAGTTGGTATACCGGTCCATCAATGAATGTCCCTTCTTTTCCAGATGACATTCCAAATGATTTCCACGTTTGTATCGTTGGTGCCAATTGTTGACTGCTCAACTGCCATTCACACACGAGATGACCTCACCAATGTAAGAATCAAAGTCTATTTCTTTTTTATAGAATTAGGATTGTTTTAAGTAATTATGTCCAAACCCGATGCTACCTACCATCCCCCTCCGAAAAGGAGGGCACCAACACATCAGGAGGCTTCCTTATTCTTTTTAACCCCTCAAAATGTTGCATAAAAAATTAAACATTTTTTTAAGCTATTAGTGTGTAAAAAGATTTTTTTACTTCATGTGCGCCTTTATCTGACTGAAAATAAAATTCTGTCAAACTTCCAATTTTTTAAACATCGCTATGATGTTAATCGGAAAACTTGTATTCTTTATAAAATATATAATTTATTTAATAAAATACTAGACATTTTTATTAAAATGGGATTATTCTCTGATTTTTGAGGGATTAAAACAAATTAACACATTGGTTTATTTATAACTAGGACTGACTTTTACCACACACCTGAAATGGAAGACTTACATAAGATCCGTTGCTAAAGCTGTTGGAAAAATGGTTGGATCATTCTACGGCTCCAGAAAGTACCCAACTCCTGATGCAATCCTCTGCCTTTATTAGTCAGATACGGCTGCCACATCTAGGGAGGTGCTGCTCAGACCACTTTTACCGTAACAAAGAACAAAATCAACTTCACAATCTAGTGGGAGATGATCTCTTCTCTTCCCTGCAGCCTCTTTCTCACAGAAGAGATGTTAGTCTTTCCCTACTCTATCAGTATTTCCATGGTTGGTGCTCGACTGAGCTTAAAACTCTGCCCCCCCCCCCCCTGCCCTGTAAAACCTTCTCAGCAAGAACTTCCATGAACAGTTTCTTTCCAAGAATTTCCCACCTGTGGAACACGTTACCGTGGGAATATTTCTCTTTTGGCTACAAAGGTTGTTTTCAAGTCCAATGCAAATGAATACTGTCGAGTTATCCTTTGAATTAATCATAGTTCTCAATCCTTTCATCGTACTGTTCATGAAAGTAAGGTGGTCGACTATAGTCAAAGGCAAACTGAAGGCCCCCTTTTTATTGACTACTACACCAAGATGTAGGAGAGGGTATCACTCCTTTTTCTGGATTACTCCACTTACCTTTGATCCTCACATTATAATGTTGAGTGTTTAAGCAAGAGGGCATCAAGTACCATTTTTTTGAATCTTTAGTATTAGGATTGAACCCTAGTCTCTTGGCTCATTAGGGAACACTAACCATTATGTCAAATGAGCTAACTTGGAATTATCCCCTAATTGACAAAAATCAGCTTTTTTTTTTTTTACCAGGAAAAAGCTGTTTTCTACCAACACTGCTTCTGTTTTTCTTTACCATTTGAATGAAATCCGTCGCTTTTTTTATTTTATTCTTTCTCTGCTTGCCCCATACCCCCCCCCCCCCAGCACCACCACCGCCACCATTTCTCAGCAATTCTAAAACCCTTACTAGCTGCATAAATGACAGTCGTCAGATCTATTTCAAATTTAAAGAATTTTATTTTGCACTAAGAGTGGGTGAGCTATACATTGCTAGGACTAAAAACTAGCCTCAATAAGTTTTCTTAGAAACTAATGTAAACGGCTTGGAGTAGAAGGTAGGTGTAGTATGGCTTTAGCTGTTTTATTCAAGAAAACTCACACGTCTCCTTTCACTCCCATTCTACAATTGCCTTTCTCCTAATTTTTACTTTCTTATCATAAAACTGATTTAAACTGGTTTCATTGAAACAGTAACATCCGATAAATGCGATCCATATTCAATGAAATCACAACGAATCCAAGTGGACGAATCACAGGATTTATATAATTGATTGAAGTGATATTTCACTCATCAAAAATCCTCCAAATATTTTGATTGTTATAGAAAATTGCCAGCATTGCCAGAGAATGAATAAGGACTCCTGTGTACATCTGCTCCCAGCCCTGAACCCCATATTACCAAGGTAAAATGTCATCTTTGTTGTTAAATGAGTGGCTGGCTCGAACACTGATCCGACAATGTCATTTTAAAATTCGAAACAAAAATTAATATCACTATTGGATTCCTCATAAAGTTCTACTCGGGAATTTGTGTTTGATCTTTTTGTATTCCCACTCCCTCTGTTCAAACAAACCGCGACCCCCACAAACATAGTATAGAATATTTCTTACTTTTGACAACTAACGACTCATCCTAGTAAATCATCTGTACAACCATTTTGTTTTGGGGTGGAAAGATCTGAAAAAAAAATAATAATAATAATTGTAAACAAAAGTGTGTGGATATCCTGCATGAACACTGATTCTACAATTTTATTTTAGTGTGATTGCAAGAGTTA
Source organism: Sepiola atlantica (assembly GCA_963556195.1). NCBI lineage: Eukaryota > Metazoa > Mollusca > Cephalopoda > Sepiida > Sepiolidae > Sepiola > Sepiola atlantica. The sequence continues at coordinate 170,976,704 of OY744518.1, forward strand.
GGAGTGAATGAAGTAAGTCATGGGAACTTCTGCCATCACTAACAAGCAGAGCGTTACCATTATCTATCAAAAGAAGGAGTATAGGTGCAATTTTAGTTAAAGGGCGATGCAGTTAATTATTTTCATGTAAAAGCATTATTTTGTACTTACTCAGTCATATTTTATCTCTCACGGCACGAAAAAGAATTTAAAAATATCAAGCAGAACTTTAATTAGAACGATTTTTCCATTTCCATAAGGGAGATATGAAACGTCGAGTCGCTGCCATTTTCGGAGTGGCCAGTTAGCTAACTAAGGGCAGATAAGCCGTCCACATTGTTTTTAGGAAAAAAAAACGCAAGTCTCTGCCACACCGACATCTCTTTCGCCCAGCTATTAATTCCTGCAATTGCAGAAAATCAATAGTCTTCGCCGGCTTCATGCACAAATATACCAAATCCTTCAAATTTAATGCGTTCACGTCCATTCTCAGAGATAAAATATGACTGAGTAAGTACAAAATAATGCTTTTAAATAAAAATAATTAACTGCATCGCCCTTTAACTAAAATTGCACCGGAGTATATTAGCACAGTGCGATGATGTATAAAAGTGAACCCTTCCAGTAAAGGCTGAAGACATGTTGCATGTAGAGAAATGATGGGAGAATTATACAATGGATGTGTAATGTGAGCCGTAAAGACCGGCTTAGATCTGATGACAATAGCAGAAGATTAAATCTGAAGATGTGTGCAGAACAGGAGACTTCGATGGTATGACCACGTTGAAAGAATGGATGAGAGTTCTTAGGTTAGTAGATGTAGAATGGTTTAGGTAGCAGGTTCAGTTCACAGGAAAACACAGGAAGTGATAAATATGGACTTAAAAGAAAGAGTGATAAATGAAGACCTGGTCAGAGATAGGTTAGTTTGGAAGTCAATTTAACGCATGCCAGCATGTAAAACTGATGTTAAACCGAATATGATGATGATTGAAGTTTTAAGTTATAAATAAATGTAGTAAACATGTTCCCTGCTGACTGCAACATAGTCACCTTCAGATTCAATGTCAACAAATACTTGATAAGCCATCTTATTAAGTAAACAAATCCTGCTTTTTTTCACCCATCGTTTTCAGTCCCCTCGTAGAATTGTTCATCATCCCATTGACAATCTCATTAACCTTTATCGAGTGGCTTTTGACCTTGATAAGAGGTGACTCATTAATATAAAAAAAAATTAAAAAGGTGTGCGGTATAGTGGTTACAAGACTGGGCTTGGAGTGCCGGGTTCCAGTTCTGTTGGGGCTACGGCATCACATTCACTAATTCCCAATGGGTAGGTATGCATCCATATACCCTCTTTCCAGCTATAGATATTAACTAATAGTATAGACTAAACTAATAGATATTAACTAATAGTATAGACTAAACTAATAGATATTAACTAATAGTATAGACTAAACTAATAGATATTAACTAATAGTATAGACTAAACTAATAGATATTAACTAATAGTATAGACTAAACTAATAGATATTAACTAATAGTATAGACTAAACTAATAGATATTAACTAATAGATATTAACTAATAGTATAGACTTAACTAATAGTATAGACTAAACTAATAGATATTAACTAATAGTATAGACTAAACTAATAGATATTAACTAATAGTATAGACTAAACTCTAAAGCCTTGGATGTGCAACTAATCTAGGAGATACAAACAAACTCTGAAATAACTCTTTCATTGTTTTCCTAGCATTATTTTTTTCTCGTCATCCTGGATTTCTCCTTGCCACTAGACTCAAACAATGTTTGTTCAGGAGAGGTGTGGTTGTAATTATGCAACCCTTGCTTCACTATTGACTCTACATGCAGCCACACTTTCAGGAGTTATTCATTGTCTCTTGAGACTGAAAGGAGGCAATTTTTAGGATAGAAAAGATTAATACACTTTTTGTGCATTTTGTTTTTAACATGGAAGCTTGTTTAAAAGAATAAATATCTGACAGAATGTGTTGGTATGAATAAGACAAAGTTAATAAGCAAAGAACAAACTAAATAGAAGAGGAAAAATTAACGCAGAATCATGATTCTTTTGATTTTGATATTTCATTTCAGTTCATTCTCAACAAAGTTTCATAATGCCACGGGGCTTCTTTTGATTTAGTCTGACTATTCAATAAATGTTTATTGTATGACAAAGTTTCATAATGCCACGGGGCTTCTTTTGATTTAGTCTGACTATTCAATAAATGTTTATTCTATGACAAAGTTTCATAATGCCATTGGGCTTCTTTTGATTTAGTCTGACTATTCAATAAATGTTTATTGTATGACAAAGTTTCATAATGCCACGGGGCTTCTTTTGATTTAGTCTGACTATTCAATAAATGTTTATTCTATGACAAAGTTTCATAATGCCACGGGGCTTCTTTTGATTTAGTCTGACTATTCAATAAATGTTTATTGTATGACAAAGTTTCATAATGCCACGGGGCTTCTTTTGATTTAGTCTGACTATTCAATAAATGTTTATTCTATGACAAAGTTTCATAATGCCACTGGGCTTCTTTTGATTTAGTCTGACTATTCAATAAATGTTTATTCTATGACAGTTTCATAATGCCACGGGGCTTCTTTTGATTTAGTCTGACTATTCAATAAATGTTTATTCTATGACAGTTTCATAATGCCACGGGGCTTCTTTTGATTTAGTCTGACTATTCAATAAATGTTTATTCTATGACAAAGTTTCATAATGCCACTGGGCTTCTTTTGATTTAGTCTGACTATTCAATAAATGTTTATTCTATGACAGTTTCATAATGCCACGGGGCTTCTTTTGATTTAGTCTGACTATTCAATAAATGTTTATTCTATGACAGTTTCATAATGCCACGGGGCTTCTTTTGATTTAGTCTGACTATTCAATAAATGTTTATTCTATGACAAAGTTTCATAATGCCACGAGGCTTCTTTTGATTTAGTCTGACTATTCAATAAATGTTTATTCTATGACAAAGTTTCATAATGCCACGGGGCTTCTTTTGATTTAGTCTGACTATTCAATAAATGTTTATTCTATGACAAAGTTTCATAATGCCACGAGGCTTCTTTTGATTTAGTCTGACTATTCAATAAATGTTTATTCTATGACAAAGTTTCATAATGCCACGAGGCTTCTTTTGATTTAGTCTGACTATTCAAACAGGATTCCTGGTTAATTGTTGCTCTACTATTTAGTTGATACTTTGCTTATCACTTTATTCTTATTTATACCTACACATATATATTATGCTGTCTACCGATATACTGGTGTCACCCGTGGGCAGCTGAGGGCATGATGACAGCTGTCTGGGAAGACTTGGTTGAGCTCTCGGGTCAACAAGTGGTCGTTCTTCAATGGTGGAATTGCGATTAATAAACTATTTCGTGCTCAGGGCTGCTGAACCCAGGCTGCCATGGTTCGGGATGTGATGCAGTCCAGGGAAGAAGCCGGGTCAACCCGACTAGAGTGAACACTGTTGAAACAACAGCAACACACAAACACAAGGAATACACACACATACAAGGAATAAATATCCGACAGAATGTGTTGATATGGATAGGAATAAATTAATAAGCAAAGAACAAGCAATAAAAGAGGGAAAATAAATTTTGATTTGATATTTCATTTCAGTTTTGAAATTTTGTCGACTGAAACGAAATATCAAATCAAAACATCTATGTCGTACTTTTTAGAAGTTTTGTTTGCGATTATCTCTTATCTTTTTTTTTCATAAAACTTGATTTCTAACTAATTTTTATTTTTCATTTTCAGGTTGAGAAAGAGCTCTGCTCTGCGAGTGCTCAGTTTGAAGATTTTGTGCTGCAATTCATGCACAGGTATGGCAGTTTTTAGTTTTATCGGAGTTTTTGGAATAAAGAAGAGTTTTATTTGGGTTTTTTTAAGGACAATTGTCCTCGATTTTGATGCTAGTTTTTGGTGACTTGTGACCGAAGCAGTTCAAGCCATGGAAGAGACCCAATATAGTTGGTATCCTAACTCATCATGCAATTACTTGAAAGCCTCACAAATGCATATACAGCATAGTACAATTCCGGAATGTATGTTTTAAGGATTCAAACTATGCCATAAGGTTGCAATAGAAAGACAGGTGCAATTTTACTTATAGGCCGATGCAGTTAATTATTTTCATGTAAAAGCATTATTTTGTACTTACTCAGTCATATTTTACCTCTCACGCCCCGAAAAAGAATTTAAAAATATCAAGCAGAACTTTAATTAGAACGATTTTTCACAATGATCAGCTATGGACGGGTAAGCCTAAAAACGTGGATTCCAAGTTTATGCCACAAACCATCCAGACAAATCTGACAAGCAGAACTCTGAGAGTATCAGGCAAGCTCGATATCTGACATTCCATTGTAGTGTGTCACCTTCACATCCTTGGCAAATGTTACTAACATTTTTCAAAACTTTTGACACACCCTTGTAGTTTTAAGAGCAACAGTCTATTTAGAATTTCTATAGGTGCAACCGTAGACAGATTTTTTCAAGAGCTCCACTTCGCACTAAAATAAAACCTGACCTAAATATTTTTTTAATTCTATGAATTTTACATCCTAGAAAAAATTAGTTTGTTCTATCGATATGAATATAATGAAATAGAAATCTTTGTTAGGAAATAACTATTTTTAATGGTTCCTAAAGTCAATAAAACTTCCTGGAAATATAATCATTTTTTTAAAAAAATTATTTTATAAACATGAAATTTAATATCTTGTAACCAACTCTGCTGATATGGAAAAAAAATTACAAAAGAAAATCACATTTTATGAGTAATTGGCAATCTGTCGACACTATGTTGGAATTGTGGTTGCCGGACAAGGGAGATGACTCCAAAACCACAATTTCCAACATGGCGTCGATAGATCGACGATCGTCGTTTACCCATAAAATTTGATTTTCTTTTATAAAAAAAATCTTGATCAATTTATGTGATTTTTTTGTGTACGATGTATGCTTTCCGACGCGAGTACGTACATCATAAAGCTTTTTCTTTCTTTTTTTTTTCGATGTCAGCAGACTTATGAACTTGCACCCAAACTTTGATCTAATATATAAAATTAAGTCAGTCGGATTATCAGTTTGACAGTGATAGCTTTAAATCAGACAAATCAATATTTGCTTCTGACTAGCTATTTCTTCCTTTCTATCCTTGCAGCATGTTCTTGACACTAAAATGTTATCCACTTCAGTTTCTTTCCAAAAATGCTTGTAATTCATAAAAATGTTACTTTTGTTTTTACAGAGGTTTTTCTCTCATTGAAAACAATGTCCAAGAAGAACAACATGGACACACCAATTCCGCACAAGATAACCTTAATCCTGAGCAGACGTTACTTGAAGTCGGCCTCTCATCCACATTCAAATCCATTCTTGAACAATGCTCTACTCCGATTTTTGAGGTAAATACTGTAAAAGTGAAATCCATAGATTCTTAGATTTTATTTCAAGGGAAATAACTGTTATTGTAAGAATATCGTCACCATCATCATATTCGATTTTAGAGTCTGGTATGTGTTGGATGGTTTTTTGAAATTGTCTTCCAAACTAACCTATCTTTGGCCAGGTCTTTATTTATCCCTCTTTTTCTCAAGGTCATCATAACTTTCTCCTATGTTTTCTTTGGCCTTCCCCTGTGAACTGACCCTGCTACCTAAACTGTTCTACATCTTACCCAAGAACTCTCGTCCATTCTTTCAACGTGGCGATACCATCAAAGTCTCCTATTCTGCACACATCTCTCTTTACTGTCTGATGTAATCTTCCTCTGAGGTCAAACCTGCCTTTAAGAATCTTATTACACATCCATCATGTAATTCTCATATCATTTCTCTCCATGCAACACGTCCTCAACCCTCACTGGCTAGGTTTCACCTCGATATTTCATCACACTGCATACACATACCTGATAGAATCATCCTTTGATCGACAGTGGTAATATCTGTTGATTAGTAATGGCAGAAGTTCCTTGAACTTACTCCATCCACTCCTAACTCTTGCAATCACTCTAGCGCCTCCTCCTCTCTGTGCTCCAATGGTATCACCAAGATAACAAAGCTTTTGCACAACCTCAATAACCTCACCACTCAAATATACTTTCTCCACATCTGAGTTTTTATCCATCTCCATTGTCTTACACTTCTTGCACAGCAAACTGGTTATCATCTCTCAACCTACCAGTAATTTCACCGCACTTCTTGTGTACCCAATGCTTCAAAGTACCACAAAAAATTGAGTTACACTTGACTCCCTTTTCCACAAGCTTTAAGACTTGAATAAAACCTCATCTAGAATATTCTACTCAATCCTGAACACCAATAGCAAGAGATTCGAATCAGAATCTATTATTATATTAACTCTGACTTAATCAACATTTGGTTTTGTCAGTTTCTTTTTTTCCTATTTATTTTTATCACAGAAAATATGTGTTAAAATATTCCTTGGTTTTGGAATTGAATTATGTTTGAAAAAAAAATTCATGTTAATTGTTCTAATTAGTTGTAATTTGCAATTTATTCATCAAGTCACCCATCTCTGAGTTTCTGTCTATTACTCTCACCCTCTCTCACGGTATGATTTTTGATTCCCCCCTCTAATTTTATACAGTCTCTCTCACTCTCCATTCTGTCACTCTCACTCTCTTCGTGTTTATTAGCAGTCAAAGGTAATAACACTAGTGTAAAACATTTTAAGAATAAAATGAATGATTTCAGAAATAATCGAAAAGAGTGAATTTATAATGACATTTTTGGGGTCTATCTGATGAAACATTTAAGAAAATTTGATCTGTATATTCCTTTTATATACTCTGAGATTTTAGGTACACTATTATGTGTATAGAAAAGAAAATATTTCTGTGTGTAAAGAAGCCATCTGGATATATTTTTTATAATAATTTTTTAGAATAATCGTGTCTTGTAATTTGCATCTGAAACTTTTACAATTAAAATGCAAATTAACCATGATCTTCTATCTATTTAATGTCACTTTTCCCTTGTTCAGGAGTCAGACGGTTTCTAATATTTCACAAACTCATTCTCCAGTTCTCACAGTTCAGCGAGTCAACTATCTCCAAATTACACTCTGTACAGTCTTGTCTAAGCACTTGCTTCCAATTTCTTTTTGATCAGCCAACTTTCCTGCGATTCAAGACATCTATGCTTCTGCAATAGTTTATCCAAGAGGATGAACGCTCCACATGACCATATGTGTAATCGATTTGTCCTAAGAATACCGCTGGACAAATGTAGAGCTTTCAGCAAATCCTCTGACCTAATGTGTTGGGTCTGGTCAGATTTCACATTGCAGATCCATCTAATCATGGATCTATCATTGCATTGCAGTCGAGCGGCAGAGGACTGGATGGGAGCCCAGCATTTATTCTTTTTCCACAAACTGAGCAGAACTTTCCTCTTTTCTCTAAGACTAATAAAACCTCATCTAGAATATTCTACTCAATCCTGGACACCAATAGCCAGATATTCAAATTGGAATCCATTATTATACTAAAGCTGAGTTAATCAATGTTTGTTTTAATCAAGTTTTTTGTTTTATATATATATATATATATATTTTAATCACACAAAATATATATTTAGTTTTAGGATTGAATTTTAAAAAAAAAAGTCCATTTTAATTGTCCTAATTAGCGATTATTTGCAATTTATTCATCAAGTCACCAATCTCTAAGTTTCTGTCTGTTACTCTCACCCTCTCTCACCATATGTTGTTCGATCCCCCCCCCTCTTATTTTATACAGTGACTTTCTCACTCCATTCTGTCACTCTTTCTCTGTGTGTGTTTATTAACAGTCAGAGGTAATAACACTAGTGTATAATATTTTAAGAATAAAGGTTGGGAAATTCATCTTAATTTCAGCTTTTGGTGCTTGTTTTCATGAATGCACAAGGGAAATATGGCAGTTCAAAATAAGTTAACAGAAAAACTCTTTGATATACTTACATATCAGGCAAAAAATAGACATCTACACCAAAAATTACGGAAAATTATCGAGTAGAATTTTAATTTAAAATAAAACCGTTTTATCCTATATTTTTGATTCTATATTGACTCGAACCCATTTGACTGATTTATTTCTCCTTTTCTCCCTTTTACATAACTCTTTTAAATTAAAGACGTACCATCGGATATATACGATAAAACTGATTTTTAATTTTAATTAAAATTCTCGATAATTTCCCATAATTTTTGGTGTAGATATCTACTTTTGTCTGATATGTAAGTATATGAAAGAGTTTTCCTGTTAATTTATTTTGAACTGTCATATTTCACTTGTGCACGTCTTCCAACAACCATGCAGCTTTTTTTTGCTATTGCTCACTAAGATTGATGAATTTATTATATTTATAAAAATATTTCTGCGTGCAAAGAAGCCATCTGGATATATTTTTTCTCTCCTGCAGAAAAATCATGTCTTGTAATTTGCATGTGAAACTTTAACAATCAAAATAAAAATTAACCATGATCTGTTGTTCATTTTAAACTGGCTTATTGTAAGGTTGTGTTAAAATAATGTATTCAGTGTTTCTCTTTTTTAGTAATCATAAGTTATCAATTAAAATAAGAGATTTTAAACGAGACGTAACAAATAAATAAACTTGTGGGAAATCTTTATTTTTGGCAACCGCCAACATTGGATATTTCTCAATTACATTTTTGCATTTCACATTCAGTGATTGAACGAGCTCATTTTTTTACAATGTTGCAAACCATTTCTATTGGTAAATTTCTTCAAGTGGACAATTAATTGAAATTAACCCTTTCAAATTGAAATCTAAATTTTAAAGGTGTTATTTAAAGTTTTGTTCACCTGAAGAAATTTAACATGGAAACGGTTTGTAACATTGTAATTGACTAGTATTTTATTATGTGTGTGTGTGTATATATATATATATATATATATATATATGAGAGGATAAAGTACACGATATATTATGAAATGTGGAGACAGAATGTATGAAAAAAACAAAGGAAAAACAATTAAACGCAGCAAGAAATAAAATCAAATGAGAAATTAAATCTTTTGTTTGATTTTATTTCTTCATGTATTTGTTTTTCCTTTTCATACATTATATATATCTATATATATATATCTATATATATATATATATATAGATATTATATGAGAGGTTGATGTAGTTTGCTTGAAGCACTGTGTGTAATATATATATATGTGAGAAAGGAAGGATGAGAGTAATCCGACGTAATGGGAAATGAAAAATGAAAAAGGAAAAACCAAGAGAGATTTTTTTATATACTCATCAACGTTTCGTCTTTATTGTAAGACTTCCTCAGGATGATAATTTTAAGAAAAATGTCATGCAAGTACATCAAAATATTGGGTTGACATGATGGGTTGATAAGGAAAAGTAGTAGCCGTGGCTACTAAGAGTGCTGGACGAGGGTCCAGGCTGCGAGAAGTGAGTAGTGGCAAAGAGTGAAATGAATATGGAAAGCTTTGAGTGGGCAGCAGTGAAAAAGTCCCTCCAAATCCATGCCACACCTCACCACGACAAAAACCTCAGCCCCCCCCCCCTTTCCTCTCTCCCACCCTAAGGCAAATTCACTAATACTCTCACCCATCCCCTTTTTAAAATTTAATACTTGTTTATCTTTTTTTCTTAATCTTTCTTGTCCGATCCATATTGTCACGGGCGAGTAGGATTCCGCGTGGTGTAGTTATCACGGCTGAGGTTTTTAAATGTCTAGTTATGTGTGCGAGTTCACGTTGGCATGTGTTTTTGAATAAAAAGGGAGGTTCGCACTTTGAAAGCGTTTGAAAAAATATATATATATATTATTATTAGCGGGGACGTAGAAATACCTGGTTTAGTACCCAGGTGCGATGCTACCCTTCTTGGCGAGATGGACCCGTAGATTTTGTTAGATCATTCATCTAGGAGACGGAAACTCTGATATAAAACCTGCACTCTACATCGTCTGTCAATTATCTTTCTTCGGCTTGTCACTTATATATAAACATAAGAAATGCAATACTGTGCCCTCATCAGCCGTCAACCAAGAGTTTTAACAGGTTCAGTGGCTAAGGCTGTACTGCCACCAGGTTGTTTAAAAAAAACAAACAATATATGTTCATCTGTACAGTTTGATAATGTCTTATTGAAGCACATTTATTTTTAGCTGGTGATGACATTACGTGTTAATATTGTCTGATTCTGCCATGGAGGTCAGTCGAGGTTAAATCCTGGTCATGTCACCAAATGTAGTCCAATACTCAATGACTTCATGCGTTCTGACTCATTTTCTGTCAATCGTTCTACGCCCATGCTCTGATTAAAAGATCCATAGAACTTTCGTGTTGACACAACTTAGTTGGAAACTTGAGTAAGCGGTTGGTTCTGTCGGCAACCCTAAAACAAGAAAAAAAGCTTACTGTAAATTATAATGAATATTTATTTGGATGCAGGTCTGTATCAATAATAAAAATGAAAAGTTATGTCGTTGCTTATTGAAGAAAAGACAAGTTACGGAATTTGACTGATACTATGTTTTAGTTGGGGACTTTTAAATTTACTTTGTGCTTTTGTCACTTAGAGGTGGTTGAATTTGGAAAGAATTCTTTTTAGTCTGTTGAATTTTTGTTTCCGATCAGTTGCCAACCTCGGCCCCTCTCTTAATCGGTCTATTTTCAGCTTTCCTATGATTGGTCAGGCAGTAAAAGCCTTTGTTTCACAAGCCACAATATGTAGGCTGGATCTTGTTTTTTAAAAAAAATAGCACACCTTAATATATGTTGACAGGAAAGTATTTTTATCAGATATGGCAGGTGCACTCTTGTGACCTTTTTAACTCTTAAATGCTTTATTTTTTATATTGGTTTGAAAAAATTTTATCAAATGAAAAACGTTTCATATAGAGTAGTATAAATGATTTTTGGAGAAAAAAAAATTATTGAAGAACTTATTTAATTCAAACAAAAAGCATTTCTTGGGTTGACTAACTCACAATTAGAGATAGGTTTAATTCTTTTGTGTGGATTATTTTCTCCTTATTAAATATTACTCACTTGCAGCAAGTTTGCTATTCACATGCATTGTAAACATGCAACCCACTAGTGCATGTTTACACTCTGTCTGTTTTCCCAAAATTTAATTTTTGATAAAAATGAATATTAAACTTCTTGAATTTTCAACTATGAACAATGCTTATTTCAACTGTCCTTTAATGATGCTCCCGTGCCTACGTGTTGTATCTGTAAAAAGAATTTCTATCTTTAAAAAAATTTTTTTTATTAATATCTAGTCTTCAACATATATGCCTTTTTATTTATTATTCTTAAGTAATTTGTTGATAGCCAAAACGATATTTTTCTCAGTTTGTAAAAACAAAATCTTATACCTCGTAAAAACACTTATATAGACCTGATTTGTGTCTGCTTTGTTTCAATATTCGTGTTTATTCTTTTTGTTTGCGTGCATATGTGAACGGGAATTAGGTGCTTATGAGTATGAACTTGATATTAGCTGATGTATGTTGTGTTTGATAAGAATTATTGTGGAGTGGGGTGATTTGTTATTGAATTTGATATTAGCTGATGTATGTCGTGTTTGATAAGAATTATTGTGGAGTGAGGTGATTTGTTATTGAATTTGATATTAGCTGATGTATGTTGTGTTTGATAAGAATTATTGTGGAGTGAGGTGATTTGTTATTGAATTTGATATTAGCTGATGTATGTTGTGTTTGATAAGAATTATTGTGGAGTGGGGTGATTTGTTATTGAATCTGAGAAGTCTAAAAGCTAATTTTTATTGTGTGTGTAAATATATATAATATGCTCCCCTTCTTGAGTTGAGCTTTCTGGTAAGTAAAATCGCCAACTGCCACCAGCTTATAATGCATTGCTCTTTGTGTAAACAAATGAAGCTCTCAGGCAATTGACAATGTTTAATTACATTGAGATTTCACTTACTCTCAGCAAGTGCCAGATGATAGCCTAGTGGTTGGAAGCACTGTCTAGACGGTCGAGTTTTGATCTCGGCTTGAGGCACTTGCTTGTCTAGCCACACTGAAGTGCTGTGATACGACGAAACAATTTTCTGTGGATTACTATAAATAATTAAATATATATATATTGGTATCACTCGGAATTAAACCTGTTTGAGTTCGTATATTAGTGTTAGGATGAGTATCGCTGTCACTAGGAATATGGAAGAGGGGATGCTTCTGTATTGTTAGCAGTGGCGGCTGTTTCTGTGGATGAATTGTTTTTTTTTTTTTTGTTGCTTGCATTTCATTATTAATGTTAAATGTGTATTTTAAAAAGATTTCTTGTATAAATGACTTGTGAAAGTTTTTTATTTTTAATATATATATTTTAAATTTCTTTTTATTTTGATATAAAAAGTTCTAAATGTTTTTATACCGACAAAACTTTTTCTCATTTCAGTCAGCCTTATCCTGCCTCTTCAACTTTGTCAGCCGTACTTACTATGAGACGCACATTGGTGGACGATTTGTGGCTAACCTTTGCAAATCTGCTGTCAAGGTATTCTAAATCTCTTTACCACTTTTTTTTCCCAGCTACAATTGATTAAGTGACAATGACATTTTTCTTTTCTTTTTTTTTTAAGTACATAATCCCATGTCTCCATTTTGTTTGAAATTATCGACTTTGTTTTTATAACGTCATGTTATTTTGAACTAGCGATTATGAAGTCAAACTAAAAAAAATTAACATTTAATAGTATGATTTTATATTATACATTTAAAAATTTTAAATAGGTTGATATTAAATTAATTAGTATACTTTTATATTAGACTGTTAAAATAATTGTACTAATCAACCATAATAACATGTTTCTGTTTCAAAATATATATACGTATAAATAGTGCATTCGGAAAAGGACATTTTATTAATTATTTGCATCCCCATTAATCAATCGAACAATGAAACATTATTTTTTATCCAATAAATCTTATTATTCAAATGTAGTAAGAAAATGTTAAGTCATAAACTTTTGAAAACATCATTATTCATATTACTAAGGGAGGTAATTCATGCATATAACATAACATCAGGAGGAGCTGATTCAAAGTATTATATAAAAAGTGAGAATTGTTTATGATGACTTGATGCAAAGTAGTAATAAACGATCGTTGAGATAAATAAATCAAATTTTGATGAGTATAATGTAAATATAGTTGATTGTTTAAACGGAAATATTATTTATTCTGACATAAAAAGTTTGTCTATTTTTTAAAAAAATTTATTTTTTCAATGTTTCACTTATTTGTTCAAAAAGTGTAAAATTTCTTTCCATTATTTTTGTTTGATTAGCGTCACCGACTTTAAGAAAAAAAACATTTTTTTTTGAACATCTGTAGAAGACGGTGGATTTACACTTTAAACGGGCAAGTTGTTTGTTTAATTAGAGTTGCCAACTTTGAGAGAAAAAAAACAACTTTTTTTGTTTTTTAAAAACTTCAGTAAAGGGCAGGTGAAACACTCTTTAGCCTAGGTGGCCAATCATTAGAGTTAGTGTCTCGATAAAAAACGTTTGTCTCCATCTCCTCACTGGGTTTACGTCAGGAAGGACATCTTAAACATTTTGCCTCAGTTAAGGAAATAACTTCCAAAGAAACATGACCAGAGATAAGTTCGGAAGTCAATTTCTAAAAGCTGTCCAACATATGCCAGCATGTAAAACGGACGATGATGATGATTATGATTTTGACTGAACAGATACTCTAGTGTTTATTTAACCATCTAACAAATGCAAGCGATGCCATCTTTATAAGAGATTTTTAATAAAAATATGTCTGATGAAATCACCGAAGATGCAATGCAAAAAAATGTAATTCTTTCGCTGTTGTGTCGAACCTGAAACTCAAAGTGAAATAGACTTTCTTGGCCTTTGGGCTAGGATCAAAATATAGTATCTGTTCTGTCCAAAGATGGTATGATACTATTGTGGGGTCTGCGTTCGTGTCGGACGTTCATAGAATGGAAATATGTCACAAACTCCTACAAGGGTTTTGGAGATGGACCCCCCCCCCCTCCATGATCTGATATATTCTGAAACTACATTAACCAGGGTAAGTATGTTTCAACTTGAACAATAGTGTTACAATAATATTGTGAGGTCTGCTTTGCACTGACCGTCCACAGAATGGAAATATGTCAAAAACTACTAACAGAATACAACTAGTGTGAGTAAATGATATAATTCTTATTACAAGTGGCAAAAATAAAAATAAGAAAACAATATCGAGTTTAGAAGTAATATGAACTTTAAAATATTAGTAACTAGCTGTGCTACCTGCTAGGTGTAGCCTGGAATTCATTAATGTAATTTTAGTTTTATTTATAAAAGAAAAATCAAATAATACTGTGTAAGGCACAAACTGATAGTGGGGAGCTCAAAATGTAAAGGTGATAACTTATATTCTTATCTTTTAAGTTAAAAGTTAAAATTATATCCCTTACTCTTTAGCTTTTTAGGACATTATTTAAAATTGTTTCTATTGTAATAATCTTCCTAGCTGGAATACTTATTTTAAGAAAGAAACTGGAACGAATTAGACTTTTTGAATGCAGTAAGAAAAAAATAGAGAAAAATCGCTAATCAAAATCAAATATTGATTTGTCAGATCTATTACTATTTATGTCTAACATGGGAAATCCAACAATATAACTTTATGTATTAGGTTAGAATGAGAAGATTAGATTAAATATTAACAGTAAATTAGGGAAATATTCGATAAACATTTAAAAAGAACTTCCAACAAACATTTTTAATGGATATTTTTTATGGTTTTATTTTGTAAAAACAGATGATTTTAAATATCAAATGTAAGCCTTGAAATCTGAAAAATATTCTCGATTAATTTCTAACATTTGATTAAATCTTTGCTTTTTTTTTGTTTTTATTTAGATTTTCAAATTTTCTTACTTTTCGAGTCTATCAGGCATGTGTCTGCAGTGTGGTGTATGGAAGTGAAACCTGGCTATAAAGATATGCGTTGCATGGAGAGAAATAATATGAGAATGATACGATGGATGTGTGATGTGATGATTAAAGACACTTAGATCTGATGACCTCAGAGGAAGATTAAATCTGGACAGTATAGGGAAATATTTGCAGAACAGGCGACTTTGATGGCATGACCACGTTGAAAGAATAGATAAGAGTTCTTGGGTTAATAGATGTAGAACAGTTAAGGTAGCAGGTTCAGTCTACAGGGGAAGGCCAAGGAAAACGGTGGAGGAAGTAATAAGAATGAACTTGAGAAAAAGAAGGATAAATAAAGACCTGGCCTAATAGGTTAATTTGGAAGTCAATTTCTTAAAGCTGTCCAACACATGCCAGCATGTAAAATGGACGTTAAACCGAATATGATGATGATGCAAAAACGAGTTGATCGTATGGCAACCAGTTTGATGCTTATTCTCAGGAGAAGATAACCCATGATCTGATCAATCATGATTTTGATGATTACTCTATAATTTAGTTAAGATCAAAAACTTGCCCTTCATTAATTTCAATATTAACTTTGGTAGTGGTCGAGAATTCGGAGGTAGTGATTAATTCCCAAAATTTAGCTTTGCCTCATAATTCAGAAATGTTGGTTGAGACTCTAGATTCAACTTCGCTTCATGATACAGATTGTACGGCAGTCAAAATAACTCTGATACAAACTTAACCTCGGCATACATAAAATTAAAATATTCAAATTTTTTTGGCACTGATTGCCAAATTCCAGAAAAACCTATTTTATTAGCAGACGACTTACTGAGTGGAAAAAAAAACAGTTACTTCCCTTACATTAAAAGAAAACCTTTCTTAATATTGTAATAAAATATATCTATATATTCTAATAATATATTTTAAGATTTAAAAGGTCGGTATGTGTTATCTTTTAAAAAAAATGAATATTCTATTTAAAAAAAAAAATTTTATCATTCTTTTCTAAGAATTCTTTTTTGTAGTGAAATCTCAATAGATAAAAAACAAAAACAAATATCTCCATTATGAATCAAGTAAATATTTATGTAATTAAATTATGCACACACATCTGTATATATAAAGCAAATTTGTGTGTATGTG
This sequence comes from Sepiola atlantica, assembly GCA_963556195.1. Taxonomy (NCBI): domain Eukaryota; kingdom Metazoa; phylum Mollusca; class Cephalopoda; order Sepiida; family Sepiolidae; genus Sepiola; species Sepiola atlantica. The sequence continues at coordinate 170,992,850 of OY744518.1, forward strand.
TGTCACACAACAGTTCAAACGGTTGATCTAAGAGACAAACTAACCACAGATTTAGAATCAGCCCTTTCGAGCTGATGTCCTTATTGATGTCAGAAGTTCTTGAACCTTTTAAAAACTAATTAAAAATAAAAAGTTTGTAAAAGTAACATTAGAATCAAATGGTTCAACATTTTTAACATTTCTTTTTAGCCAACCAAACAACTACATATTTACTTTGAAGAGAAAACGTCTATCGTTTTTTTTTTAATTAAAAATGGATTTTTTTATCCATTTTTGATAAATGTTCATTAATATATTTTTTACTTAAATAAGAATTAAAATTTTTTTTTATATTTGTTTATTTTAAACTATTTTAGATCTATGTGGAGAGGTTCCTGTGCCAAACTGATAAACACTATAATTAGATTAAAAATAACAAATATTTTCCTTTGTTCAGTAGTTTATGTATTCACCTTTATTGCCAATATTTAAAGCCATCTTTCAGGGTCTGAATCTCACATTAAACAATTATTGTTTTTTTTATAAGCCGATATCTATTATCATCATCATAAACCTGAATAATATATTTATTGTATTGAGATTTAAAGTAAAAAACAAAAACAAAAAAAACTTTTGATTTGCACTGCCATGCAGATTAGAAAGGTTTGAGAAATTTAATGGCATCATTCAAATGTTCCTCCGTTTTCATCTGGCATCACTATGGTCCAGTTATCACATACCAGGGATGCAATTGAAAACAAATATCTATTTTAAGATCAGACACAATTTTTCTCAAATAAAATTTTATGAAGAATTCGATAGTGGCATTAATTTTGTATTAGAGTTTTTACAATAATATCATGGAATCTACATTCACACCGGACATTCAGAAACAGCAAAGATAGTGTCTTTATTTTAGAAATTTTAAAAAATGATAAAAATGCTATATGGGGTTCAAGGCTAGGAGCACAGGGTTCTCATTACTTATGGGCAAATTCCTTAACCAAAATCAGAAAAATGTTTTTCTTTTTTTCTTTATATTTATAATCTTTTTTTTTTTTTTTTTTTTTTTCTTTTTTCAGGTGAATACAGAAAAATCTCTCCGCTTATTCATCCCTCACTTTACTGGAAACCTCAGACGACTTTTGGCTGCTAGTAAGTATTTCTTTCTTTCTTTCTTTCCACATTTGTCCAACACTTTTTTTTTCCTCCAAATTCATACTTCATAAAAGTTCTAGTTTTTGTTATTATGACCTCTTTAAAAAAATAACTTGGATTTTGAACATACAGGTTGTCTAAAGAAAAAAAAGAAGAAATCCCACCCAATCCTGAATTTGATGGAAATGTTGTAAAGTGTGTAGTCACCCAGTTGTTATTACTCAGGGCCATTCCAATTCGGAGTGGTAATACCTGCCAGGGTCTCACCTATTGGTTAAATAAAATCATAGGATCATTCAATGTTTTTTGCAAACTGTTAAAAATTATCGCTTTCGTCAGTACTATTGGAATGCACTAATAGTAATAGAGGTAAGATTTATCTCCCCTTAATCCTTTTAATGGTATATGGATTAGACTTATCTGCTCCTATTTCCTACCATTTTTAATTTTTGTTAGAGGCTATTACATATTTAGTGAATCCTTTTTAGGGAATCACTTTTAATAGCCAGTTTTAGAAAAACATTTTTTGAAGACAGTTTTAGGGAATATATAAGTGAGAGAAATGTTACATAGTAAACACTCAGAAAATAATGAGTACGAAACACAAGTTCATAAAAGATATTTTATAGATATTTGAAAGTGGATGTTTACATAGATAGGAAGTCATAGAATGTTTGTTCATAGTTTGAGAGTCCTTGCAGAACATTAGCTGAGATAATTAGAAAGTCTGCGTCAGTTATTTACGGGCTGTGAATTATCCACAAGTCAGAAAAGTTGTAATCTAAACTTCCCCACTCAATTATAAAAATTACTTTTGATTGAAAGTTATTAATAAAAGTTAATTTTCATTTGTTTTCCTTGTAGAAAGTTCAGTGAGAAATTTTATGAGTATTAAAATGATTGTTTATATAATTGTTTTCAATCAGTGTGAATGTGTATGCAACTGTGAAAGAGTTAAGGCATTGTGTGTGTGTGTGTGTGCATTGCATTAGTGTCAGAATACGTATGACTGTTTGTGCGTGAGTTTATAAATTAATGTAGTTTTCCCAAACTCAACAGGAACGAATGAAGCAAGCATAATATAGATGTTAGCTCTTCTGTCATGGATTTTGGCTCAACTTTTTATTGAAGGAAAAATCTGGCCTTATATGGGCTTGAGCTGGATCAAAAAAGCAAATTCAACAATTTCACAGCGATACCTCTGATCGGCTATAATTATATTTATTTTTATCAATTCAGGCAGATGTATGCACGGAGCCATATGCGCACAAACGATTTTGTACACTTTCATTTTGTGCATCAAAGGGTAAAGTTCTGCCGCCACATATAGTCGTTCCTGTGTAATAAAGTAAGGCACCTTGTGCATGCGTTACATCAACTTCATATAAAACAAAGAAATGTCTGTGTTGTTTAATTTATCATTAGATTAATAAACATCAAACAAAAACGAAACTCATTTCACCCAAGAAAAAAATGTTACTTTATTTTTCAATGTAATCTTCACTTTCTTAAAATATTTTTTAACCCAAATATTTATTCCCTCAGCATCTGAATTGTAACCCCTTGCATCCATCCTGCTAGTTGTCACTCATGTTTCGTTGTTGGTTTTGTTCAGCACGTCATATGACGTGCATTCTTCCTCCTGAAGTTGCATTCTTAGATCACAAAAGGTAGCTAGTTGTCGAAACATTATTACTCATGGTTCTCTTCACTTCATCATCGATTGATGACTTTGTTTCATGCAGAAGTTTTTGAGGGGGCTTAAGTGGAAAGCATAGGTGGCTAGCTCTGTACCATTGAGGCAATTTTACTTAGTCACCTGTATAAATAAATCGTGTATGTGTTACGCTACAACATGCATATGTTCATTTCTCAAGTTTATCCTCAAGCCGTAAATAACTTCCTATTAAGTTTATCCTCAAGCCTGAAATATCAACTTCATACAAAACAAATGTCTGTGCTGTTTGATTTATCATTGGATTAGGAAACATCCAACAGTCAAGGTCTTATCAAAGGGGTAAATAGATTCTATCCTGCATATGACATGAAACTGCATTTGATGATGAGGCTCCAATTTTGGTGCTTTGGGGGAGTTTGCAGTCACCTCATAATTGCCAGGTCCCTTCTGACTCTGAGTGGTAGTACCTGTCAAGGTGCCATTTATGGTAATAAAATAAATTTATACCAATACAGTAGTAAACAAATATAAAACGTATATTTTCACAAAAAGTCTGTAAATGATGTGTCCGATGTGAGCACTATTTCTGTTTATGCATATGTTTACGCCCAATGCAACGTTCTCCGTTACGTAGCTCACATTTCTTGGCGGATCGCATTTACAAAAGCAGAGTGCTTCATTTAATTCTTGTGAACTGTTTGGATGAACCTTAAACACATTGTCCGTGGCATATCTTTACAGGAAAACATTCAGCCGAGTGGGATCTGAAGAATGAAACATTCATGGATTTTCAGTTCTTCAAGAAATTACATGTTCAGAAAACATATCTTTAAGTTTGTCTGTTTTTTATGAATCATCATGGTATGACTGTTTTGATTCTGTTGTTTATATTGGTTTCCGCAATTCTTTCCGGTACAGGTGGGACCACATGGCGGTTACTAACATTCATAAGTGAAAGTGGTGCATTGGAATTGACTGGATTCAAACTTGGTACACTCAAGAAATGTAAAATTTAGAAAATGAATTATTAGTTGGCTGTTTTTTTACAGAGCAGACACTGGTGGATATTAGCAGTTAGTAGTGGGCAGCGTATACTAAAATTAAAAAAATGCTGACTCATTTCCTGTTCTGTTTTTCAAATATTGATTTCCTCAGAATTAGCGTCTATTAATTTTGAAAACGTGGGTGTAGGAGGGAAAATAGAAAGAAAGGTGAGAGTAGGAGGGAAAGAAAAAAGAAAAGGTGGGAGTAGGAGGGAAGGGAGAAAAAGTGGGAGTAGGAGGGAAGGGAGAAAAAGTGGGAGTAGGAGGAAAAGAAGGAAAAAATCGTGGGAGTAGGATGGAAAAAGAAAGAAACAAAGAAAACGTGGGAGTAGGAGGGAAGAAAGAAAGGAAGAAAATGCTGGAGTAGGAGGGAAGGGAGGATGGAGACGGTGGGGGGGGATGAAGGAAGGAGTAGGGGGGAAGGAAGGAAGGAAGGAGATGCAGATGTAGGGGGTGAGGGAAAGAACTGAGACACGTGAGTAGGGGGGAAAGGAGGAAGGAAGGAGACATGGGAGTATGGATGGAAGGAAGGAAGGAAGGAGACGCTGGAGTAGAGGGAGAAGGAAGGAACAGGAAACACGGTAGTAGGAGTCTTCCTGCCCCCCCCCCACCCGGTATCAGTATTTCCCCAGAATTAGCTCCCCCCCCCCTCCCCATCGCATCTTCCCTCTGATGTAATTTCCGGTTGAATTTTAGGGAATGACTTGCAAGAATAAGTCAGTAAAAATCTACATATTACATTGATTTTCAAATTAACGTTGAATTTACAAACCTGGCCCAGTTGACCCTCAAAGAATAAATATTTTTTTCTAAATTTTCGATATTATGTGCCGAGGCGATGCTGTTTAAGAAAATATCAACTTTATGGTATCTGTCGAGTATCTTGGGAGCCTTTTCCAGACATACGCACACCCAAACAGATGTTTACCCTTTATATAATAGATTTTATCCAGAGTCATTGTATACCAATTAAGCAAGAATTTCAATTTCTTTTAAGCTTAAGTCTTAAATTTTGGCTATTTTCTAAAATAAAAATCATGTAAGAGATTTTTATCAAAATTGGAATAAGAATTCTAGACATATGGTTTAGTATCATTATATCTTGATTTTAATCTTCGTAAGGAAACATAAAAATGGTGCAAAACTCTTCTGTTCGGGGAATTTTACATGTCCTGGGACCGGTATTCTTCTAGTATATATATATATATATATATATACATACATACATACATACACTTCCATCCCGTCACACAAAAGTTAGCAAGTAAAACACGTCTTTCTCTAGCTCTTGGATGACCATTTCAAGTGGTGAAGGAAAGCAAATAGCAAGTCAGGCAACCACCTCAAACTTATCCTGCCACTTGAAATAAATTTGGAAATAAATTTTCTACTCAAAAATAAAAAGTCAAGGGTGGATGCTTTTTTTTTCTTTAGGTCATCAGAAATAATAATTTATATGTGGAAAAATAAATGATTGACATAATTCTATGATTTTATATGAATATTTTAGTAATATATTTAGATAAATAGTGAATGCAAACATTGGCAAAGCATTTTGTTTCCATTTTTGATAGTAGTAATAATAATAAACGCTTATAATTTGTATTTTTCGGACTACTATTCTCATCTTGGTTATTTTCACAACGTTTCAGCCGATGTAACGTCCGACCTTTTTAAGCTGCATCTTTTTGAACTCTGGAGCCTATACAGAATTTCAAACTGAACCCTTTATTTAATCCACATGGGTAGATTGTTCTTGTTGTGTCAGTCATGACTGGATAGAAGTGTTTTTTTTATGTTAATTATGTTGAAGTGTTAATTTTGATGAGAACAGTAGTTTGAATAATCCAAATAATCAATCTTCATTTTAGAAATTCTGAAACATAAACACTCTGGAGTCAAAAACTACCAAATTTGGTATGAAGCACTTTTTAGATAATTGCTTTCTTAATGGTTCAAATGAATAATACTATTCTATGAAATTAACTCTCATGGGTTAAAAATTATTGGTTAGAATTGCACAAAATTTGTCATACAAAGTATTTTTGATATGAGATGTAAGAAAATTCAGAATGCTAGTTCTAAAGATTCAACAGTTTGACTAAAAGTTGCTTTTTGGTTGGATTTTTGTCGTTTGTTAAAAAATAAAATAAAATTGATAAAGATTTGCTTTGTTTAAGGGTTTTTTTTTTTTTAATTGGCTGATTTTTTTTTTTGTTTCAGATGAGGATTTAAAAAATGAAGAGAAACTTGATGTTGAGTTTCTCTGGAACATTCTTATGTTGTCACAAGTAAGTGTCGTCATTTGTAAAAATTATCATTATATTTTATTTTTTCTTGAAGTTAAATTTCTTGAATTAACAAGTTGCCAGGCAGAGGTGTGATATAAAAATGTTTCGTCACACTTTAGTTTCAAACGGCATTTTCTGCTTAATCTTAAAATAACATTTTTATTGCTAACTGTACAGATTGACTGGACACATCTTTAAAGTGGATCCATTCCTGTTTGACATTTTGAAGAAATTATTTTTACTTATTTTTTGTTGTTGTGAACAAAGTTTCTTTTCAAGAACTTCCCACATGTGGAACACTTTACCACAGGACTGCTTCCCTACAGACTACAAGAGAGAGAGAGAGAGAGAGAGTGATGTAAGTCTAAGTGATAGATACAATATAAAATAAAAGTGGGGGTGGGTGTCAAACAAGATATGAGAGAAGATTCAATGTTTTAGCTGTTGAAATTAATCTTATATTAACGGTCAAAGTTATGTTTTTGTGGCTTTTTTTTTTTTCTTTTTTTTTTTTTTTTGAGAGCTAATTAGATTTTGCCGAATGTTTAGGCTGGTTTAATCTAATATTTATTATTTCCATTATGATAATTTTTCATTTACCACAAGATGACATTACATTTGTAAGGATTTTTCATTTGTTCAAAGCCTGCATTTTTAGTTATACATTGTGAAATTTGGCTTCTGGACCAATGACACAAGACAGCAAATTTTCTAACTTCAAACAAACTTTGAATGGTCATAATTCGGTGACTAATTGTGCTACTAAAATAAATTTGTGTCCACATTAAAAGTTTTTAAATATAATGAAAATGAAATTTTGGTTTGAAATAGCTGATATGTTCAACTATGATATGGGGAGAAAAAAAACTCCACAATTGTCTAAATTGCTCAGAACTTTCTAAGCAACCGAATAAGTCATATTCCATTTACTAACTTTTGTTCCTGTCTGGTGATATTGTTTTCTGGACATTTGATAATATTGCTATTGTCAATTATTTAATCTAGTCTAATAATGCTAACCAACTTTCTTTTTTTTTTTTTGCTGTTTTAGGTGGTACGCTCCCCAGGCCAATATCTGTTGGCATATAAAGAAGAATTGCTGGAGATTTTGCTTGCCACCCTGGATATGAAGTGCGTTGAGGGCTATGAGCATAGCACTAACCTTCTACGATACTTACTACGATCACTCACTAACATTTACCCACTGGACTATCGAAATGTCTCCACAGATATTGATGAACCGGTTTCTGAATATTTGGCCATCAGGGTAAGTTTTTTTATTTAGTTTGTATTTCAGAAAACCGTCACATCTTTCTTCTGTTCCAGCGTGCAAGGTCTTTCTTTCTCTCTATTCCCGATATACTTGCGGCTGGGGATCGCTAGTGAATTTACTACCAAGATACTCCATACATTCCTCCATGCTCCTCTCACAACATATGACGAATTCTGGTATGGCATTCGCAAAAACTAACACGCTTGCTATCCCAGCGATGCCAGTATCAAATCAGCAAACTTGGATGATCATGAAACATAGAAAGGACTATTTTTTGCCTATTGCAACATCAGAACCTTAATGCAGGAAGAAATCCAAGCGCTAATAATGTACTCCCTCTTCAAGTACAACATCAACATAGCCTGCCTCTCAGCCCGTATCAGGAAGTCTGACTACTATCGTAAAATCAAAGTCCCTCAACATGACTCCTAACGTAACCTCTATCACAGTGGTCGTCCGACTAATAATTTTGGTCTTCATGGAGTTGCCTTTGCTCATAGTGATCGTGCCAATGCATCGTTCCTTGCCTGGGAACCAACCTTCCCCTCGTCTGGCTCGTATCCACTTGAAAGTTTTGGCTCTCAATGTCAGTGTCATTGCCGTCTATGCTTCCACCCTTAACGCTGACGATCAAGATAAAGACTATTTCTACAACAACTTGCAGGCTACTGTTGACCTCGTACCCACAAGTGATCTAATTATTGCAAGTAATTGGAACGCCCGCACAGCATAGGCGACATCAGCAACAACCATATTCTTGGACGATTTGCGATTGGAGACCAATGTGCTAATGATGAGTAAACCAAATGATTGTATCCAGCACGCATTTTCAACATTCCCGATGACACTTACTTTGTACTGCAATGACTGTGTCACAGCTAACCAAATCGACCACTTTCTTGTTAAACGTTGATGGTTGTCAAGCGTCCTTTATTATTGCGTGTTCCGGGGCGCAGAAACTGGTAGAAAATTTGGTGCCGATTATGTATTGAGATAGGCAAAACTACATCTTAATCTCAAGGATGTCAAGTCTTAGGTACAACATTTTAAAACTGAAAAGTAAACAAACCGATAATGAATTCTACATAGAATTATTCAATCGTTTCAACGGTCTCTAGGTACACCAATCTGAAGATGCCACCTTAGCTGAGCTTTGGCAAACTGTCAAGTGTAACCTTCAATCCATGATTTTTGCGACGCCTGGAACCACCAAACGAAAAGCCAAAGATTGGATCTCAGACCAAACAATTGAAATTGCTGTTAAAACAAATCAAACCTGTTGCAACAAATGTAACAACTTCAGACAACTGCACCATGAATACATTCTGGAGGTAAGTGGTAGAAGACATGGAACATTCCTCAGCTGTTCGAGACTTTACAGCCTCCTCTGTTGGAGCACAAAGACAGGTTGGGGTGGTAACCAAACCATCTTGAACCAGAATGGCGAACCAATCACCAATCTCAATGAACACCTCATCCACTGAAGAGATCACTTGGCCAATCTGCTAAACTACGACCAACAGCCCCCATCAACTGCTCCTATGAATAACGCCAATCAACTCCTTATGACTTTCCAAGGCTTTACCTTCTCGCCTTTTAAAAAGGGGTTAGTTTATTGCTAATCGCCTGAGGCACCCCTACCAAGGAATGCCGACAGGGCTACTCAGGCAATTTTTGTTTGGCCAGAGTGCTCTTTCTCTAGGGTGCTGGCTTTTCAAATCCCACTTTCCTGACCTTGTGTAATCTTCCTGCCGTTGGATGGAGATAAGTAACCTACTACTCAACACAATCCTTCATAAGCATGTACGGTGAGGTTTCGTAACCCTTCGAAATACGGTCTGGCGTTCTGCAAGTATGTGTTCTTTCGCCAACACTTTTCGATTACGCCATTGATTGGGTCACTTTGAATGCCCTAAAAGAGTTTCCCCAGTGTCACTGTTGGATGCAACTTTGCCGTTAAGAACTTAAATTACGCAAATGATATCGCACAACTCGGTGAAACATTTGCTGATGTTCAGTCTGCTATTAATGAGCTTCGGCACGTTGCGTCGCAGATTGGGATGAAAATAAATGCCTTGAAGGCAAAAATACTTGCCGTCAGCTTCGCCCCAACAGACAAAACATCCATTGTTCTGAATGGTGATATTCTTGAAGAGGTTGGGAGTTTCAAATATCTTGACACCACCATCACAGCCACGGGTCAAGGTGGAGCTGACATCAAAACGCGAATTGACCTTGCACGTCATGCCTTTTGCCAACTCAATTCCTGGCTCTGGTCAAGATCCGAGAGAAGGCGCAGCACCAAAATTAGGATCTAGCAAACGCTGGTATGAATGATCCTCCTTTTATGGCAGTAAGTCTTGACCAATGAGAGTGGAAGACTTTAGGCGATTGGAAACTTTCAATCACCACTACCTGTGTCGCATCCTTCATGTCTGATAGCAGCACATCCTTTCAAACAGCACAGTACGTTTCTCATGCAAAATTAACTTCCTCCAACAAGTCATCCTAATGGATGATGCTGGCTGAATCATGCCCTTTGCCGTCAATCAGAATTCATCTATGAAGCCATTTCCCCTGCTCTCCTACAAAAAAGCGATGTGGTAGACAAAGAAAAACCTGGCTGATGACAGTTTAAGCTGACATGGAACCCGAACTGGGCCCTTGAATTTACAGAGTTTGTTGTTGGAATAGCGAGTGACTAAAGATCACCCAATCGTTGACTTAAAATCGTCAGGCTTGGTCAGCCTTTGTGAGGGACGCAGTGGCAACGATGGATGGTACCGGCTCAAGCCACTCCGGGTGAATGCAGTTTCAAGTACAGGTGCAAGTCTATTCCCGATGTAAAATGGCTTCCTTCTCTTGTCCTGTTGGCATGTGGGGGTCTTCCTTCTCCTGTCCTGTCGACGTGCGGGGTCTTTCTTCTCCGATCATGTTGACGTGCGGGGGTCTTCCTTCTCCTGTCCCGTCAGAATGCGGGGTCTTCCTTCTCCTGTCCCGTCAGAATGCGGGGTCTTCCTTCTCCTGTCCCGTCAGAATGCGGGGTCTTCCTTCTCCTGTCCCGTCAGAATGCGGGGTCTTCCTTCTCCTGTCCCGTCAGAATGCGGGGTCTTCCTTCTCCTGTCCCGTCAGAATGCGGGGTCTTCCTTCTCCTGTCCCGTCAGAATGCGGGGTCTTCCTTCTCCTGTCCCGTCAGAATGCGGGGTCTTCCTTCTCCTGTCCCGTCAGAATGCGGGGTCTTCCTTCTCCGGTCCCGTCGACGTGCGGGGGTCTTCCTTCTCCGGTCCCGTCGACGTGCGGGGGTCTTCCTTCTCCGGTCCCGTCGACGTGCGGGGGTCTTCCTTCTCCCGCCTCGTCGAAGTGCGGGGGTCTTCCTTCTCCCGCCTCGTCGACGTGCGGGGGTCTTCCTTCTCCCGCCTCGGCGACGTGCTGGGGTCTTCCTTCTCCCGCCTCGGCGACGTGCGGGGGTCTTCCTTCTCCCGCCTCGGCGACGTGCGGGGGTCTTCCTTCTCCCGCCTCGGCGACGTGCGGGGGTCTTCCTTCTCCCGCCTCGGCGACGTGCGGGGGTCTTATTTCTCTTGTTAGTCTCCCACCTCTATTTGATGTCAGACATGAGATATTTAATTAATTTAAACTTAATAAACACAGAGACAGTGATAGGAGTGTAAGTGATAAATACAGTATAAAATAAGAGTAGGGTTAAACAATATATGTAAGAGATGGTTTACAGCTAATAAGAATGAATAAAATGTTTTTGTTTTTGTTTTTTCTTTTTCAAACATAACTCAATCCCAAAACTGAGGAATATTTTAGCACATGTTTTGTGTGATTAAAATATATAGGAAAAAAACCTTTGGGGAAACAAACGTTGATAAACTCAGCTATATATATATATATATTTGATGTTTTCTATACCTTTATGTATTTTTATATATATATTTTTTTATATATTTTCAAAGTTTAATTTTTATTACCTGCAGTAATGTCATTGCGGTAATGGTCCTCTGAGGAAAAGATTTTCTTTGAAAACTTATGAGTTAAGGACTTTAAAGAACTTTGCCTGAACATTGAACTGTAATAAAATTTGATTTGCACCTTATTCTATTCTTTCACTTTATCTATTGCTATTAATGCTCTATCCAGTATATTGAGTTTTATTTTCATCCGGATGTTCACTAATTAAAGATATTGCCTCTTATATCTTTTGTTGTATTAACCTTATATATATATATATATAAAATCATATTGACACACAGGTTTCCATAAGATCACTGAAGTTAAGCCTAGTCAGTACTTAGAAGGGTGCCTATTTGGGAATCTGAGTGGTCTTGCAAGCTGAGAGTTGGCTATCAGTGTGCAATTACAATGGAAAAAGCATTTCCTTTTTTTCTTCCATGCATCTAGCATCAGGCAGAAGTTCCATGGATGGAGCTTCTTTACAAGTGGTTCTCATCTTTGATACACATTATCATGGGATTGCTTCCCTGCAAATTACAACATAGTTATCTTCAAATCTAATGTTAATAAATACTTGTCATAAACCACTCCATAAATAATCAAACTTAGTTCAGATCATTGATTGTTCCTCATCTTTCGACTGACAATCATTTTATCTCATTAACATTCATTCTTAAGTGGCTTTTGGCCTTGATAAATGGTGACTCGATAGTAAAAAACAAAACAAAAAGGGTTAGAAGCAAACTGCATATCACCTTGAAATTATAGTAATATATTTTAGCTTAACGTATTATTTCTTATTTTATTATTTTATTTGTTGCATTTTTTAATTTTTTTTATAGGACTGGGCATATACGTGCACTGTCGATCAGATTGATGTCAAGTGGCACATTCCATCAACTGAAGAAATTGAATTTGCAACTCTCATCTTGGAGAAAGTCTTGCAACCACAACTTGATGCGATTAGCAACATCTCTGAAGAAAATGAGATTCCAAGGTCACTTTTTATTACATTGAATATTTTTATTTGACATTTTCCTAAAATCAAAATCATTTCTGGATTTTGATCAAAATTGGAACAAGAATTCTAGACATAAGATTTAGTAGCATATATATCTTAATCTTCGTAAGGAGACATAAAAGTGGTACAAAACTGTTCTGTTTGGTTATTCATTTTATAATTAACTATCAGAATACCCGTCCTTGATTGGGTATATGTATAGTATTTAAAAATCAGAGATTAAAAATATAAATATTGCTCTGATTAATTGTTTCTTTTTTTTTTTTTTTTTTAATTTTTAGAGAGGATCTTCTACGACGACTGAGCATCATCCTTGAATGCTTATTGGGGGCAGGAGCTATGTTGAATGTTCTAAGTGATGAGCCTCAGCCAGTGTTAGTATTGTTACTTCAACAACTAATTTTCTTCAACCTTTTTCTCTCTTTATCTATCTATCTATCTATCTATATATATATATATATATATATATATATATATATAAGTTTGTTTATTCTTGTTTTTGATGAAAAAAAAAAAAAATGACGATACTGGTCAACTCTGATGATGGAATTTTATTCCGAAATTAATAAGATTAAAGTAAAAAAAATAAATAATAAATTGATCTTGCATTGATAATGGCTTATATTTTCAATTTTATAATACAAACCTAGCAATGCTTTTAAATGAACGACCCATATTATTTATATATATATATATATATATATATATATATATATATATATACTAGCATAGTTGCCTGAGAGTATGAACAACAAAATAGTTAAAATTTGTAACATCTTTCTTGTAAAACTTCTCTAGCTCTCTCTATCCCCTCTATAGCTCTTTCTATATCTCCCTCTCTCTCTCTCTCCTTTTCTCTCTCCCTTCCCCTTTCTCTCCCTCTCTCTATTACCTTTTTTTCTCGCTTTCATAACATTTTAAAATCGCTCTAAATGTCTACTTCCCCTGACTAATTGTATCTGTTGACCCCCAAAAGAATTTATTTTATTTTTTTAAATGTGTTTATATTTTGTCTGGGGCAATGACGAAAAAGAATATATCAGATTTGTAGGTGTATCTTGTGTGGTTTTTATCTTTTAGTTGGACATGCACAAACAGACAACTTTTACTGTATGTATATATATATATAAATAAATAATATTCGAACTGTCTTCATTTTGTGTGTCACCGAAGATTTGAGATGGGTTGTAATGGCCTTTACTAAACAGTAAAGATCTATCCATGTCAATAAAACCATGGTACGTTCTTGAAATATGTAACATAGTTTTTAAATAAATAATTTATATTTTATCTCTCACATTCTTACAATCGAGCACTTTATTGGTTTCTTTTGAACATATCCCAACGCACTATAAATATATACATATATATTCATTTTAAGCATATTTTGTTGATCTCTCAATTCTTTCCAAAGTTGATAAAAAAGGTCGAGTATAAATCATATCTGTCGTACATGAACACAATAACTGAGAAAGCCTATACACTCTTCAAAGTAATGTTCAAAAACATGGTTTAAAAGCCTATTGCCTCTTCCAAGTGTCGATAACAGAAATAAATAAGCTAAGAAACTTATTTCTCATGCGCAAACGTAATGAAGAAATAATCATTGATCATCGCCTGAGACGTGAAAGATGAGTCGCCTACCATGTAAGTCTTTGCTAACAAATGATGTGCATAAAAACAGTAGCTTATTGTTTAACAATAGGAGAAGTGTTAGATGAGGTAAAATTATTTATACACTGGATATGGAAGATCTGTTTTGTTTGTTTGTTACAGCAAATTTTCAAAGCTTCCAGAGATTTCCTAAATTTCCTTTTTCCTATATGAATAAAAAATATATTATTTATCTGTTAGCTAGTAGTAATAAACGAATGAGTGTAGTATTAGTATTTACTATTAGTAGTCTCATTTGCTTCTGAAAAATATTCCGAGCAGGATAAAATATATTTGCAAAGAAATTAAATCGAGTTTCAGAATTTTTAAGATTATTGATAATTAGTATTATTTGGACTACTATTCTCAGCTTGGATGACCCATGGCACAACGGATAAAAGTACTAAGTAATAAGCAGTTCTAAGTGACAGTCTTCTGGAGTTTTAAGGTTCAATCAGTACTAAGAATATAATTATGAATTACTTAAGACTTCTACGTGGTCATGAACGACGGATCAAGTGCAAGCTACGTACATGGATTAAATAAAGGGTTCCGTACAGATTCCCGAGTTCGAAAGTACGCACTTGAAAAAGGTTGGAGGTTACATTGACTGAAATATTGTGAGAATAACGTCCAAGATGAGAACAGTAGTCTAAATAATACAAATTAGATTTTATTAACAACATGGACCAACGTTAAATAAAAGAGAATGGCTATTCAGAATGAAATATTAATTTTGTAGGAGAGAATGTATCAATGATAAAAGTTGAGAATCTGATTGACTTCGCTTTATTATATAGATATGATAAATTATAATAAATAAATGTTATAGATGTTATTTATTGTTTATTTAGGAGAAGGGAGATAATCTACGACAAACTGACTTGATGCGAATGCCGTTTGGAGTTCATTGACTCTGAATAGTAAATTAATTTTATTTTTTATTAAAATTCTACTCGATAATTTTCCGTAATTTTTTGTATACACTAATATTTTCAACTGATAAGTAAGTATATCCATAAGTTTTCCTGTTTTTTGATCTGCCATATGACAGTAATATTAATCAGCACCAAATTTGTCAACAGCGTCTGTTATTCAAATATATTGAAAAAAAACTTAATCAGATAGTATCTTAAATAAAATTAGATTTAACAAAAAATAAAATGATTAATTCTTCCCTAACTGATGAGATACTGAAGTTATCAACTCCGAAATGAAGAAAAAAAGTACTAATCTAATTTGCGTATTTGTTTACAGAGTCAATTCTGAAGTGGACCTCAAGTATTTTGGTTGTCATTCTTCCATGAGTGAAGGTAATTTCTTTTTCTCTATTAAACATCACTTTAAAGACATAGTTGTATGAATGAGTCCTGCCCCCCCCCCTCCCCTCTTTTCTTTATTGGTATTAGAGATCCTCCAAGATTCTCATTCCCCAGATTTATTTTGTCCCTACCCCGACCCCAAAATAATACTTATCTTGGAGGACACCATCCATGCCTATAAACCCTATACTGTTTTTTCTTTTTTTTTCAAATAGTCCTCATTCCAACTTAAGAACTGACTTGCTTGTTTTTGGCTCTAAAAACAATCTAGAAAGCAGTGAACAGCTCATACTTAGAAAGGTTTGGGAGGGTCCTACTAACCACCACACATAGCATTTTATTTGGTTATTTTTTCGGTGTTCATCAAATTGAAACCATCTCGGGACATTTTTTAGTAGGTTAGGCCATAGAATGAATGCAGTATTTTGGGGATCGGAACTAGTTTAGAGAATAGACAAAGTGAACTACTCCCATCCCACTCATACCCCTTTTTTGGCCTTGTGCCACATCTTTTTTATAAAAAATAATTTTTGTAAATTAATGATAAATAAAATCATTCCTTTTTTAAGAAATTAGGTTTATTCATGATGGTAAATATGTGAGGTATTTCTCAGGGTCGTATTCTGGGTGACTCTGGATTAAATGTAATCTGTACCACGATGACTGCATGCATTCCGATGACTTGCTCTGTCAATCATTCTATGTCCACGCTGTGTTTAAAAGATCCGCAAAACTTTGGTGTTGACGCATCTATTTCGGGAACTTGGGTAAGTAGTCGGTCAGTAATTCTTCCCGGTTTTGTTCCAAGAAAGCGTTGTCTAAATCCATGGACACCCCCCCTTCGTTGTGCTGTGTCCGACAGGCTGCGAGAAAGCAAGCTGGAATAAATGTTTACATACAAAAGTGACAGACAATTTTGTCTTTAAAAATATACTTTACTATAATTCACTAACGCTGTGGGTCCATTCCCTAACTAAAATATAGGATTAGGTTTTGTTCTCAAATTTTTACATCCTTCAGTCTTTGTGTTCCAGCTTGATACTGATTTTCCACCTCAGAAAAATCTCCCGTACAAAAACACCCTTCCGCATATCATGTAACCAATTCAAACAATCCATAGACATCGGAAAGTTTGCATATTAATTATTTGCCTTGACAACTCAAATCCTGACTAGGTACACGTGTGACCTTTCTCCTGTGCCTCAGTTGACATCCCAAAGTGTTTCGAACACAACTCGTACTGTCAGTCGCCGTGTGATATCAATAGATTGTTTAAATTCTACTACAGATCAAACCATGGCATTACCGATAGGCGGATGTTTTGGTCAATCGGTGAAATAATAAAATTCACTAAGAAATAATTTTCATTTATTAATTTAAAATTATTCGTTTAAAAAAAAAACTTTATTGAAAGAGTGTAATTTAAAAAAAAAATCCTTTTTGTTTTACTTGTATTTTTCAATAAATAAAAATGTGGAAAGTGATTATTTTTGTTTTTTTTTACTTTGACAAACAAAACAACTAATTTGTATATTTTGAATTTCTTATGCTTTAAAAATAAGTTAAAATGAACACCTTTCAGAGTTTAGTACTTGCTTCATCTCATATTTTTAGTTTAATTACCCATCTTCATTTGTCGGAATGATAGCTGAAGTAATTTGTTAACTTTTTCCTTTAAGAGCTCAAAACATCTAGTCAATGAAAGCAAGAAAAATTGTGCGTTTATATGTTCAGGAAAAACTAATTTGCATAGTTCCTTTCTCAACTCTGACCGTCGCCCTATCAGCGGGACCACATTCAGAAGGGTACGTCCCACAAAAACTGGTCCACCTGTAAGCCCTGGGTGGTAACCCATGATGCCTTAGGAGATGATCCTGGTGACTGAGCAGTACATTGTCTGGTGACTTGCAACAATCCACTTCGGCCCTTACTTTGGCTAGACGGGAGGTTGAAGAGGCTCGATCTGATTAATCAACGGTCACGTGATGCCCTACTATCTATAAGTTCATTCCCAACCGTACTATTCAATCTGATTCTTCTAAAATAAAAATCTTATTTTTCCTCCCGAATATATACTAGAAGGCAATGGCTGAGGATCAATCGTGTTGAAAACAAACAAGATTACCACTGCCAAGGAGTAATATTTCCTGAGAGTGATGCCTCTACCCTCTCTGTAAAATTTCCTTCTTGGAGTAATGTTTTGTAAGAATAATGTTCCCACTCTTACTGTGAAATCTCTGGTCACTGGAAAATTCCAAGAGCAATGCTTTCTAGGAATATAAAATAATTATCCTACCTATAGGATTTCATTTGACAACGTTATTCAGCATTAAATAACCCAGAGATGGTTGATATGCCATAAAACAAACCAAACCATCAACTCTGACCGCATGGAAAGCAGGCGTGAGACGTTGCCTGGTGTTGCCCACCACGGAGTTCAGGACTTTCACAGTACCTTAAATACCAAAACCTGATGATGATGAACTTTATGGTTGCCACTCTTTCTTGTTACGAGGCATTTCAGTGTTCACATCGACTCCCCCCCCCCCCTCTTCCGCGTGTAAACGTGAAGATTGCAGTGAGAATATTTCATACTAGCTGTACCTACTCGGTGTCGCCCTGGAGTCTTTTTACTTTCATTTTTATTTCGCTTATTGCTCTCCCTTTTCTCTTAATTACTTTCCTGCAAAAAAAATATTTATATTTTTGAAAAGATAATTAAATGGAGGAATAAATGGTTTTAAAAAAAATTGATTGGATATCTTTAAATCTCACAAATTGATGTATAACAATTTTTTTTTAACTATGCTGTTTTTATTTTTATTTTTTTAAATAGTATTTTGAAAGTTAAATTTAATTATTACTGTATCGTTTGGTAATTAAATTATTAATTGAATCAGATTGTTATAAAAGCATGACAAAAATAGAGACAGATCAATCGAGTGAAGCAGAAGCAATGTTGTTTTACAGGCTCCTAGAAAGAGTGAGTGAAAATTTATGCGAGTAATGTTGGGAGAGGGAAAACTGGCTGTTGGAACATGCGAAAGGAGAGGAGATTATTTAATAAACAGAAATGCATTCTGGTTGATTTAATTGTGTAATTAAAAAAAAAATTTAAAGTTTTATTTTGTACTATTGCATTTTTGATTTCAATATTCGAGTATGTAATATAATAATTCAATCTGTATCAAGGTTATGTTGCTGCAAGGCTACACAAATGTTAAGTTGTTTGATTTCCTTTCCCTTTGCAAAACTCAATCATGTTCTACAAAGCCAAAAGCAAAAACAAAAATTTTCCTCTTCAAAAAAACCAAACGAAACACCATGAATAAGTATTTGAATATATATAAAATTTGAAGCAGAAAAACTTTTACCAATATAACCGTATTTGGCATTAAATAACCCGAAAAGGGTTGATATGCCATAAAACAAAACAACCAAATGAAATGAATTGTCTCATTATTTTATTAATGTCGAGATATAAGTGAGATTGTGCAGTATGGTGAAGCAATGGATAAGCAGAAGTTTTGGCTAACGTGTTAAATAATGAGGAAATATTTTTCAATTTAAAATTTCAATTTAAAAAAAAAACTTAAAGATTGTAATTTTTCAAATCTTACATTTCACTTGCATTGATCTTTAAAAAATGTCAAATAACTATTTCTTTTACTATAAAAAAAAAGGAAGAAATTTGTATATTTTAAATTACTTATGTATTAAAATGAACACTTTTAGAGTTTACCTGAAATAAGCTTTCTTGATCACACATTTGTAATTTTATTTTTACTTATTTCATGTATTGGTCAATGTGTGCCTTCTTTGAAAAAAAAAAAAAGTTGTCAAACGTCTTAGAATCGGCATCGCCACCAACAACATTAAAAAGCACACTGACACGTCAACAGTTGTCTGTACCCCCTCCATCATAAGTAAGAGACAAGCAAATAACCAGATCCACCATCAACTCCCCTGTGTAACAATATTTAGGTGTACGGAATTTTCCATAAAGTAAGAAAAAGTGGAAAATTCCATTAGAAGTTGAAAGTTTGCAATTAGGACTACGTGGAAGGATATGAGGTCACAGACAGGAAGTCACAAGTGATATCTGGCAAATAAGCTGATCAAATCTTTCTCTTTTTACTGAACCACAAGAGAGTGTAGTTGGGTTTTGGATAGATGCTCCCTACCTCTATGGGGGATGGGTTCAGGGTAGTGTGTGTGTATACATGTATATGGTAAAGAAAAATAAAACTATGAAATAATTTTTAAACCCCAAATGATTTTGTGATGTTATCAAGCAACACACATCACTACAACAACAACAAAAAAGGAGAGGATAGAATGGACGGCTGCTATGTGTCATCTACACAACAAAATTCTTGCTGTCTACATGAGCTACTGTCACGAATCTGCGAGGATCAAAGAATCAGTCCCCATAGTGCTACACCCTAGACCAGCTAAGCCCGAGTCACCATATGATCACAAGATCCGTCAGAAAATTAAAGATACCCACAGAACTTGAAAGAATACAATTAATATAAAATTAAATTTATTGGCAAAAATTAGCAAAGTGCAAAAAGCCATGTAAAAAAACCCAGATGTGTGCATTTATATACCGTCTGAATGTTTGTCCTAGGTGACTTTAAATCTGGATATGGTAGGTATCATCACTACCTCCTCTGGTAGGCTGTTCCACAGAGCAGAAACACAGACAGCGAATACTGTCTTTCTTCTATTGAGACAAAAGCGCCTATGGTACATCTTTTGTTGGGTCCCATGGAGAGCCCGACTTGGCGCTGGGATGAAAAACTTCTCAAAAGATAGGGATTTAAATTTCTGATGATGTTGTATGCCAGAATTGCGTCTTCTCGCATCCTCTGCTGATCAATATAATGCGCTATGATCCTAACTAGAAGTATAATTACTCGTGTAGAAATTTGCTTTATAGAATACAGTTCCTTTTATTCCCAAGAAAAATGACTTGCAACTGTGACTCCAAGTCAAAGACCACTAAATAATTTAATTATTATTACAAAATTGCTAGTAATTTTCATTTGAAAAAATAGTCTTTTGAACATCAGAATGTCAAAATGATTTTCTTGTTTCCTTTTTCTTTGTCTTTTTAGGAATTCTGCTGAATGGTAAATGCATCCGTCGAGCTATTGTGGATACCATTCGACCGTTATTAAGTGAGTTTCTTTTTCTTTTTTTTCTAAAACTTTGAATTTTTCTGTTTTTTTTTTTTAATAGAATTGAAAACTTTATTTTCATAAAACACATTTCTCACATGGTTTTATGTGTCAAAATAAGTATTTTTTATTGTATATTCGTATAAATGCATGTAAGTTCCAAATGTTATTTTTATTGTATATTTGTATAAATGCATGTAAGTTCCAAATGTTATTTTTATTGTATATTCGTATAAATGCATGTAAGTTCCAAATGTTATTTTTATTGTATATTCGTATAAATGCACGTAAGTTCCAAATGTTATTTTTATTGTATATTTGTATAAATGCATGTAAGTTCCAAATGTTATTTTTATTGTATATTCGTATAAATGCATGTAAGTTCCAAATGTTATTTTTATTGTATATTTGTATAAATGCATGTAAGTTCCAAATGTTATTTTTATTGTATATTCGTATAAATGCATGTAAGTTCCAAATGTTATTTTTATTGTATATTCGTATAAATGCACGTAAGTTCCAAATGTTATTTTGATTGCATATTCTTATAAATGCATGTAAGTTCCAAATGTTATTTTTATGTTTTAAATCTCTTTATATACAGAATATTTCTTATTAAAATCTGCAAAATAACTACATATTGATCCAAACTCAACTTCTGTTTAGCATGTCTGACAATTGTAAGGATATGTAATTATCATATTTGGTTTAATGTCCATTTTACATGCTGGCATGTGTTGGACAGCTTTTAGAAATTGACTTCCAAACTAACCTATCTCTGACCAGGCTCTTGTTTATCCCACTTTCTTTCAAGTCCATCCTTATGACTTCCTCCCATGTTTTTCTTGTAATTGTAAGAATACGAGGCCTGTCTAAAAAGTATCCGATCTTAGGACAGAAAAAATATTTCAAACACCTGATGGGGTTGGGACCCTAATCCCCTTGTGCTTGCACACATTTAGCCCACCGATCCATCCACTGCCGGAAACACCCCTGGACGTTTTCTTTTGGAATGGGATTTATCTCTGCCGTCGTGTTCTGTATTATCTCTTCTCTCATCTCAAAACGGGAACCTTTTCAATTTAAAAAAACAACCAGAAGTCGCAAGGAGCCATGTCTGGAGAGTAGGGAGGTTGTCGAACGATTGGAATTCAGTGTTTGCCCAAGAAATGTTGGATCAATTGGGATGAATGTGCGGGGGCGTTGTCGTGATGAAATTGCCAGTTTTTCGCCATCCATATGTCTGGTCTTTTGCACTGAACTGTGTCACGGAGATGCCGGAGAACATCTTGATAGTACTCCTTTGTCACTGTTTGTCCTTCCGGTGCGTATTCGTGATGCACAATTTCACGGATATCAAAGACAGTTAGCATCACCTTGATTTTGCTTCGCACCTGTTGCGCTTTTTTTGGCCTTGGAGACTCTGGATGCTTCCATTGCGACGACTGTCTTTTTGTTTCTGGGTCGTACCCGTACACCCATGACTCATCTCCAGTTATCACAGTGTTCAGACTCCTAGGATCAGTGTTGGTGATTACCAGAAGGTTCTGTGCAACTTGAAAACGGAGGTCCTTTTGTTCCTGCGACAACAACTTGGGCACATTTTGCAGCCACTTGGTGCATGTTCAAAGCATCACGCAAAATTGCATGTGCATAATCTTTATACTACCATGTTGCCACTGCCCCTACCACGGTGAGGAAAGGTTGGACTTTAGAGGGGGAAGATTGTAGTTGAATTTGAGATGATCCTACAAAGAGGTGTAACTTTCACTAATGAGTCACCACTCATCAAAGCTCAAAGGCCACTCGAGGATAAGGGTTAATGGTTTGTGACAGGTGGATTGTGGGACAGACACCTTGAAGATTGCAAACGATGGTTGGATCTGGACAGAATTTGATTACTTAAGGGGACAGCTCAACAAGAATTTGTTAACATTGGACTTCAAAACGACCCTGCTATTGTATTACGTTCCGCAGAGGGATAGTTCTTGGAAAGAAATTCTGCTCATGGAAGTTCTGTTTAGCTCCAGGTACACAGAGGCAGAAAGGAAAGATTTTTACAATGGTTGTAGCTAGATGTGTCTTTGCTGTGAATGTTTTACATAGGGGAGCCATAGATTTGAGCTCAGTCGAGCACCTACCATGAAAATACCGATAGTAGAGAAAAACTAATAACGTCTTTTCTGTGAGAAATCTCTAATATAACCCTGTATAGAATTTATGCTGTGTCATATGATGATTTATCTTCTCTTCTAGAATAATCATCAAAATGGCTGTCACCTAATTTTTTTCTGAAGATCCAGACAATCTTAAATAAAAACAAAATTTCCTATTTACTTGACTCCCCACAAGAGCAGAGTTAGACAGAAGGTCAGGTTTTTTTATGTGGGGATGTCCAGTTCCTCAAAAAGTGGAACTCTGGATTGTGACAAAAATAAAAATTGCTCCAGTCTAAAAGGATTTCTATTTCATTGATCGAGGATTGAAAAGACGAATTGTGGTATCAGAACAGATACTACACTTTGCTCCTTGCCAAAGGTGCCAAAATTTTTAGCAGTAATTGCTAATTTAAAAAGCACTTTCTTTTACTGTTTATTGCAAATCAAATTAACACATACTTAAACAATAAAACAATTTATTCAGCAATGCAGGTTCCCCAGGTTTGTGGGGTACTCAAGGATGTGCCTGATAGGATAATATGGCTCTGCTTAATAGGAGTATTTCTATAAGAATTATCCTATGTACAAACTTTTCCTCTTTCTTTTTCATGCATCGTTATTGAATATTTGAATTTAGGTTTACTTTCTTATTATTGTCCATGCATCTTTCTTTCAGATTATCTGTTAACTCACAGTGAAGATGACACTAAAAGTCTACACAAAATTATACTTGTAAGTATGTCAGCTTGAAAACCTATAACCAAGAACAAAGAAGATAGCTAGACGCCCCCCCCCTCCTCCTTCAGTTGCAGAGAGGAAGGTGCATAACTTTGGATAGCAATTAAAGATATGATAGGTGTATAATTAGTGTGTTTATGAATTATTATTACAATGATATCTGATGGTTCTGGAACTAAGGGTGCCGGAAAATTGGTGTTGCACCTATATTTGAAAATGAATCACAAAGAAAGTTACACCATAAATTAATATTTGTAGATATTAATAACTTATAGCATTTAAACTTTTACCAAAGTTACTGAATTTGGCATTAATTCCATAAAACAAAACCATCAAAACCAAACTTCATGAATAAATATTTGTAGATATTAAGAACTTGAAGATGAAAAAAATCTTTTTTAAAAATTACTAGAGTAATCATTAAATAACTTTAAAAACGGATTGACCACGCCGAAAACAACACCACTAACTCCAAAAATTGATTTTATGTTTCAGATCTATGACTGTTTGATCTTCTTTCATGGAACCTTAAAGAAAGACTTTGATACACGCTGGAAGAACTTTCACCTGGTAAAGAATGTTCTGGAAGACAAGGTATGTGCTTTTAATTGTCTTTACAATATATATATATATATATATAGATAGAAGAAAAAAGAGTGATAAATATGCAACGATTGTCCAAATTTATTTCAATTGTTCAATGCAAGGTGTATTCAGTAATAAACTAGTGTTTATTATTCTTTCCTTAAGCCAAGGCTTTTCAAAGATCGAGATCTTATAATCAGAGGAGAAATACACATAGATAAGTTGGCTTTCGAAAAAACCAAAGTTCAAATATTTGAAAAATATGAAAATTATTATTAAAAAATGCAGTGAAAGAAAAGAAAAGTTCCGTAAAAAAGATGTGATTTGTCCGGGTGGTAAATTTCCGTTGAGAAGAAGTCCGATGAATTGTAGAACGCGAAAAAATCTTTGCGTAGGAGCAGTGTGGAGAAAGTGCTCAAAATTATAAGTAAATCCAAACGCACTTAAAAGGAATTGAAAGGAGAAAAGCTGGCCATTATTAATATATTTCCTGGACCAAAAAAGGCAAATGACATCTCGTCCAAAGAAGGTCTAAATCCAAATAAAATAAAAAAGGTTAAATTTGGGGTTAGGGGGAGGGGGGGGGGTTAAAGCGCAAGGGGTCGTAAGGTTCGGATTGGTTTAAATATAGCGGCTGTAGGAGTTGAGAAGAAAGAAAAAAGGGTTGGATAGAGGGAGGAGGTTAAAGTGAAAGGGGGATTGAGGGTATGGGCGGGCGATACAGTCAAGGTTAAGAGATAGGTTTTTGAGGGTAGGATTAATCTGAAGCGGGAAGGAATGGTATAGAAAAGTCGTATAAAAATGAATTTAGGGATTGGCGGGGTAAATTCGAAAGTATAGAGTTTGCCGATTCTAAAAATAGAATTCCAATGAGTGAACTTCTAACATTTCAAAGGTAACAAGTAAACATTAGGCGACTAAAAGGCAAAGTAATTGCACTTGCTAGCTAGGGTTTCTAGGGATTTAAAAAGGGTTAAACAGATTAGTTAAAAGCATGGTGAAATAAGTAGAGGCATGTGAGAGAGTGAATGATTAAAAAATTAAAATTTAAAAGGAACTAGAGAATAGTTAATTAAAATTAAAAATTATTTTAAAACCAAATTAAGGGTTAGATGAATAATTAGAAGAGAAATTAAATGACAAAGGAGAAAAAGGAGAACAGAAATTAAGGGATAAGTTTAGTAATATTAAAGATCAAGCCTGTCCCACTCAGTTATATTAAAAATTTAGGAGAGGGGAACAGTTTAAGCGATAAGGATAGATTGTTTGAAACAATTTGTTTCGATTATAAGTAATAAGGGGTGGAATTGGGTTAGTTCAATTAAAACTTAAGTGCAGTGTCAGTGTTATAATCTATAGTTTAAATGGTGAGTGAGCAGTAACAGGGCAACAATTAGCAATTACAATTTTAAATTTAATTTATAAGGGAAGCTTGCAAGAGGTTTCCAAGTAGTTTAAAAATATGATTAGAGGGGATGGGGGTAAAATTGGTCAAAATAAGATAAGGTGAGTAAAAGAGAAAAGACCGATAGAAAATGGCTCGCGATTAGTTAGAGGAATTAGGATTATATATATATATATATATATATATATATATATATCACTGACACACCGGTTCTCATTAGATCACTAAAGTTAAGTGATGTTCAGCATGGTCAGTACTAAATGGGTGACCATTTAGGAATACCAGGTGCTGTATGTGAAATGGCTCTCTCCTCATCCCGGCATTGTTTCTAGTCATCCTAACTTCTGGATTCAAGCAATGGCGGCGGTTCAGGAGAGGTGTGGTTGGGATTACACAACCCTTGCTTCACAATTTACTCTGTGTGCAGGCACTTTACAAGGGGTATCCATTGTCTCTCGATACTGAACGGAGACCGTTACAATTTCAAAAACAGAATTATTGTAAGTATCCTATGTCTCTACAAATCCGCCATCTGCCCATGCATTAAGTATTGTTGTTACATCTTGGCTGGTGCACCATCCACTAGTCTCTCCCTCTTAGACAATGTCCAAAAAAAGAGTCTCTAATCTAATAGGTCCCTCACTATCCACCAAGCTCCAGCCCCTGTCCCATCGCCACAATGTTGCATCCTTGTGCTTGTTTTACAAGTACTTCAATGGAATGTGCTCCGATGAACTTACTGCTCTGGTTCCCCATCGACATAAATACACTCGACCAACCTGACAATCAGCTAAATCCCATCCATTCACTGTGGAGGTCTCTAGATGCTGGAGAGCCTTCTACTCCAACTGCTTCTTTCCTCATGCTGCCGGCCTTTGGAACTCCCTCCTGCTCCCTGTTTACCACGACTGTACCGACATGCAGAAATTTAAAACTAATGTGAACAAGCATCTTACTGCACAGCTCCCAATTTAGGATGACCCCCTAAACTTTCACCCTAATTCTCAGTAGACCCTTACGTCTACAGTTGCAACTTGCCTTGTTTGGGGTGAACTAATTAAAAAAAAAGAAGCTTGTTGGCTAGTTAAAGTAAAAAAAAGGGGGCTTGCTTTTCTTTGTTTTTTCAAATGGAAAAGTTGTTTTTCTTTAACTAGCCAATAAAAAATGTTTTCTTCAATTCCATTTCTAAACAAATAAAAAAATCTTTGTTGTTTTTGTAAATAAAAATAAGTTGTTGGCAAAACAAGCCTGAAATAAAAATTGTTCAAATAAAGTTATTGTTAGCAGACGATGAATTTCATTGAAATAAAGTTCTTATTAGCAGACGATACTTGATGCCTCCTCCCCCCCCCCCTCTTTCTATATAAAAAATACTGACCTAACGGGTCACGGGTGGTTTAGTCAATTAAAAATGTACAATGTTCATTCAGTTTTGTTGTGTTTTTTTTGTGTTTTTTTTTAATTTTCTTTTTTAGTAAAATTGGGTAAAAGTACAGAATAGTTAACATTCGATAGCTCGTAAATCAAAAAAATAACAGCACATTTATTGGGAAAAAATAGCAAAGTGCAACAGTTAGAAGATCTGAATGTTTGTCCAAGGTGACTTTACATCTGGATATGGTAGGCATCGTCACTACCTCTGGTAGGTTGTTTCACGAAGCAGAAACACAGTCAGAGAATGCTGCCTTTCTTTTAATGAGACAAAAGTGCCTCTGGTACATCTTTTGCTGGGTGACATGGAGAGCCCGACTTGGCGCTGGGATGAAAAACTACCCGAAAGGTATATTTAAATTCCTGTTAATTGCCCAAAGATCAGCGGCCATGATGCATCCAGTGCAGCCTTAAACTGTTTGGTCATCTGCAGGCTGACCACAGCTTCTGGCAGCTTGTTGATGAGGACAATAATTGAAATGATAACAATGTAAATAATGTGTTTTAATATTTTTTTTTTTTAAATTTATCTTTTCAGTTGGCTGGTCATAAAACCAATGTTCGTGCATTGTTAGTAGATCGAGTTCTTTTACAGCATGAGGTGAGTTTGATTGAAATTGCATCGTGGTGCTAAACTGCTTTAGACACCCTTAGGCTAGGTGTTCACCACCCCTTTCACCCATATTCTTTAGCCTACCATTCCCAGTTAATTTTTTTTATTTTAGATTGTTATTTAATAACAGTAGTTATAAAGAGCTCAATAAATGGAGTTCAAAACTGTTTGAATGATGCAAATATCCCCCGTGGTTCAAAAGTTATAAAAATTTAAAGCTCAGAAATTGAGGGTTCAAAATTGACATCGTTATTATGGAAAAAAATACTTGAAATTACGGACTAATTTATAAGAAAGTCATTAATTTTTTAACTGTTTCCCTAGTTTTGGAGAAATTTTGATAGAATTTGGCATTCTTATGTAAAATTGTGGGTTCTTTCTGAGTCTGCACTCAAATTGTATGTATCCTTATGCTGTAATCCATTATATAGAGAATAAGAGGTACAGATATCAGTGTTTTTTTTTTTTAAAGAAATTGAGCGACAGATAAACATGTAACCCATACAAAGTATATATATATATATATATATATATATATATATATATGTATACTACTAAAACCTTAAATAAATATTTGAAGATATTAAAAATTTGAAGCAGAACAACTTTCACAAAATAGCTTGATTTTGTATTAAATAATCCAGATAGGGTTGATATGCCGTAAAACAAAACAACTAAAAAAAAACGTCAAGTTGTAAATGTAATGAAAACCATTTTGTCTCAGCTGACAAGTAATTTCAGCATTTTCTTCAATTTGTGTTTTTAATCCTTTTGTTATGTTATTAAACATGAAATACTTTTCCCTTTTTCAATAGTTGCGAATGCTGTTAAGTGCCAAGAAGAAGTTTACCAAGATCCACAAATTGTTATTGCATGATCTCCTGGCCCTCTCAACCAGCCGATACAGTGGGGTGAGTAGTGTTACTTTTGCTTGAATAAATCAACGTTGGTGATGAGATGAATTTTCCATGACACTTCCACTTGAATGAAAAAACATTGGTTAGCTGAATAATGTCCTATTATTGTTAAAATAAAAAGCTAGGCATTCATATTTAAAATTAAAATAAGACAATTCTTAGATGTTAAAACAATATCACGGCAATAATAGGCCAAACAAAAAGTATTTGTATATTTAGAAAAGATACATTTTTCAAAGCGATATATATATATATATATATATATATATGTTTGGTATTATTCATTTGTAATTTTATTGTCCTTTTTTACTATATATATATGCAGTAGTTTAATTGATATTAACAGTAATTAATTAAAGTAATTTAATAAACAAAAAGCGGATAAATTAGGAAAACTTTTCTTAAACTAACATCAATCGCCACGAGGCAGGAGCAAGAAAAGAGAGCGAATGTCTCTCTCTCTATCTCTCTCTCTCTCTTATATATATATATATATATATACACACACACACATACTAGCAGAATACCCATCTCAGATCAGGTAAAATTAATTACCCAATCAGAACAATTTTGCACCACTTTTATGTCCCCTTGTGAGGATTAAAATCAAGATATCTTTATATCTTGATTTTAATACATAACTTTATACTAAACCTTATCTTTAAAATTACCACCCCTTATTCTTGAGCAGCTGTCTTCCAAAATTCATAATGATCCGTTAATTTAAAAGTGAATCCGTTACATAGAAATATATAAACATATACACATACATAACTTTATATAGATAGATATAAACAGGGTGAGCCAAAAAGAACTTGCCCATGCATACTTTTGTAAGATATCCTTCATTAATTCATAGATACAAGACAGGTTTTCATGCATCAGTTCAAATATGAAAAATTCCTCTTCTAGAAAAGCGTTCAGGACTGGGTGGATAACTATGGGACAGTGGAGAACCTTACTGCAGTCGATGACGATCGTCCAAGCTATTTAAAATGCCCCATGAAGTGTACAGCTAAGCTTATTGATAGCGTGAGTCAGCAGAGTCCAAAACACTGCCTGGTGTCACAAGATCATGCTGTGTGAAAATACCGGCTTCCAGACTTAAAATGCACCAAACATTGATGTTATTGTTTTTTTCTTTTCCCTTTGCAAAACTCAATCATGTTCTTCAAAACTAAAAACAAAACAACAATTTTCTTCCACAAAACAACCAAACCAAGCACCATGAATAAAATCTTATTCCCAAAACTTGAAACGGTTCTTTGAACCGTATATTATAACCAAGTTCAACTTGGTTATAATAGAAGGTTCGAAGAGCTGTTTCAAGTTTTGGGAATAAAATTTTCTTGGAGGTAGGTCCTATATTTTTGTCACCATTTTTCATGTGAGTTTTTTTTTTTTTCATGTATTTTGATTTGGCGTTACCTTTGTCAAGAACTCTTTTTGAGCTTTTCCCATCTTCCTTTCTCATGTCTTTGGAATGATATTTTTCCTATTACTATTCAATGAACAATTTTCTCTGATCAACAAAGTCAAGATGAGGACTATGTATTTCTCTTTATTTTGCTGTGAAACGCGTGTAAGATGTAGAAAAAGTATAGAATTTGGAAAAAATAAACATAAATAAATAAAATATAAATATATTAAACATATTTTTGTTTGCTGAGACAAAAAGGAATTACAGATATTCGCTGATATATGAATATAAAGAAAGTGAAAGAACAGATGAAAGTTATGGTTGTGGTTGTTCAACAATATATGAAGATAAAGAATTTGAAGAGACAAGTTAAAGTTATGGTTATGCATTGATTGTTCTTATGGTCATTGGAATGCAACTATAAAATATATATGCTCTGAAACTCATAATACAACTTCATTGAGCTTGCGATTTGGAACATTTTCTGAAACTATAAAGAGCATATACTTAAATATATATTTTTTTGTAAGAACCCATAAATATATATTTATATATTCTCTACACTATAAAGGCGTAAAGAAACAAACACTTTTTTGGGGGGTCTAAAGAAGTCGAGTTATAGCTACGACTGAAACATGTTCCAAAATGTGTAGCCATGCTATGTTTATATAAGTAAAACCTTTAAATAAACCGCTCTATTTATTATTGAGCAGTATCATATAAACACGGTAAGGATTCTCTGTTTTTTACCCTATTGATAGAAATCTTACCTGGATTACTATATATATATATATATATATATATTTATTTATTTATTTATTTATATGTATTACAGTAGATCAGAAAACAACATTTGTACCGTCGGTTTCAAATCCTAACAAAGGGGACCTATAATAGGTCTCTTAACTGGACTCTCTTTAGCCTCTGTTTATGTCTGTCATTCATGGAAAAATTGATGGTACCGATGTTCTGATTTTCTGTAATAATAATAAGATTACTCTTTATTTTTTTAATAAAACACTCTGCTGGGGTTCTCTTCCATTAACCTTACACACACACATATATATATATATATATATATATATATATTAAGTATTAGTTTATTAATTTGGCAAAAAGCAGTTGAAAACAACCCTGTAATTTATGTGATTAAAATAGGATTTATTGATAATTTAAATCAAACAAAATAGATTTCTCTATGTTTTGGGTTACTGCCCCACCCCCCATCTATGATAAGTAGCGGTTTATTTGAAAAGATCAAAATCACTGAATATGAAAATGTTGATGAAAATAATGATTTTAAATATTATGCCAGTCTGTGTTCGAAATTGATTTTATCGTGAATTAAACAAAGGAACATTATTTGTAACTGACGTATAATCATGATAATAAAAATATACTTAAATAAATAAACGAATGCTAATTTAAATCGAATTTGAGCAGAAAAATTGTACATATCTGTTTAATGTGTATTGCAGCGAAAGTACTGATGCGTGCTGCAATTATTTAAGTCTGCAAAAATGTAAACTTTCTTTTTTATAAAGTGTTGCGAATGAATAGAGAGAGGCGAGGAAGAGAGGGATAGAGAGAATGGATGGTTATAATAGGTAAATCTAAAGATGAAAAGAAAACGTCTTGCATAAAATACCCCCCCCCCCCCAATAAAAAAAGAATACCTAAGGTGAAAATATGAATGGTGGATTAATCTTAGTTATGTACGGATGATCAAAAGTGAAACAATGAACTTGTGTTGTCTGATAATTATTAGTGGAAGGTTAGTAGAGAAACTGATATTACATGCTTCCATGGAATTGCTATCAACAATTGAATGTTGTCGAAATGAACACTGCAGTTCGTTTTACGCTGTAAGTATTTTGAAAAAGATGTTTAAGCCTTAAAAGTGTTATGTATTAAATTGTGTAAATGTTTAAGTTAACAAATGAAATTATACCTGAAACAATCGAAGATTTCTAAGGGAAATGTCTAAAATCGATTCGATTAAGATATTGTAGCCGCTATTTTAAATCAATGTACAGTATAAGTGATTATGTTCGTTAAATGTATTCTGTAAGTTCCGAAATAAGATGAAGTCGATACGTAATAGTTAGAAATAATGTAATCAGATATTCGCGAAAATCTGTGGAATATGAGGGAGCATCTTAAATTTGTGCGGAATGTATTGTATTATGTATTAAATTAATGGAAGATGAATAGAAAACAATAATGTTTCGTTTTTCTAAAGTATCCATTGTTTATTACTTCCCGGTGATAAAAAGGAGTGTTAGTATGAAAATATTAGAGGGAAAAGTTTTTGCTACCATCTCTATGGAGCATGTTTTGGGGAGAGTCTTTGATGGTGCCCTAAAAGTATATTTATTGTTAGATGGAGAAAATAATCATAAGTTTCCTTAAACAAGCTCGAGTGAATAAGCTGAATAGAGTGGTGAGTTTAGTAGCATGTGATTATTTTCTTACTCTCGCTAAAGGTACAGGGGAGAAACGTCTGCACTTTTTATATATATATATATATAATGATTATGAACCAGAGCCATTATTATTTTTACTCTGATTTTCTCCTCAAAATGAACTAAGACATTTCAAATTACAATATTAAGCAAATTGTTTAGTTTTTCTTTCATGTGTTTGTGTAATTGACCTTATTTATGGAAATTAAGATCCTGGCTGATATCAAGAAGCCGTGCTAGTAATTAAAATTCTTTTTAAGATACCAACAATATTAAGTACTTTTTAAAAACTTTTTATTCATTTTTGTTTATTAAATATTTTCCTGTTCCTTTGTATTTTCTTTTCTGGCAAGGTGAGGAAAAAAGGCCAATCGATGTTGTTCCATGTCTTCCTGAATTTCCACTACAGTTACATGTTGCTGCTGCCTGAAATTGTGAAGAACCTCACTGACCCAACCGTTCTGGAACACAAATTTAAAGTAAGCAATATATATATGCCCTTATTCTTTCAAATCTGTTGTTGTTGAATCATCATCGGTTTAACATCTGTTTTACATGTTGGCATGTGTTAAAAATTGAGTTCCAAACTAATCTATCTTTGACCAGGTCTTTATTTTAATTTTATTTTTAAAAATTTTATTCACTCCAAACAAGGCATATTGCCACTGAGACATAAGGGCTACTGTGAATTAGGGGTCAGAATGTATAGAGAGCATACTAAGTGGGGAATTGTGCAGCAAAATGCTTGTTCACATTTATTCCTTTCTCTCAAATCAATCCTTATCCCTTCCTCCCATGTTTTCATTGACCTTCCCCTGCCAATTGACCCTACTGCCTCTACTGTTCTACATTTATTAACCCAAGCACTCTCATCCATTCTTTCATCATCATATTTGGTTTAACATCCATTTTACATGCTGCCATATGTTGACTCGTTTTTAGAAATTGGTTTCCTTATTAACCTTTCTCTGGCCAAATTTTTAGTCATTCCTCTTTTTCTCAAGTCTATCCTCATAACTTCCAAAGTTTTCTTTGGTGGCCCCTGCTACCTCAACTGTTCTACACATATCCCCATACTATCATCCTCAACCCTCACAATTCGTATAATAATAGCCTTGTTTCCACATTGGTATGGTCATTACAACCTGTTACTCCCTAGTTGGAATCATGGACTCTCAGTTGCAAAAAAAGGAATTAATTTAATATTTATCTGATGTGTATAACGGTTTTTTTTTAGTTATAGTTTCAAATCTAATATTTCAGGTAGTTAATATTTGTTTAAGTTTCAAAATTCTTTTTTATATAATGTTACAACATAAACTGCACTAAGCAGTGATGAAAGTGTTCCGGGATTTCCACTTTTGTCGTATGGGAAATATAATTGAAGCTGAAGAAGAAAAAAAGACCTCCACAAAATCAACTAACTAACAATTTACCAACAAGCCCAAAAGATGAAAAAGAAAGCAGCAAGAACAAAAACTATCAGAAGTATACTAGCTGAAGGACTTAAAAACAAAGTCAAAAGTCAAAATGGTGTAGTGTGAACTTCACTTGCATCTTTTCCAAAAATGTAATTTCATAAACAGAGAAGGGGAATGCCCCCGGACCCTCCTCGTAAAGGTTCACATAATCACCACTTTAATATCAATACAAAATATTTTCAGGGTTTTTAGAATATTGTCACTTTCATCTATGACTAAGTAATATCCATCTGAAAGATTAAAAATCTAAGAGAAAAATGTCTTTAATCTCTCTTCCATATTATATAGTGACTTCCATATATATTATAGATATTAAGTTAAAGATGATTAAAAAGGGGGACATAGATGAACGAGAAATAATACTACCGTATAATTTGCACAGGTCCAGTTAGTTCTTAATAAAAATGATAAAATTAATAGCAAGATTAAATAGACATTCTTTTTTTATCCTAATGAGTCACCACTTACCAAGAATAAAAGCCACTCAAGGATGAAGGTTAATGAGATCATAAAAAAAAATAGACAAAGTGGAACAAGCCATGTAAAGAGACAGATGGTAGTTATTTACATTCGCATACAGTCTGAATGTTTGTCAAAGGTCGCTTTAAACCTGGATATGGTAGTCATTGTCACAACCTCATCTGGAAGGTTGTTCCACAGGGCAGAAACACGGACAGAGAATGCTGCACCGAAAGTGACAGTATACATCTTTTGCGGGTGTCCGCAGAGACCATGACTTGGCGCTGGGGTGAAAAACTCCTCGAAAGGTAGATTTACATTCCTGTTGATGACATTGTATGCCAGAATCAAGTCTCCTCTCATCCTCCGCTGCTCAAGTGAGAATAGATTTAGTCTTTTGGGCTACTCTTTGTAGATAAGCATGGAGATTTCTTTTCACCATCCTGGTTGTCAACTGTTGAACACGCTCCAGATGTACAATAGAATAGTGTGAGAGGATTGGAAATGATGAGTGGAATGGACAGAATTTGATTACTTAAGAGGACGGCCCAACAAGTATTTGTAACCATTGGACTTGAAAACGACCATGTTGTAGTCAGTAGGGAAGCAATCCTGTGGTACTGAGTTCTTGAAAAGACACTCTGTTCATGAAAATTTTAGTACTTGTCCAGATTAAGACCCAAGCTAAAATTGACTTGGTGTCGGTAGTTTCTGGATGTTTACGTAGATGTCTGGAAAATGCTAAAGCGTTTATCCAATCAGAATGCGAGAAAATAAGTAGACTACAAGTTAACATTTTAATTGATTGAATTGCGAAATTCACTAATTGGAAATAAAAATTGATCTCAAAGCGATAATAAATATTAATGAACCCTAACACCTAACACTGTTTTAACACTTGTTTAGTGAAAAAACAATTTTTTAATGCCGAAAAAAACAAACATTTTATAACTCTAACCGTAAAATCGTTTTAGCACTTGTTCAGTGATGTTTTTCTTCAAAAAGCTTTGTTTTTGTTTTTGCTATTTGTCACTTGCATCCCTGTGTCATGTTTTTTTTTTACCCATCTCAGTACTGAATACAGAGCTAAAATTTCTGTTCTTTCTTTTTCTCTCTTCAGAGTTCTTTGTACATATTGAAAGGGAATGGCTCAAGGGCCTTAATTATTAAACGCCAATGGGACGTCCTCACTCAGTTATGGCCGGCCTTAGTTAAAGCGAATCACTCTGAAGAGCTGTCAATCTTGAAAGTTATAGACGATGTCAATTCTGCGGTGACTAAATTCTTCGAGACACCTGCCATCAAAATAATTGTAAGTTTTTTAAATTTAATTTTGCATTATTTTTTATTTTAGATTTCTCATGCGATATTATTACCACATTTTTCACGAGAGGAAAAAACTTGTAATAAAGATTTAAAATAAATAAGGCCAGACCAATAAAGAGGCTTCTAGTTAGAAAGTGGAACGGAAAATCGGTTTTAGAATATATATATATATACTAGCAAAAAACCATCCGCTCTCCGGGCAGCTATTAATCTAGCTGTAACCTTGTCTATGGAAAAACAAAGAAACTCTTTTCTTTTCACATTTTGGTAATTTGAAGAAAACACACAAAAAGATGATTGCTATGGTGTTATTTGATATATACCAATGTTGAGATTTGATTTTGTATAAACATAAAAATGAATTCCTCATAATGAAAGGAATAAACGAAAAATCGGGGTGATTGTCACGAATAACCAACAAAAAAAGGGGGTGAAAAAACAAAGCAAACGATCAACAAATAACTGTTACCAAAGACAATAAAGTTACTTTTCTATCTACCTGCCTATTTTTTGTGTTTTAAAGGATTTTAAGGAGTTTTTGTTGCATTTTAATAATTTGTCCCAATCTGATCGCATTACAGTTCCATTTTTAATATGGCATAAGCGAACATCTCCAAAGTTTGGCTAATGAGTTTTTCGTCTTTTGAAGTGAAAAAAACAAACGGTCAACAAATAACTGTTCCAAATGCTTTAAAATTTACTTTCTACCTAATTGAAAGAAAAAAAAGTACAAAAAAAAAAAATCATCAGACTTCGTAAACGGTCAGCGATCAACTGTCAGCCATCTTTGTTTTTCAGTCTAACATAATATATTTGACCGAACTTTTTAATAGAAATAAAAAACGCTTTAAAATACTTTAAAACAAAAAAAAATTAGGCACAGAATTTATCTCCAATAGCAAAAAAAAAATGGTTCCAGCTCGCTATCACTTCACAAAGTAAATAAGGATTAAGTCATAGAGTGAATGCAGTATTTTGGTGAGCGTGTCTAGCGTAGAGTAAGTTCAGGGTATTTTGAACAAAAGTTATGACTATCGACCCCATAAACAAAGATTTGTTGTCAAAATTGTATGACCATCGCCTGCCACCCCCTCATTTTCCCTCCAAAACGATTTGGGCTTCATGCCTAATTTTAAAGAATTTCATTCATAAGTGTCTTGTAAATCAGGGATAAAAACTTTTGCATTTATTCATGAAATTAGAGAGAGACACTCACTCACCTCATTGCATCGTTATATTTTTCTATAAAGTAAATAAGTTTCATTTAAATGACCATGACCTTCTTTGAAAATTAATGAATTTATCCTTTTTTTAATTAAATAACTTTAATTAAATACTGTTAATATTGATGAAACTATTGGATATATATGAGAGAAATATATACAATATAATTTTAAATCAATAACACTAAACATTAATTTATTATAGACTGGTTACAAATAGATATGCTTCAATGTCAAGGTTGGAATTCGCCAGTGCTCTGTCCTTAGCCCTCTACTTTTTTTTCATCATAGTCTTATAGGCATTGTCAAAAAAGTTTTGGTTGGACTGTTCATGGAAGTTAATCTTGACCGAGTCATTGGAACAGCTAATGGAAAAACAGTCTGGAGGCGAAAGGTTTCCGGGTGAATTTACCTAAAACCAAAGTGATGCTGGTCGGTATCCTTGTTCTGTGTTCTTGAAGGGTGTTTGATGCAATGTAACTTGTGACTCTTGTAGGTCTACAAAAAGTGTACTGACCTTAAGGGTAAGTTAACTCTAAACCTCAACTTCAAGTGTAGGAGATGCTTGCGACAGGCACACTTTATTGACGGTCATCCTGACAAAGAGATGGTACTAGATGACAATACTCTGGAGGTAGTAAACTCTTTCTGCTACCTTGGAGATATGTTGAGTGCAGGTGGTGGATGTGAACTCTCTAAACAACAATGATGAAGGCAGCTTGGGCGAAATTTTGGGAGTTGTTTCCTCTGATAACATCGCAAGCTGTCCCTCCCTACATCCAAGGTAAGTTGTATAGCAGCTGTGTTAGGGAGCGCTATATAATATGGCAATGAGTGCTGGGCCCTCCTGGTGCTACCAGATCAGGCTGTCTGAAGATACCAACTTCCTGACTTAAAATGCACCAAACATTGATGTTATTGTTTTTTCCTTTCCCTTTGAAAACTCAATCATGTTCTGCAAAGCTAAAAAACAAAAACATTTTTCCTCTACAAAACAACCAAACCCAACACATTGAATAAATATTTGAAGATATAAATTATTTCCAAAATGACTGGATTCAACATTAAATAACTCGAAAAGGGTTGATATGCCGTAAAACAAAACGACTAAACTAAACTACTTGGCCATCACCCAGCCCCCTCTCACCTGACTGCAGCACAATGACAGATCCATGATCGGATGGATCTACAATGTAAAAATTTAACCAAACTCAACACATTCGGTCGAAGGATTAGCTGAAAGCACTACATTTGTTTAGCATTGAGGTTATCCTAAGGATGAATCTGTTATGCTGGTATGATCATGTGTAGCGCTCATCCTCCTGGATAAACCATTGCAGAAGCATGGATGTCTTGAATTGCAAAAAAGTTGGCCAGCCAAGAAAAATTTGGCAGCAAGTGATTGGAGAAGACTGTACAGAGTGGAATTTGGAGACAGTTGAACCGTGAGGACTGGAGAATGAGCTTGCGAAATATGAAAAAACATCTGACCCTCTGAACAATTAAAAAGTGACATTAAATGAATATATATATATATATATATATATATATATATATATATATATAGTTATGTGTGTATATATATATATGTATATGAGAGAATGAAAATATTAGAAGAATAACAAAACCATAATACTAATAAAAAGTGTTCTCATTTTCAATAGTTTAATTAAAAAATATTTTTACATTTAACATTGGTCTATGGATCTCCAAACGTTAATCTGGTGATACCAGATCAGGCTGCCCTGTGGCTCCCTGAGACGAAATTCACCTACATTGACGTTTTTTGTTTTTCTTTTTTTTTTTTTTTTTGTAAAACTTAATTATGTTCTACAAAAACAAAAACAACAGCCCCTCTCCCTTTCTCCCTCCCCTTTTTTATTTTATTTTTAGAACTTGAAGCATAAATCTTTTACTATAATGACCAGATTCGGCATTAAATAACCCAAAAAGGGTTGATATGCCGTAAAACAAAACTACCAAACCAAACCAAACGTTAATGATATCTGTGCGGAGACGTTAACTTTGTTCTGCACCCTCTTTCATACAGAATATCATCTGGTCGTTTTTAAAGACATGCATCCTTAAATTACCTTGTTCACCATGATTTTACAAACAAGCTACAACCAGTCGACCATTATGGAATGTTCTCAGATGGCAATGTTGTCTCTTCAACCACATAACCTTGATAGCTTACATGCACATTTGAAGCTTGTAAAATATCACTCAATAAGTTCCTGGGCCTGACATATCGATGGCGCCAGTAATAACAAAAATCTATATGATCTTTATAAAGTAATATACTTCAAATGGCACCTGCCAAAATTTTAAGCCCAATCAGATTATTAGTTTACAAATTACAATTATTTAAGTGAATCTACTGTTGCAAATTTTCAAAACAATGAAAAAAATCTGAATTTTGTTTGTTAATAAAGCATTGCTTTCTGATGGGAGAAATACTGTTCAAGCAAAGCAATGGTTTGATAAGTGTTATTTGCTTTGTCGGAAACAATGTTTAAGAGGTGGTATACTGACTGTAAACATGGTCGTACAGACACAACTGATGCTGAACACTCAGGTTCCCAAATCCAGCAGTTGTCCCGGAAAACATTAAAAAAAGTCCACAAACTCGTTTTGGCCGATCGTAGATTGAAGATGTGTGTGATAGCAGACGAGCTGAAGATATCAGAAGACAGTGTATTCACCATTTTGCATGAACATTTGTCAGTGAGAAAGTCGTGTTTAAAGTGGGTGCCTCATTTGCTCTCAGTCGATCAAAAACAACAATGCATTAATGATTCAGGGTGTCGTTTGCAACTGTTTCAAGACAACAAAAAGAAGTTTCTGCGTCAATATGTGACAATGGATGAAACATGGATCTACCACTTCTAAAGAGCTCAAACATCAGCAAGCAAGGTTTTGGCCTCCGTATTTTGGGATGTTCATCGATTACCCTGAGCAAAGAAGAAACATCAATAGTAAATACTATAGAACATTATTAGTGTGTTTGAAGGAAGAAATTGCTAAAATACGGCCACAAATAAAGAAAAAAAAATTGCTCTCACCAAGACCGTGCACCATGTCACAAGTCAATTGCAACAATGGTAAAATTACATAAATTGCACTTCAAATTGCTTCCATACCCATCCTATTTTCCAGATCTGACCCCAGCAACTACTGGCTGTTTGCAGACCTCCAAAGAATGGGGCAGAGAAAGAGATTTGGCTCCAATGAAGAAGTGATATTAGAAACTGAGGTGTGTTTTGAGATCAAAGACAAATCATTCTACAAAAACAGCATTGAATTGTTAGAAAAGCGTCGAATTTTGCCTAAAAGTTGTTGTTTTATTAGTTAGACCCGTGACTTATTGAGTGATGTGTTAAGTACTAAAAGTACTCATCATTGAGGAACAGATCTCTTTCAAGCTGTGGAAACTTTTGGAGTAATTAGTTCTCTTACCTAGTCATTTTTGCGGAATTTTGGACATATGATGTCGTGTTTGGTGATACCGCCAATGCGGTGTGGCTGTTTCGAAGAGTTTTGCTCAACATTGTGTCTCTGATAATTGCGTTGCAGTTTCCACAGCTGGAATGCGATTCACCTTTAAATGAGTGACTCCAAGGACAAAGGACACTTTCAAATTGTTTCCTATATAGAATTTATATTCAGAAAATATCTTTTGACTACCCATAAAGAGCAAAACATTTTCATCATTAAATGATCCATCCGTGTAGATATTTCATAAACAAAAAAAAAAAAAACAAAAAAAAAAATTTTTTTTATGACAGTGTACTGGGAGAGGGGGGGGGAAGCTTTCTAGCATTAAATTACCCACCTGTGTTGATGTGCTATAAAACAAAACAAAAAAGTTTTATTGATGTTTTTAATAAAACTGTTTTTCATTTGCTCTTTTTCAGACTCCTACGAGTTGTCTAGAGAGAGCGAAGGACTTGCTGAACTCTTCCAGTTATCCAAAACCAAAATGTCTCGTAGCAAGCCCCGAGGAAATGGAATTAAGTCTTAAACACGAATCCAGTAGAAATGATGAATACACCGAGTGAGTTCTTTGTTTAGCTTTTATGCGCCTGCAAGATTTTACCAGAGCTGGCCACTACTTTCATCGGAAACATCCCGATCGGGTAGGAAAGCTTACTATGGCAGCTCTAAAAGGGAAGGGATAGTTTCAGCAGAGTTCTGGAGACTTCCTTATTTTTATTTTTCATTCAGATATTCTTCTCCATAAGCTGAATGAATATTTCAGGTCACTGTGGATGTAAAGTTTGCCTTTTTTTTAAACTCATAAAAGATTTGCCTCAAATACTTCTTGGATATTATATTCTTCTTTATTTTTCTTGTGAAATGAAATTTGATAAAATTAAGTGTCTAAATACATATATATTTATGTATAAATGTTATGGAAATAAATAATATTTATACATCATATATATCTTTGGCCAGGTCTTTATTTATCCCTTTTTCTCTCGGGTCCATTTTTATCACTTCCTCCCATGTTTTTTTTGGCCTCCACCTGTGAACTGAACCTGCTACCTCAACTGTTCTACATCATCTAATCCAAGAAATCTCATCCATTCTTTCAATGTGGCCATATCATCGAAGTCGACTCTTCTGCACACATTTCCCTATACTGTCCAGATTGAATCTTCCTCTGATGTCATCAGAACTAAGCCTGTCTAAGACTCAAATTAAACATCTATCGTATCATTCTCATATCATTTCTCTCCATGCAATGTCTATCCTCAATCCTCACTGGCCAGGTTTCACTTCCATACATCATCACACTGCATACATGCCTGATAGACTCTTTCCTTGGTTACCAGTTGTAACGCTCTGCTGGTTAATAAAGGCAGAAGTTCCCTGAACTGACTCCCTTTACTCTTAATTCTTGCAATCACACTAGCACCTGCTTCACCCTGTGCTACAATGGTATCACCAAGGTAACAAAACTTGTCGACAACCTCAATAGCTTCGCCATCCAGATATACTTTGTCCACATCTGAGTTGTCATCCATCTCCATTGTCTTACACTTCTTGCACACAAACTTGTTATCACCTCTCAACCTACCAGTAATTCCACTGCACTTCTTGTGTACCCAATGCGTACAGGTACCACAAAAAATTGAATAGCATCCGACTCCCTTTCCACAAACTGAGCAGTTGAACTTTCTTCTTTTAGGGAGCTTTCCAACACTATAACCACCGATCATCACTTTGCTCTTAGTAACATTCACTTTCAGACCTTTACTTTCCATAGCATGCCTCAAAGTCTTTAACCTAACAAGTAGGTCATCCATTGTTTCACAGGCAAGCACTAAATCATCAGTATGAAGCATCTCTTCTGGACAACTCGTGATACCAAGATTGTCATAATTGAAATCAATCTAATATATAAAGTTATCTTGCAAAATTTTAAACGTTGGAAATGAATAGCAGTTAAGCTGACATTACAAATTTCCGTTATCATTTGTTATTGTTGTACCATGTTATTAGCACTATAATAACGTACTTCGCTACTGTTTATTTAAGAAATTATGTACTCCTACTCTGACAATTGGTAATATGGAACCATTTTTTTTTTATTATGACCAAAAAATTAACATCAGCAAGGGAAATAACTCTTTGTCTCCCTTACAACTAAAATATTTTTTCTGTATAAGTTTAAAAAATATGCAAATCAATAAAAATTAGAAACAAAAATTACATCACTGCATCCTGGGCAGTGCCAGATACATACAGCTAGTTTTCTGTATTAATAAAATTATGAGACAACTTTGTGTGTTCATGATTGAATGTAACAGTTTAAAATAGGTTTTAATTTTAAACAATTTTATTCAATTAAAAATTAAATTACCAAACAATACTGTAATTCATTGAACTTTTGCAAAAGTCCTATTTAAAATAAAAGTAATTCCATAAAATAATTCCCATCATGCAATGTATCTTAGTTGTTTTTCTTTTATAAAATGTTATTTATTACAACCCAGCTCACTCTTAATAACTCTGGTTGACAAGTATCTGGTAATATTATCGTATGCATAGACCGAATTCTTTATTACAAAATCACCCAGGCGACGTCGGGTAAATACAGCTAGTGAGTTATAAAATTGTGGTATATATGTATTTGTGATGGAATTCACCTTCAGTTGGTTGAGCCAGCTGCTTATAATGAATTCACTGTATCTCGAATGAAAGCTAACCAAGCCAATGTTGCCCGTCTGGATTCCACCGGCAAACACTGTAGATACGTGGACCAATTAGTTCTGTATCCTGCTTCATTGTTCTGAGCCACGTTTTGAATTGGCCACCACACTGTTTCTTCCAGCCCTCGAAATAGAACTGGGTTGATGGCTATTCTGATGAATTCACCTCATTGATGCTGACAAGCCAGCGAAAATGCCTCGCAAGAAGAGCTTACTGAAGGGAGGATATTCAGCCAGCTATTCTTTCGGGGCAAATATATATATATATATATATATATGAAGCAATCCAACAAAAGATATAAGCATCAACTAATATCTTATAATTAGTGAAACATCCGGATAAAAAACTGAAGCTCAATATACTGGATAGAGCATTAATATTATAATATAAAATGAAGTAATAAAATAAGGTGTCAATCAAATTTTATTAGAATTCAAAGTTCATGCAAAGCATCCTTAAGTCCTTAGCTCATGAGTTTTCAAAGATAATTCTTCTCTTCAGAGGACCATTACCGCAGTTATACTACTACAAGTAATAATTTTATATTATAATATATATATATATATATATATATAAAT
Source organism: Sepiola atlantica (assembly GCA_963556195.1). Lineage (NCBI taxonomy): Eukaryota > Metazoa > Mollusca > Cephalopoda > Sepiida > Sepiolidae > Sepiola > Sepiola atlantica. The sequence goes on from OY744518.1 coordinate 171,036,430, forward strand.
AAAATATGAAACTAAAAGTATACTTTTAGTAGATAGAACCTATAGTGAAATTGTTTAAGCTCAATATACAAGATATAGCAATTATAAAGATAGATGAAAGAAGAGGGATAAACATGTACGAATGACAAATTTATTTCAACTTCGATTGTTCAATGCAAGGTGTACTCGGTAAAAACATGTTTATTATTCTTTCCTTAAGCCAAGGCTTTTCAAAGATTAAAATCTTATGGCTTAAGGAAAGAATAATAAACATGTTTTTACCGAGTACATCTTGCATTGAACAATCGAAGTTGAAATAAATTTGTCATTTGTACATGTTTATCCCTCTTCTTTCATCTATCTTATATATATATATATATATATATATATAAACAACTAAAAAAAGATTTTGTGATTGCACATAGCGAAAGTGTTCTTCATAACTTAACCCTTATCCTTGAATGGCTTTTAGTCTTGATAGGTGGTGAGTCATTAGTAAATAAAATTTAAAAAATACCTTTCTTCTGCTATGTATGAAGATATCAAACTTTTGATTAGTTGTTGTTGAAAACATTTAAATCTGTTCATCTTTGACAATAGAATTAATCTTCTCTTTTCAGAATGTACAAAACATTGGTGGTTGATTTGGTGACTTTAGTGGATAAAGGAGATCTGTAAGTTTGTTTTGTTACTTTTGTTTGTTTCCTAAAAAAAAAAATATGAAGCAACTTCACAGAAATAACTGCTCAAAGTTTTAATTTTAAACAATTTTTTTTCCAATTAATAATTTAAAAAAGATAGCATAATTAATTTCACAGAAACCTTTTTCATTCAGTTGGACATTCAAAAATTAGGAAGATTGAATGTATTAGCTAGTCCTTATGTATGGTTTTCAAAAATGTAAAAATATTGATATTCTACTAGACCCTCTAGATCTAGACGGTTCATCTAGTATGTATCTCAATCTTTATAAAGTTAGGTATGTTCATATATCTGTATGTACAGGATTAACTCCTAAACTAATTTATGAATTTTGGAACACTGCTGCTGGGCGTAAGAGGTCCAAATGTAGGCTATATTTAGTTTAATTCAGTTTTATGCAAAGAGGTTAAAAAGGGGGTAGAAGCCCTTCGTGAAAATTCAGTAGGCTTGCACAGTCACAGCAGACGTTGAAATTCGGCAACGGACTAAACTGAAGTGTAGAACTCCATTGTCTCCTGAGACAAACAGATGCCAACAATATGATGCTATCCCACACTCTAATCCGGGCAATGCCGTTTCATGCTAGTTTCAGATATTTTCTAGAACCAAAATAATATAATAGATTTTAATCAAAATTAGAATAAGGATTCTAGACATAAGGCTTAGTATCATTATATCTTGATTTTGATCCTCGTAAAAGAACATAAAAGTAGTGCAAAATTATTGTTTGAGGAATTCATTTTACCTGCCCTGGGACGGGTTTCCTTCAATATCTATATATATATATATATATATATATATATATATATATATATATATATATGGTAAGTCAGTGAAAATTGATTAGACCTGCAAATGGAAGCAGTTAGTTATAATTTTCATATATATATATATATATATATATAAACAATATTAATTTTAAATAAATAATATTAAAATTATGTTTACCTACATATGCTAGCGTTTCGAGCTTTCACTCTCATCAGTGCAGAGATAAAAATCTCAGATGGTCACACGGTTCGAACCCCTGCCACAGAATCAACCTAGACTCCGTAAGCAAGTGCTGTAACCATTAGGCCACGGGATATTACCACATTCAAGAAGGGAATTTAAGTTCTATTTATGTGAAGGGCGGCATATTAAGAAAGACTGACTAAAGATTCTACGAACGTTGTCGGAATATGCCTTATATGTCAGTCTATTTTTAACTTCCCCGAACAGGGCTCAACTTTAATCTTATTAAAGGGGCTTATAACAATATTAATTTTAAATAAATAATATTAAATTATTTTTACCTACATACGCTAGCGTTTCGAGCTATATAGATATATTAGTTTATAATAAAATATCTTTCCAGAGAATATGTAGGAAATCAGAATATAAATAAATCCATTGCCAATTGTAATGCTTCCATCGCAGAATGAAAAATATGAAAAGAGTTGACCAACAGAATATATATATAAATAGGGGGTTCAAAGTTACCGAAAGAGATTCAATGTTTTAACGAATTCCTTCTGCCGGCACAAGGAAGGTTTACGAATGGCGATAGACACATTCCAAAATTTTCAAATGGTTTTAGGAATTTGATCTATGTAAGACCTCAAAACACTCTATTTTATAGCTACTGGCACAGCATGGATTTTCAACCAAATGCTGGCCAATAGCAGAGTCCAAAGTCGCAAAGTGTGTATATGAATAGATGAAAGGATAAAATAATCCGATGGTATGAAATTAAAATGGAATAAGCGGAAGACCTAAAAAGCTCAATGTTTTTTGTTTTTTTATTGTGGGGAAGTTTCAGATTATAGGCTTTTTGGCAGTTTCAGTTCCCTCATCATCATTATTATTAGGAGGATTATGATTTGAATGTTTACTTTTTCTGAAATAATTTTTCTGTCTTTTCTTGTTCACAGTTCCTGGAAATTTCGTCAACTTGGCATCGATCTATTAACCCTACTTTTGCGCCATGACCTTATGATGCCAATCTGTGCCGTGAATATGTTCCTCAAAAATGCAATTGATGATTCAATTTATGTTCGACTGGTAGGTAGATTTTTTTCTTTTAAGTTCTTAACATCGGAGTTGTTTCTCTCACAGTGGTTATTGTTTCTCTCTCTATTTTCATTCACTTTCTGAGAGGGTAACCATGGAAACAAGCCTTTTTTTACCGTTTTTCCTATAAAAGTCTTCTGCTCTTCAATTCTCTCAAGGCAAGCAAACTGATTGATACTAAGAAACATTAGTTTTTTTTTAGCTGTGGGCTTTACCACAGATCAATTAGCATCCTAGGTAAGATTTTAAACTACATCCAGGGGTGAAACCCCAATTTTGGAGATTTGAGGAGTGTGGAGTAAACCCATTGTTACCATTATTCTTAGGTCCACTCTTATCTCAAGTGGTAGTACCTGTCAGCTTCCCATCTACGAGTTAAATAAAATCTATACAGGGTTCGACATGAAACTGCATCCTGTAGTATGCACACACATTATACCATGGATAAATTTTCAAATATATTAAGGACATCGAGTCATAAAGCATTTTTACTGAAATGACTAAATTTGATAAAGGCTTGATATGTCGTAAAATCGCTAACCAACAGCACAAGCGATATAAAAGATTTGAAATGAAACTAGATTAGCCACTATAGTATCCTTCCTTTAAAACAGTTAAACATTTAAAGATCTCACAAACTGATAAATAATGTAAGAGAGGTCGGACCGCAGCATGCCTGGAGAGGGTGAAGTCATAGCTGGAAGTGAGTAAAGTGACTTCGTTTTTTGGTTTGCTCACTCCCTTTTGATCTGCACTTTGGAGTCAGATATGTCAGCCAGCAGCTTGTCTCTAGGCCGCTTGAGACGCCTTTCCTCCTCTTCGGGTTAATAAAAATGACTATGGTTCACTAAGATTATTTTCTGGAGAACTCAAATAAACTAGTGAACCATATCTGTGTGGTTTGATGTTTTATTTTTAGGACAGTTTCTTCCAGCATGATCAACACCCTTCAAATAAAAGATGGCGGACTGGGAGACAATCATCACTGCCACAGTCATGAGGCTGAGTAAATAAAAGATGAGGCTGAGTAAATAAAATTCGAACCAGGGCTCGTATTCTGCTATAGATAAAGGAAAGACCAATGTCTACCAATCGATTTAAAAAAAAAAAAAAAAAAAAAAAAAAAATAATAATAATAATTCTTAAAATTCCTTTTTTACTTGTCTTTCAGATTTGCATATCTTCTTTAATGGCCGTCTTTGAACAACTGAAACGTAAACATAAAGTGGTCGATGCTGATTTAAAAACATTAACGGGCTGCCCACTATCTTCAGATTCCAGGGTTGTGCCAGGAAAACGAGATGATAACACTTGGCACCAATTTAAATCTGATAGTCTGCCACGTACCAAAGAGGCCTGGGATAAATGTGTCTTTCTTGAGAAAACCCATTGGGGTTTTTACTGCTGGCCACAGTAAGTCATATTAAACCTTTCATATTTCATCAGAAGCAAAACGAATACAGGACAACCCGTTATTGTTATTTTTTTAAATGTTTATATAAATAAGCTTAATCGGTCATGTATAAATTGAATAGATATTTTGTGGCAGTCAAACAAAAGTATATCTATGTATTTTGAAAAATATTAGGTATATCAGCATGTGTGTGAAGTGTGATGATGTATGAAACTGAAATGTGGCCAGTGAGGATTAATGACATATGTTGCATGGAGAGAAATATGAGAATGATACGATGGATGTGTAATGTGAGTCTGAGATACAGCTTAAATCTGATGACCTCAGAGGAAGATTAAATCTATCGAGAGATGTGTTACAAAAAGAAGACTTTGATGGAATAGATGAGATTTCTTGGGTTAGTAAATGTAGAACAGTTGAGGTGGCTGGAAAAGGCCTCGGAAAACATGGGAGGAAGTGATAACGATGGATTTAAGAAAAAGGAGGATAAATACAGACCTAGACAAAGACAGCTTAGCTTGGAAGTCAATATCTAAAAGCTGTCCAACACATGCCAGCATGTAAAACTGACGTTAAACCGAATATAATGAGTATGTTATAATATACTTTAAGAAAAAGTTGCTTCAACATGAATTTCCACAGGCAGACAATATGATGTTGTCTGACAATTTTATTTAGATATAAGGCTTTTTAGTTTAAAATTAAAACTTTAAATTGGGAATTTATTCATATTTTTTTTTATTATAATTCGAAGAATACCCGTCCTATGACGGATAAAATTAATTCCCAGACTAGTTTTGTACCACTTTTATGTCCTCTTACACATATTAAAACCAACATGTAATGCAAGTGTAAACCTTATCTCTAGAATCCTTATTCCAAATTTTATCAAAATCCATTACATGAATTTGATTCTAGAAAACATCTAAAATTTAAGGCTTAAGCTTAAGGGGTCTTAAGAAGAAATTGAAATTCAATGAATCTTGCTTAATTGGTGTTTAATGAGTATGGATCAAATTCAATGAAAATCTGAAATATTTGAATTTTCAAAACAGGAGTTCATGCCGATATTTATTATGCTCTCTAAAAATCCCTTCAAAATACTCCAAAGAAACTGAAATTTGGGCAATATTTATTAATTGATGCTATTGTTAAAATTTCAGAAAAATCGGAGGTATCTGAATTTTTACCAAGGGCTTCTACCGCATTTTTACCTGCTTTGCACAAAAGTAAAACTAAAAATAGCCCACGTTACCAACCTTTACGCTAAGCAGTTGTGCTCCAAAATTCATAATGATCAGTTAATTCGTTTAGGAATGAATCCTGTACATACAAATTTATAAACATATACACATATTTATATAAATAGAGATATGACTAATGATGAGGGGGTGGGGGGGTCTATGTATCTTTCCATCTGTTCAATCACTACCTGGAAATGATATGACAGGGTGACAATGAAGTGTGAATGGGTCGAATAATGGTGAGATGCAGGAGAATAGGGTTGTATTAAGCACAAAAATCTCATAATCTAAATGGTATGAGTTTAATTCCTGTACATTTTCATTTTAATCACCTAAAAATAAATTTCACTAAGCAATATTCTAAAAGAAACTTGAATTTAATTCCAATAGCCTTTAAAAAGGAGAAAAATGTTTTTTTTTAAATTTTTTGCAGGCCAGTCTCTGTGTATGCCCCTTACAGTGAACAGCCACAAGTAGCTCGTGACCGTTCTGAATTGAATGAATCGGAACAGCTTGTATATGACAGATATACGTCTGCAGAATATGTTGACAAATTTATAAACCTTGTGGCACTCGAGGAACAAAAAGGTAGAGATAAATTCCGACACAGACAAGTTTATTTTTTCAAGGTAAGTTTTTAGGGGAGGGTTTCCTTCTTTTTTTTTCTTTTTTTTCCTCAAAAAAGTTTTTTCTTATTTCCAAGTTTTTTTGTTTCCTCAAAGAATTTCCAAGTTTTTATATGGCTTATATTTAATTATTAGTATCTTAAATGGAGAGTAAACGATGATTTATTCTCGATTTCATATACTATATTAACTACAGTTATAATCACGTTGAAATACTGGTTCTCATAAGATCATCGAAGTTAAGTGACGTTGAGTCTGGTCAGTACTTAAAAAGAGAGAACAAAGATAACTGTTTATTTAACAAAACACAATAATGTTAATTTAAATGTCACAATACATGTAAACGTAGGAGTTTCACATGTTAGCCGGTCATAATTCAGGAAGGGGACATTTTGTATTCAGGACCGTCCTCTTCCGGAAGACATGCGCACGGGGTGACTGTCATGCCTCTACACCGCCTGCTTGCTGAGAGGCGGTCTTTTCGAATCGGTCAACATGGGAGTTGGACGTTTGTTCCGCTTGTGATAAACATTGGCTCTGGGGCAAGTAGCTTGGCAAAAATAGAGGTAAGAAACACATAGTTCTCTAAACCTATTTGAATTTTTACTCTTTTATAATTGGCTTTGTTTTGTTTGAGAATATGTTTGTAAGACTTGTTTATTTTCATGTATTTCCAGTTTTACAGTGAAAAGATGTTATAGTTCCGCGTTGGCCACATACGCGCAAATAAATACATATTCATCAGTTTAATTCGTGTCCGAGATCTTTGCTCCAGTTTGCTTGCTGTTACAATACAAGTTAGAAACACATATCAGAAATATTAATAGAATGTTACAGACAAAAGGGGGTGCGAGGCACAACGGAAGACTTACTTGGTAACAAGTGTCGTGTGTGATTAGAAAATTTGAGGACACGTGTCTGTCCAGCAGCAATTCTGGTGATGAAGCATTTTATTTTCAGGTAACAATCACATGACCCCCGAGGGGAATCAATCACATGATTAATACACCCTCTAATGTCAAAACCAATTATCTCCCCATCAAAATGTAAAAGTGCTTTTGAAGCCTTTAACCTGGCGAATAGGTAGTAATGTTTGGCTTATTATTATTATTATTATTATTACTAACTAGTGGACTTTAATATATTCATCAGATTTTTCATTCAACGTTTAAACTTGTTTATTAGGTTTATAGCCTTGTTTGTTTTACTTTAAATCTTGGTTTATTGGTAATTTTTACTTATCATATTCAGTTTAACGTTTGTTTTACATGCTAGCATGTGTTGTATGACTTTTAGTAATTGGCTTCCAATACTAACCTATCTCTGGCCAGGACTTTATTTATCCCTCTTTCTCTCAAATCCATCTTTACCAACTGACCCTGTTACATCAATTGTTCTACATATAACCAAGTACTCTTATCCATTCTTCCAATGTAATGAAACACAGTCTCTTGTTCTGCACACATCTCCTTACCATGTCAAAATTTAATCTTCCTCCGTGGTCATAAGAACTAAGCTTGTCTTTAAGACTAACATTACACATCCATCGTATCATTTTCATATCATTTCTCTAAATGCAACAAATGTCCTCAACTAGCCAGGTTTCACTTCTATACATCATTACATTGCATACATGCCTTATAGATGCCATATACATGCCATATATGCCTTATATACTTATATAGATTATACATTATACACTTATGTAGATGCCTTATACATGCCATATATGCCTTCTATACATCATTGCATACATGTCTTATAGACTCTTTTCTTGGTCAGAGTCCTGGTTGCCTATTTCATAGATTGTAAAAATAAAAAAATTAAAACTTTTTTCTATTTTCAGGGGCTATTTAGAAATTTTGGTGATACATTTCTTGAGGTGTTTAAGCCTCAAGTTGAAAGATTGCTGGCTGAAAGCAACCCTATCATCCAAGAGACGCATCATAGGTGTGCACTCGAGATCCTGGCAGGAATGATCCGTGGATCAAAACATTGGCCCTTTGAAAAGGTAAGACAAACATACAAATATTAAAGGAAACAAACAAGTTTTACTTACTTCTTGCACACAATGGCTTAAGCATGCGGCTCGTTGCCGATAGGGAAGATTACGCTACAAATCAATTCCCTCTATCTCTCTACCTGCATGGCACAAGTGTATATCGGTGGGCAGATGAGGACGTGGATGACAACCATCAGGAAGGACTTGGCTGAGCTCTTAGATTCATCTCTTGTTATCTTGCTCAGCACAGCCGTATGTGGGCCACCATGGTTCAGGATGTGGTGCAGACTAAGTAAGAAGCCAGCTCAACCCGATCAGGGTGAATACCATTACACCAACAACATTGCATACTCTGACATGTTGAGCGGACTCACCACATAAATAATAATTTTTAAAAATATATAGAATATTCGGGTTTCAAAATGGAGTAAGAAGAGAAAATCAAAACATTACTTCCATAAGGGTGAAAAAAAGGTAGAGTAAAACACGCATAGAGTATCACATTGTCTGCTTCCTTCTCTCTGTCTTTCTTAACATCACTGGGCAAAAAGAGGGGGAGTGGCGAGATGGTGTGGCCATAGCTGATTGTATCGACTGCTGTTTTGCTCTCCTTCTTCATTCTCGCAGTGAAGTGGACCTTTAGGATCGTAGAATGGAGATTGGAGAAAAAAAGATGATTTAATGAGAGGAAAAGATATTTAAGAAAGATATGATGTCCCGCTAGGAGAAAAAAAGTTATACAGACAGATAAGTGAAATTTTGAATGTTTTATGGTTACCAACAATGTCGAACTCCAAAAAAAGAAACACTTTTTATTACTATGTTCATTGAATCATATTCCTGTTCATTCTAGCATTAAATTGCTTGTTCATGGAACATACCCTCCGAGCCAAATTCCAGCAAAATATAAATGTTAATAAGTGTCGTGTCGGGTAATAATAGTGTCCATCACATAATTGAGGGCTCGCACAGGAAGTCACATTATTTGGGGTACTCATCTGGGATCGTGATACAGAACGTCACAATACAATTAAAACAGTATTTGTTTTAATGAGTTGGGATTTAATTGAGACGTTCAAAATAATTTGAGATTGCTAAATATGGATGTCACTGTTGTTAGATTAAACTACGGCCACTGCTGAATTCTTAATTTCAGAACTTCGGGGAGCGTGGAGTCATGCCTTAGCTACCATTACTCCCAGTGCCGCTCTGACCCAAATTGGTAGTACCTGTCAAAATCCCATTGTTTGATGTATTAAGTATTATCTATGCAAACAAACATGAGTGTCCACCAAAAAGCAACATATTGTTGAAAATGTATTCCATTGTTTACTTATACCGGGTGTTCAGGATAAATTTGACACTTTTTGGAAAGGAAAGAAAAAAACGTCATATCTTGGCCAATGATCGCAAAATCCAAAGTGCATCTCCTAGAGGATTTTTTGACGAATACAGTTCACTCGAAGAAGCCGCTTTGAATTTGCAACACAGCCTCCAGGCGCGACCTGAACTTGGAGCATGCTGTATCGACGGTCCCCTTCGAGAGACGGCTGAACACCAGTTTGATCCTGCCAATCTTAGTGTTGCAGACAGTACAGTTAATGTCTTTCTCAATAATAATAGTCCATAAGGTTGCAATCAGGCAAGTTGTTTTGGGGTTGGGGGTAGATGTTGGGACTGGTGAAGTTGTGAAGTTCTCAGACAGCCACTGCTGGATTTTCCTGGAGGAGTGACACAAAGCTGAGTCCTCCTGCCACATATATGGCATTCCTGGAGCCACCCAACATTTGACAACAATTACCATCTGAATTGAGTCTAAGCCCCTTTTCGAAGTTGTGGGGTTGCATGACATGAAATTCGTTGGAAACACTCAAAAAACCATTAGAGTTTGAAGGAACTTGGTCTTCATGATGTGCGAGACTGTGTGCAACCTGGCACTGGCACACGCTAGGAAGTAAGTGTAGTATCTGTTCCGATGGATACTGCACCCCTATAGACGGATGTCGTCTTGTCCTTCGGGGCTTGATTCCACCTGTCTGTGGGTTTGTCCTGTGCAGTTCTAGGAGGTCCACCCTCCCAGGCTTCGCCTCCCCTCTTTGGGGAGGAGTAAGTTTATTGCTTACTGCTTGAGGCGCCCCTACCGGGGAATGCCGACGGGGCTGCCCAGGCAATTTTTAAATGGCCAGAGTGCTCACCTCTCGAGCGCTGGCTTTTAACCCCACTTACTCGACCCAAGCTGTGGTCACATCTTACTTGTGGGAGTAAGATAAAACTGGCCTTGTGCCTAACTCCTGCAGAGGAGTAAATAAATATAGGTTAGCCACGTGTTGTTCTGCACATTGTGCAACTAGTCCTGACAGTTGTTCTCATCTGAGAAGAACCAGACCATCCCCAGCTCGACTAGGTAGGTGTTTGACCGTGTTGGGTAACTTGATTTTTATAAGGCGGTTCTCTGGGGCCTTGGTGGTGAGTATTGATTTACTCCTCTCCAGGAGTTAGGCACAAGGCCAGTTTTTATCTTACTCCCACAAGTAAGATGTGACCCAAGGTCGGGTAGGGAAAGTGGGGTTTAAAAATTGCCTGGGCAGCCCCGTCGGCATTCCCCGGTAGAGGCGCTTCAGACAGTAAGCAATAAACTTACTCCTCCCCAAAGAGGGGAGGCAAAGCCTGGGAGGGTGGACCTCCTAGAACTGCACAGGATCGACCCATAGACCGGCGTAAATCAAGCCCCGAAGGCCAGATACTACACTTTGATCTTAGCCAAAAGGCCAAGAGTAGTTGGCACTGCGACTCTTGTATGAGGAGTAGTAAAGTTTCTTGTTCAGAGCTTTCTTCATAGTGACCACTCCGATGCTCATCACTCTCGCCAAGGTCTGCATTGCCTTGCCTGTATCTTGCCCCCCTCCCCCTATTCTTTTTGCAGCTTCTTGAAAGATTGTGTTATGCGAATCCTTCCTGCTAGCCACTGCTTCCACATCTCTGTCACAATACTCCAGCTCACATCTCGCAAGGTATTCAATGAGCACTTAAGCTGCAGCTAAGATTTCCAAAAATTTTGTATCTGGCACAAATCATCATGACGCATGTCACTCTCTTTGAATATTCTCGTGGTCTTTGGCTCTCAAACCCATCAATAGTGAACAGAAACAGCTATCCATTGCACTCTACCACTATTAAATACTTCAAATGGTTTTGAAAGAATATAAAAGAAAATCAAATTTATCCTGAGCACCATATATATATATATATATAATGGAAATTGAAAAAGGAAAAACCAAAAAATATTATTTATGTATTCATCAACGTTTCGTCTTTATTTCAAGACTTCCTCAGGATGATTGTCTGAAGAAAAACAACACACAAGTACAAAATGTTTCAAACAAATAGGTGGTGGCGGGTGTGAGCTTAAAATTTGTGGACGCTTATGAAAAAAATAAATTATGAGATACAAATAGATGATGGCAGTGGAAAATGGTGGTTGGAGTTATAAAATCATTAGGTAGTGAGAGAGATATTACAATAATTGTGGAAGGAGTGGGGGGGGGGGGCGAACATTAAAACAAAAAGTAGATATAACAATACGATACAATCAAATAAACTCATTGGAGAGCTTGATATTTTATCTTTATGATTCTGACAAAGTATCTGAATAATAACAATGAAATATCACGCTCAAACTTATTTGATTGTATTGTGTTGATATACTTACTTTTTTTCCATTTGTTCATCTACATATACAGGGTGACCCTAAAAAAAACGAGCCCCAACTCTAATTAGGCCCCGTTTTTTAGTGTTTCGTCCGAATGTAATGAATTTTTGGTCGTAACTAGTTTATTATATTCAAAACATCACATCAAAATACTAGGGTCTTTGGCCTTTTTTCTCTATTCTACAGCATGTGTTCTAGATGGCCTCCATTTAGCTCCGTGCATTTCTTAAGGCGCAGAACGAAGTTGTCCATGACGTTCTTAGACTGAATTGGGAATGGCTCTCATCTCCTCCCTGATGGCTTCCTTGAGTTCCATGATGGTTCTGGGTTTCCCTGCGTACACTCTGTCCTTAAGATAGCCCCAAAGGAAAAAATCTGGGGGGGGCTTAGGTCCGGGCTATGGGGTGGCTACTCAAAATTAGTCTTGAGACTGATCACTCGGCCTCCGAAGTTCTCTTTCAGCCAATCTCGGGACAGGTTTAAGGTGTGAGAACTTGTTCCGTCTTGCTGGAACCAGAACTTACTCATGAGCGACGGGTAGAGGGTCTGGAGCTCACTCGTGAAGGTTTTGAGGACCTCCACATACCGCTTCTTGGTGACTGTCACTGCTGCGCCAGATTCTTCGATGAAGATTGGTCCGATGATGCCTCTGACCAAGATTGCAGCCCACACCGTGCACTTAGGAGAGTGCAGGGGCTTGGTGGCTACTTCATTGGGTCTGGAGGACCTCCAGAAGACATTTGTCTTGGAGTTCGCCTTTCCGTCAAGATGGAAGTGGGCTTCATCTGAGGTTCAAAGGAGGTTAAGGAAACCTGGTGTCTCCTCGATCTTATCGAGCATCTTGACTGACATAGCGCTCCTCTGCTTCTTGTCTGAGACTGTAAGGGTCTGCAGCGTCTGTATTCTGTATGGGTAAGCCCTGATATCGTTCACCAGCACTCTCCTGCAAGTCTCACGGGAGATACCGAGGGACTGACTTCGCTTACGCACAGAGCGTTTCGGACTCTCTTGGAGAGACTCTCTCACACTTCTTGGGACGTCCCGAGTGGCTTGGACGGTTCTCACTGGCAGCATTGAGGTTCTCCACGGTCCCATACTTCTCGAAGTGGTCCACCCAGTTCTGAATTCTGCTTTTGGATGGAGCCCTTTCACATTCGAACTGATGCATGAAATTGTCCTAGGTTTTCTTAAACGAGCCTGTCTTGTAGTAAAATTTAACACAGTGTATTCTTTGTCCCAGTTCCCACTGAGGTCTTGGTGTATTCACGGTCGTTGATTCTGCCATGTCCTGTAAAATAAGGGCAATCGGTGAATAAATAAAGGAGATATCACATAAAGTGTACACGGGGGCCCGTTTTTTGGGGGTCACTCTGTATATTAAGTTTTTTTTTAATCTGATCATTGATAACATAACAAATACCCAAAGACTTCTTCTTTTGTTTTGTTTTTTATGCTAATCTTTTTTGTTTTCAGGTCAATAATCTATGGAGTTGGGCAAGTGTCGTAATGCGTAAACACTTGAACAATATCAGTGTGCAAACCCTGGATGATTGGGGACAGCTTTTTACTTTGATATGCGTAAGTCTTACAAATATTTCTGGCATTATGTCGGGTTTGAGTTCTGTAGAGGCTACTGCATCACTTTCAATAATACCCTTAGGAAATAGGTATTGATCCATATATTCTCCCTCCAGCTATTTAGTAGGGTAGACTAGACTCTCAACCTTCAGTGTGCAACTAATCTGGAAATAATATCAGTCTTTCTCTCCTCATCACGGCATTGTTTTCGGTTATCCTAAACTTTTCCTTACCACTCGATTCAAGCAGTACCAGTTCATAAGACGTGGGTTGGAGATTGCACAAACACTAACTTCACAGGGGGTATCCATTGTCTCTCGGTTCTGAAAGGAGGCCTCTATGCAATTCTAACTCAAGAATATTGGTTTTCTTTTTTATAATTTTATTGTTTTTTTTGTTTTTTTTATTTGTTAAAACAAAAATTATATATATGAAAAGAAAAATCAGTTTGGATAAAATCAAACAAAATGTAGAAGATAAATGGAAAAAGCCGATATACCAACATGATACAATCAAATTCAGTCATCTGCGAAGCTTAATATTTTGTCTTTGTTACTCAACAAAAGGAGGAATAGAAAGAAAGAGACAAAAGTAGAATGAAAAAGAAAGAGGGAGAAGTTTAAAATTGTTTAAAAAATTATCTGATTGCCGGTTGAGTAGAAAATAAGTGAAGTTGAAAAAAGAAAGACAGGAAATGTCACATGATGTCTCTTAATATTTACTACTCGGCCATTATTGATTTAAAAAAACTCAAGTACTTTTTGATAATCTTAAGAACCCCCAATGTGAGCTTAACCCCACAGAAGTAAAGCTTTTTAAGCCCATAACTTCAGCTGTATAATCTGTTTTTATACAGATATTTTATGATATTAATCAATGTTTTTGGATACTAACATGATGTCGCTATGTTATTTTGTTTATTTCTAATGTTATTGCTACATATTTTTTAAGCTGCAAAGACTTTCGCTTGTATAAAGTTTACAGGTGTAAATATTTAAATAAAACTTTGCTATGAAGATGATGAATATATATATATATATATATATATATATATATATATGAGAGAGAGAGAGATACTAGAAGAATACTCGTCCCAGAACAGGTAAAATTAATTCCCAAACAGAAGTTTTTTACCACTTTTATGGCCCCTTATGAAAATTAAAATCAAGATATAATAATATCTTATTTCTAGAATCCTTATTCCTATCTTGTATTTCTCGTTTCTACATGATATACAGATTGTTTTTTTATGTTTATTTTTTACTATTGATCAATTGTTCATTAAAATAGAGAACATAATAAGGAGATGTAGTTTGATTGAAGCATTGCGTGTAATATGTATATAGAGGAGTTATAGGAGGCTATCACAATGCAAGAAATGGAAATATGTCAGTGTTGAAACATTGTTATAATACACTAGAAGGATACCTGTCCCAAGATGCATAATATTAATTCCCTGAACAGAATAGTTTGTCACGACTTTTATGTCCCTTTATTAAGATTAAAATAAATATATCATGATACTAAACCTTATGTCTAGTATCCTTATTCCAATTTTTATTAAAATCCATTACATTATTTTGATTTTAGAAAAATGTCTCTAATTTAAGCTTAAGAGGTATTAAGAAGAAAATAAAATTCAGGGAATCTTGCTTAATTGGTGTTTAATGACTATGGATCAAATTCAAAGCAAATCTGATATATTTCAATATTCAAATGAAAAGTTTCCCCATATTATGCCCCCTAAAAATCCCTTTGAAATACTTTAAGGAAACTGAAATTTGGGGAATATGTATTAATTGATATCTAATACCTATTGTGAAAGTTTTACAAAAATCAGAGGTATCTGAATTTTCATGAAGAGCTTCCACCCCCACTTTGCCCCTTTTGCATAAAACTAAATTAAACTAAATATAACACACATTTGGACCCTTTACGTCTAGCAGCTGTGTTCCGAAATTCATAATGATTTGTTCATTAGTTTAGGAGTGAATCCTGTACATACAACTATATAAACATACCTAACTCTATATAAATAGATATACACACGTTTTCTTGGTTAACGTATAGGAGTAGTCCTAGGAGTTCTACCCTCCCAGGCCTTGCCTCCTCTCTTTGGTGGGAGGAGTTAGTTTATTGCTAAGTGCCTAAGGCACTCCTATCGAGGAATGTCGCCGGGGCTGACCAGGCAATTTTTAAGAAGCCAGAGTGCCCCTTTCTTTAGCGGCACTAGCTTATTCTCCCCACGTACTGGCCTTGTGCCATATCATACTTATGTGCGAAGTATGTAAATACCTGGTTAAAGTATAGGAGTTTTGACCGAACAAATAGATGACTTCTTTTTTTTCATTACTTCCGTAAGTAAGTTCTCAGAAATCAAGTGACTCTTTTCTGGGGCTAACGCTTGATTTCTCTATGAGATACATAGATATCCGAGTGTGCAATCAAGATTATCCTCTAACATTGAGTTAGTAAATCAGTGAAAAACACAAATTTTCCTCTCCCGAATTGGCCATTTAATTATGTTATAGTTTATCTGTATTGTAGTCTTTTCTGAATTTTGATGGATTCCAGAACAAGAATTCATCTGGTCTGGTGCAGTATCCAACAGTGCTGTTATTTGAGGTAACATCACTAGGAGAAGGTGCACCATTCCTTGTATAGCTGTGTCGAGGGATCTTATTTGGACTTCGAATACCATGTTATTTTGAATATTTGGTCAGAGTTTACTTGTAGGGTGAAGTGTCTTCATGTCAGGTTTTCCTGACAAACCCTTGTACAGAGAGACTGAAGACACTCGAGGATGGTGTCTAGTAGGTAATTTAAACTCCCTTATATGTGTGTGTCTGTGTCCTACAATATAAGGATAGGAATATGAGAGAATGTGTAAATAAAATGGAGGAAGAATAAACAAACAAAATACAAAAGACTAGATCACATCACCAGCCATGTCAACGAGTGATATTTTGTTTATTTTTTATTCAATTTTCTTGTTTTTCATTTGTGATGACACTTCTTTTATTTTAGCTACACACACACAAACATATATAGTAGTATAAAAATATACTTATAGCAAGTGAGCTTCACATGAATGTTTGTTTCATTCCCAAAGAAAATCATCATTTAGCCTTCTCTGTTGCTTATTTGCCAGGAGTATATTTTTATACTTCTAAGCTCTACTCATATAATGAGCACTGTTAAAATAAATGCTAAAACAAAAAATCTATATTTAATATATTATTTTATAAGTGTGTGTGTGTGTGTGTGTATATATATATATATAAATTTGGTCTTGAGAGCTCTTTCGTCCAACATCTCATCAAGAGAAATGTAAAAAACAAAATTCACAAGAAAGAGCAAAAATGGGAAAATTAACTGCCGATGAGAATAAGCGTTTAAAAAATTTAATTGAATAAATCGAATAAAAACGTTTGAAAGGCAGATTTTAGAAGGAAAAACAAAAAAATGGGCCAACTAACTTTCTCAAGAGAGAATCAATGACTGTACGAAATCCTTCTGCTAGCAAAGAGAAGGTTTTCGTAAGGTGATCGCGACGGATTCCAATATTTTCAAATGAGAAGTAGAATCCGCCCGGTGTAAGACCTTGAACCACTCTATTTTATACTTATTGGCGCAGCATGCATTGTCAGCTAAATGCTGGCCAATAAATGATTCTAAAGTCGAGGAAGAGGTATGGCACAAGAAACCAGGTCTACCCTGTCTAATTTGGGACAGGATAGGCTGGGTTATTCGGGCCTCCAAATGCAATTTCGTCCGCCCAATATAAACAGCATCACACTAGCATTTAAATTCATAAATGATGTTACTGTTTTTATATAAGGCAGACTATCTTTTGAAAAAGACCAAAAAGCAGATCTTGTGCAAAAAAACAAACGTAAATCAACAGAAAAAAAGCAACCAGTTACACTTTTGGTGATTTGCTTGCCCAACTCCTGACTAATGCCACCTATCCAAGGCAGTTTGAGATAAACGTGATATCTTGGTGGCCCAAAAGGTCTAGGAGAATTAAATTCTGCAACGTTTTTCTTGATGAAGTCCGAGATTAACTCTTTTGGGTAAACGTTACTGATAAGGATTTCCCTTATCTTATCCAATTTTGCTCTTTCTTGTGAATTTTATTTTTTACATTTTGTAGTCCAACGATTTCTCCTGATGAGATGTTGGACGAAAGAGCACTCAAGACCAAATTTCCGGAGACTTAAATTCTGTTTTTATTTAAAACAATATATATATATATATTGTAATCCAGGTAAGTTTATGTTCACAAGGTAAAATCCAGTCAATCATTACTTGCATAAGAGTGCTCAATAATAAAGCTATTTATTATTTATAAAACTTTTTATGTATACAAACATTCTTTGACTACACATTTGCAGACATTTCAGTCAAAGCTATCAATTAACTAGACCCTCATTAGGTCAACTGTTCTCATTTAGTGTGAAAATCACACCCATTGAGAACAGTTGGCCTGAGAAGGTCTTGCTATTTCATAGATTTGACTGAAATGTCTGCAAATATGTGACCAAAAAATGTTTGTATAAATAAAGTTTTATTCCTATAATATATATATATATATATATATATATATGGGAAATGAAAAAGGAAAACCCAAAAGATAGTTGTTTATGTATACATCAACGTTTCGTCTTTATTGTGAGACTTCCTCATGGTGATAGTTTGAAGAAAAATGTCATGTAAGTACATAGAAGTTTGTGGTTGACATGATGGTGAGATGAAGGGATTTCTCTTCATCTCACCACCATGTCAACCCTAAACTTTTATGTACTTGCATGACATTTTTCTTCAAACTATCACCATGAGGAAGTCTCACATTACGTCGGATTACCTTCATTCTTCCTTTCTTAATATATATATATATATATTATGTTGTTTAATATAGAAGTCATGCATTTAAACCGTGACTGCAGCAAAATTTTATTTAAAACAATGCTTTTTTTTTCTTTTTAATCTGCCGATTCTTTTTAGGAAAGCCGAGATCCTCGTAAATTATTCTGGGTGTTTGACTTACTCATGGATAATCCCCTTAGTGGCGATGATGGCTCTTTTGGCGATTCCAGGTACTGTCTATTTGTTACATGTGACTTAATAGTAATATGCTTTTGATTAACCAAATACCCCCAGATTCATCTATCATTCCATTCAAGAGATCTCTGATTGCCTGGTTTACTCATGTGACTAGATAGAAGGATTTGAAGTGTTTTGGTACTTAAACAAAAAGGATTGGGCAATGTCTTTTTCACTATAAACTCCTCATTGCACAGACATCCCTCGAGAAGGGAGAGGGGTCGTCCATTGTTTTGTTTTTTTAAAGAAGGATGGTCTTAAAAACTTGCTTTTGTAGTTAGAAATGATTTTTCCAAATGCATAGATTACTTAGGTATGATTGGAAATTAATAGTCTACGAGTGGTTTAGGTTCACTTATCACCCGCCAAGAAATAAAATAATGAACACTGTACAAAAAACTCTAAAAGAAAAATTGTCTATTTATTAATTTTAAAAAAATCGCCTTTTTAGTACTTGATATAATACGATGAATGTGTAATGAAAGATATGCTTAGATCTGATGACCTTAGAGGAAGATTACTTCTGGACAGTATAGGAAGATGTGTGCAGAACAGGAGACTTTCTTGATATTGAAAGAATGGATGAGAGTTCTTAGGTTAGTAGATGTAGAGCAGTTGAGGTAGTAGAGTCAGTTCACAAGAGAAGGTCAAGGAAAACATAGGAGGAAGTGATAAGGATGAACTTGAGAGAAAGAGAGTAAAGACCTGGCAGAGATAGGTTAGTTTAAAAGTCGATTTCTAAAAGCCGTCCGGCATGTAAAACGAACCTAAACCGATGATGATGATGATGATGATGATGATTTTACTTAAATACAAAAAGACATATGCAACATTTTTTTTTCTCATTAAAAAATAACGAAAATACATCATAGCAGTACATATAATTCATATAGCAGTAGATAAATGAATTTTCCTATAAAAAGAGGCAATTTATAATAGCTTTTTTTTAATTGTGTACATCATGATGTTTAAATATTTTGTTAATTTCAAGTTTTTGACATGTTAAAGGAGAAAAACCTTTTTCATCAAAAAAACACTGATAAATTACATTAACGTAGAGCATTTACATCCAGTTTTTTATATAACACTAGCTGCCCTGTCTCGGCGTTGCCCAGGAGTATTTATATTTCTATTTTTCTTTCGTCAATCTTTTAAAAGTATGGGCTTTATATATTTTTTTATTTTTTTTTTTATTAAAATATTATTTACTCTAACTACTACTACTATGGCCCGGAAGTGGGTGATCATTTTATGTTTAATATATATGTAAGTTATCTTCTACTCTGTCAAATATAATTTTAGGCGTTATATTTCTTTTTCCCAACAATTTCTTCATGTGAAAAAATTCATGTTGTCCTTGAATGTGGATGATTTTTTTTTAGTAGTATTGAGTAAACAAATAATCTAGTTTTTTGATATGACATTTGCGCATAAAAAATGCATGTTATCCTTTAATAAGAAAGATTTATTTTATTGTTAAAAACTTACGAATAATTGAATAATCTTGTTCTTATATGTGGCGGCGGCACATTTAAAAATACGTGCTGTCCTTTAATACAAAAGCTTTTGTTTTTGAATTTTTTATTGTGAATAACTATTAAGTAAAGAAATCGGTGCTTATGCTGTTCAGCGGCCGTATGAAAAAATTATTTTTTATAAAAACAATATTATATACTTATTCAGCGTTATATTCTTACTCACTGTACAAAAAAGTAGAACAAATTATCCACTAGAACTTTAATTACAAGTCTTTTTCCATTCTGCATATCATTCTTTTTCCATTCTGCGTATCATAACAGCGATTCGTTCTCCTTTCTTAAGAAGATTTCGAATTATCTGCCCTTGAAATCTTAAGAAAGAAGATGGAGGCTTAGTGAACGAATCGCTGTTATGATACGCAGAATGGAAAAATACTTGTAATTAAAGTTCCAGTGGATAATTTTTTCTACTTTTTTGTACAGTGAGTAAGAATATAACGCTGAATAAGTATATAATATTGTTTTTATAAAAAAATAATTTTTTCATACGGCCGCTGAACAGCATAAGCACCAATAAATCATATTGTTCTCTGATAGAACATTGGCACATAAAATAACAATTGTTCTGAACAAATACAGTTCAAGAGGGGATAATTCTCTGTTCATGTAGTAAGAGTTAACTTTCCTTAATTTCTTGTCTTTTACGTTCAGTCTTTATGAAGAAATAGTAGTTATTTTCTGAATGTTAGCATATGAGGAGCGGGGTAACAATACTATTTGCATTAACAAAAAATAATTACGCTTACATAAAAATAAATGTGTATCGCAAAAAATTTAAGTTGGGAGATAAACATGAAAAAGTGAATAATGAAATAAGAGTCGCCAACTTAATAGGTTCCTCACTGTCAACCAAGCTCCAGCCCCTGTCCCATCACCGCAATGTAGCATCCTTGTGCTTGTTTTACAAATACTTCAATGGATTGTGCTCCGATGAGCTGGCTACTTTGGTTTCCCCTCGACGTAAAGTCACTAGACCAACTCGACAATCAGCTAAATCCCATCCATTCACTATGGAAGTCCCCAGATGCCGGAGAGCCTTCTACTCCAATAGCTTCTTTCCTCGTGCTGCTGGCATCTGGAACTCCCTCCCATGTTTCCCCGACAGTACGGACATGTAGAGGTTTAAAACTAATGTAAACAGACATCTCACTACACCCAAATTCTCAGTAACCCTTTACGTCTACAGTGGCGGCCTGCCTTGTTTGGGGTGAAATATGTTAAAAAAAAAAAATAAATAAATAAAATTAAAAAAAATTGTAAGTGTATTTAAAGAATATTATTGTTGTTTAATATCCCCTACCCTGGAAAAGAAAAAAATCATGTAGTTAGTAATAAGAAATAGCAATAAGAAATAGTTTTGTATTAGTGAAATAAAAATATTCGAATGGAAATCTCTATTTAAAGATGGCAGCTGTGACGTGTTCATAAGTAAGAAATTGGAAGGGCCCCTTATATCCCTAAAAATACAGCATTCAAAATAATTAACCCCGTGCAATATTTAATGGAAATGACCGGTTAAGTATTAGGGTAAGGAAGAAATAGTTTAAATTTTATTTTTATATAAACACATGTAAATTGTTATCAGGTAGGCGAAATATGAAGACAAAATTGTGAAAAGTTTATTTCTATGAAGGACTTAAGCTCATGTTTATTTTTAGGTCAGTAAAGAAAAATGTATCTACTTAAACATTACTCCTACCTGGCTAAAGCATGATCAAGAAAAAAAAAATTGAATCAAAATGAATGTTTTTGAAAGGTTGGTCAACGACAAGCTTGTTCATTTTCTGGAAAGTCTGGGCCTCTTTAGTGATGTTCAGTATGGCTTTCATGGTTTTTGTTCA
Organism: Sepiola atlantica; assembly: GCA_963556195.1. Taxonomy (NCBI): domain Eukaryota; kingdom Metazoa; phylum Mollusca; class Cephalopoda; order Sepiida; family Sepiolidae; genus Sepiola; species Sepiola atlantica. Next base: position 171,058,221 of record OY744518.1, read on the forward strand.
ACTGCTGATCTGTTAACTGTTGTAACTGAGCGGATCTGTTGGCTTATAGAGAATTCAGGAGAGGGTAGAGCCATTGCGCTTGACATTTCGAAGGCTTTAGACAGAGTGTGGCATTCTGGTCTTCTACACAAACTTCAGGGTTATGCTATTGGTGGTGAGGTTCTTGACATTATTAGGTCTTTTCTTTCTGATTGAAGCTTGCAAGTTACCTTGTGACGGTGTCTCTTCATTCTCTTTTCCTATCAATGCTGGTGTTCCTCAGGGCTCTATTCTAGGCCCAACACTGTTTCTTCTCTATATAAATGATCTTCCAGAAAATTAACATCTATGCTGATGATACCACTCTCTATTCTGGTGTTGCTTCTCGCCCATCTCCCTCAGATCGGTTGAAATATGCGGCTGATCTAATTAACCTGGGTTCAGTTGTGGATTGGGGTATGAAATGGCTTGTTTCGTTTAATCCTGTTAAGACTCAGCTCATGTCTTTCAATTGTAGGTGTGACCCTTTTCTTCCTGAGATTCTCATGGATGGCTCTGCTCTTGAGGAGAAATCAACTCTGAAACTTCTTGGTCTTTCTCTCTCATCAAATCTTTCTTGGAGTTCATACATTAGATCCATTGCTCTTTCTGCTTCTCATAAAGTCGGTTCTCTCTATCGCTCCAAACACTTTCTCACACCTGAGGCTATTCTCTATTTCTACAAATCCACAATCGGACCATGTATGGAGTACTGTTATCATATTTGAGCTGGTAAATCTGTCTCATTTGAGGGTTCTTGATAAGATGCAAAAACGTATATGTAATTCAATTGGCCCCACCCTTTCTTCTTCTCTGCACCTTCTCTCTCACAGACGGGATGTTGCTAGTCTCAGTCTTTTCTATAAATACTATTATGGCATGTGTTCTTCAGAATTGTGTGATCTATTTCACTGCTTCTTTTGTTCCAGCTAGTTGGTCTAGTGGTCTCCATCAATTAGCTCTTTTGATACCTCATTGTAATACAGCTTCCTATTCCAGTAGCTTCTTTCCAAGAACTGCATGCTTGTGGAACTCTCTTCCTGTTGACTGTTTTCCTCCTACCTATAGCCTTGGTCTTTTCAAGACGAAGGCCAATAGGTATCTCCTGTCTTTGCAATAATCATATTTCGTTCTTTTTAGCTCCTTACATTAAGTGGCTCCATACCTTGTCTGGAGCGATTTCCATTAAAAATAAATTATATTCATATTAATAACAGTGAAAAAATAGACTAGCTCAAATCAAATAGTGATTGTCAGATGGATTGATATTTGGGTCTGATTTAAAAAATCTGACTGACTTATATATATTTTATGTATTCTAAGATGCTTATTCTGGCAAGCTATATTTTATTTATGTAATTTATTCATGTCATTTTATTAAAATTTAAGTTCATTTTTTATTTTAATTCTTTTATTAAAATTACATTAAATTAATTTAATATTTTAAAGAATTTTATTAAAAAATTTAAATTGTATATAAATTTTTTTTTTATTCGGTTATTTCATTTTTTATTTAATTCATTCATTTCATTTTATAAAAAAATTTGGTGCTTGTGCTGTTCAGCGGCCATATTAAAAAATATTTCTTTATAAAAATAATATACTTATTCAGCGTTATATTCTTACTCACTGTACAAAAAAGTAGAAAAAATTATTCACTAGAACTTTAATTACAAGTATTTTTCCATTCTGCGTATCATAACAGCGATTCGTTCACTAAGCCTCCATCTTGTTTCTTAAGAAGATTTCGAATTATCTGCCCTTGAAATCCTCTTAAGAAAGATGGAGGCTTAGTGAACGAATTGCTGTTATGATACGCAGAATGGAAAAATACTTGTAATTAAAGTTCTAGTGAATAATTTTTTCTACTTTTTTGTACAGTGAGTAAGAATATAACGCTGAATAAGTATATAATATTGTTTTTATAAAAAAATATTTTTTTAATACGGCCTCTGAACAGCACAAGCATCAAAAATTTACATAAAAACATTTATAAAATATTCTAATTTCTTTATTTTTTATTAACATTAAATTTATGTAATTATATTTTTTGTAAAAAAATTGTAATCGATTTTTTAAAATGTAATAAAATAAATTAACAATTTTTATTAAAATATTAAAGTTAATTTCATTTTTTAAAATCATGACTTTTTTTGATGACACTTAATTCTGGAAGATGAATTTAACATTATTCTTTCAGCCGATTGTATGTTCTCCAAATGGCACTGATGACGCAGGAATGGAGAGTGGCTGAACTGCTTGAAAATCTCCTCAAATATCTTGAGCCTCATCTCGACCATCTTTATAAAAATGTTAGGGATCGAATCGGCAGGTACTGACCATATCTTCAATCATTTATTTATTTTTTACTACCTTTGCTTTATATATGATGTCGTTTTCTTCCTCTATTTTTAAAATCAACATTTTTTTTAAAATGTTTAAGTAAACCCAGTTTGTCTCTCATCGGTGTTGTCTTTTGTTTTTATTTAAATAAAGATTTGAATTATAACAATATTTTTTTCCTTTTACTTTTTATTAGTTAGATTTTTTACTTAGGAAATTGTTTAAAAATGAATATTTTTCTTTTTTATACGATTTTGTGTAATATTTGAGAATAATTTTTTTTAACAAGTTTTTAAAATATGAATATATTAAATATAATTTCTTTTCAAAATATATAGTCACTTTTAGCAATAACAACCTATTAAAAAACGTTATAATACATATTCATAAATATGGCTCAAATTTAAATTCTGTAAAACTGCCACTCTTTTAAAAAATTGCTAATCTTGTATGTATAAAATATTAGCTGTAACTATTCGGCATTGCCCGGAAATCTTTTAACTTTAATTTTTTTAAACTATAGTTTGTTTTTAACCAATTGTTTTTAAATAGGTGCTTTTTGAAAGTTACATTTAATTATTATGGTATCGTCTGGTCATTAAAGTATTAATTAAACCCAAATTTGTCATAAAACTATAACTAATGTTGTTTTAATGTCTATCTAAATGAATAAATGCAAAAGTTTTTTCATTTATCACAACTAAATTATCATCAAAATGGGTTACTCTTATTTAAATCAATAATGCATAATACTCTTTTGAAATACTATATATAGTAACAAACAAACAAACATTTGCTTACCTCATTTGCATAATGTTTTTTTTTAAACAACTTATAATAATTTCACGCTTAGTGTTATTCGGTTGTTATTTAATTGCTCTATTTTCCTATATATATGGAATAGTTTTTGATATTAACAGTAATTAATTGCAGTGATTTAATAAAAAACAACCTGATAAATTAGAAAGTTTTTCATAAATTAAACTAACATCGCTCACCACGAGGAATAAACGAGAAAAGGGAGGGAGAGGGTGGCTTGCTCTCTTGTCTGCTCGTTCACTCGCCTGCTTGCTCTCTTGAAATTACAAAAATGTTAATGTTTATCTATTTATATGAGTAAATGCAAAAGTTTTAGTCTTGTGTTTATAAGAAACTTATGAATGAAATGTTTATTATTTAAAACTTTGGTTTCAAGTAGTGAACTTTGTGAACCAATAGCAAACTGGCAAGGCCAGCTAGTTTATAAAATGATTTCATACAAGTAGTTTTATTTCTGTTAGCTGTTCTGAACAAATCCAATCCAAAGGGGGGTAACTCCTTTTCTGTTAGTAAGAGTTAGCTTAATTGTCTGAATAATCTAAATAATACAATCTAATGATAAAAGATTAAAAGCATCCAAGAAAACCACCATCTTATTGTGATCAATCTTTTCATGTTGCTTATAATTTTTTTTTTTTTAATCTTTCAGTCTACTCTGCTATATATTTCTTTATGATTATGAAATGCACCCTGACAGTCAGTCTTTCGCACCCTTACGGAAAAGCTTTGTGTGTCGAGTGTTGGCCGAGTTGGAACCCTTGAAAAACTTATCTGAAGACTCTTTAAAAGGTGAGAACATTTAAAGCCTTTTCCTCAACGTCATGCCTATTATGATATCATCCCGTTGTACCAGTCATAAACGTGAATATTTATTTGTTCATGCAGAGAGCAGCCCCTGCGAGGTGGTTGGGTCACACGATAGCCAATCAGCTTGTAGGCCGCATTAATTTCATCCGTTCCCTGAAGGACTACTTCAGGCCCTTCGGAAATCGTAGACAGCAGTTATAGTGTTCCCTGACATTAGCCAAGAGAAACGTCGATCTCTTCTCTCCCGCCTCCGTCCACTGGACAGCCAAGCAAAACTATTCTCCACTGGGAGAATTACAGCTCGAAGAAAAGTGTTAGCCGAATTTCTAACTTTATTACTTTCTTCACTCGGACACTGTCCAACTTTCTCCAACCTACATCCAACGGTGTAGGTAACTAAAATAAATATATTTCAGGGTTTGTTTATAAAAAGATTTTGTTTTCCTTTCGTGTGACGACCGTTTTCGTTGTTATAATTGATAATATAAGAGTTGGTTTTAACAGTCCATACTATATCACGTATTTTTTCTATAATGACAAAAGTATCATATCATATTCAGCCATCCGTTTTTGAACTTATTGCGAATATTTCCACTGGAAATTGTTGGAGTTGGAATTGATAAAGTCTATATGCGGAAGAGGAAAATCATAAGTTCGTCAAGTTTTCCTCTGGTGTAATAATGATAATAAAGTTTTTCTGAAACATGTGTACACATGGAAAAATATTGTTGAGTTTTTACTAAAATAAATACATTGATATTAGCTCTTATACTGCAATGTCTAACACTTCTCGTGTATTTCTCGTTTCTACATGATGTACAGATTATTGTTTGTTTTTAGTTTTAATTTTTACTATTGCTTGATTGTTTATTGACATAATGAAAAATGATATATATATATATATTATATGAACATGATAATGGACTTGTAGTCACAGTCAATAAAATAATTTGGTTCACTTTTTTTTTTTTTGTGGCATCAAGTTCTGAATAAATTACCAACACAACATGTGAACTATTTTCTTCTTTTATCAACTTAAATCTGACTTATTCAAACCAACTTGATTTGCATAACTACATCTATGGACACGCGTTTTCTTACGTGGTTGTTCATCCCCACGTTCATTACAAAAGAAAAACGCATTTTATGATTCAGTATTCACTTAAGTGGATATTAAAACTTTTGAAAAGATCTGTTGGCATAAAAATCGAGAACAAATATGCGTAAACTGCATTTATTCAATCTGAGTGTTTAGCACCGAAAATACTATTTCAGACGAAAGCACAATGGACCACGGACTGACCGAGCCTCTTGTAGAGAAGCATTTAAAAATCTAAAAATGGTATTTTAATCTTAAGCCGACGAGATTTGCTTTGATTTCATGGCTCTGTTTATGATGCACCATTAGAAAACGCATGAATGACCTCACTCAATTATAAAGATAGCACTTCGTTTATAGATATACTAAAAAAAAATGTAATTATTTTTGTTTTTGTTTTTTTGTTTCTAAAGATCTTTGCGATTGTTGTTTCCCAGATGCTGACCTTTCCTCCACACCAAATGGCTACACAGCAGAAGGTGGAAAACAGTTGATCGGTGGAAGTACACAAGACAGTGATGAAGAATCAGAAGAAAAAAAAAGATTAATACGATTGTGTAAAACAGGTACATCTTTCTGTCTCTTCTCTACCATCTTTTTCTCTATTTGCACGAGACCAGTTGGGTCGATATTTGTAATGTTTATCAAAATCTCCAAATTTCCAAAATCTTCTCATGAAATATATAAAACTGGCTGTAATGAAACAGGTTTACATTGTCATGTAATAATAGGGCCTCTCTCCTCTTTCATTTCTCTCTTTCTCCTCTTCCTCTACATCTCTTCTCCCTCTCTCCCCAATCCCCCTTGCTCTCTACCCCAATCCCCCTTGCTCTCTACCCCAATCCCCCTTGCTCTCTACCCCAATCCCCCTTGCTCTCTACCCCAATCCCCCTTGCTCTCTACCCCAATCCCCCTCTCTCTCTTCCCCAATCCCCCTCTCTCTCTTCCCCAATCCCCCTCTCTCTCTTCCCCAATCCCCCTCTCTCTCTTCCCCAATCCCCCTCTCTCTCTTCCCCAATCCCCCTCTCTCTCTTCCCCAATCCCCCTCTCTCTCTTCCCCAATCCCCCTCTCTCGCCTCTTATTATTATTCTTACATGATCTGACAAAATACAAAAATACAAGCATTATCGAAATACATAAATACACGTTAATATTTGAGATAGACTGCATGAAATAAATTTCACATGAATTAAAAACCATGAATAAATATTTTGAAGATATTCAACCAATTTTGTTGCTCTAACTCTTAAAGCAATGAATTTTCTCTGATTCCATGGCTTATGCACTCATTCATGATTAGAAACCGTATGAATGACCTCACCCAATTATATCTTAAGACATGAAAGCTCGTATTAAAATTACTAGATTTGACATTAAATAACCCAAAAATGTTTAATATGCAGTTAAAGAAAAAAAAAAAACTTCCTCCATTTTTGCAGGTATTTTTTGCAGTTTCCTTAATAGAAATAGAAATTTTTGCCATTGATAAAACTTTTTCTACTTTCAGTTGTAAAATGGTTATTGTTGAGCGTGAGTAAATTGTTGAATCAACCAGCCGAGGAAATTTATGGCTTCCTGCCCATCGTAAGTTATTCACCCCTCTCTTTTTATCGTTATATTATGCATGAACAGAGAAAAGTGCTCAGTTTGTCACCTTGTGCCAGACTAGTGCAGGGGCAGAATGAAAGCTGAGCGTTGACCTTTACAATAGAATATGGATAGAAAAGTCACAAGTGAAATAACAAACAGGTTTAAAGGTCTAGTTAATGTGTGTGTGTGTGTGGAAAAAAGAAAGGAAAAATAAGATTGCTCTCTTTCTCTCTGACCACTAGACAGATCAGACGTGATATCCACACAATGAAGATAGACATTAGAACAAAAGATTTTAATTCGGCATGTATATATATATATATATATAAAATATTTGTTATTGTTTATTATCTATGTACGTATACGTTTCGTCCCTTTTCAATCAGGACTCATCAGCATAGAGATATGACTATTCACTACCGGTCGCACGATTCGAAACCCTGGATTACAAGTATTTTTCAACTCAAATCCAACATTGTTAACCGCGCGGCCAATAATTGAATAGTCGATAAACAATGATAATTTTAACACATTTAAAAGCGGCACGCTATCCAGGCATTCTACTTCTATTAAAGAAGGAATGATGCATATAAAGCAAGTGACGTCATGTTGTGTTTGTACTACCATTTAGAGTGCTCTACTTATTTTACGAGGAGCTACAAATAATATATATATATATATATATATATATATATAAAATAACACGAAATTACATAATCATCGATGCAATAATTTATTTCAACCTTGTGGTATTGTCAAGCATCCAAGTGAGATGATTACATTTTTGAAAATGAGAAAATAGAAATTCACACTCGACAATTCAAATATAAGTAGAGAGAGAGAGAGAGGGAGAGTGACAACATATCTAATACATATTTAGAGAGAGAGGGGGAAATTTGAAGCATATTTAATCTATAATTTTATGGAGGGGGGTACATGATTTATGACGGAGAGGGAAGAAAAAGCCATATATATAAAGAGAAATTGGGAAATTGTAAAGGGGCAGAGAGTGTATTCAATGTCTCTCAAGAAATCAGGTCAGCGTGTCAAGAATCACCAAACCCAAAACCTGCCACTGTTACTTGGAAAGCAACGTCCCCAGTGGTTTCTTGGTCAATCCTATGTTATTCTGATGTTCCAAATGGATTTAGGCAAAGATGCAATTTGTGTTTGAAGGAAAAAATAAGAATCCTGAAATACGAACACAGTAATCTTCTGAATAAAATAGATGAACTAATGGCAAAATGCAGACATAAACGTCAATTTAAAATAACCAATAACTCGCAATCCGAGATACATTTAGATCAGTAGCGGTGGAGATACTGAATTGGATCTGACTAGATTGTTCTTTTCCCTTAATCCCCTTAATTCTAATATATCTCCCTCTATATAAAGTTAGGTATGTTTATATATTTGTATATACAAGGTTCACTCCTAAACTAATTAACCGATCATTATTAATTTTGGAAGACAGCTGCAAGGCATAAGGGGTCGAAATGTGGACTATATTTAGTTTAATTAAGCAAGATTGTTTAAATTTAAATTTCTTAAATTTTAGATATTTTCTAGAATCAAACTCATGTAGTGGATTTTGATCAAAATTGAAATAAGGATTCTTAACATAAAGTTTAGTATCATTATATCTTAATTTTAATCTTTATAAGGGACATAAAAGTGGTACGAAACTTCTGTTTATTTTTACCCGTCCTGTGACAGGTATTCTTCTAGTATGTGTGTGTGTGTATATATATATATATATATATATAATACGGATAATATTTGTACGCAAGATTACTATCTTGGAAAAAAATAACAGTAGTTTCTTTTTATTTTTTAAGATCTATTCATCAAACTTGAGTCAGTTTTTTATCAATTTTACTCGAAAACTAATTTGGCTTCGATAGTTGCCTTGGAACTGGCCACAGGTTTTCACTACTGTCTCCCGACTTCGGCCCCCAAAGGCTCTGGTTATCCTGGCTTTTAGCTGGATCTGTTGGTGTCTCATTCCATCTCTCTACACAGAACCTGGTGCTACCAGACCAGGCTGTCTGAAGATATCGTCTTCCTGATTTAAAATGCACCAAACATTGATGTTATTTTTTTTTTCTTTCCCTTTGCAAATTTCAATAATGTTCTGCAAAGCCAAAAACAAAAACAATTTTCATCTACAAAACAACCAAATAAAACAACATGAATAAATATTTGAAGATATAAAGAACTTATACATAAAAACTTTTACCAAAATGACCGGATTCGGCATTAAATAACCTGAAAAGGGTTGATATGCCGTAAAACAAACCAACCAAACGAAACCTATGCAGAAGTCGAGAGGATGTAGTCAAGCGAGCTGGGAGGCCAGATGTTAGGTAAAGTGTCAAGCTAGGTCTTCCGGCTAATATGGCAGGGTGCCGAGTTTTGCTACTACATGTATGGCCTACCTGCAGCTACCTGGTCGACCAAGAATTTCACTACTTCATTTAGAACACAAATGTAGCCATAGGTGTTCAGCCTGCGGCCCTCAGGAAAGAAGTGCATAGCTTTCATTGCTGGTGACACAGATCGTTAATCGTGCATTTTTCTCTCTGATGACATCTGTCAAATCTGAATCTTTCTTTTCTGATCTTTTCTGCCCTCTTGCTGAGGAACTCTGAAATCTCCTTATTTGTCCTTCCGATGCAGATTTCCAACAGAACTCCATTTCTCTTCCACAAAAATGGAGGTTCAAAATTGTCCATAATCAATTATTCTGCCAAAAAAGGAATGGAAATCTAATTAATGTTTTCATGAAGACAAGACTGACAATGAAAGTAAAAAATAAATATGCATAAAATTAGCAATTGAAAATTGTGGACAAATATCGTCTGCACTCTGTATATGAATATATCTGAAAGACTAAATGATAGTAAAAAAAAAGACAAAAAAATTTTTTTTTTTTTTTTTTACTTGAATTCACCTCAAACAAGATATATTGCTACTGTGATTAGAGGCCAGATTGCTAGGGGCCATCCTAAGTGGGGAGTTGTGCAGCGAGATGCTTGTTCACATTACATTTAAATTTCTGCATGGGGGAAAATAGGGAGCAGAGAGGAAATTCCAAAAGCAAGTGGTTCAAGGAAAGAAGCTATCAGAGTAGAAAGTTTTCCGGCATCTGGGGACCTCAACAGTGAATGGATGGGATTTTACTGCTTGTCTGGTTGAGGGGCACAAGTGTGCAGACAGAGTACAACATCGACTTTGTAATCTTGTGTGGGATTATGATCTCTTCTGTTCTCTACAGTCCCTCTCTCATGGAAGAAACGTTGCTAGTCTTTTGCTACTCTATTGTTATTGCCATGGAAAGTGCTCGACTGAGCGCCAATCTCTGGTTCCTCCTTGTAAGACATTCACAGCAAGTACTTGTCTTTACTACCACAGCTTCAGATAACTTTCCTTTCTTCCTCCATGTACCTAACATGAAACGATATTTCCATGAACAGATTTTCTTTCCAAGAACTTCCTATATGTGGAACAAATTACCATGATACTGCTTCCCTGAAGACCACAACATGGTCATCTTCAAATACTTGTCATAAACAGTCTTCATAAGTAATCCTCATAAATAATCAAATTTTGTCCATTCCATTCATCATTTTGAATCCTCTTACAATATTTTTCATCATTCAACTCACAATGTATCCATCTCATGATCCTTTATCCTCTTGTTGCTTTTGACCTTGATAAGTGGTGAGTTATAAAAAAAAAAAAAAAAAAGAAACTAGAAAAGATTCTCCTGCCCTTAACCTTGATTGATTGTCTGTTGGCACACACTTGGATGGATTGCACAATTTGTGGGAAGCGTGTTTGAAATCTCTGTTCTTTCTTTTTTTTTTTACTAATAAGTCAGCCCTTATCAAGGCCAAAAACCACTCGTTGATAAGGGTTAATGAGAGGGATGGATTGTCAGTTGATTGATGAAGAATATTATGAGAGGATTGAATGATAAATGGAATGAACAAAGTTTGATTACTTATTGCTATTAATGAACAAGTTTCAATGATTACAAATAAAAAATAAATTGAAAATAAATGAAGAATATTAGTTCATTTTGGATCTTTGTTGTTTTTATTTGTGAAAAACTACTGAATAAATATCGCCATTTTTAAAGATCAACAGTAAAAGTTAAAAATAATCGGTACTCATAACCATGATGATGGTATGCCGTAAACAAAGAAAATTCAGTTGAACCAGGTCAGGTCCAAGGTTGGACCAAGGGTCTGTCGCTCGACACACAGAGATTCTTCTTTCACTGCAGACAGATTTACTTTTTGCACCAATGTCAGTGAAAACTTCTGCAGTTGTTGACCCTCATTCAATTGCATTTCTTTGGATTGGCAGAATTTCGTCTCTGTTAAAGGATTAGCCTTGTGAAATGGAGTGACTGTTGTAGCGTGTTACATTAACAGTGATGCGAGAGTAATGCTTTGGCTGCCATCGTTGCGAAAACAAAACCTGTCTTTAAGAAACTGTTCTGTTCATTGTTTGAATATAATTAAATTTCTCTGGAGTTTCAATATTAACAAAATTCTTATTCATTTATGCTTTTCTTTGATTTTCTTACAGGTTTTTCTTTCTTAACAAAAACGAATTTGCTGTTTCCTTTCAGCTGTGCAGTTTGGTGAGCCAATCGCAGGAGGAGGAATTACGTAAGGAATGCCTTCATGCCTTGGCCAATCTGGCCCGGGCCCACATCCCACTCAGAGTAATCCCCATTGCTATGCAGAGAGTGCAAGAGGTATGATTTTTCATCCTAAATTATGCATACATTCATTGACACCTCCATCCCAATCCACTAACTTTAAAGTTTTACATTTTTTTTTCTCAACTCAAGCAATAACATTAAAACAAAAAATTCCAGCATACCTATATATATATATATATATATATATATATGTTAGGTATGTGTATATTTATATATACCTAGGTGCAGGGTAATCGCCTAAACTAATGAACGGATCATTATGAACTTTGGAATATGTATTCTAAGCAACACGGTGAGTAACATGGGCAAATTATTATTTTGTAAACTTTACCATTTAGGGAGTGCACCAACCCAAACTTGCACCCACAGCCAAAAAAACTTTTTAAAAAGTGAATAGAGAAAAGAATTGCTCTACATTAAATTTTGAGTTATACTCAGTAATACATTTTTAAAAGGATTGGTGCACGCGTCAGCATCAATATGTGCTTGGTAAAATCCTAAACTCTTGTACTTATCATTATGGAATATGTATTCTAGGCGACAGAGTGAGTAACATGGGCACATTATTTATTTTTTGTAAACTTTACCATGTAAGGGGGTGCTACAGAATTCATATACCTCCCAAAAAAAGAGAAAAAAAATTTAATCTAAAACTAATGCTTTATTTAATGCGGGTATTCTACAAATATATATATATATATATATATATATATATATATATAATAATAATGGTAATAATCCAGGTAAAAAATATCCACAGAGTGATAATCCAGAGAATTTTAACCGGGTTTATAAAAAGTGCTCAATATCAAAATAGAGCTTTATATATGATAATTTTATTTACACAGACATGTACAAAATCTGCGATACTGGCATGTCGATGTTATCGATCAACAGTTACTATAAACTGGGATCTCATCAGGCAGAGTTAGAATCCGATCTTAACCTCAGATCATATTTGATCAAATATGATCTGAGGTTAAGATCGGATTCTGACTCTGCCTGATGAGATCCCAGTTTATAGTAACTGTTGATCGATAACATCGACATGCCAGTGTCGCAGATTTTGTACATGTCTGTGTAAATAAAATTATCATATATATATATATATATATATTTTCTCTAATCTCTTTCAGGTGACCACATTGTCTTCATGGAATGCAAAATCTGCCGTGCTTAGTTTTTTGCAAGCAATGGTCTTCAACAATTTCTTTGTTTTACACACACCTTTGTACGTTGAGCAGATCCGTTCATTGCTCATGTTGCTCATCTGTAACGAAAGACTTGAGGTAAGTCGAACATACTATTGCCCCTCCCCCCCACACACACTTCTCACAGTTTGCTTATGTTTTTATTTTTCCTTCACTGACCTCCATTCTCATAAACAGTACATCGTTCTTTTCACATTTAATAAGGAACGAGTAATGAAAGTGAAGTAACTTGTTTTTTAAATTAATAAAGAAATTGGTACAGCTTTTGAACCAGACAAAAACAATTTTTGCCAACGCAGAAATACATAAACAGCTGGAAAAGACTGAATGAAACCGAACTGGCGTCAAAATCAAAACGAGACGACTTTTTGACAGAAAAAATAATGAAAGAAAAACATCATCGTATATTTATTTTTATAACAATTTATTTTTTGACTAAGAAAATCAATGAAATAAAAAAAAAAATTTTCATGGGAAAGTAAACACTTTTTTTTGCAATAAATTGTGTTTTCTATTAATAAACTAAAGATGTAAAGAACATAATCAATGAGACAATGAGTTTTTTGCTTTTATTTTGTACTGGTACAAATACTGACTAGGTTAGTGTTAGGGTTTAAAAAAGAAACAGTTCGGTTCTTGTCCAGTTCGAAAGCTGTATAAGCTTTTTTTTTAAATTTTTTTTTTTTTTTTTAACATTTTCAAAACATTTTGCAGGTTTTCTATTTGAGTTAGTGCAGACGTGGGAAGGTTTCGGAGTTCCTGTTGGGTACTGTCACCAGGAAACCGTCCTTCTCTGCGAGGTCATATCCTCCAAAGACCCAGAGTTGTCGTCTGCTTCACGTTTGGAGTGAATAAAAGTTAAAAAAAAAAAAGAAAAGTTTTTTAATTATATTGCCAGTAATATAGTACAAAAATAACAAATGAAAATAGGCTAGTCAAAACCAAAGTTTGATTTGTCAGCTTAGATGTTGTTTAGGTCTGACTTTAAAAAATCCGATAAGATAATTTTATATGTTAGATGTTAATTTACCTTTTCTGGTAATAAAATTACAGGATTTGTTCCTAGATTGTTGCATTAGGCTTCTCTCATTTATCTCTTTTCCATGATGACAGAGGGCATGAAGCCATCAATTACCCACACTCTCTTGTAGCTAACCACTGAACTGTCTATCTACCTCTCCTAACCAGCACCTCCTCCTCCAAACATGTAATCATTCTCAGCCAATGAAAATGTAACAAGGGTTGAAATAAGAAAGACAGAATTTTTTTTTCTTTTTTTTTATTTTAAATCCAACTAGCAGGGCTATCCGGCATTGCCTGGGGTCATAAAAATAAACATCTATATTAAAACTTCTATCTTTCTACCTCTCAATCCGTCTCTCTATCTTTCTCTCTTTCCCCCTTCCCCTTTTTCCGCATCTCTCTCATCCACTTCTCTTTCATCTCTACCCAGCCCATTCCTCTCTCTTGTTTTAATGTATTGAAAATAATAATAATGTCAGTCATTCACCTCTCCTTTATATAATAGATAACATTGGAAATAGCTGAAAACTCGACCTCGATGCAACCTGGCCCAGTTGACCCCCAAAGAATGAATAATTTATTTTTAAATTTTAGATATTATTTATCCAGAGTAACGCTGATCAAGAATATACCAACTTTGTGGGTGTTTGTTTTGTAGTTTTTTTATTTTTAGCTGGACATACATACATACATACATACACAAACACACATATACAACTTTCCTTTATATAATAGACTAGCAGAGCTACCTGGCATCAGCAGGGGCAAAAGTATAACATATTTTTATTAAAACTCTTGCTCTCTATCTTCCCCCCAACTTGCTCTCTTTCTTCTCCAATCAGCCCATTCCTCTCTCTGGATATAACACACACTTTTATAGATTTCTCGAGGAATGAGTGTGAATAAGAGAATTAACTCCTCGATTTAAAAAATCAGAGTTACTTCCCTTTAGTTCATAATCTGGCTAGAAAACCCGATCTGCACCAGTTTAGGGTCAAAGAATGAATTTTTTTTTCTAAATTTTAGATATTATTCACTCAGTGCAATGCCGATCAAGAAAATACCAACTTTATGGGTATTTTTTTGTTGTTGTTTTTTACTTTTAACTGAACATACAGACAGACAGACAGACAATTGCTCTATATATAATGGAAGATGGAAGATTAAATTAATTCAATTTTTTTTCCTTTTTTCTTCTCTTTTTCAGGTCAGACAGTCGGCAGCCGACACATTAAGTGGACTTTTACATTGTGGCTTTTTAGAAGTGGATGATAAATTATTAGTAAGTATCTCTATATGTTCCTCCTCTCTCTATTGTGGTTAACTATGAGGAACGATTACAAACAAATGGGAAAAACCATCAGACACTTATACAAATGACAGAATGTTAAACCTACCATTGGGGAATGGCAGATTAAAACCATCAAAAGCAGAAGACAAGTAGTACTGACCCGCCTCACTCATGAATATCTATTGGAAAGTGAAGAGGCTCGAATTTGTAAGGGATCAATTTTTATATGTGAGGGTGTGAACATGTTAAAAACGGTATTTTCTGTATAAGGTTAGAGTAGTGGAAACTTCTATTAGAAGTGAAAAGTTGTGAATTAGAGTTACGTCTCATGATATTGCGTCAGTAACACATGGCAGATAAGCTGATGAGATCTTCCTCTTTTTCTTGACCGAAGAAGAAAGTTTGGACAGCTGTCGCCATTCCCCTCTGGGGGATGGATTGCGGTATTATGTATACTGGAGAAGAAAAAGAAAAGAAAGCATTGTTAAGCCCCAAATGATTTTATACTGTCATTATTTACAACTGCTGCTACTAATCAACTGACCGAACCGCTGCTATGTGTCATCTATACTACAAGAATCTAACTACCTATGTGATTAGCTGCTGTCCAGATAATCGGCGGAGACCAAAGAAGTGTACCTGGATTGTCGGCTCTTTTATTGAGGAAATAAAACTTTACTAAAAACATATCTGTGCGTGTATCTATCTTTATAAGATTATGTATGTTTCGCTCCTAAACTAATTAACTGATCATTATGAATTTTGGAACCAAGCTTTTAGGTGTAAGGGGTCCAAATGTGAGCTATATTTAGTTTAATTTAGTTTCGTAAAAAGGGGGGGGGGTCCTTTGTGAAAATTCAGATGTCTCCAATTTTTATGATAATAAATATTCCCCAAATTTCAGTTTCTTTGGAACTGTTAAAATGGGTTATAGGGGCATAATATAGGCACAAACTCATATTTGAAAATTCAAATATTTCAGATTTGCATTGAATTTGATCCTTGTCATTAAACACTAATTAAGCAAGATCCCGTGAATTTTAATTTCTTAAGATCCCTTAGTATAAGAACGTGTATCATTCTAATATATATATATATATATAAATTTTATGTTTGTTGTGGTTTTTAAAAAAAAAAATTTTTGAAAGGCTTTTGAGCTGAATATTATTTTCAATCTTAATCAATTTTGGCATCAAATTGGTTGACTTGCCGTAAAACGTAAGCAACCAGATAAACTATTGCGATCATTTTATGCACTAACTTTGCCAACTTGCTATCGATTCGCAAAGTTTGCTACTTGAAACCAAAATTTTAAATAATAAACATTTCATAAGTTTCTTGCAAACACGAGACTAAAACTTTTGCATTTATTTGTATAAATAGATAAACATTAACGTCTTAGTAATTTTAATGCAAATTCATTTATCTTTTAAATAAGACGCTAATGAAATCAAAACAAAGAAAGAATCAACAATTAGTATGAGAAAAATACGGCATTGTTAACGGGAGAGAGAAAGACAGTCAGCCAGCCACTCACCCGATCCCTTTCCTTTTCGCTTTAGCCTGTCGGTAAGAATTCTAGCAAACGATGCATTACAATATAGGTTTTTAGTAAATTATCCATGTTTTATTAAGCCATTTTAATTAATTACTGTTAATATCGACTAAACTATTGCGTAAATTCACTAGACCAACCCGACAATCTGCCAAATCCCATCCATTCACTGTGGAGGTCCCCAGATGCTGAAGAGCTTTCTACTCCAAAAGCTTCTTTCCTCATGCTGCTGGACTCTGGAACTCCCTCCCTGCTCCCTGTTTTCCTGACGGTACTTGCATGCAGAAATTTAGAACTAATGTAAACAGACATCTTGCTGCACAGCTCCCAATTTAGGTTGACCCCCCCCCCCCAACTTTCACCCTTTTTCTCAGTAGCCCCTTACGTCCACAGTGGCAACCTGCCTTGTTTGGAGTGAACTATGTTATATATATATATATATATATATATATTAGACAAAATGGTACAATAAAATTAAAAATGTATAACTCTAAACATTAATTTATTATGAACTGTTTAAAAAATAGTTACGCTAATTAGGCATTCAAATGATTGTCTTTGGATCGTTCGTCGGTACTATATATGTACAGTATTTCAAAATACTTTGTTTTATTATTGATTTAAATAATAGTGACCCGTTTTGATGGTAATATAGGAGTGGTAAATTAAAAAAAAAACTTTTGCATTTATTCATTTAGATACTGTTGGAAAAGGTATTAACCTGCACCCTCCCCTCCAAGCTATAGGTAAAATAATGATATTGTAAAATGGACAAATAAAACAACTCACATTCTGTGCATACTTTTTCTGACGGGCATATTCTTTTTCATATCAATCATGCTACCTTATTTAAAAGTATCGCGTATAGATGCAGCTCCAAGAAATCTTTGTTTGCTGTAAAAATAGAACAGCAATGATCTTCCATACTTTTGTTGTTCCACACAAACCTTCATAGGTTCACCTATTCTCATTGTCCCTATTTACTTGTCTCCCCATGAGTACAGATACAAGGTCAGTTTTTAATGTGGGGAAAATCTAGCTCTCCAGAAAGGGGCACACTGGATTGGGGCAAAAATAAAAATTGCCTCAATCTTGAAGTATTCTCCTTCACTGACCGAGGACAGAAAAGATGAAGTGTAGTATCAGAACAGCTATTACACTTTTCTCCTACCTGAATCTTGTAACAAAATTCCTTTAGCAGCACACGAGGATGTGAAAAAGAGATCAGAAAAGCAAAATCCTCTTCTCAAAGGGGAGCCCAGAGAGTTCAAGAACCTTAACCCTTAAATGCTTTTTGTTTCAAATATGACTGTGATACTATCGTAGCCTGAGGAGTCACTAAGTGTTGTATTCTGGGTGACTCGGCACTAAATGTAGCTCGAGGTCACGAGGATCGCATGCGTTCCGACTAGCTGCTCTATCAATCGCCCCACGCTGTGTTGAAGATCCGCGAAACTTTCATGTTGATTCAACTGCATCAGGAACTTAGGTAGGAGGTCAGTTTCGTTGGCAACCCAAAAAAACAAGAAAAACTCGCCGAGAACAATAACAAATATTTATTGGAACATAGGTGTGTACCAATAATAAAAAGAAAAGTTATGTCGTTCTTGTTGGGTAGAAA
The DNA here is from genome assembly GCA_963556195.1 of Sepiola atlantica. Lineage (NCBI taxonomy): Eukaryota > Metazoa > Mollusca > Cephalopoda > Sepiida > Sepiolidae > Sepiola > Sepiola atlantica. Next base: position 171,076,337 of record OY744518.1, read on the forward strand.
AGACACGTTGAGGAATCTGACTGGTGCTAAGTCTTGGTTAGGGGACTTTTAAAGTTTTCTTTGAGATTTGTCCTTTAGTTGAATTTCGAACAGAGTTCCCTTTTGTTTTGATCGGTCGCCAACACGGTCCTTCTCTCAGTCTGTCTGTCTCACTGAGCTGATCGACGGTCCTCTGACGAATTCTCCGAAAGCTAGTTCTTTTATTGAGAATTTCTACTTGTGACAAGGTTTGTGATTCGCTCGCCAATCACAATTCATATTGCATTTTTCTGCTCTTTTATGATTGGTTGAGCAATGAGAAACCATTATTTTATCAAAAAGGTAGGCCTTAATTATGGGCCCCCAATATTAAGAATTAATACATACATTTTCTTGGTATAAATATTCTAGTTGGAAACGTATACAGACAAATGCCCTTTATATATTAATTCAATTTATTGAAGTGGCATAAAAATGAACTAATTAATAGTAATTAGTATTATCTTATTTAAAAAAATATTATTTGACTATGTTAAATAAACAATGTGATAAGAACAAGAATTATTTAAGATAACTTAAGAAGGAAAATTACCTGTAAATAGATTTTAACAATTTCAACCTCTCAAGTAATGGATGTATTCTTTGCAATGTTGTTTCTTTATTTTATTATTTATTTAAATGAATATATTTCACACATACATTATATATTTAAAATGGCATCAGCAATATACATATTCAAGAGGATAAGACGTGTAAATGTTTTTTGTTTCCGTCTACTATAACTTTTGAAATGCAAAAATTGGCATATTTTATTTCTATTTTAATATTAGTACTAGAAAAAGAGGAGGTAATGCCTGGGAGGATGGTATCATGATGAACGAGCAGATAATACACTATCCTCAACAAAAACAGTTACTACATTATCCCCCCCCCCCCCCCCAAAAAAAAAGATGGTAATCCCAGAGAGAATGGTATCATGACTACAGAACAGATACTATACTACCCTACCCCAAGAAAATGAAAGAGTCAATGTCTAGGAGGATGGTATTATAACGAACAACCATATACTACACAACCCCACCCCCAAAGGAGGAATTAATGACTGGGAGGATGGTCTGATAACAACAGAACAGATACTACACTACACTCCCCCCTGAATTGAGCATTGAAAGATAGTACATTAGTCTTAAATTGTACAGTAAACTGAATTGAGCATGAAAAGATAGTCATAATATAGGTTCGGCTTCAGACAGACAGATACCAAATCTCCATTATTAATAGATATAAGTTTTTATTTGCAAACACCTTCACTCATGTACACTTAATTATGATAATATTTTTACCAAAACCTGCCTGAGTGCTACTGAAGCAGAATCTATATTTGTGGATATATGTTTGGTAGTTTCTGACTTTTGACTGGTCACACACACACACACCCATACACTGTCCTCTATGTAATAAAAGATGATAGCTTTTTGAATCCGTATTTCTTGCAGATTATTTTCTACTGTTCTAATTTTTTTACAGCCGCCATTTGAACGTCTAAGCAGAACAAAACTTGGAGTGAAGGACAGTGGTTTTGGCAAACCGAAGGATGAGGCTGTACTGCAACGTCTGATCCATCGCCATGCTGGTGTACTGGGACTCTGTGCTTGTATTGAGGCCTACCCCTATGAAGTACCTCAGTTTATGCCGCAACTTCTGGTTGACATCAGCATGCATGTCAATGATCTGCAACCCATTCAGGTCAGAGTTCAACTTTTTCTTTTCTCTTCTCTGTTGTTTTCTCTTTCTTTTTTTTCTTATTTCTTTCTTTTTCAACCCACTAATTATGCACCTATCATATCTCTCTACACCACCAAGGATTGCGAGAAACTTAAACTTTATCTTTGATGGAAAATGATCGGTGTTTACATGGCGTGCTACACACAGAGCCATCTGTTGGCCGCCTAGTAAATTTAGGTCCACCTTTTCAAATTTCACAAGCTGTGGATATAAATATTTAATTACTAGCAGGACTCTGTGTTCTGGGGTGGAGGCATATGAAAGAATGATTTAATTGTGAAATTAAATTAAATTGAGCATCCACTTCCCGGCCATTTAGAGGTAATATGGTTTGATGTTGTGTGTTAACTAAGCGTATATAATTATAGTATTTCAATTTTGTGGTGTTTTTGTTGGGGGGGGGGGGGGTCCTACACTAAAATGAAGTATGGGAACTATATTTCATTTTTTTGTATATTCTGTTAACCATACTACATATGAATGCCACTACCCTACCAATAACTCTAAGTTTGCAGTAGTGTCAAATTTTTATTTGGGGTAAACTATTACGGTGTGATTTCAAAGATTTACTGTAAATGTATTTAAATAAATGGTATTTCAGTTTTCTGAAATATTTTGAATGTTCACACGTAATCTCCTATATAAGCAGAATCTTTAGTTTTACAAAAATAAATTCGAAGAAATCGAAAACAGTAATATCGGCCCCTCCATCAATTAGATTAAATGTTAAATTGTCTAAATAAAGTTTTTAGTAATAAAAGATTTATTTTTAAGACTCTTACTCTAAGTGACACAATGTACCCAGTTCAATGTTTTGAAAGCGTTAAAAGATGAAGAAGTCATTATGTGTGTAGATTGGAAAAAGAAAGAAAGTCTTCTACTTGGCATTTTCTGTAATGAAAGAAGAAACCATGAGAATAAGTATTTGGTCGGAGTAAATAATCATTAGTCTAAAGTGATCTTTTAAAGAAGTGGAAAAAAACTTACAATGTATTTATTATTGTCGCCATTTTGTCAGAATGGATTATTCTTGTCTGCGTTTTTAAACTATTTCTTTGTATTGTAATGTAGTAATGAAATAGAGTAAGAATGAAAGAATATTATTCTGTTATTTTTTAATTTACCGGTGATCTGTGAAATTTTGCCTATGTATGTGTCGTGGGTGGAAGGATTAGTAGAAAAATTAGAGCAGGCAAAAGGAGCAAGCTGCCTCCTCTTTGTAAGTTAATTTTGTGCAAATAAGTTTTCCCGAGTTGAATGGATTTTTAGTAACTTTATATTTTGTAGAAACACACAGAGGAAACCGGGTAGTTTGCTGAGTGAATCAGTTTAGTCTGTGATGCATGTGGTTATTTTCTTACCCTCGTCAAAGTTACAGGGGTAAAAACAGTCTACTTTATATTGAAGATTATTATGATTAATAGCTCCCTTAATGGGCGAGCACTCTGTTAAGAAGAATTGTTCAAAGTTGTACTGCAAAGTTGTCTCCTATCCCTTGAGGTTGAATACTCCTGGGGACAACAAGGTAGCGTACGGATAAGGTGTAGTGTTTATCCTTCTCATGCGTACAGCTGAAAACGTTGAGCGCATCGATTAGAATGTCAGATTATTGCAGTCAGAGATGACAGAGACCTGAAGGTCCAAGGTTAGAGTCATGCAGTCAGCATGTCAGCTGTATATATATATATATATATATATATATATAGCCACACTGATGAGTCTTATAAAAACAAAACAAGCTGGTCTGTGCATATAAATATTGTCTATATAAAGTTAGGTATGTTTATATATTTGTATTTACAGGATTCACTCTTAAACTGATTAACTGATCATTATGAATTGTGTAACAGCTGCTAGGCGTAAGGGGTGGTAATGTGGGCTATATTTAGTTTAATTTAACTTTATGCAAAGGGTGTAAAAAGAGGATAAAATTAGGATATCTCCAATTTTTGTGAAATTTTAACAGTAGGTATGAGGTATTAATAATTTCAGTTTTTTTTAAAGTATTTTAAAGGTTTTTTAAAGGGCATAATATGGACACAACCTCCTATTTGAAAGTTCAAATATTTCAGATTTGCATTGAATTTTATCCATAGTTATTAGACACCAATTAAGCAAGATTTCTTGAATTTAAATTTCTTAACACCCCTTAAGCTTAAGCCTTAAATTTTCTAAAATCAAAATTATGTAATGGATTTTAATCAAAATTATGTAATGGGTTTTAATAAAAATTAGAATAAGGATTTTAGATGTAAAATTTAGTAGCATATGTTGAATTTAATCTTCGAAAGGGGACGTAAAGGTGATGCAAAACTGTTTTGTTGAGGGAATATATATATATATATATATATATATATATATATATATATATATATATATAGGAGTTGGCTGCGAATAGTGTGTTTTTATATTTCCGTAGCTTCTGCTGGAAGGTTTGGTTTTCTATTTTGACAAAATGGGAAGAGAAGGATGAAGGTAATCCGACGTGATGGGAAAATGAAAAAGGAAAAACCAAAAAATGGATGTTTTTTATGTGTACATCAACGTTTCGTCTTTATTTATAAGACTTCATCAGGATGATAAAATAGAGAAAAAATGTCATGCAAGTACAGATACATGTAGGGTAGACATATTGGGAGGAAAAATAGAATGAAATAATGGCCACTGCTGGGTGGACGTCCGTATTTGTTGGAGAAATAGAAATGAATGTTGAAGAAAATGAGTGGGGAAAAAATGGAAGGATGGGGTGAGCAAGGACTACTGTGGCTGGTGGTAAGAGAAAGAGGTGGGGGATGAGCAGGGGTAAAGTGGATGGCAGAGAGGGAGTGGAGGAAGAGGGGGGAGGGAGGTGTTTGACCAGATGGCTGCGGTCAAGATTGAAGGGGAAAAGTAAGTTGGAATGTTTGTGTATGGGGGGTGTATGCACTCATTGCTATCATTTTCCAAATATTTCAAATATTTCACACCCTATCACAACAAATCCTCCCTCTCCCCCTCTCAACTATTTTCTCCCATACCCCTTCTTAAATTCCCTCATTTTCTCAAAACGCTCTCTAAGACCATAACTTTCGCCCATCCACCAAAATCACAGCCCCCCCCCCCCCTCCCCATCCTCCTTTCCCTGCATACACCCCCCATACACAAACATTCCAACTTGCGTTTCCCCTTCAATCTTGACCGCAGCCATCTGGTCAAAACGTTGATGAACTCACTTTAGTATAATAATGGATACAGATGCACGAACATATTCTACATGCCAACCCCCAAGGAGGAGTTAATGCCTGGGAGAATGGTATCATGACAAACGAACATATACTACACTATCCCCCCCCACCCCCCCACCGAAAAAAGGAGGTGGTAATGCCTGGGAGGATGATTTCATAACAGAACAGATACTACACTACCCTCCCTCTACAAAAAGTAGGTGGTAATGCATGGGAGGATGGTATTATGACAACAGAATAGATACTAAACTATCTGCCCACTAAATTTTAGCATTGAAAGATAGTATAATAGTACAATATTAATAGAAGTAATAGTATAGTTCGCCTTCAGAGAGATCAAAAACCAAATCTCCATTAGTAACAGACAGGGAGAATTGTAACCATGTCTGTTCCTTCGACTTGAACATAACTTTTTATGTCTTGATATCCTTTTATCTGTGTTTTTTAAAAGGAATTCTTTCTTCATCATCTTTGTTCTTTTTCTTTTCTTTCTCTGCAGATGACAGTTAAGAAAACTTTGTCCAATTTCCGCCGTACTCACCATGACAATTGGCACGATCACAAACAGAAATTCACAGATGATCAACTGCTTGTCCTCACAGATCTGCTCGTTTCACCCAATTATTACGCATAAGATGGAATATCCATATTCCATCTGTGTATATTTTAGTAAGTCTTTCTCTTTCTTTCACTTTCTCTCTTTCTCCCTCTTTCTTTCTTTCCCTCTCTCTCTCCCTCTCTCTCTCTTTCCCTCTCTCTCTCTCTCTTTCCCCCTCTCTCTCTCTCTTTCCCTCTCTCTCTCTCTTTCCCTCTCTCTCTCTTTCCCTCTCTCTCTCTCTTTCCCTCTCTCTTTCCTTCTCTCTCTCTCTTTCCTTCTCTCTCTCTCTTTCCCTCTCTCTCTCTTTCCCTCTCTCTCTCTCTTTCCCTCTCTCTCTCTTTCCCTCTCTCTCTCTCTTTCCCTCTCTCTCTCTCTTTCCCTCTCTCTCTCTTTCCCTCTCTCTCTCTCTTTCCCTCTCTCTCTCTCTCTTTCCCTCTCCCTCTCTCTCTTTCAACCTCTCTCTCTCTTTCCCTTTCCCCTCTCTCTCTTTCCCTTCTCTCTCTTTCAACCTCTCTCTCTCTTTCAACCTCTCTCTCTCTTTCCCTTCTCTCTCTTTCCCTTTTCTCTCTTTCCCTCTCTCTCTTTCCCTCTCTCTCTCTCTTTCCCTCTCTCTCTCTTTCCCTTTCTCTTTCTCTCTCTTTCCCTTTCTCTCTCTCTCGCTTTCCCTCTCTCTGTGTATCTTTCTCTCTCTCTGTATCTCTCTCTCTCTCTATATATATATATATCTCTCTCTCTCTCTCTCTCTGTATCTTTCTCTCTTTCTGTATCTCTCTCTGTATCTTTCTTTCTCTCGCTCTCCCTCTTTCCTTCTCTCCCTCTTTCCTTCTCTCCCTCTTTCCTTCTCTCCCTCTTTCCCTCTTTCCTTCTCTATCTCTCTTTCTCTTCATTGCTAACTTTTTCATTTCTATTCGGGTGATTACTATTAGTGTTTTGTTTATTTCTATTTGTAGTGTTTATATTTTTGTTCTTCTTAGTGTTATTTTTGCTATATTTGTCACTTTTTTATGTAATTTATTTTTTTCCTCTCTGCTGTTCTCTTTTAGTATTTTGTTATTGTGTGCCTTAATTATCATTTCTAGGTTTTCGCAGCAGCTGTAGGATCGTTTTAGGTTATTTTTATTGAATATTTTATGCAGGAGATTTGTTACGGGGAAGTGTTTTTCAATTAGATTTAGAAATTTTTTGCCCAGTTTAGTTTTTAGCATGTTGTTATAGGGCGGTGTTCTTTTTCTTTTCTTTTTAATTTATTGTAATTATTAGTGTCTTGTTTCTTATACTTAATTTCAGTATTATGGTAACCACTATTTTTTAAAGCTGTATTGTAAATGTTGCTTGATTTTTTTTAAAAACACTTTCGTTGCTAGAATTGTTGATAAGCCTATGTTCGATAGAATTCAGAATATGTTTTATGATTGATGTCTAATCACCCCCATCAATCATAAAACATATTCCGAATTCTATCGAATATATTTTCATAGCTTACTATATATATTCATAGCTTACTATATATATATATACACATACATTGTTATATTTTTGTCCTCTGTCTTTGTAACAAAATATTAATATATATATATATATTTTTTTTATACTCAGGTGGACAGCAAAATTGCAAATCATTTTTTTTTCTTCTCTACGAAAATGATAGCGTCATTTTCGATTCGCGTTGATGGCCGATAAAGGTGCTGTTTCCTATCCGAACAATCAAAGAGATCCGCTGCTGCCACTGCTAGTTGTGAAAAGTTGCCGCTATCATCATCATTGTCATGATCGATGTTGGCGCATAATCTTTTTTTTTTCCCCTCTCCTCGCCTAATATTTTCGCATCTTTATATAACTAGGCGAAAAAAAAAATCTATTCGAGCCTGTAAAAAAAACAAACATCTGCTGCTCAAGAATGCAAATGGATGAAAAGGATAAACTAAAAATTTCTTCAGCTTTATAACAAAAAAATAAATAAAATGAAAAAGTCTTGTAAATATTTCTCATTGTTTTACGACAAACTTTTATCCTAGTTTTTTATAAAAAAAACAAAAAAAAACAAGACTTCACGCTACTTGTAGAATATAAATCGTCATTGTTCAATTTAATTTTTCCACTTTTTCCAAATCTAGATACTAGTTATCATGCTGCCATTTTTACAAAAATATACGATTTGTTAAAGTATTATTTATACGCATGTCCTTCATGAACTCGCAACTCTAACCTTCGCCTCATATAACAATTTTAGGCTGTCAAAATCGCTGCTCTACAAACTTACAAAAGTTACAAAATTTTGAAAATCTTAAAGGAACAGACTATTTTTTCATTTGACCTTGTAATAAGAATTGTTGATGCAAAAATGATAACGCGTATGTTTTTTTTATTTGAAAAAGTTGGAGAATTAAATTGAAAAGTGACGAATCAACCACAAGTACTTTTTTTTTCACCTTATTTCAAATTTTTATTTATTATTTTCCTTTAATTAAAAAAAAAAGTATTCACTTATTTTAACACGGCGCCTGCTTTCCATTCTAAAATGTGACTGTCTTTCTTTCTCAAACACCAAGAAATGACTTTGTACAGTTTGTAAAATAAGAAAATGACAAAACTGATTTAAAAAAAAAAAAAAAAAAAAAAGTGACAAAAATGGTCTCTTCGATATAAAAATTGATGTTTCTTAAATTATGTAACCAAATGAACATTGTTGGGTTTGTTTGCCGACTTTTGAAATTGCGGATTCCACTGTTTATGAATGATCTCTATTTTATATGAATGATTTTATTATTATTATTAATGCTACTTACATTCTTTTTTTTTCTGTACAACTGTACACTAAACTTAGTGTACAACTCCCTCTTCCCCTCTATATTTGTTTTGCCTTCAAGCTGTGATGAATGGGAATTGATAAAGGATATTAAAAAAAAAAAAATGGAGGGGCATATATGTGTGTGCTTCTTTTATGGACAGAATGGGGTTCCGAATAGCAAATTGGTAAGAGTTGCATCCACTTTCTAATCAGGAGATGGGATGGGGGTCTCTTGTTTTGTTGGGGATAACTTCAACAGACAATACTCAAGGGACTTTTTAATTTTTTTAATTCAAGCTAAAAAAAAATTTTTTTAATCAGAATTGTTTCATTACGTGTAAAATGTTAAACGACTTCCTTCAGTTGGATTTGAACTTGCTGCGACACCATCAAATCCAAGTTAGTCCTGTTGATGCTGCTTGTAGTTTACTGATTGTTTTTAGTCACAATATACTCTCCGGTATTACCTGGTTACGATCAAAGTGTAGTATTTGTCCTGGTCAGTCTTGGGAGGCCTCCCAAACATTACTTTCTCCTTCGGGAGGTAGGGTTGGTTTATGGCTGAAGCACCCTCACTGGGGAATGCCAATGACTAATTTTGTATCCATTCAGAGTGCCCACCCCCTTTTGAGGAGGAACTGGATTCCCACAATAAATTGACCTTGTGTCTAACTTTGCCTTTGTGGAAGGCAAGTAAACGAAATATACTCTTATATGGAAACGGGTTAATTGTAGAAAACAAAATGTAAAAAAAGAACTCAGTTACAGCCTCCCACCCCAACCCCTGCGCACACATCCCTTATCGTGGAATGGTTCAATTTTCAATTCAAACTCTCGATGCATTTTAAAGGTAGATTTGTTTTTTGTTTATATGATGAAATGAAAATTTGATTGGGTTAATTTTCTTTTAAAATTTGACCTGGAAAATCAAATCGTATCTATTCAGATGTAGGAATTTCTTTTCTTTTTTGTGTGTTTTTAGTTTTTAATTTTAAGATGAAGGGTTTTGTGCACATTTTTTTTGTGCTTTCTGTAAAAATGAATTAAAATTATGTTGGCCTGTACATTTATTTATATTTTAAAATGGCATTAAACAACAATGGCAACATTTAAAAAAAATGCTGTGGAATTTTTTAAGTCAAGATTGATAATATGGATTATTCGGACTACTATACTCATCTTGGATGTTATTCTCACAACGCTTAGGCTGATTTAACCTCCGACCTTCTTCAGGTGCATTTTATCTAACTCTGGAGGGTTAAGAACAGAACAGAAGAATATATCCAAAAATCAGTTTAATCCCCCCCCAAAAATGGAGGTAGTAAAAATCTTATTATTAGCAGGGAGGTCGGTAGTAAAGAAGTAGTGTGAATCGAACGTGTTGGTCAGTAGAAAATTATGTTTAACGTTTTTCATCAAATGTTATGGAAGAAAAAAAAAATTAAATTAGATAATGTTATAACTTTTTTTTTCTTTCCATTATTCTATCTCTGTTTTGGAAAATTAGATACCTCATTTTCGGACGATATTTACAAAAAAATTTTATAATTACAGATAATTAGTGATGACCACGTTCATAATACTAATGGAAAAAATGTGACAATTTGAGTCATCCATTAAGTTTAGGTTAAATTGTTTGAATCAAGAAAAAGTGAGTTTGCAAAGCCAGTTAAATTTTTGAAAAAAAAAAAAAAAAAATCCAAAATGTGTCTTTCTGTTTATTATATCTCCCTCTCTCTCTCTCTTTTTGCCACATATTACATAATATTAAAACTTGTGGTGATATTCCCTATTGTTTATAATGGACTATTCCAATCTTCTGTTTTATAGTTAGTTTTATTATTGTTGAACAGAAAGAGAGTTACAAAAGCAGGAGTGATTGATACCGTATAAAATAAGAGGGAGATGTCGACCAACATAGTGAGAGAGGGTGAAAGTGATAGACAGAAACATAGTAAGAAATTGGTGACTTGAGTAAGTTGCAAATTATGGCTAATTAGAACAATTAAAATGGATTTGTTTTAAAACATAACACAATCCCCAAACCAAGGAATGTTTTAACATATTTTCTGTGATTGAAATATATAGGAAAATAGCCTTAGGGAAACAAACGTTGATTAACTCAACATTAGTATAATAATAGATTATCGAGAAAAGAATTATTTTCCTGGACCAATCATTGCGCTATTCTACCTTCATTGTAAAATGGAAACTTACTTTATAGCCAGTGTAATTTCATCAGAAACAATGTTATATATTGTATAGTAAGATAATTTTTTGATAATCATGTTTAAAATGTAATTAGCAATAATCTACGGTTTAAAAAAAAATCTATCTAATCATCAAAATAACGACACAGCCTCTATTCTAAAGCACTGATCTTTTTTATTAGCGAACTGATATTCTTATTAGTTATATTTTTAGTTAACTGATATTCATCTCTAACGAATGTTTCTGAATTAAATTTCAATTTTATCTAACATATAAAGTTGTCTTCTTAGATTTTCATAGTCAAACCCAAATAGAATTTATGTTGACAAATCGGACGTCACTTCTGATTAGGCAATTTTTATTTGAAAAAAAAATTACTTAGTCCAGCCCAGACAATTGCTAATATGAAACATTTTTAAATAATCACCTAAAAAATACAAATCAGCAAGGGGGATAACTCCTTTTAAATTGAAGAATATAATAGTTGTCTACCTTAAGTTTAAAAATGTGCAAACAAATAAAAACTAAAATGACTTCACTGGATCACGGGCAATGCCGGGTAGGTACACCTAGTAAATATTTTTTTTTTTAAATGTTGCCGGATTTAATGTCATTTTAAAGTTTTGTACATATAAATATTTTGCCTTGAACTGCGATACTGTGGTGCACACTCCCAATCGACTGTAGAGTGCTCGCTCGCATATCCAGTGCCTTAAACATACTAGTGTTGCTTGTTTATTTTACATGATTGAAACCTTATTGTTAATCCTGCGCAACCGCTTTAGTCTGGTTGCCGTAACCAAAAGGGCTGCCTGCGTAATAATGCCAGCTTAACTCCCACCGTCCATCGAAGGCTGAAGGTTTGTTTTAGGGAATCGCCCATCCCCGCTCCCCTTTCCAAAATCTGACTGTTTATATTAAAAGAATAAAAACGAATTCTTTAAGCATTTATTTGTTTTGTTATTAAACAGGCATGGTACCACATAACCTTCTGCTGTAAAAGATACTGGCAAAAGAAACGAAAAAGATTGTGTCAAGAAAATGACTTTGCTAATATATTATTGTTATACAGTTTCACAGTAGATCTGATCATGAGGCATGGTTACTTGTCCCATATGTCGCTATATATTGAAATGAAAAATTAACATTAGAATTCGATTTCTAGCTAATTTAAAATTACAAATTTATTTGGCATGACATTGGTGGGCAACGATGTTTTCATTACGACATGAGAATATTAAATAAACGTGAAAAGAATATGCTTCTGGGGATTAGATTTACTATGGAACCGCAGTAAAGTGGTAAGATGAACCACTTTCTGGATGATTGTTGAGCAACATCTGCTGTCTTGGATCGGCTCTGTTCCAATTCCGAAAAGTTGATTTTTTTTTTTGTTTTATAAAGTTAGGTGTATTTATATATTTGTATGTACAGAATTCACTTTTAATTAACCGATCATTATGAATTTTGGAACATGGGCATTCATATGTGGGCGATATTTATTTTTATGCAAAGGGAATGGAAGCACCTCGTGAAATTTTAACAATAGGTATTATACATCAATTAATAAATATTCCCCAGATTTCAGTTTATTTGGAGTATTTTAAGGGGTGCAACCTCCCATTTGAAAATTCAAATATTTCAGATTTGAATTAAATTTGATCCATAGTCATTAGACACCAATTAAGCCGATTCCCTGAATTTCAATTTCTTCTGAAAACCCCTTAAGCTTAAGCTTTAAATTTTAAACATTTTCTAGAATCAAAATCATGTAATAGATTTTGATAAAAATTGGAGTAAGAATTCTAGACATAAGTTTTAATGTGATTACACTTTAATCTTTGTAAGGGGGCATAAAAGTGGTGCAAAACTGTTCTCGGACATGTATTCTAGTGTGTATATTCTTCATTTTTTATTTTTTTAACTTTTCTCACCTTTTTATTATTTTTATATTATGGGGATGGGACATCTTACCGGGTGCCAGACATTCACACGCTATTTCAGAGACTCCAACCAAGAATGAAACTGACGGTATTGATGAAATATCATACTAATGTATGATATAAATATGACAGAAATAATTAAAGCCACTCTTTAGATTTTGCACTAAGTGCAGATAAGAAAAATTAAATGATTGAAGTACAAGTAGGGTATTTTTTTTTCTTCTTTGTCCTCTCAAATTGTCTGTCAATGCAGTTTTGCAGTTTGTTTTCTTGTATTTTGAAAATTGTCTGAAGCAAAATGACCTATTGCTAAAAGAAAAAATTCTTTTGTCTTCCGCCTTCTCCAATGAGAACACAGGTTAGAATTCATGAAGTGGCAACAACTAAGAAGCTACAAGTGCTACCCCCCCCCCTTAAAAAAAAGGCAATGGTTCATATCTTCTATGGAATGTTTTTATTTTGATCAGATATATTTGCTTGTAAATCAGTTCAACATTCGATTGAAAATTTTTTTTAAATAAAATCATGTATATTCCAAATTTTTTAAATATTCTTTTTACTATAAAATTGATAAAGCTAAGTTAGAATCTCGAAAAATAAATTAAAACAAACTTTGAACATTCTTTTTAACAGAATTTAAAAGCAAAATGAAGTCTAAAACATACTAGATAATTAAAACAAAGACAAATAAAAAAATTTTTTTTAAATGGTTGAGAAAAATCTGGTATAAAAGTTCAAAATTATTGATGTTAAAAAGCAAAGTGCAATTTTATTTCAGCACAAGTACAGTCCCTATACTACAATTGAACCAAAAGTATATATGCCATAGAACAATGTCAGAGAGGTCACCTGACAAAGCTATTAAAATAAATGAACAAAATAAAACAAAATCCCATTTTAAAATTAGAATTGATGATAATGTAGCCTATGTTTTACTCTTGAGTCTACGTGTTTTAAATTCTTGGTGGGTTAAAAGATTGTACAACACAAGGATAAAACTAATTTTAGAAAACACAAATGTATACAAAGTAGATTTTTGAATAGACGGACTATCATCGTCTGTTTTACATGCTGGCATGTGTTGGACAGCTTTTAGAAATTGACTTCTAAACTGACCTTTTTCTGGACAGGTCTTTATTTATCTTTGTCTCAAATCCGTCCTTATAACTCCCTCTCTCGTTTTCCTTGGCCTTCTCTTGTGGGCTGACCCTGCTACCTCTATTGTTCTACATCTACTAACCCAAGAATTCTCATCCATTCTTTCAACATGACCATATAAGGACTGTGAAATCTGTAGCTCAACACCAAGTGTCTGACTCTGATCTAAGTAAATTTTCCATTAGTAATAAGTCACATCTGCAATAGATTGAAGGGGTGGGGGGTAATAAGGTGTGTATGTATATATATATATATATATAGCCAACAAATACATAATTCAACATTTGACAAAATATGAATACTAGATTTTTTTCAACCACCAAATTTTAAAATCCCATAGTCGAAACATCAAAAAGTTTAATTGGATGTCTTGCTGGCTTGACAGACACAGAGTAGGCTTAAGGCATTTCCTTGAATAATAGCAATGGAGAGGCACTCGTTGCGACAAGTCAATTCATGATGTTCGCTGGGGTAGTGCATCATTAGTAGACCCAAACGGTTGAGGAAGTCCTGCATGGCAAATCGCTCCACAGCGACCGGCTGAAATACAAATCTGTCGAAGACCAGTGCATTTTGATTGCTTGCAATCCTCCGCTGAGACTGCTACAAGTCCAGGGTATGTCGTCGATTCCATTACTGATGAGGTCGCAAAAGTGTCAACACAAGTTCCTAATATGGGATGCAACTTGTCATTTGAAAAGAGAAAAAAGGTCAGGGTCTTTTGCCATCTACCCTGTCAAGGCCAACTGGTTAAAGGATAGATGAGGAGCCAGAGGTCAACTGGTTAGAGGATAGATGAGGAGCCAGTGATGTCTCGGCCCATTTGACGATATTGTTTAGAACACTGTGTCTAGGGAATCTGTCGATGCTCTTTCTACAAGATATTTTTTTGAGGACGGACATGTTTTCTTTTTACTTTTTTTTTTTAAAGCATTCAATATTTTAGAAAGTGACACCTGAAACCAAAAAATATCTTGTCTCATTAAGTCGTGGTTGTCTTTTCCCCAGTCTTCATTTTTTTTTTCAAATTGACCAATTTTCGCCGACTGCAACAGCAATAAATTTGCTCACACTCCAAAATCCTGGTTACAACTTGACAAAAAGAAAAAAAAGTGTTTTTTTCCAATCACATCGCCATGATAAAAGCATTTTTTTCTTTTTCATTTTAATAGTTTGAATTTTGGCATGAGATAATCAGTGAGTTGTCTTTAGTTTATTTAAATTTTTATTTTACACGAGAACAATTTACAGCCATGCCATTTGGCACTGTAATAGAATATATATTATATGGAATTGGCACGATGTAGGGTTATTGGTGTGGACTGTAGGTTTGGCATACTGGTTTTGAGTCTTATCAAAGCTAGTGCATTACTTTTCCTAATATGAATCCAGTTATGGATATAGTAGGGTAGATTAACCTCTCAGGCTTTGGTGATGGAAAACTTTGAAATAGCATCATTATTTCTGAGATATGTGCTCGAGATTGTGCAACCCTTGCTTCACTATATTCCATTGTTTCTTGGAATAGACAAAAGCAGCAAAAAACAATATTTGGAAATGAGTTTAAAATAATTTATTCACAAATTAGAAAATGTTCATTAAAAACAATTGATAAAAATAATTTGTATTAATAAATTATGTATCTTTTTTTAGTATGAAAAATGTTTAAATAGGGACTTTGTTTGTTGCTGCTGTTGCAAGTGGGGACTATTTAAGGCAGACATGCTGGTAAGCAGAGTTGAGCAGTGGAAGCATGTAGATCAGAACTACGCTCTGCTACCAAATGTTAATGTATCCCCCCCCCCCAGCCTCTACAGACATTCACTAGTTAACTTACTTTAAACCTTCAGCAGTCAGCATGCCTGCCTTAAATAGTCTCCACTTGTATAATCATTCAAAGGATGTAACTCACTGCCAATTACAGACAAAAAAAAGAAACATGGCTGAACTTGAAATGTTATGAATTAATCAATATATAATAAAACTACTTGTGTAGAATGCAATTTAATAAGAGCTTAAATTGGCCTTTTTATTTCATGGCGAAGTGATTGTAAACATATCTTCCACTTTCTTTTTCAAGAATTGGAAGTTTTGATCAGTAAGAAATACAAGACACTGGTTGAAAATCTGTACAATTCTTTTTATTTGATGTAAAATTCTACGAAAGAATCAACTTTTATCGTGGGAGGGGATGAGAAAACGATGACTGACAGTGGGGGGGGGGGGGTAAAAATTGCAAAGTGTAAATAATAAACGCACAACACAGTGAAGAATGCAAAGAAAAGAAGCAAAATTAAAATATTTTAAATTAATTTAGATGAGAGAATACAGCAAATTTGGAAAAAAATTGATTGTTTTTTTTAAATTCACAAAATAAAAAATAAAAAATCACAATCATGATTAAAAATATATTTTAACAAATTTTTATATTAGAATGATTACTTTTATTAAAAAAATTTTTCAAATATTAAAACGAATCTGGTGTGTATGGGGGAGAGTAACTTGAATCTTTGGTAATAAGCTATCTCTCGGTGGTGAATCCAGGGCTGTTAGTAAAAGATAAAGAAAATTAAATTCATTGTAATTTTTATTTTAATTAAACATTTTTGAAAAAAAAATTTTTTTTTTTAAGTCAATAATATATAAAAATGTTTCCATGTGTACGTCAGTTCCACGGGAGAGTGGTTGTTACCATTTTTTTTTTCTGAAAAAGGGAATAAAGTGGGGAGTTGATTCTTTAAGGCAAGGTTAGTATTAAAACTCAGTTTTTTTTTTTTCATAGGCAGGGAGTAACATAACAAAAGGGGGAGGGGGTGCTGTACAATATTAAAAGTAGGAAAGTGCCCAGTTTGTCGACCTGTGTACAATTTAAAGGGTTGAGGGCACTTAACGAGAAAATGATTTTTTTTTAAATTTAATTTGTTTGTTTTTTTAATTTTAGTACAAAAAAGGATTTTTCTTCAACCTACAAAAAAAAAAGAAAAGAAAAAAGA
Source organism: Sepiola atlantica (assembly GCA_963556195.1). Taxonomy (NCBI): domain Eukaryota; kingdom Metazoa; phylum Mollusca; class Cephalopoda; order Sepiida; family Sepiolidae; genus Sepiola; species Sepiola atlantica. The sequence goes on from OY744518.1 coordinate 171,093,016, forward strand.
AAATATAGAAAAAACAGTTCAGCATTAATTTAAGTATATATATATATATATATATATATATATTTATTACAATTCGAAATACTTAAGACATGTTGGAATATTTATTTCCGGAACTCTTGAATATTTGAAATCAATCTTAATATATTTCGAATTGTACCCTATCAATATATGAAAGATCTTATTGATTATAACCTATTAATTATCGAGATTATGTTTATTGAAACATCTCATGGGTATGAAATAATATCTATTTTTTTTTTAACATCAGTCTTACCCATGAGAATTCAAGAATTATTTTAGTCTATCAACTAAATTTTTTCCTATATATATATCTGTGTGTTTTTAGGAAATAAATAATGAAAACAACTTAATTACAGATCACTGTAACTCACCGTTTTATTTATTAAATCCATCCGGCCAACCAACGAATGGGAAAAGGGGGAAAAAAAACTATATATTAATATACTTTTTTTAAAAGTTCATAAATACAAGACAGATTTAATAAAAAATAAATTACAATGATCTGTAATTTGTTTTCGTTATTTATTTATGATGGCGCACAAAAAAAAAAGACAGAAGGAATACTTTGACTGTCTACACATTTTGTTCTTTATAGAACTAAGTGTCTCTGCTGTCTTTAAAAAACAAAACATATTTTGACTTTCAGATATATTCGTTTATATCTTATATTTTTACACACACACATATTGTTAACAAAGTGCATGCCATTAATATTTATAAGTAAAATAGATAAAAACTTTAAAAGTGGTCTTTTATCTTTTAAATGTATAAAATTAAGTCCGGATTTTCCAAGTTAGACCAATGCATCTCACAAATCGATATTTGGTTCTGCCTAGCCAATTTTTATTTATTATTGTACCATGTTCTTTGCAATAAAAAAAAAGAGTTCTTTGCTTAAGTTTCTTTTAAAAAAAAAAACTTATTCTGGCCTGGAAGATTAGTAAAAATTTCAATTATGACTTAAAAAGCAAAAATCAGCTTGAGTCATTAATAAAAAAAAGTTTCTCAATGTTGCATATGTAAATTTCTTTGTACATGAGCTGTTTTCAGATCTAACATTAATTTCCATTAACATAGGTTTAAGAATGACTGTTTTCAAATGTGTCATCAATTACCTTTGAGTAGGTTGTTTCAACAAATTATAGAAGACAGAAGGAAACCGTCAACTCATGTGGATTAAAATAGAGGATTCAGTTCAAAAGAGTCTTGAAAGATTGGCTGATTTTACATTTTTCTTTTTATGTCTTCAAATTCTTTCCTTTCTTCCTTTGTGCCTAGTGTCAGGTAGAATTACCACGAACAGAGCTTTTTTTGCAAGCACTTCTCATCTGTGGAACACATTGCCACAGGACTGCTTCTCTAGAGATTACAACTGGGTTGTCTTCAAATCCAATGTCAACAGATTTTTGTCATAACCCGTCCCCACAAGTATTCAAACTTGGTCCTGCAAATCATTCCATCTCATTAACATTTATCATCAAGTGCATTTGGCCTTGATAAGCGGTGACCATTTTTTTTTTTTTTAGTAAAAAAAAACAAAAAAACTTTGGACAGGTGAAGATAGTTGGGACTTCATGAGATAAAAACTGATACCAAATCTTAGATTCTTAACTTTTCTAATCTTTTGAGGAAATGTAAGAAAACGATTCGGTTTAACATCTGTTTTACATGCTGGCATGTGTTGGACAGCTTTTAGAAATTGACGTTTAAACTAACCTATCTATGACCAGATATTTATTTATCCCTCTTTCTCTCATATTTTCTTTGGCTTTCTGCTGCCAATCAAAGTGTAGTATCTGTTCCGATGGATACTGCACGCCTGTCCTGTGCAGTTCTAGGAGGTCCACCCTCCCAGGCTTTGCCTCCCCTCTTTGGGGAGGAGTAAGTTTATTGCTTACTGTCTGAGGCGCCCCTACCGGGGAATGCCGACGGGGCTGCCCAGGCAAATTTTAATGGCCAGAGTGCTCACCTCTCGGGCGCTGGCTTTTCTAACCCCACTTTCCTGACCCGATCTTGGGTCACATCTTACATGTGGGAGTAAGATAAAATTGGCTTTGTGCCTAACTCCTGGGGAGGAGTAAATAAAACCCTACTACCTCAACTGCTTGAAATCTAACTCAACCACTCTAATCCATTCTTTCAATGTAACCCAATCAGTGAACTTTCTGCGTTCTGCACATATCTCCCTATACTTTTCTGATTTAATTTTCCTCTGAGGTCATCAGATTTAAGACTCACATTACACATCTACCATATTATTCTTATATCATTTCTCTCCATGCAACGCATGTCCTCAACCCTCACTGGTCATGTTTCACTTCCATACATCATCATACTGCTCACACATACATAACAGACTCTTTCCTGGTCGACAGCTCTGCTGGTTAATAATGGCAGATGTTAAACTGCATTAACCTTTACCTTCCGATTTTCTTTTCATTTTTTGTCAGAAAAATTCTGCTATTTTGATTAATAAAATCAACTCGATTGAACTTTGTTTTTTTATATTGATATTTCAACTTTATTCCATTAACTGAATAAAATCTTATTAAAAGTTCAAACTGTAGGTACGAAAAAGTCATTTCCCTTGAAAGTTATCTCCCTTTAGGATAAGTTGTGTTTCGGGCCAAAGTTATGCCCTATGGTAAAAAGTGTCAAGGGATACCTTATACCCTTTTTCTGACCCAAAACAACTTCTTCCAAAGGGAGATAACTATCTTCCTTACAAGATCAGCTTTCATTTTTATTACACCAAGAAAATTGTGCTATTTTATTAAATGAAAACTATTAAATTCCATAAATATATCCTTTGCTTCTAAGGGATTTTTTTTTATACAGAACATTTTTTGATACTATAATTATTTATTTAATCTAAAAAAATAAATTTTAAAAAAGCATTCATATTTATAAATTAAACTTTTGTTCGTTTTTTTTTTTTCATTTCAAATAAGACCACAATAATATCAAAGTATTGAAAAAATTTTAGTTTTAAATTAATCTCTTCACATAACAATAGAAATTAGGAATATATTATCTACTAGCTGTCCCTACCCGGCGTTGCCCGAGATGAAGTGAAGTCCTTTTAGTCTTTAATTTTTATTTGTTTGCACATTTTAAAACTTAACTCCTATACTAGTTTTCAATTTAAAATTAATTATTTCACTTGCTGATGTTTATTTTTAGGTGATTATTCTAAAATGTTTCTACATTAGCAACCGTCTAGGGTGAACGAATTAATTTTTAAAATAAATTGCAACTCAGTATGTTTTTATATTGCTAATAACACAGCACAATATAACAAATGAAAAATGGTCAATCAGAAGTAAGTTTGATTTGTTAGCTTAAATACTATTTGCTTCTGACTTTGAAAATCCGACAAGATAACTTTATATGTTAGCTGAATCTTTACTGTATCATATGTCAACTATCAAGACTTGTCCAAAAGATTGGTTCCAAACTCAACATAGCCTACTGATTATGGAAGAAAGGCAATTTCAGAAGGCCAGAGAGTATACCGGCCAATATATAAATGTAACAACAAACCCCAATGAGAATAACAAAACAAACAACTAAAGATTTACATGTTTTCACATGTAAATCTTTAGTTGTTTTTGTTTTCATCATTGAATTTAGACAAGTAGAAGATATTTATATTAAAAAAACAAAATGGCTTCCAGTAAAAATTCATTAAATATTAATAGTAAATGCCAAGCCAGCAGGACATTTAATGAAACTTCCTGATGTTCCTAATATCGGCTTCTTAAATTTGGCAGTTAATAAAGATTATTTAGAATAGTACGGCAACAAAATAAATGTCTACACGAACTTGTAACTTTAAATGTAATATTTATATTTTGTCAAATGTTGAATTAGGGATTTATTGAATATTACTAGAGTAAATGATCCCCTTATCCTTTAGGATATTTTGGAAAATTGGAATATAAATTTCAAATTCGATTTAAATATCACTTAAAATTAAATTTAATAAATAATCAAATTTAAAAATTATTTTAGTAATTTATATAGCACCTATACTCTCACATTTAGACCTGATTCTAGTTGATAATTCTAATTATGTGGCTTCATGCTTTGTCAGCCGATTTCCATAAAAAAAATGAATTCTAGTTAATAAACTTTGTCTGAATTCGATTAGAGCTTTAGTTTATAATATGTAAATATTAAAATTTAACAGAAAATTATTTTTCTTTAAATTAAATATCTCGATAAATTTTCACTCTTAATAATTTTAGAAATAAATACAAATTAAAGGATGAACTGGAAATATGGAAAAACGGTCTGGAAGTCAAGGGTTTGATATATGGCACTCATCTGCAGCGCAATGACTGATCAATGATCAGATGGATCTGCAATGTGAAATCTGACCAAACCCAACACATCAGGTCAGACGATTTGCTGAAAGCACTACACTTGCCCAGCATTAAGGTTATCCTAAAGATGAATCGATTATGCTGGTATGGTCATGTGGAACGTTCATCCTCCTGGATAAACCGTTGCAGAAGCATGGATGTCCTAAATAACAGAAAGGTTGTCCAGCCAAGGAAAGCTTGGAAACAATTGATTAGACAAGATCGTACGGAGTGGAATTTGGAGACAGCTGACCTGCTGAACTGTGGGAAGTGGAGAGAGAGTTTGCATAATATCAGGAAACGTCTGACCCCTGACCCCAAGGGAAAAGTGTCGTTAAATGAAGGAGAGTGAAAGAGAATTAGAGAAAATATTGGGGATGAAATTAAAAATGCATTTCAACGTAAGAATAATTATCAAATGAAGTTCGATCCCTCTGGATTTATGCAGACATCATGTTTATAAGCACATGTACGTGCATATACAAATATATAGATATTAAGGTATATCGTACCTGCAAGCCGCCTTTTATGCATGTTTGGTTGAAAAACAACGGACAAGTGCTGTCTTGTGAGACTTTCTCTATGCTTACACTTTGTGTAAAAAAGCCATGTTTGTGCGAGCTTACAAAAATACTTGTGAGGCGATCGTTGTTCGTAGCTTTTTTTTTTTTTTTTTTTCTACGAAATGCACATAAATATGTATGTATGTTTGGCTCTGAAATCCATTGGTGAAGATAAGTCTATTAAAAGAGCAAATTATCTAATTTGCTCTTTTAATAGACTTATCTTGACCTTAATATAGGCAGTGCAATTCCTGCCAGAAGTGAGAACCATCTATATCCAACCAGGTGAGATAAATCTACATGTATCTCTGGTATTGGCTTTAGGTGCCCTACGTATAGATAAGTCTCAAGTAGTAACAAAATTAGTTTTTTTTTTTCCTTTTGTAGTTATGTACACAAGAAAGAGAAAATCAACACAACTGATTTTTCAATGGAAGACGATGAAAGTAGAGGGATTCTTCTTTTGCATACACTTTTTCTATGTTTCAATGAACATAGAAGGGACGGGGTATATAGGAGTGGTGAGGATAATTTCAACAAGAAATAATTGTCAATTTGTGCAGGGAGATCCCTGCTTTTTATATATTATTATTAGGAAATAAACGTGAATAATTTTATGTGATCCTTATCCCTTTCTTTTTACACACACATATATATATATATATATATATATATATATATATATATATATATATATATATATATATATACAGGGTGTCTCAAAAAAATGTACTCACTCTTAGAATGGCAAAATGTGCAGAAGATGTCGAGTTTGCACACAAAATTGTGTGGAGCGATGAAGCAAAGTTTTCTCGTCATTCTACGAGTGAGTACATTTTTTTGAGACACCCTGTATATATATAAAAGTTAAAAAAACAAACTCAGATCAACATTCTAGCAATTTCACATTATAATTTTTATTTCATCTTGCTAAGACGAGAATCATTAGATGTGACTCAATAGCTGGTGGTTTGTTAACTAGAGTTAACTGTTAGCTAGAATGTTGGTCTGTGTTTTTTCTTTTTAACTTTTATTCTTGCTCTGTATTACATTTAGTCCTTTTACTCAAGATTTCATACAGAAATTTCTTTATCCTTCACACACACATTATATATATATATATATATAAATGCTTATAGAGAATCAAGAGGCAGCCTTTCTGTATAATTAATTTTTTTATGTCTTTTTGCTCAAATTTTGACATTAGAATATAAATCAAAAGCTTAAAAAAATAAAATATAAGCTTATTTTTTTAAGAATTTACTAAAATGTATATAAAAAAAGATTCTAAAGAAATTTTTTCAATTAAATGAAAAACGAAAAAAAAAAAAAAAGAAAGATTTCTCGTGTTTTAAATTCCAGGAAACTCAAATGACCAATTCCTGAAACAACTAAACAGCAATTCAAAGAATTTACGAAAAAGATGGGTGCTTCCTAATATAACACTCCTTGGTAAATACACTAAATAAAATTCTAATTTTAGTAAATACATACTTGTTATGGTGATTTAAAACCAGTAACCAAATTTTACGGCAAATAATCCAACAGTTTTTTTTATTATTTAAGATATTCAATTTTTTTATGGATTCAGTAGGAGACTTGAGAGCCACCATCTTGTTATTTTTCAGGAGCAGTAATCTATTTTCTGTCACTGAAAATTGAATATCTTAAATAATAAACAAAACTACTGGATTGTTTTCTGTAAAATTTGGTTACCGAGTTTTAATCAGCATAACAAGTATCCGTTTCCTAAAATCAGAATTTTATTTAGCATATTTACCGGGAAGTGTAATGTCAAGAAGCACCAAAAAAAGGTTTTCTCCTTTGATAGACAATATTATGGAGAAGATAGGTTCCAGAGAGACGAGACAAAGTTTTGCCCTAAAATAATTTTTTTTGTTGTTGTTATTTCTGTTTCAACTTGTGAAATGGTCACTTGGGAGTGGACATATTTGTTTGACGATAAACCCAAGTCGTTAATGTTCAGCTCACATCACAATCAAATCTGACTAGGCACTCACCTTTATTTATCTGGTTAAATAAAATGCAGATGAAGGGAGGGGGGTAGCGAAAAATACCCAAGCTGCAACAGCGTTTGATCTGATAAAAGGGAGATAACCGAGGTTCAGCATTTTCTTTGGTATTTGACAAATTAAGTAGCAAATTTTTTCTTTAAAAAAGAAAGTAGTAATTAAGATATTAATGTTCCTGTTGAATAGTAACAGAAAAATTGACTAATCGCTTTATCTAAATAGGGAAACAGATTCTTCATATAAAAAGATAATTAAAGATTAAAATTGTTCGTCTAACCACTATGAAGTTATGAAACGACATGCGATGACGACGAATCTAACGCTTTTAAAAAAAATTTAAAGATGACAAATTGGTGAATGCCAAGACATTGATTATTTTGAAATTAAAATATAAAGAATTCCATATATTTTGCATTAAAGAAAATTCTCATATCAACATTTTGCGTTAATTTTTTTTTTTTTTTTTCAAAACATTTTTGTATTATGAGTGATTTATTAAAAAAAGAAAAAAATCAATAAAATATTTTTACCAAAATGTATTGAATCACAAATGGGAAAAAAGCCGATTCGGTTGTTTCAAATTCAGACATTTTTTCAGAGATTTTAATATATTTAAAAAAAGTTTTTTAATGATGGTTGTCATTTTAAATTAAGGTCGATAAGAACTGCTTTCACTTTCTTTTTATGTTCCTCACATTCGTATTTTTTTTCGTGGCAGAAATAGAGGGTCTTTTACAAGATCAAGACATCTCTTGTTTGTCAACACTGGCTACTGTGCTTTTTGTGGAAAATTAGTGCATAGAGTATCTAATATCTATGAAATCCACCATTCTGGACCGACTGTTGAATTTAAGCAATTTATTAATAACAAGCTAATTTGGTTAGACTGTAAAGAAGCTTATTCGGTTACCATCTATTTAACAAACAAACAAATAGAGTAAATAGCATGAAATTAATTCTTCTAGCTGATTATCATCTAAGATCATAATGAACATTTGCACCAAAATATGGTTAGATTGGAGGAAATTCGTGTTACATTTGAAACCTTAAGATGCTAGCAAGCAAAGAAAATATTCAAATAAGTTAAAAAATAAGGTTTTATATTATTTTTCAACTAAAAGTATTCAAATGGATTAATAATTCATTTAGCTTTTATTGAGGGTTAAAGTCTATATTCATGCATCGAAAATCCAATTGTTACATAGTTGACAAATAATTTTTTTTCCTGATACTGATTAAACTGAAATTTGTTATCTATTTATACAGTATAATAATAATAATAATAATAATAATAATAGGCTTGAAAGTTTCCAAAAATTAATGAATTAAATATTCCCATTGGTTTCAAAATCTATATTCTGTTTTTATTCAAGCAATTTTGGAGGGAAAACAACATTACAATGTTTGAGTTTGGGGTCTTTAATATTTGTGGAGGGAAAACTAATTGAATTAAAAACTGTGTTTCTTAAAAGGAGGAATCTGATTGGCTGTAAAATATAGATTGAAATATTATATTGGGAGTCGGTTTTTGCACAGAATTTATCACAAGAAGTAAAAGGTTTTCTCTGCCTTTAAATAAACTTATTTTTTCAAATTATCAATTGCGTTAGTCACATGTAAACTATTACAAAACAAAGAAAATAACTCTTAATTACTTTTTTTCAAGCAAAATTGTAACGAGATTACCCCTGGGGAGTTAAAGAAAGTAATAATAATACTAATTATAATAATGATAATTCGTAATACCAATTAGGATAAAGAAGCTGGGGTTACAAAAGTGGGCTAATAAAATATAGTTTAAAATAGGAATGTCATTCTGAATGCATTTTTTGAATTCAGGTGTTATTTTGACATATTGTGAGTTGAATTGAAAAAAGAGTTTTCATTTGTTGCTTAAAGAAGAAATGCGTGAAAGTAAGAACAATTTGGATGAATATGATTAGCGATCAAAAAACGCGAGAGCAAAGATTGTCATCTAGTTGCGAGGACGTACTGTGCTTGTTTTCTTGGTGGGGCCTGGTAGGACACCCACAGTATATAAAGAAATGAGTGCGAGAGTAAGGCAATGTCGACATACAGAAGCATGTAAATACTTTGGTGTTTCCTCTTCATTGGTGAGCAAACTGGCTGAAGAAAAACAACTGTTTGTTTTCAGTCTTATGCAACATGGCATCCTCAACGAAGATATTCGCTCCCTGACACATAATCATAAGAAGCAATGTCACACATTACAATTTGTAGAACTTTACAGAGTTTCACATGTAACCCCTCCCAAAAAAACCCAGCCCACCCAATTTTGTATAAAATAATTGTCATTTCATGTTTAAACCTCACCCAAATCCCCATAAAAATATTAATGTTATCCCATCCCACCCAAATGAGTGCCGATAAAAACAATTTCAATAGAAGAATATCAAATAAGTTGTCTTTCTCACAACTGAAATGTTACTTCTTTTTGTGTTATAGGTTTTAAAAATGTGCAAACAAGTAAAAAAAAAATTTAAATGACTTCAGTGCATCCCAGGTAACGCCAGGTAGGCACAGCTAGTTTATAATAAATTTGTCTATATAAAATAGTAAATAATGATATTATTTTCTTTAAATATAAGATAGGAAAACAGGTAGGTGATTAAAAAAAAAAATGTATAAAAAACTAAAATTGTTTTTTTTTTGTTTTGCTTTCAAAAGTAAAAAATATTGAAACTAACTTCCAAAATTTAAGTTAAAAAAATATTTTCAAAAGTCTAGATAATCAAAAAAAAATTTCAATCCAAAGAAAAAATAATCATATTTCTCATGATTTGGTTCGGCAGTTTCCCCAGAGGTTAAGTTAATGTTTATTTCATTTGTGAATGTACAATCAAAGTACAAATATTCTAAACATACAAAAAACTACTCGCAATCCGACGGCTATTTATCAAGCTCTTAGTATTATTTTTAAATGTATAACTTACATTAAATATCTTTAATATAAATCAATTGTAATTTAAAAAACTAACAGTTTTCATTTAAATTACCTTCTTTGAAAATTAATGAACATAATATTTTAAGAAAGGTTTTGGTAATTTATCCTTTTTTTTTATTTAATTACTTTAATTAATTACTGTTAATATCAACAAAATTATTGCATGTATATAGAAAATAAGACAATAACATTACAAATCAATAACACCAAGCATTAATTTATTATAAACGGTTTCCTTATGCAAATTAGTCATACAAATGGTTGTGTTTGGGTCTTTGCTCTCTACTATATATACAGTATTTCAAATGATTATGTTGCATTATTGATTTAAATGACAGTGAGCCGTTTTGATAGTGTGATGTGTGAGAAATTAAGAAAAAAAATTCACATTTCATTATCTGTTTAAAAAAAGGGTGTTCATACTTTTAAATGGTTTGCTTAAGGATTTTAACTTATATATTTTTAAAACAAGAACTGCCTAATGATGCTTTGGGGATCTGTGAACTGCTTCGTTCAAGCTGTCAGAATTTGTACACATATTTTGATAATTTAAAATAAAAAATCCCTATTTAATAAAAAATTTTTTGTATTATTTTGATTATTCGGATTACTCTACTCTTCTTGGATGTCATTCTCACAACGTTTCGGCCAATGTAACCTCCAACGTTCTTCAGGTGCGTCTTGTCAAACATAGGAATCTTTATGTTGAACTCGGGAATCTGTACGGAATTTCGTAAGTGACAGTCTTCTGGAGGTTGAAGGTTCAAGTCTCAGTATGGGCGATACTAAGAATACAATTACGAATTACTTAAAACTTCTACTAGGTCATGGCTGATGAAACGAGAGCAATCTACCCCCGTGGACTAAATAAAGGGTTCTGTTTAAAATTTCATACAGATTCCAGAGTTCAACAAGATGCACCTGAAGAAGGTCGGAGGTTACATCGGCCGAAACGTCGTGAGAATAACATCCAAGATGATAAAGCAGTAGTCTGAACAATACAAATAATACAAATTATCAATCCTCATCTCAAAAATTCCGAAACAAAATATTTTTACATTTTTTTTTTTATATATATATCCTTATAAAAAATATTCATCTTTGCAAATTTGTAATTAAAACTTATAAAAGCTAGAATACGAAATCTCCTCCAATTGAATTTTGTCACGAAAAATGTTGGAATTCCGATTGTGTCATAACATTAGGTAATGATGGTTTTTGTTGGTGTTCTTTTATAATCACATCAAAGAGCCGTCTTATTCGTTTTTAAATAAACAAATTTTTGGAGTGAATACTTCAATAGGCATAAACTCTTAAAATCTCTGTGCATTTGGATAAAAAAACAAGTAGTTTTTATTTTATTTTACTTAAAAAAGAGAGAGAAAGCTTTTTCTTATTTCCCATGTGACAAAGAGATCTATAATAAAGGGAGATAACTTATAACTCACTAGTGTCAGGGAGACAACTTCTAACATAACAGGTATTCTAATAATAGTAACTCTGTGAATTTTGATAATGAACAGATCGTTTTTGTGATTATTTTTCATTTGAAGTTTCAGTTATGATCTGACAACGTGGATGGTCCACAAAGCCCTACAAACAACAATTAGAGAACTTCAATTTGTACTTTCTGGAGTGTAGGCGGCTGCGTGGCAAACTTATTTTTATCATCACGCGCAGCAAGTATAATATGCCATGTGACTTCTTCTTCACACCGACTCCACAGAGAGGGATTTGTGGAAACTCACTGAAACTGTACCGGAGACGATTTTGGTTGAATTGTTGGAAGGCTTTTTCGGTTCAGATCACTGGACCATGAAACAAGTTGCTGTCCAAACTGGACAAACACATCATGGCCATTGATTTTTGGATGATTACCTGCCCCTTTTTATAACTAGATTTTACATGGATTTGTGCTAATCTTTTGCCAATATATTGAATTAAATATAGTATTGCCATGTTGTCTGTCTTAAACTATGGTAACACAAAAGAGCCAGTATATTTGATGTTTAGTACAAAGCATTGAAAATAAGGTTTATGAAGCACCCAAACATAAAAAAAAAAATACTGAGCCTTTTTTTCTGCCATAGTTTAATACAGACCAAAAAATATAGTGACAGTTGTAAGCGTATCATTGTAATAAATACAACTTTGAAAGAAAAACCTTTACAAAAAGTATTTGCTTGTTATTGAAATGCAACGAGATACAGAGAGTTTATGACTATAGGAGTAGCCATCTTAAACATTGGACAATTCAAAAAAATAATAAGGCGCTCATTTCATAGTGGGGTTATTGTAAATAATAATCATCCAACTTTGTTTTTTAAACATGAACATCAAAAAATATTGATAAGATTCCCAAAACAAAATGGCTGCTGTATTTTGTTTTGTTTTTTTAAACAAGATTTTTTTAAATAAGGTTATCTCCCTTAGATTAGAAAAACCTACTTACTGATATTTTTTTTATTTTTTTACTGTCAATTTGTTTTTTTGTTTTTGTATTTTTACACAAAACAAATCAACAGTAAAAACAGCACAGAAAAAAAAAAAAAAGAATTTTATGCAGGTTATATTTTCTGGAATATTCTGTATTGTTCGAGCTGAATTTTGGGGTGGAACAGAAAGGATATATAAAAAAAAGGAAGTGCCTCAACTGATCGCCAAGTGAAGTTATCGGTCAAGCCAAGGAAGCGGTACCCATTGAGGTTGCACTTCAAGGCGGTTTATTTCCGTGATGAGTTCTTCATAAGCCTGGTTCAATTTGTTGTTGACTATGATGAAATCAAAATAATGGCCGTAGGTGTCTTCCATTTCACGTGCTTTCTCTATAATGTCCTTCAGTTGGTTGTCCTGCAATCGAAGAAAATAAAGAGAAATATCAAAAATGGTTTGGCAGTTGTCAAAGTTCCGTTTTTTTATATATATAGAGTGGTAGGTGAGTGTGCATTAGAAAAAAATATTTACATAATACTAGCTGTTCCTACACTGCGTTGCCTGGGAATCTTTACCAAATCATTATTAGTATTAAACTTAAATCGATTGGGCATCTAGCGAAAAGTATAAATTTAAATTGCATAAATACTTAAGTTTTTGGTTAAGTAATAATTTTATGAGCTGACGTTCTTTTAATCTAATTCTGAAATAAATGATTATTATTATTATTATTATTATTAGGAGTTTTTACATAGGTCATCATCAGTGATTGCTCACTGACCATAACCGGTGGTGTTCCATGGAGTCTGAGTAACAACAAGTCTCCCTAGATCTCCAGTACTCTCCAACTCTTTCGATAACCATTGCAAATGATTTTGCTTTATATAAATATATATGTATATATATATATATACTTTTTATTTAAAAAAAAACTTTATTTGCAGCATGTAATGCTCTTACTCTCTTCCAATAATGCTATGATTACTTCCTCTATTTTCCTCCTCCAACTATTCTTTGTCTCCACCATCTAAAACATTCAATGCGCAAACAAGCAGGCGACTAAGTTTATCAGTTTTAGTATTATATAGATGATCACTGTTGGCCAAGGGAAAAGTCTATCAGGCATGTGTACACAGTGTGATTATGGAAGTAAATCCTGACCAATGAGGGTTGAGGACGTGCGTTGCATGGAGAGAAATGATATGAGAATGAAACAATAGATGTGTAATTTGATAAAGACAAGCTTAGATCTGATTATTTCAGATGAAGATTAAATCTGGACTATAGGAAGAGGTGTGTAGAACAGGAGACTTCGTTCGTATGGCCACGTTGAAAGAATGGATGAGGGTTCTTCGGTTAGTAGATGTAGAACAGTTGAGGTAGCAGGGTCAATTCACAGGGGAAGGCCAAGGAAAACATGGGAGGAAGTGATAAAAATGGACCTGAGGGAAAGAGGGATAAATAAAAACCTATACAGAGATAGGTTAGTTTGGAAGTGAATTTCTCAAAGCCGTCAAATGCATGCCAGCATGTAAAACGAACATAGACATGATGATGATGAATAATGAATACTGAAAGAACATTTTATTTTGATTTTAGTCACTGATGACCACAAATCAATGAATAGTACATTTTTTTTACCATAACCTGCTCGAAGTCATACTAACTCAGAATATGTTAGGATTCTTTCAACTAGCACCATCACAGCAAAAACTCGTCTAGCTACAACCACTGTAAACGACATGTTTTCTTCCTCTGTGTACTTAAAACTAAACGGAAACTCCATGACCAAGTTTCTTTCCAATAACTACGCATCTGTGGAACACAACACCATGGGGCTGCTTCCCAGCTGACTAACAACACGGTCGTTTTCAAGTCCATTGTTAACAAATTTTTGTCGAGCTGTTTTTTGTCAACTTTTGCCCAGGTTCAACCATCGTCTCCAATCCTCAAAGTGTTGTCTCATCATACACCTGACAAACTCATTAACTTGAGATCCTTGAGTAGCTTTTAGGCCTTGATAAGCAATGACTCATTAGTAAAAAATATATATGAACTTTGAATAAAAATCTAATGTCTCAATTTTACTCTCCGCTTTACTTTTACCCATCGTTTATTTCCTAATATATTCCCCCTATATTCATTACTTTTCCACTGCTTTATGCCTTATCCTATTTGCCGTCTTTCTCTCTTTTCTTTTTCGCTTTTCTTTTTCTCTTTTCTTTTTCCTTTCCCTTTTCTTCTGTTTTTCACCCACCTACCTACCTATATGAAACCCCTTTCTAAACACTACTTAATCTTCCACCATTCATTTTTCGAACACACCCAACATCCTACTTACTACTAACCTCACTTTCACTCACACCCTAACACATTCCTTCACTTCATTCACCCACCCACACTACGGGCCTGCCTCTCTCTAACTACTACTTTTGAAAACAAAATAAATTTAATGAAATCCCAAATTAAAAAAAAAAACATGAACCAACTTGCGGTTGCAGTTCATCAGACATACCTGGAAGGTAACGTCTCGAGTGTTAAGGTTTTGTCGGAGGGTCTCTAAATTTGGTGGTCGGATGAAAACAACATAAGGTTTCAAATCAGACTGCTTCAAGATTCTCAAGGACTGAAAAAGAAGAATTTGGAAAATGATTAAGAATAAGAAAATGGAGACCAGGTGCTAAACATGGGAATTGAAAGATAATATTTAAATTAGAAGGTGCACAATAAAGGGAATAAAAGATCTTAATCATGAAACATAGGTTAGAATCCTTAGGGTTAACTACTTTACTAAACATGGGAATTGGAAGACAATATTTAACTTAGAAGGTTAACAAAGAAAAGTGACTAAACTAATAAAGGGAATAAAAGTGAAATGTAAATCATTCTAATAATTCATCTTATTTATTTAATCGTCTTAATATAAAGCCCCCCCCCCACCCTCTGCACTTACCTCTGGATGCAAGCTGAGCACACAAATTCTGCCAGACTCAACAACCGTTTGGACAGAGTCTAAGCTGGTGCCGTAAAAGTTCTTCTCAAACTCTCCATACTCAATGAACTTATTGCTGTTGATATCATGCTCAAAAACTTCACGGGAAATAAAACAATAATCCTTGCCATCAATCTCTTCAGGTTTCTGCGGACGACTTGTGTCTGAGAGAAAGCGAGATAAAAAAAAAACAACAACAAAAAGGCAATCAGAAGGATTATTGATTGAAAATAAAATAAATTAATACAGATTCTTCTGTTGGGGACCGACGCAATGGATCCTGACTGTTAGGATATGACCCAAATGTGAATTGTGAGATAAGATTTTGGCTAAGATTGCAATCATATTTAGTTGGGCATCATTGATCATATATTAGCTTTGTGCTAAGTTTTTATTGTCACGAGCCCTGTCAAATCAGTAGAAAACACGATAAACAAAGAATAATAAAAAGGACACTGATTATCATTAACGTAACAAAATAATTTATTTACGAGAAGAAAAGTGTTGTCATTTGTTGTGATTGTAGGCGCATGTGTATATGACATGTTGTGCATTGAAGGTTCAATCAAAGGGAGATAAATTATATGTTTGAGAAAGTTATTATTCAGTTTGGTAGGAATTATGTTTTTGTAGACAACTTTGTAGAAAGTTCTAGATTCAATAGTTTCTTGATGTGTATACATTTGATTAGTCAGTCTGTACATCAGGAAAATGATCATCGTTACTGTAACAATCAATATATATTTACTTACAGGAAGTTTGGTTAGGTTGTTTTGTTTTACGGCATATCAACCCTTTTCGGGTTATTTAATGCTGAATACGGTCATTTTGGTGAAAGTGTGTGTGCTTTAAGCTCTATAAATCTTCAAACATTTATTCATGGTGTTCTGTAGAGGAAAATTGTTGTATTTGTTTTGGGATTTGCAGAAGATGGTTAAGTTTTGCAAAGGGACAGGAAAAAACAATAACATCAATGTTAGGTGTAATCAGGAAGCCAGTATCTTCAGACAGCCTGATCTGGTAGCACCAATATTTACAGGAAGGAATGTGTTGTAATTTGTTGTATATTGAAATTTAAATCAAAGGGAGATAAGTTGTTAATACATTTGAGAAAGTTATTATTCAGTTTGGTAGGAATTATGTTAAATGTCTGTAACGGATTAGTTTACTGTTCCGTGCCCAAAATGAAAATGCTTAAAATCGATTCTGCATGCATATCTCTGCGCATACACTTTCCTGAATTTTAATAAAAACAAATAAAAATATTTTGAACCAATCAAATAGATTTCTCTAAAATTGTCAAATTTGCCTGTTTGATCCACCTCGAATGCAGAAAAGGACAGCTTTTTCCTTCAATAAACATGTTGAGCCAAAAATCCACAATAGAGCTAACATCGACATTTTAACAGCTTCCCTTGCCCCTCTGTTTTGCCTTGGGAAAGCTAATAATACAATTCTAAACTCACTCAGGCATACACTGTCATATGCACATGCACACTCATAAAAGGCAACACACAATGCTTGAATCTCCTTCAGTCGTCTGCTAATTTATGCTGATTGTAAACAAATGTATAAATTTATTCATTTTAATACTCCTAACATTTCTCACTGAATTTTCTACAAATTCAGAAAAATGTATTTGATTGGCTGAAAATGTTTTTATTCAGGTAAATTTATGCGCAGAAACGATTTTAAGCATTTTCATTTTTGGCACCGAAGGGTGAACTTCATCGCTACATGTCTTTCGCACGAGAAACACACGTTATAGGAAAGTATAACAGTGGTATTTATGTACAGCTGACATGTTGGTGCTGACTTGCAGTTGCTTGTGATGATCGAGTTTGCATTCAACATAGCATAACATTGAAGGATAAGCAAAGTTGGTTGCTTTTTGTGATTGAAGTTGATAGCGCATCCTTTGGTCAGCTGGATGGAAAATTGGTTACAAATTGGACGTTTTTATTGGCGCAAAAGTGCCAGTCAAGGGTGCTATAGCTTTGTGTTGCATTGTAGACATCTAGGCTCGATCTGTTTCTTTCTCTTTTCAAACCGATGCTTCTATAGACAACTTTGTATAAAGTTCTAGATTAGATCGTTTCTTGATGTGAATGAATTTGATTGGTCAATCTGTGCATAGGCGGTTAAGTCATGCATGCACACTTTATTTGAATTGCCATCCTCTAGGTGCAAACATCAAAATAACATAATTTAGAAGAATACCAACATTACGCACAACCTGTTGGACAAATTTATAGTACATCAATACCAATATTTACTAAGTCTGATACAGTTTTGGCTTATTTCAAGGAGCTTAGAAAAATACAAAAGTAAAAGACTTTGGAACATGTTTCACTGGAATCAGATGTTAGTGATATGTAGTAAAGATTGATCTTATATATAAATTGTCTTGTCAGATTTTCCAAGTCACACTCAAAATAACATTTAAGCTAACAAATCAAACATTGCTTCTGACTAGCCAATTTTCATTTGTTAGTGTTTTACCATGTTATTGACAATAAACTAACATACTTCGCTATAATTTCATTTTTTAAATATTTCATCTGGTTTCGCAATTTACTAATATGGAGACATTCTTAAACATGTTAACAGAAAAATCAGCTAAGGAGAATAACTCATTTTTTAGTAAGTGTTATCATTTCTTATCTTTTAGTAAGTGTTATCATTTCTTATCTTTTAGTAAGTGTTATCATTTCTTATCTTTTAGTAAGTGTTATCATTTCTTATCTTTTAGTAAGTGTTATCATTTCTTATCTTTTAGTAAGTTATACCATTTCTGATTTTTTAGTAAGTGTTATCATTTCTGATTTTTTAGTAAGTGTTATCATTTCTGATTTTTTAGTAAGTGTTATCATTTCTGATTTTTTAGTAAGTGTTATCATTTCTTATCTTTTAGTAGGTGTTATCATTTCTTATCTTTTAGTAAGTGTTATCATTTCTTATCTTTTAGTAAGTGTTATCATTTCTTATCTTTTAGTAAGTGTTATCATTTCTTATCTTTTAGTAAGTGTTATCATTTCTTATCTTTTAGTAAGTGTTATCATTCCTTATTTTTTAGTAAGTGTTATCATTTCTTATCTTTTAGTAAGTGTTATCATTTCTTATTTTTTAGTAAGTGTTATCATTTCTTATTTTTTAGTAAGTGTTATCATTTCTTATTTTTTAGTAAGTGTTATCATTTCTTATTTTTTAGTAAGTGTTATCATTTCTTATCTTTTAGTAAGTGTTATCATTTCTTATTTTTTAGTAAGTGTTATCATTTCTTATTTTTTAGTAAGTGTTATCATTTCTTATCTTTTAGTAAGTGTTATCATTTCTTATTTTTTAGTAAGTGTTATCATTTCTTATTTTTTAGTAAGTGTTATCATTTCTTATTTTTTAGTAAGTGTTATCATTTCTTATTTTTTAGTAAGTGTTATCATTTCTTATTTTTTAGTAAGTGTTATCATTTCTTATCTTTTAGTAAGTGTTATCATTTCTTATTTTTTAGTAAGTGTTATCATTTCTTATTTTTTAGTAAGTGTTATCATTTCTTATTTTTTAGTAAGTGTTATCATTTCTTATTTTTTAGTAAGTGTTATCATTTCTTATTTTTTAGTAAGTGTTATCATTTCTTATTTTTTAGTAAGTGTTATCATTTCTTATCTTTTAGTAAGTGTTATCATTTCTTATCTTTTAGTAAGTGTTATCATTTCTTATCTTTTAGTAAGTGTTACCATTTCTTATTTGCTTTTTAGCATAGATACTGAACCTACCAAAAAAGGTATGGTTATAGAGTATAAAAATATTTACAAAACAAATTTGAACGTAATGATTTTTTGGCAATGTGGGATCAGTACAGCTAATAATTTTATAAAGTAATAAAAAAAATACTTGAGAACCATTTTGATTAATTAAATATCATTACATTCGGTGAGAATTGCATGTGTCACTGGAGATAACAAAGATAGGGTTGCATAAATAACAATGTAAGATACATATTTGAATGGAAGTTTTTGGGAAAAAAACCCTAGCTGTCTTCATTCGTTTCTAAAAAAACATTGACATTTTTGGCAAACAAACAAATTTACATAAAAGTTAATCATCAGATTTATTCATACATTAATTTTTCAGATAATTTACTTTTTGCTCAGTTTGAGGAAGAAAGCAACGGGTGGGAGGGAAGAGTACAGACAAGAAGATTTCTGTGATTTAACAGTTAAAGCCATGTATTCCAGTGCCTACATGGTTTCTAAGAAAACATGGAAATCGTTTGAAGTAGGAGTTCTAGCATCATGATTATCATTTTTTTTTTCTTTTTCCAAGAAAGATGACAATAAGTATTTGTGGTGATGAGGGAAATAAAGAGAGAAAGAGAGAGATAGATAGAGAGAGAGAGAGAGAGATAAAGAGAGGGAGGAAGAGAAAGAATAAGAAAAAGAGAGGGAGGGTAAGAGAGAAAGAGAGGGAGAGAGAAAATGAAAAATAAAGAGAGGGAGAGAGAGAGAGAAAAATAAAAAGAGGGAGAGAGAGAGAAAAATAAAAAGAGGGAGAGAGAGAAAAATAAAAAGAGAGGGAGAGAGAGAAAAATAAAAAGAGGGAGAGAGAGATAAAAATAAAAAGAGGGAGAGAGAGATAAAAATAAAAAGAGAGGGAGAGAGAGAAAATTAAAAAGAGAGGGAGAGAGAGAGAAAAATAAAAAGAGAGGGAGAGAGAGAAAAATAAAAAGAGAGGGAGAGAGAGAAAAATAAAAAGAGAGGGAGAGAGATAGAGCAAGTAAAAAGGGAGGGAGAGAGAGATAGAGCAAGTAAAAAGGGAGAGAGGGAGAGAGAAAGCAAGCGAAAGAGAAAGAAAGCGAGAAAGGGACAGAAAGAAAGAGTAAAATGGAGAAAGAAGAAGAGAAAGAGGAAGAAAGAGAAAGAGGAAGAAAGAGATAGAGAGAGAAAGAGAGAGAGAGAAAGAGAGAGAGAGGGAGAGAAAGAGAAAGAAAGGGAGAGGAAGAGAAAGAAAGGGAGAGATAAAAAGAGAGAGAGAGAGAAAAAGAGAGAGAAGGGGGAGAGGGGGGAGAAAAGAGAGAGGGGGGAGAGAAAGAGAGAGAGAAAGAGAGAGAGAGGGAGAGAGAGAGAGAGAGAAAAATAAAAAGAGAGGGAGAGAGAGAAAAATAAAGAGAGGGAGAGAGATAGAGCAAGTAAAAAGGGAGGGGGAGAGAGAGATAGAGCAAGTAAAAAGGGAGGGGGAGAGAGAGATAGAGCAAGTAAAAAGGGAGAGAGGGAGAGAGAAAGCAAGCGAAAGAGAAAGAAAGCGAGAAAAGGACAGAAAGAAAGAGTAAAAAGGAGAAAGAAGAAGAGAAAGAGGAAGAAAGAGAAAGAGGAAGAAAGAGATAGAGAGAGAAAGAGAGAGAGAAAGAGAGAGAGGGAGAGAAAGAGAAAGAAAGGGAGAGGAAGAGAAAGAAAGGGAGAGGAAGAGAAAGAAAGGGAGAGAGAAAAAGAGAGAGAGAGAGAAAAAGAGAGAGAAGGGGGAGAGGGGGGAGAAAAGAGAGAGAGAAAGAGAGAGAGAAAGAGAGAGAGAGAGAGAGGGAGAGAGAGAGAGAGAGAGAGGGGGAGAGAAAGAGACAGCTGACTAAAACTTGGTCATTTTCAAGTCCACTGTTAACAAATTCTTGTTGAGCCGTCCTGTTAAATAATCAAATTCTGCCCAGTTTCAATCATCGTCTCCAATCCTCAAGGTGTTGTCTCACCGTCCACCTGACAAACTCATTAACCTTTATCCTCGGGTGACCTTGAGAGGCAGTGACCCATTAGTACAAAAAAAAACAAAAACAAAAAACAAAAAAGAAAACTTCTACAGCAGATAGGAAAAGAAACAACAAAATCAACTTACGAGGCACTGCTGCGGCGAACCGTTCATAATCGGACTCCATCAA
Source organism: Sepiola atlantica (assembly GCA_963556195.1). NCBI lineage: Eukaryota > Metazoa > Mollusca > Cephalopoda > Sepiida > Sepiolidae > Sepiola > Sepiola atlantica. Next base: position 171,114,310 of record OY744518.1, read on the forward strand.
CCGTGTTCTTAGATCCATCCGACCGACGTTAGGTGGACCAATCAGAACAATTGGTCTCTTTCGATTCGGCTGTGGTAAGTATTGGGCTACTTCCTCATACGTCAGGATTTCCTCGATTTCTGAAAACGAAATTAAATTTAATATGCAAGTCATCATTTCAAGTTTTACACACCACCCACATTTATTATTATACAAAATCTTAGTTAATCAACATTTATTTCTAAGGCTTTTGTGCTATAATGACACAAAAATACATGCCAAAATATTCTTTAGTTCTGGGATTGAGCTATGTTTGTGTTAGCTGAATAACAAAGTCCATTTAGGAAATATTGTTTTAATATTTAAAAGGAAATAACCCTTGTACCCTAAAGTTATCTACCTTGCTAAAAGACATTCAGAAGCAAGAGTTACCTGTCCCTGGATTTGACCAGACGACAAATGGAAGACACTTACTGAAATCGGCTTAGCGCAGACAATTTCATAGTAATTCTTTAAGTTCTAAAATCGTTAAATAACTCATTTTATATTATTGATCTCCATAGAATCGTTTTCATCCATTTATTTCTTCATATGTGTCTTACCACTCACAGAACAGTTTGAAAAAAATTAATTTTAATTCTTCTAATTAGCTGTAATTTGTAATTAAATAAACAGGTCACCCATCTCTCTGTTGATTATCTATGTATTTCTCTTGCCTTTTCTCACTGTGTTTTAATTCACCCATCCTTTAACAGTTTCTGTGAGAATTTAGAGAAAGAGTTACTCTCCTTTCAGCTAATTTACTGTCATGGTGATCTATCCTATTGCATAACGACATGGACTCTTCCTGACACTATGAATAGTGATAATGGTGGTGACAGAGAGAGTCACGGTGACCAAGCCAGAATCAGTGTCTGGCAACCCATTACTTCTGTACTTTCTGTAAATACATACTCTTGTTAACTACCTCCATGTTGTCTAATTTCTTTAAGGCCACAACATTTACAGTGTTTTCATATACACCGAAAACACACATGTAAATTAAATAGCAAAATAACAAGTCTATTTACTTCTATATTACCCATTAGGATAATAAAGAAGTAAATATATTTAAGTAATATGTAAGTAAGAAGAATCTCTTAAAAGATATGTCACAGTTTATGAAGTTTTGAATGAAATGAAAAGAGAACAAATAATGATAGTGGTTATCATATGATTTTATTTACTAGAATTATGAGCCCTATTGATGACCAAATTCTAGTATATATTAAATATTCAATTGTTTTTAATGCTAATATATAGTTAAAGCTAAATAAATTGTTTTGGACTATTAAAAAATGTCCAATGCTATTGATAATGTTTACTCATTTATTTATTTATTTGTTATCGCTTATGTTTGAATTCATGTTGTGAAACATGACGTAAAGCATAAATCTACGACGTCACGCCAAAGCTATAATTATTTTTTTACGGTAATGTTTTAAGCTCTATTTATAAGAAAGCCAAAATAGCTCAGTTGGTAGAACGTCAGACTGAAGATCTCAAGGTTTCGATTTTCGCTCATGACTTCCAATTTATTTGTTGGGAATTTATTATTTACTATTAATGCAATATTCCCCATTTCTAAAAGTAGTTAAGATTTCAGATATTTCGAAATGAGACAAATTCCGCAATGTGTTTATTATTGCGTTTATGGAAAAATTGTGACTGACAGACGGATAAAATCTTTATTTATATAAGACGAATTTAAATTAGAGAAGAATCTTTTTGAAATAGCATGGGTATCAACTAAGCATTTGGTCAAATTATCAGTACTTGTTCTATGCAATACAGTGTTCGTTTCAAAGTTTTCGTCCAGTTGATGAATGACTATCATCTGTCTTATGTTAATTTTAAAATGTGGGTCAGATCTAAGAATATATCAATGGTGCAATGAAAATATGAAATTATGAAATATGAAATTATGAAATATGCAATGAAAATATGAAATTAAAGAGTGATTTACATTTTCAACAAACAATAATACGGAAAGATTAACAATTATTTTGTTCTTAGAAGGAAAATCAATTTAAAGAAAAACAATCTGAAAGTGATCTTAAATGTAATGGACATATTACAGTAATCTAGTAGATAAAATTAAGTCAGTTGGATTTTCTAAGTTAAACCTAAATAGTAATGAATCTGACAAATCGATAGTTGATTCTTACGACCCTTTATTTTCAAACATTCACATCAGTTTAAGATGCAGAATTATCAAATTAAATAATGGTGAATTTTAATTCATTACATTTACAACAAAGTATAATACAGAAAGATTCACAAGTTATTTTGTTCCCAGAAGGAAAATTAATCTAAAAAAAAAAAAAAAAAAAAAAAAAAAAAAAAAAAAGAAAACAATCTAAGAGATTTAGGAATCAATTTATAGTGATTTTAATTGTAATTTTTTTTTTTACTTATATAATGAACATATTGCAGTAATAATAAAGTTTATAAAAATGATTTTTTGGATAAGAACTTTTAAAACTAGGAAAAGAGATATAGAATATGGCTTTTCAAGACATTTGGTGTACTAGAAAACTTTTGTCCATTATGGTCATCTATTAGTGAAGATTTAATTGAAAATATTGAAAAAAATTCAATAAATATATATACAAATAACTATTTCTTTAATATCTAAAACTTAGGTAATTTAATATATGTTCAAACACTAACTAACAAATTGACTACAGTATTAGTATCATTCAGAAACAAAATGGCGGCTGTTTTTTTGTTTCTTCAAGTGAATTTTATTATAAAAGTTTTATGTAATTTTGTAAGCAAGGAAAAATATGCCATCATTTTTTATGGCAAGTGGCATTACTTTATGGGCAATCTGATGAGGTCGGAATTCTTACCTTCTCTTGTTGCTGTGTTATAGAGGCCTTTCCTTTTCTTCTTTTTGTCACTTTTTTTTGTACAAATGCAACTCCGCCCTGTCTTTGACTCTCGCGTATCCGAAATAACCACTTGTTTTTGCATTTCTCGCCTGCAAAGGAAGACAAATTAAATAAGCATATTGAGACAAAGACTGAAAAGTTTCATCCATTTTCATCAAATTGGATAAAGAGTGGAAGATTGCTCGAAATATTAAAATTTAAATTATAATAATTTTTTATTACTTGCATTGTTCGAACTATTGCTCTCATCTTGGGTGTTGTTCTGACAACGTTTCGGCTGATATAACCTCCGACCCTCTTCAGGTGTATTTTGACAATGGCTGTTATTGGTGAATAGTGAAAAAAATGTTTTTGTTCTTTTTTTTTTCACACGCACCATCGTCGTTAAAATTTAAAAATTTCGGTCGGAGGTTATATCGGCCGAAACGTTGTGAGAACAACACCGAAGATGAGAGCAATAGTCCGAACAATCCAAATAATACATATTATCAATCACCATCTCAAAAACAAAAATTCAAAAAATTTAATATCTATAATTTTAGCTGCTTTTATGTTTTCCATAAGGCTATTTTTTATTTGTCAAATTTTAATAAATTCATTATTTTTAGCCGAGAAACACACTATATATATATATATATACTAGGAGAATACCCGTCTCAGTATGGGTAACATTAATTCCCCCCGAACAAAACAGTTTTGCACCACTTTTATGTCCCCTTTATGAAAATTAAAATCAGAATATAATGTTATTAAACCTTATGTCTATAACCCTTATTCTGCAAACATGTGCAATGCTGCATGTGTAGTGGGGTGCATAGTTGCAATACATGCAGACAACAGGCCTGCAATGGGAGAAATATTTAACTAAGAGAAGAGAGACCACCCAAGAAAGGGTCTGACCTTTGAAATAGTAATGTCTTCTTGGGTGCTGTTGTTATGAGTCGTGGAAAAATTAATGCCTCTACAAATACAAGTTAATAGATAAACTGGTCCATGATTTTTAGGTAGGTGGCTGTGTAGTCTACCACAAATGACACCAATATCTATATATATATTCCAGCAGGATGGGAAGAGGAGGTCAGTTGGGTTTCTGTGGTTCTCAGACACAGATTGGCACTTGGGCCTTAATTGATCGACTGGTTGTGTTCGGCTGGAAGATATGTTTGTCTTGATTTGCAGGCCTGTTATTCAGTTAGAAGTGACTGTCGTTTGGTAGAGAAACCAAATATAATTGTAGCTTCAAAAAATAAACATGGTTACTTGTTTTAAGCTGGAGTTTTTTCTTTTTTGGAGGGAGGATCCTTCTGTCGCAGCACTGAACGAGACCTCACGATTGATACTAAGGCCATCCGAATCCAGACGAACACGACTTGTGCCGTGAATGCAGACAGATGCTCGTTTACAATTCTAATTTTGATCACAATCCATTATATGATTCTGATTCTAGAAAATGTCTTAGATCTCATTAAAAATTTGAAATTCAGGGAATCCTGTTTAATTGGTGTCTAATGACTATGCATAAAATCTGATATATTGGAATTTTCAAATAGGAGTTTGTGGCTATATTATGCTCCCTAAAACCGCTTTAAAATACTTTAAAGAAACTGAAATTTGGGGAATATTTATTAATTAATGTCTAATACCTATTGCAAAAATTTCACAAACATCGGAGGTATCTGGATTTTCATGGAAGACTTCCAATTTAGTTTTATACAAAGAGGTTACACCACTTTGCATGAAATTAAATTAAACTAAATATAGCCCACATGTGAACCCCTTATGTTTAACAGCTTTAGTTTACGAGCAAATCTTATACATACAAATTTATAAGCATACCTAATTTTATAAACATATATATATATATATATATATATATATATATATAAGTCATTGTCCACATAGACACCCCTATGATCGAAAGAGTCACGGATCGTCTATGTTCCGTGTTTTAGAAAATGACATCATTATTTTCTTATTTCATTAGTTATGACATCATTATTTTCTTATTTCATTAATTATAACATCATAAAACATCTTACTGATATCTTTCTCGGCCTTTTGGCTAAGATCAAAGTGTAGTATCTGTTCCGATGGATACTGCACGCCTGTCCTGTGCAGTTCTAGGAGGTCCACCCTCCCAGGCTTCGCCTCCCCTCTTTGGGGAGGAGTAAGTTTATTGCTTACTGTCTGAGGCGCCCCTACCGGGGAATGCCGACGGGGCTGCCCAGGCAATTTTTAAATGGCCAGAGTGCTCACCTCTTGAGCGCTGGCTTTTAACCCCACACTCGACCCAAGCTGTGGTCACATCTTACTTGTGGGAGTAAGATAAAACTGGCCTTGTGCCTAACTCCTAGCGAAGGAGTAAATAAATATCTTAAGCTGTTTTAGTTGTTGACGTCATCCCTTTGTGACATTATCCAGCATGTATGGAGACAAAGATACAAGATAATAAGTAAGCACGATCCAGAGTTTTAGTGTATTATATAGGGGAAGGGGGATGGGAGGAAGGAGATGATGGGGGAAGGGGATAAGTGGGGAACGAGTCTGAGAGCTGACAGCATCATTTGTCTTCTGCTTTTGATGAAAGACTGACATAGTCACTAAGACAACTGCTGAGAGGTAGCAGATCTGCTGAGGCAGATGTACTTTTGCACATGTAATGTTTTGCTACAACCCGATTGGTTAGTTTAATCATGTGACAGAGAACAGATATGGAGTTAGATAAACAGTATTAATGTTTATCCTGGACACTGCATCAAATAGAATACATTGAATACCGGCTCTCTTTGTAGGGAGAAATAATCATTTGTAGAGAAATAATCATTGGATAATGGTATTAGGAAAATAAACTGAGACCTTTTTATTTCAGCATTAAGCTTATCTTCATTAGTCTATGTCTGAAAACATATTTTTGATGTCCAATCCCGTTGGCATGCAAAGCAGATTTCTAATAAATAATTGCCTGGTGTTATAGATTTCTATTTTCATGATTTTATTTTTATGCATAAAAGCAACAGTTTTATGCAGTAATTTTATGAGATATTTTATGTGCACTAGCGAAAACATTGCTGCAATTTCAGTTTTTCTTTTAACCTAACTCTTGCGGAGAGTTGTTGGGGTTTTCTCTAAACATCATAATTGCAACACAAGGAAGGCAGAGGTGCTCTATTTTGTGCAGCCTTTAACCAAACGTGACTAAAGAGTATTCTTAATTTTATTACATCTGGAATTCCAAAGGGCTTTTCATGCAAAATATTTTGTGCAATTTTAACCAAAAGTTTAAGTCATTAGTGCTTATTACAACAACTATTAGGGTTAATAGTTGTAGTAACAATAGTAGTAGTAGTAGTATACGTTTTACCTCTTTATGACACGTCTGTTATGTCAAGAGTGCTTCATGCCAAATTTGATGGAATTTTGTCCAATATGTTTAAGTGTTTATTACTATTATTATCATCAATAGTAGGAGGAGTAATAGAAGTTTGATGATACCTGGTATGCCATGGGTGCTTTATGCCAAATGTAATTGTTGTTCTCTCTTATGAAGGGTGCGTGTGAGTGGTGAGACACAAATATGAAGAAATAAATGGATGAAAACGATTCTATAGATATCAACAATATAAATGATTTATCTAAAAAATTTCACAACTAAAAGAATTACCATAAAATGAGGAGGTTTTAATTGTCTGCGTTAAGCTCATTTCAAAGTTGTGGAATAAATAACCAATCCACTATTAAACATCATATTAGAAATCATCATCATATTCGGTTTAACATCCGTTTTTGACATACGTTAGACGGCTTTTAGAAATTGACTTTGAAACTAACCTATCTCTGGAAGGGTCTGTATTTATCTCTGTATGTCTGTATATGCTCATCACTTTCTCCCATATTTTTGTTGGCTTTCCTCTGAACTGAACCTAATACCGCAACTGTTCTACATCTACTAACCCAAGAACTCTCATCCATTTTTTGAACATGGCCATACCATGGAAGTAACCTGTTCTGCAAACATCTCCATATACTGTCCAGATTTAATTTTCCTCTGAGGTAATCCGATCTAAGCCTGTCTTTAAGACTCATGTTACACATTCATCATATCATTCTCATATCATTTCTCTTCATGCAACGTTGTCTGTTGTGATAGACAATATAACATCGGCCAGCCGAGTAAAATGTCACAGCCAATTAATGTTTGAACTATGTAAATAATAACTTAAAATAACTAAGTTTGTGAGGGTTGGCACACTGTTCGAAAGTCATCTACTTAGTATCTACTTAGTAGTATAAGAAGAGGTTATTTTTCAAAGTTGTTGAATAAATCAACTTCCACTGTTAACCATAACATTTTGAACAGACTATATATATATATATATATATATATATATATATATATATATACACTTTCCACAACCAAAGGATTAAAGCACTTCCTAACAGATTAAAAAACAATATCTTCAACTTCTCGTTGTTGTAACATCGACCAGTTGAGTAAAATGTCACTGCCAATTAAAGTTTGAAATACTTAAGTTTCATCAGAGTTTGTTTGAAAGAAAAAAAACAACAAAAAAACAAAAACAAAACAAAAAAGAAAAATAATTGAGAGAAAGATCAAAAAGTCATACGTACTGTTCCTGGAAGTTTTTCGAAGGTATGAGCCCAGCCAAAAAGTGTTGCTCGTCTTCCTTATCCCTGAATGCCTGCCACCAATTCGGATCTTCTTGATCAATAACATGTAAGATGTCACCCCTCAGGAATGAAATGCCCAGTTCACGACAAGGGATATAATCATCATCTTTTGGGTCATAATTAAACAAGGCTCGAACCCGCATCTGGAAGCAATTTATATATACACATATATATATATGATATAAATAATGACAGGAAAATCCTGTGTGAAATAGGTTTTTTCGTTTCATGTAATGTTTCGATACAATTTATACCTTTTTCAGATACCAAGAGAAAAAGATGTTTTTATATCAGACAAAACATTACAAATACTGAGAGCTAAAAAAAATTCCAATGCATTGGTTTCACACATGTTAACTTTAAACCACAAATTTAATAAAGAAAAAATCTCTGATAATCAAACTTGCACACAAAACTAAACAAAGACAACTCATTGAAGCTAGCCTTATATCCTATTTAAAAAGCTACATCGACCAAAGATCAGGTTTCTTTCATATAGCACTGTCCATAGCTAAAAGTATTATAAACAAACAAAATATAAACTTTGAATTTGGATAAGAATTCACATTCTACTGGCTTTACCCATCGTTTACTTCCTAAAAACTTCTCTCCCCATGCCCATGACATTCCACTCCTTTCAACTATGTCTTTCCCTATCTGTTGTCTCTCCTTCCTTTTTTCTTCCTTCTCTTCTTCTCATCCTCAAGAACCAACCATAACATTTTTCCTTACTTCCCTTTGTTACTCGCTCACCTATAACCCCCCCCCTCTACACACTCACTACTTATTCTGCCACCAATCATCTTTCACATACGTAACATCCTACTTATTAGCAACCTCATTTTCCCTCCAACCGTACCACATTCCTTCACTTTACCCACCCACCTCATGGGCATTCCGGTTTCCTACTTTCAACTTTTGTATATTTAATCTGATTGTTCAATAAATGATTATTTTAGACAAAGTTTCATAACTGAAACGAAACATCGGATAAAAAGAAGCAGGATTATGTATTAATTTTTCTGTTCTATTTTTTTTTCTTTACTTATTAACTTATCCTTATCTATACCCCCATACACACAGATAAATAAAGTTCTTCGTAAACGAATAGATCACGCTTCGATAGTTGATATTGTTTATAAAACAATTAGAGAATAATTCTCGAATGCTACACGAGAAAAAAATAGTGGTATTAAAATGATTCTTTTTGTTTTTTTGTTGACGTAAAGAAACGGTTTGAGATTCACATTCATTTCGTACATTGATTAATGAAATATCACAAATAACATGTAAGAGTTGTATAACAATGCAAGAAAAAAAATTGCACGGCCTTTTATTTTAATCGTTTTATCGTATGGAAGTGAAAAATAAATTCTAAGTAAAAGAAACCAGTAATGGGAGGGAGAAAGTTTGTTTTGTTTGTTTGTTTGTTTTGTTTTATGGCATATCAACCTTTTCCAGGTCATGTAATGCCGAATCAAGTAGTATTTAAAAAAAAAATACTTTGTAAAGTAAACAAAATTCTTTAGACAAAAAAAAAAATATATAGTATTTTGAAAACATTAATTAAACGTTTTTCCTTTTTTAACGGCATATCATCCTTTCTCAGTTCATTTAATGCCAAATCAAGCTGGATTTATATGTCTCGAGGTAATTATATCTTTTTATATAGATCAACAGCTTTTAAGAAGTTCAGTATTGTCTCTACTTTATTTTTCTTAAACAGTTCCTTCACTGTACCTGCTCTGTAGAAAGTTTCTCTTTTAGGGGCCAGATCAATGCATTCAATAAGAATATGCTTGATGGTGTAGGTAGTCTGGCATGCAAAGCATATTGGTTGCTCTTTGTCTTCAAGTAAGTAGGAATGTGTAATCCTTGTGTGACCTATGCGAAGTCTGGATAACACTACTTCTTCCTTTCGGCTTTTTCGTGAGCTTTTTTTCCATTCTCCTATTGTAGCTTTGATCGCTGAGAGTTTGTTGTGTGTATTGTTACTCCAACGTTGTTGTCTTTATTGTTGGATATATTTGTTGATTTTCATTTTAAAATCTGTAAATGGAATCTTAAAATTAGTCTCCGCGGCCATGCCTAATGCAGACCTGGCTTCGCTATCAGCCTGGTCGTTTCCTCTGATTCCGATATGACTTGGGATCCAACACAGCAAAATTTCATTGTCTTTTGACAAATATTCCATCCTACATAGCAACTTGGTTACCAATGGATTGTCAAATTTCCTATTTTTAAGGGATATCAGTACAGACAAGGAGTCTGAAAAGATAATGAATCTATTTTTCTTGGATTTCAGAATGAAATCAAGCGCCACATCGACAGCATATGCTTCTGCATTAAATATGGAAGTGTCATTTGGGAGACGCTCTTTATTTATATTATTGTTGTATACTGCAGCACATCCTGTTGCTTCTTCATGCTTCGATCCATCTGTGAAGATGTACCTATGTCTTGGATTTTCTCCAATTCCTCATGGAAAACCAGAGGATGGGTTTTTTGTTTGTGAAGTTTGTTTAAGGTTAGCAAGATCTTTGGGGTCCTTATGGTCCAAGGTGGTATTTTTGGTATTATAGTATCGTGTATTTTTGTCAGGTCCAATCCTGCTTCTTTGTTGATTATTTCCATTCGAAGGCCAAAGTGTCTTATAGCCCTTTCATTTCTTTGGAATAATTATCTGTATTTTGGATGGAATGTGCTTTCATATGCAGGATTTGATGAACACGATTTCAATTTAACATAGTACTGCAGAGCCAACTTCTCACCTCTGATATCTGCAGGTGCCTCGTCTGCTTCTACATAGAGACTCTCAACAGGCGATGTTCTGAAGGCTCCAAGGACTAACCTTAGTCCTCCATGGTAGATCGGGTCTAGTATTTTAAGATAGGTCTTTCTAGCTGATCGGTATATAAAAATACCATAGTCCAATTTAGATCTAATCAATGACCTATATAGTTTCAGGAGAGTGTTTCGGTCTGCACCCCACTCAGTGTGAGCTACCACACGTAGTAGTTGAAATATTTTGTTACATTTTGCCTTTATATATTTCAAGTGTGGAATAAAGGTCAGTTTTTTATCGAAAATTACACCCAAAAACTTGTATTCGTCTACAACCGGAATTTCTATCTTTTCGAGTTTTAGACTTGGGTCATTGTGTAATTTTCTCTTTTGACAAAAATGAACACATTTTGTTTTTGCCTGAGAAAATCGGAATCCATTTTCTGTTGCCCATTTATTTATTTTATTCAGACATTGTTGCAATTTGCACTCAATGGTATGCATATGCTTAGACCTGTAGTAGATTAGGAAGTCATCCACGTATAGGGATCCATCCACTCCGGGTAATAAGCTTTTTATTATGTTATTTATTTTTATGCTAAACAGAGTTACAGATAGCACGCTGCCTTGTGGAACACCCTCTTCCGGAGTTTTTATCTCAGAGAGAGTAGATCCAATGCGAACTCGAAATTTTCGGTTTGACAAAAACCCGTCAATAAAGTGTGGTAGTCTACCTTTTAGACCGAGATCGTTCAAATCTCTCATTATGCCATACTTCCATGTTGTATCATACGCTTTCTCTAAGTCAAAGAAAATAACTACGAGATGTTCTTTTCGAATGAAAGTTCCTCTTATGGTAGTTTCCAATCGAACCAAGTGGTCTATCGTGCCTCTTTTATTGCAGAATCCACATTGTAGATTGCTAATAAGGCTGTTGGATTCCAAGTACCACATCAACCTATTGTTTATCATCCTCTCCATTGTTTTGCATAAACAACTAGTCAAGGAGATTGGTCTATAATTTTGTAGATCCGAGTTGTCTTTGCCCGGCTTTGGGATCGGTATCACTGTAGTTTGTCTCCATATGTCCGGGAAGTTTCCCTCTGTCCATATTGTGTTGTATATTTGGAGGAGTAATTTCAGTGATACTCCCGGTAGTTGCCTTAGGAACTCATAATGGACTTCATCTGATCCTACAGTAGTATTATGAGATCTTTCAATAGAGTCTCTTAATTCACTCAATGTAAATGAGCTATTATATTTTTCTAGATTTTTCGATCTGAAGTTAAGTTTATGCTTTTCTGCATTTCTTTTAGTGGTGAGAAATTCTTGTTTTCCGCCCTGACTTGATGAATTTTTGGAAAACGTTTCTGCTAGTTGATTTGCTATGTCTTTCTTCTCTGTTATTGGGCAATTATTTTTGGAGAGGTGTTGGATTGGTTTCGTTTGGTGTTTACCCGCTATTAGAGAAATAGATAATTGTGATAATTTTATACGGTTGAAGACTTCACTGGGTTAAATAAATTAACACTTTACAATATAGTAAAATTTCCCTTCGTCATGACTTGTGTTGATGGTACAGTGAATATAAGCGTCGACTGTCGAAAAAACAAAAAAAACTGCTGTTCTTCAGTCTCAGCTTGAAGCATTAGTATTGAAAAGCTGGAATACAACAACAACAATCTGTGGAGGAATCTCTCACTCTCTCTTATATATAACAATATTTAAAAATAAATATTAAATTATTATTACCTACAGACGTCAGCGTTTCAAGCTCACAGGCTCAAAAGGTAAACTCTACAGCCACCCCTTTCGTATTTTTTCAGGTATAATAATAACATTACAAAAGAACAGATAATTAAATAAATAAATAAAACTTGCTAACAGATAAATAAATAAATAATAAAACCTCCTAGGGAATAAAATGAAGGCCCCCCCTTGAGCCCTAGCTATCCCACACCGGATTTTTTTCGGGGACGCCCTCAGAGATGCACCGTTTTTTCTGTCATTGTTGACGCCATTCCCTGTCAGGCGTGTCTACAATCATTTCAGCTTGCCGATGATTCCACTGGGCACGAAGATTTACTAAAGATGTCTAAATCTGCCCTTTTGGATGAAACCGTGGTACATTGCTGAAATATGTAATATACAATATCTAAATAAATTATATATATATATATATATATATATATATATATTGCATACTTTACAAGATAACATTTTTGATAAAAACATTTTATTGGTTTTTGCAACAATTTTTCTATTCTCAATGTAAACTTTAAAAAAATGATTATATATATATATATATATATATATATATATATATATAAGAGAGAGTATAAAAATATATATATGGCAAAGGAAATAATCAGAGAAATTAGCCTGATTATTTCTTTCAGAAATGACAAACATTTCGGTGTAGTTTACTTGCCATAAGTATATTTCATATTACTAAGCTCTACTCACGTATTGAACACCGTTGAAGTAAATACTGAAAAAATATATATATACATAACATACCACTCAATAAGTCCCGGGTCTAACTAACAGAACGACTTTTAGGCAAAACTCGACTTTATTCATCAACATAGTCTCCCTCTTATAGTGATACACTGATTCCAACGCTTCTCTAATAATTCAATGTCTTTTTTTTGTAGAATGATTTGTCTTTGGCCTTAAAATACACCTCTTTTCGCTATTACTTTTTCATTGGAGCGAATTCTCTTTCCCTGGAGCATTCTTTTGAGGTTTGCAAACAGCCAGTAGTCAGTGGTGGTGGAGGGGAGCAGATCTGGAGAATAGGGTGGTGTGGAAGCAATTCGAAGTGCAATTCATGTAGTTTTGCCATCGTTGTAATCGACTTGTGACACGGTGCATTGTCTTGGTGAAAGAGAACTTTTTACTTCATTTTTTTTTGTGATTTCGTCCTTCAATTGCACCAATAATTCTATATAATATTCGCTATTATCTTTCTCAAGGTAATCAATGAACAAAATACGTTGCGCATCCCCAAATATGGAGGCCCAAAACTTGTCTTTGGACGGCTTTCACCTGATGCTGTCTACTCAGTTGACTGCCGATTGACTCCGGAGTGAAGTGGTGGATCCATGTTTCATCCATTGTTGCATTGAAACAGTTGCAAACAACACGCTGAATCATCAACACATTGTTGTTTTTGATCGACTGTGAGCAGCACCCACTTTGGACACAGCTTACTCATTGACAAACGTTCATGCAACATGGTGAATACACTTTCACCTTCTCATAGTTTCAACTCCTCTGCTATCTCACACAACTTCCATTTATGATCGGCCAAAACAAGTTTGTGGACTTTTTATGTTTTCCGGGAAAACTGCCAAATTTCGACAACCTGGCCATCAACATCATTGGTGTCTGTATGAACACGTTTAAAGTCAGCATACCACGCTATTACTTTACTTGAACAGCATTTTTTCCTATCAGGAAGTAATGCTTCATCAACACACAAAATTCAAATTTGTTTTGAAAATTTGCAACAGTTACTTCGCTGTAATTTGCAAACTAATAATCCGATTGAGCTAAAGTTTCCACACGTGCCATTTGAAGGTTAGTATTTTATCAAATTCACATGGATTTAAAAAAAAAATTTTTTATTAGTGGCACCATCTATTTGTTAGGCCCGGGACTTATTGTGTGATGTGTTATATACATAATATTATTTTATTATTGTATTTAAATGAAATAGTAATAAATTGTCTTTCTCTTCCTCTTTCTATTTGCAATATCTGATCTTCTCTGATATATATATATATATATATATATATATATACTTACATCTCTCTTAAATGTTTCATTTTACTTCAGTCGAAGTTCTCAGAAATCAAGGGGCCCCTTCCTGGGACTAACACTTGATCTCTATATGAGATACATAGATACCCGAATATTCTATTAAAATTCTCTTTTATTTCTCAAACATTGAGTTAGTAAAAAAGTTAAGAATAATAAATTTCTTCTCTCCATAACTGACCAGTCAAGTATGTCATAGTATATCTTTCTTGTGGTCTGTTGGTCTTACCGGATTCCAGGACAAGAATTCATCTAGTCTGGTGGAGTATCCAGCTAAGTGGTGGTTCTTGAGGTAACATCACTAAGAGAAGATGCACCATTCCTCGTATGAGGGGATCTTATTTGTGCTGCGGATACTATGTAATTTTGAATATTTGGTCAGGGTTTACTTGTAGGGGTAAGTATCCTCATGTAAGGTTGTCCTGACAAACCCTTGTACAGAGAGACCGAAGACACTCGAGGATAGTGTCTATGTGTATGTGTGTACAAATTAATTTGTAATGTTAGCTCCGATCTGGACGTTTTTGCTCATCTGAAGAAGGCCATATAATATACTGAAACGTCATAGGGAATAAAAATATTTTCTAGTCATCTTTATGCCATACGAGCTGACTTTCGCTATCGTTTCGCAAAGTTCGCTACTTGAAATACTTGAAACATTAATTGAAAATAATAAACATTTCATTCATAACTTTGTTATAAACACGAAACAAAATCTTTCTCATCTATTCATATTGATAGATTAACATTAACATTTTGGTAATTTTAATACAAATGTATTTATCTGTTAAATGTGACCGTAAAGAAAAATAAAAAAAAAGAAATCAATTTGCCTTTTCACTTGCAATTTATAAATTGATCACAACCTGTTGAAAATCAAGTCGACCCCTCTAAAAATAGGAAAATTTGGACACAAATGCTAAATATTTGTCTAGGAAATAAAACAATATCGCAGAACAGAACTATCTGTTGTATTAAAATCGAAACAGTCATTGAATTAAAAAAAAATAACAAATAATAGTTAACTAATAAAATGTCCTTTTTCAAAAGCAATATGCAAATTAGTTAACTTTGACTGATATCGCAGTATATATAAGAAAGATGATGCGTCTATTGTATAAAGTTGAATTTACTTGAAATAAGGCGTTTTAACATTACTGTTAGTGCGTGAAATGGGCCCAACTTTGGCATTTATTCATTTAGATATATACATACATATATGAGACAGATGTATATATATATATATGTATGTATGAAAAATATATAAATGTTTATATCTTTTCTCTATTTTTTATTTGATGACGTATAGGAATACTGAGGAAGGCCAAAGGAACGGCCGAAAATTCTGTTCTTTTGGAAAAAAGACTTTTTTAAAGACATTCTGTATTCCTATACATCAAAAAATAAGAAATAAATAGAGAAATGATATGAACATTTATATATTTTTCATAAATACAGATATATATATATACATCACAAGAAATACACGTGGACACAACATGCAATATATGAGACAGATAATACATAGGTGACTTAAAGATTAAATTGGAAATTTACAAATCTAAATACGCCAACAATGCAATGATCTGTTATGTTGTGAGAGGTTTATGATTAGTTAAGAGTTGTCAATCAACATTTGCCACGAAATGAAAGTGGATTTAAAGATGTTGCACATTGTTCAACGTGAAATACAATTGGTGATTTATGATGGCAGAAAACAAAAAGAAACAGAAAGACAAACCTCATTTTAAATGAGCTGACAGCTTTCAACTTAGCTGGCTTGGTACTTTTGCTTCTTTCTGTTCAAACAGTTTCTCTGACATTTCATTCCCTCATGCTCAAGTGTCCATCAAGTTGAGCCACCTGACCCTGCCAAAACCACCCAGCTCTGCCAAGGCCACCCGGCCGAGGACAAAGCAAACAGCTTTAGAAATCGCCTTAATATATTTCTTCAGCTGAAGATCAAACATGACATGTTTCCATTAGATGTGCTCACAGCCTAGATATGGTTTCAAATCTTTACTTTTTTCACCAAGAAACGATGTAAGCAGCAAACATCTGGATACTTCAACTTGCCTAACTGCTATCACAGGTTGAATAGATCCAAAAACAAGCAGATCCAAAACAAGCAGATCCAAAACAAGCAGATCCAAAACAAGCAGATCCAAAACAAGCAGATCCAAAACAAGCAGATCCAAAACAAGCAGATCCAAAACAAGCAGATCCAAAACAAGCAGATCCAAAACAAGCAGATCCAAATCAAGCAAATCCAAAACAAGCAGATCTAAAACAAGCAGATCTAAAACAAGCAGATCCAAAACAAGCAAATCCAAAACAAGCAGATCTAAAACAAGCAGATCCAAAAACAAGCAGATCCAAAAACAAGCAGATCCAAAAACAAGCAGATCCAGGACAAGCAGATCCAGAACAAGCAGGTCCAGAACAAACAGGTCCAGAACAAGCAGATCCAAAAACAAGCCCTTCTGTTTTGACAAAGAACTGAGTTTAACTGTGGCCATCGTTATAGCAGGCCTATCGACCGAGTCGTGATTTTCTGGTTGAGTTCAATGGTATGATTACCAATGTTTTTACATGCAGACATTGCATATCTATAATTAGCTTTGTCAATCTGTCAGTTCCACTTACCTGGCCCTAAATGTTGTTTTTGTGGAAAGGGAGTCGGATGCAGCTCAATTTTTTGTGGTATATGTAAGCACTTGGTGCACAAGAAGTAAAGTGGAATTACTGGTAGGTTGAGAGAAGATAACCAGTTTGTGTGTAAGAAGTGTAAGACAATGGAGATGGATGAGAACTCAGATGTGAAGAAAGTATATTTGGATGGCTAGGCTATTGAGGTTGTTCAGAAGTTTTATTACCTTGGTGATACGATTGGAGCACAGGGTGGAGCAGATACTAGTGTAATTGCAAGAGTTAGGATTGGATGAAGTAAGTTCAAAGAACTTCTACCATTACTAACCAGCAGATCATTACCACTGTTGACTAAGGGAAAAGTCTATCAGGCATGTGTACGCAGTGTGATTGTTCATGGAAGTGAAACCTGGCCAGTGAGGGTTGAGGACATGCGTTGCATGGAGAGAAATTATATGAGAATGATACGATGGATGTATAATGTGAGTCTTAAAGACAGGCTTAGTTCTGATGATTTCAGAGGACGATTAAATCTGGACAGTCTAGGGAGATGTGTGCAGAACAGGAGATTTTGATAGTTTGGTCACGTTGAAAGAATGAATGAGAGTTCTTGGGTTAGTAGACGTAGAACTGTTGAGGTAGCAGGTCCAGTTCACAGGGAATTCCCAAGGAAAACATGGGAGGAAGTGATAAGAATGGCATTGAGAGAAAGACGGATAAAGACCTGGCCAGAGATAGGGAAACAGAGAGCAGGGGAGGAATTCCAAAGGCAAGCCTTCTGGGAGAAAAAAGCTATCAGAGGAGAAAGTTTTCTGGTAACCTCTACAGTGAAAGGGTTGGATTTTCCTATTAGTCGGATTGGTCGGTTTTGTTGTTTTGTTTTACGGCATATCAACTCTTTTTAGGTTATTTAATGCTGAATCCGGTCATTTTGGTCAAAGTTTTTATGCTTCAAATTCTTTATATGTTTAAGTATTCATTCATGGTGTTTGGTTGAGTGAAAGGGGGGAAGGGAGGGGGAGGGAAATTGTTTTTTGTTTTGGATTTTGCAGAACATGATTGAGTTTTGCAAAGATAAAAAAGCAATAAAACATCAATGTTTGGTGCATTTTAAGTCAGGAAGTCAATAACTTCAGACAGCCTGATCTAAAATGTCAGCAGATTCTATTTGACCCATAGGTACTACCACTCCGGACCAGAGTGGACCTGGGATAATGGCAACTAAGGGGCAACTCCACATTCCCCACAGTTCCCAAGTGGAGAACTCACCACTGGATGTCTTTTAAGGTCATATCCAGGACCTGGGTTGGTCGGGAATATTTAAGTTGAGGAGTTACAAGAGCAGTAAGTTCGTTGGAGCACCTTTCGTGGTAGTACTTGTAAAACAAGCACAAGGATGCAACATTGCAGTGATGGGACAGGGGACTGAAGTTTGGTAGACAGTGCGGGACCTATTAGGTTAGAGATTTTTTGCTCTCTGTCCAAGAGGACAAATATAGTCATGTAAATATATATAGTCATGTAAATAAATATAGTCATGTAAATATATATAGTCATGTTTATAATTTAATATTTTCATATTTTTTTAATCAGATTTTTCATCAAACTTTTTAACTGTATGTATCTTTACTAGTGTCATGGTGTTATGGGTGTGTGAGACCCTTTTCCCAGCTGAAATAGCAATAACAACAACAACCACAGAGAAGCGATTTCTAAATCATTCGATATTTGCTTGACTTAAATGATTGGTACTGATTGGATCAAAATGCTCAATCTCGATTGGTTACTTATGTCGAACTTTAGCCGATCAGAAACAGTCTCCACAGGAGCCAGGCACCTGTTCCCAAAACCTATATAAACAACCACATATGCGCTTGCAAGGCAGATAGCCAGCAAGAAGGCCAAGTTGCTTAACAAATCTTTGCTACTCTGAACACTACTATGCATCTTCTTCGCACGCAAATGAAACCTGTCGTAGCCTCTGGCTACTAGCATCATCCACACATGGACTTAACTTCTAAAAACAGTTCGGAACATGGACTTAGTTCCTAATAATAATGTCAGTTTCACAAACTTCCTACTCCAATCTGCATACGTACGATAACATTTTCCTCATCTTGACTTTTGAACTTTTGATATAACACTTTCTCCATCAAGACACGCGAACATTTTATTATTTCATTCTTGAGCTCTTTCTTTTGCTTGTTGAATAAGACGTGAAATAAAGTTGATAAGTTATGTTAGAATGGATTTTGTCATTGATTCACATTTGACCCAATGTCTTATTTCTACAAGTGTTTTTAGTTAAACCTATGAATCAGAGATAACAGAGGAGGAAGAGGAGGAGGAGGAGGAGCATTACTTACTGTATTGTTGTTGGTGGGTATGTGCGAGTAGACACTGCAATTGGGTACAATCATAAAAGTAATGGTTCCCGTCATTCCTGTCTGGAAGTTTAAAAAAAGAAAAACAATATCAAGAGAAATAAATTCAGAAAACAAACAGAAGAAAAGAAGTTAACCAAACTGATGTCATATCGACGGAACGCGTGGAAATTTCATGGGTAATTAAAGGAAAACGGGTTTTACTTTCACTGTTTCTTTGCACTTATATATTTTATTAGTTTTCGTTATATACGAGACCGGGTCGTGCCCCGTTGGGTCACAACCATTACCACTTTATTATACTTTGATTTTATTCGAAAATTCATTAATTAAAACATATAAATTATTCTTGCATAACTAAAAATAATAAATCTCTTCACGGTGCTTTTTAGGAATAGGTATCCAAGAATATTTCAGTATTTACGTTATCAATTCTGAGTTTTACCGATGGCTAACATTAACAAACAAACAATGTATTATTAGCAGGTTTCTTTTTTGGTGGCAAAGTTATTTCACAAAAGAAACTGTTGATTTTTATCTTGTATTTAAGTGTATTCTGTAATGTTGTTTCGATACTTCTACACAATACGAACCAAACATTTTTTTTTTTACCTGAACCTAACCCTAAAATAACCCTAACATAAATTTTAAGTTTAGTTCGACAAAAGTCGATTTAGTTTGCTTCGTATTGTGTAGAAACACAATTGTTTATTTTTGGGGGGATGGTTGGTTTTTGGTAATTTTGGATATAAAAAGAAATTTATTTATTTTTTTAGTAAAAGTAAATGAAAAGGTATCCAAAAAATTCCAAATGAAAAGTTGCAAAAGTAATAAGGGTATCCAAAAGATTTACGAAAAAATTGGAACTTGATCTTTCTAATTGATTGAAAAATAGTCATGGGCAAAAAAAGTAACAAACCTTCTTTTATTTGTATATTTGGGTAAAAGTCGGAACTTGATTGGGCTTTCTCCGTTCATAGTCAGAACTGCTTATGTCACGACTGCAAATCTCTGGATACCTATTCCTAAAATGCACCCTCTTTACTCCTATATTATTCTTATTATTCTATTCATTTAGAGTTTTCACACAAGTCACTATCATTGATCGCTCACTGACAATAATAAGTGATGTTACCTTGGAGTCTAAGTGACAGCAAGTCTAAGATTTCCAGCACCTTTTTACTTATTTCGATAATCTTTTCATATCATTTTGTGCTATCGCAATAGCCGTTTACCATCGATTTCTCGCTAGCAACGACCGTTGGTCTTCTCTGAAATTTGAGTGAAAATAAACCTCCCTAAGGTTCCAGTACTCTCGCACCCTTCAAGACGAGGTCTGGTTGGTGCTCTACTTCCTTGATCTTTCCATCCTCTTTGACATTTCATAACAATTTTATGTGGTATCAATTGAGGCTGGTGCCATCGTATATGTTTTTTTCCCTCATTTATTTAATAAAACAGCAAACTCAACAACCCAAAATCAGACTTCTTCTGACCGACATAACGGCATGAAACAAAACGGACATATTTCTAATGCTTATGTCGTTTCCTCATTCAAAAACTTTCAACTTTCTCAACGTACTTTACTCACTTCAAAATATATTTGAGATCGCTGTAAAAAATTGTTAATATATTAATATGTGTTGTTGTTAATTTTTTCACAACACCTTTTTTGTTCTTGGATTTGGTGACCCTTTCAATCTCAATGAGTTAACATTCATGCAAAACATTTCACATGCATATCTTAACTTGACATTTTTTTAACCAATGGAAATGATTCCCGCTCGTTTGAAACGGTACAATTAGTGAGCCGGTGTGAAGTGGAAAAATCTAATGAAATCAGCAAACTTGACAACCCAAAATCAGAGTTTTTTTGAGTGACACAACTGTGTGCCTCAACTCCATGGGGACAACGACAACAACAACAACCAGCACCCAATCAAGGCCGGGGTGCATACCAAGAAACATGGCTTGTGCCCAAATCCTGTAGCAGGACTGCTCTCTACACAATTTCAACCTAACTCAAAAAGGTAAACACACACCCACACACACAAAACCGAACTTTGAAACTAACACACATCATGTTTTTTTCTCATTCTACAAACAGTTTTAATTTTCCCAACAGACATTTTCACTCAAAATATATTTCACCTCGCTGTAAAATTGTTAATATAAAAATATGTTTTGTTTATTAACTCTGTTTCACAAAACATTTGTTGTTGTTGGGGTTGACACTTGCTAAATGGTGACCTTTTCATTCCCAATATTCATAATATTCATGTTCTTATCAATTTCTTTTATCCACCATTTTATAAACATTTATATCAATTGTCAGCATGGTTCTTTGCACTTTCCAAAGATCCGACTGTCATCAATACCATAGGCAAGCCAGGAGCCATGCTACAGTTTTTCTTTCAGCCGTCAATACTTTCCCTATTTTGGAGCGTGTCACTTTTTATTTATATCTCGGTGTCCATGGCAAGCCATAATTGTAAAACGTTCAGTGCTAAAAAGGGTTTACATATTCTGCATTACGGATAAAATTCTATTTGGAGAATCGTCTCACAGTTTTTCGATTATTGACAAGTATGCAATCACAATGAAAACTGATTTCTGAAAATTCCAATCATTGTATGTGTTTTTAGCATTGAACTGATATTGATCTCATTAATCAATATCAATTTTGACATTGAGGCAATATGAAGAATAGTGTGTTCTATAAACCAAATCAATTGTTATGAAATCTTGTAAAAAATAAGAATAAAAAATAATCGTTAGTTTTATTTTTTTTATCAGAAACGCATGCAATATTTCCCCCCAAACACAGGCGTATAAATATTTTAAAATAAAAATAAACATTTTTATTAAAAGCTTTTATATAAATCACAATCTGTACCAGCATCTTTCATAACAAATATTAGACATGGCATTAATTTTCACGAGTTACTATGGAAATAAAAACTTGCGTACATTTGCTTACCTGAAACGGAATCATGCATGGTGATCTGAGAAGCAGGACTTATATAATAAGACACTAAGGCAATTTCATTTCATACGTATGCTATCACCTATCTCTCCTATTTTAAAAGGATTTTAATAGGATTTTAATAGGATTTTAATAGGATTGCCAGAGTTGAACTGAATTGAGATTCATTATATTTAGCTTCCTCCCACAAGGTAAGATGTGACACAAGGTCGGGAAAGTGGGATTTAAAAAGCCAGCGGCCGAGAAAGTGAGCATTCTGGCATACAAAAAATGCCTGGGCAGCCCCGTCGGCATTCCACGATAGGGGCGCCTCAGGCAGTAAGCAATAAACTTACTCCTCCCCAAAGAGAGGAGGCAAAGCCTGAGAGGGTGGACCTCCTAGAACTGCACAGGACAAACCCACAGACCGGCGGAATCAAGACCCAAAAGCCTAGACGACACCGTTCTATAGGGTGTAATATCCATCGGAACAGATACTACACTTTGATCTTGGCTAAAAGGCCAAGAAATTTATTTAAAGAATATATAGGTGACAATTATTTTTACGGTAAGAAAGAAAGATTATTTATTTTGAAACGATTAAAATTATAACAATAAATAAATTAAATAAAACGGTTAAAACTTTTGTTTCATTTATTTAAAAGAAATTATTTAATTGACAATTATTTTTACGGTAAGAAAAAAAAAAAATCAATATTTTTGATTTTAAAAAGATATAACTTGTTGCAATTTTCAATAAATAAAAAAGAGACATTAATTTTATTTATTTAAAAGAATATCTAACTGGCAATGGCAATTATTTTTACGTGAGAAGAAAGAGACAATTTTTGCTTAATATTATTAAACCATACATAAACGAAATATTATCATTGAAAGCAAATTATGCAGATAGATGAAAAAAGCAAGTGTGGACTTTCCACGAGGCTCGCTAGTAGTGAATAAGATTTATAATCTAGATAGTAACGAGATGTAAGTCAGGTGGGTGGGTGGAAGTCGCGTTTGGAATGCGACTGTGATTGTTTTGATAATTTCAAGTTTGGAAGGAAAATGAAAATATAAACATTCATTGCTTGTCGTTTGAATTATGTTTGGTTGAGGAATATGTAAAGGAAAACAATTTTCAGAATTATGGTGACCAATCGAGAGAGAATCTGGGGAAAACAAGCCACGCGTGCGTGGTCCCCCTCTGTATGTGACTCGATGTGGCGAGTGTAAAATGCAATAAATTTGGGCAATTTGGGGCATTTTTGACCCCCCCCCCTTTTACCCCCTGGGGGTGCGAACCAGAATTTTTCTGAGGTCAAGGATGCTCATTTTATATCCAGAACAATTGCCTCTACATTTTGGCCAAGTTTCAGAGAAATTGAATGGATGGATGGAAAGTTATGGGGCAAAAAATCTCATTTTTTTGCCATTTCGGGGCCTTTTGACCCCCTGGGGGCTAACCAGATTTTCTTTCAAAAATCGGAGAATGTCACATTCTAACCTGACCAAAGTTACAACTTCATGCAAAATTTAAGAGAAATTAAATGGATGGTTGCACAGAAAATCTGGACGGACGGACGGACATGCCTCAAAACATAAGTCCCTCAATTTTATAAATCGGTGGACCAACAACGGAGCAAGACTTGAGATTGAGGTGAGCAGATGTTCCGCCTTTTGAAGAAGATGGCCAGACATAGGTTAGTTTAAAATTAAAATTTCTAAAAGCCGTCCAACACATGCCATCATCTAAAACGGACGTTAAATCGACTCGGATGATTATGATTAAAATGTAGAAATCAAAATGATATCAAATGTGGGCTATATTTAGTTTAGCTTAATGCCAAGTGGGTAAAAAGGAGGTAGAATATTTTTGTGAAAATTCAGATACCTCTGATTTTTTTCAAATTTTAACAATAGGTATTAGATATCAATTAATAAATATTCCCAAAGTTTCAGTTATTTGGGAGTATTTTAACAGTTTTTAGGGGCATAATATGAGCACAACTTCCCATTTGAAAATTCAAATATATCAAATTTGATCCATAGTCATTAGACACCAATTAAGCAAGATTGCCTGAATTTCAATTTCTTTTTAACGCCCCTTAAATTTTAGGCATTTTCTAGGATCAAAATCAGGTAATGGATTTTGATCAAAATTAGTGTAAGAAGTCTAAACATAAGGTTAAGTATTTTGATTTTAATCTTCTTAAGGGGACATAAAAATGGTGCAAAATTGTTCTGTTCGGGGAATTAATTTCACCCGTTCTGAAATGGGTATTCTTCTAATATTTATATATATATATATATATATATATATATATATATATATAATATATATATGTTGTTTTGGCTTCTACAATTTACAAATTACACAACGCTTACACTGGGGAACTATTTCTAATTCTATGTGTGCTTGCTGATAAGACTTTGAAACTGAGCTTAAAATCAACACAAATCGATGTAATGAAGTCTAATAAAACTTGAAGAGAAAAATGTAAAAACAAACAAAAGCAAAACAAAACAACTTACCAATAAATCCGAGACATAGTCTACAGATTTCCCTTTCATTTCAGTTCCATTGATTTCAAGAATTTCATCCCCTTCATGTAAAAGGTCTGCAATACAGAAAAGGAATAAATAAAAAATACATCAAATTGGAAGTAAAAAAAAGATTGTTTGACACGTTGAGGGAAGGCGAAAAATTTACTTTTAAAATAAAGTGGCTATAACAAAGAGAGAAACGATATCCAAATTGGAGAACAGAGACAGTTATAAAAATGAGAGTAAACAAACCATGATCAACATAACAGAGTGAAGACTTAACACTCACAGAGGCTTTATTAGAGTGGATAAACCCGAGCAAACCCGAGAGACTATTGTAATGTCACAGGGGCGAGACAGTGATTAGAAACCCAGACGTCAGCAGACAGATTTAAGATCAAAATAAAAAGACAAGAGAAAAAATATATATTATCTGGGACTGAAATTGCAAAGCAGAAACCTTCCTTTGTCCGCGATGTCAATTGAGTTAGAAAACATTGGACAAAAAATTGGATATTGTTTTACACATAAATGTGGATGGAAAGTGGGTCGAATTAAGCCAGCAAAAATTCGGTCTAATTTAACAGGTTGACTTTGGTGCCCAGGAAGACAAGAAGACTGACAGACAGGCAGATCAGTCAGGGATAAGGAGCCTGATAGATAGACAGATTTGTTGACGATGGACGTGCAAAGTTCAGAAATCTGTTCATTTGTAAATGATTTGAATGAAAAAAATAAAAGCATTATATTTATAACAAAAACATTGTCTTGTTTTTTATACCAAGTAAAACAACTCTTGTCATGATGAGAAACGAAAGGGCACTTTGATTCAGTGATTACGTTACACAAGTTAACAGGTCTTAATGCTCCTTTGTCGTGACTATTGCAGGAGACGATAATGGTGATTAGTCTTTAAAAAATTACAGGCACGGTCAAAGGAAAATACAAAATGACAGGCACGGTCAGATGCAAAGATGAAATAAAGAGCACGGTCAGAGGAAAAATGAAGGAAATGGGCAAAAGCAAAGGCTAAATGAAGGGTACAGTCAGAGGCGATATAAAGGGTACGGTCAGAAGCGATATAAAGGGTACGGTCAGAGGCGATATAAAGGGTACGGTCAGAAGCGATATAAAGGGTACGGTCAGAGGCGATATAAAGGGTACGGTCAGAAGCGATATAAAGGGTACGGTCAGAGGCGATATAAAGGGTACGGTCAGAAGCGATATAAAGGGTACGGTCAGAGGCGATATAAAGGGTACGGTCAGAGGCGATATAAAGGGTACGGTCAGAGGCGATATAAAGGGTACGGTCAGAGGCGATATAAAGGGTACGGTCAGAGGCGATATAAAGTGTACAGTCAGAGGCGATATAAAGTGTACGGTCAGAGGCGATATAAAGGGTACAGTCAGAGGCGATATAAAGGGCACGGTCAGAAGCGATATAAAGGGCGCGGTCAGAGGCGATATAAAGGGCGCGGTCAGAGGCGATATAAAGGGTGCGGTCAGAGGCGATATAAAGGGTACGGTCAGAGGCGATATAAAGGGTACGGTCAGAGGCGATATAAAGTGTACGGTCAGAGGCGATATAAAGGGCGCGGTCAGAGGCGATATAAAGGGCGCGGTCAGAGGCGATATAAAGGGCGCGGTCAGAGGCGATATAAAGGGCGCGGTCAGAGGCGACATGAAGGGCGCGGTCAGAGGCGACATGAAGGGCGCGGTCAGAGGCAACATGAAGGGCGCGGTCAGAGGCAACATGAAGGGCGCGGTCATAGGCAACATGAAGGGCACGGTCATAGGCAACATGAAGGGCACGGTCATAGGCAACATGAAGGGCACGGTCATAGGCAACATGAAGGGCACGGTCATAGGCAACATGAAGGGCACGGTCATAGGCAACATGAAGGGCACGGTCAAGGCAACATGAAGGGCGCGGTCAAGGCAACATGAAGGGCACGGTCAAGGCAACATGAAGGGCACGGTCAAGGCAACATGAAGGGCACGGTCAAGGCAACATGAAGGGCACGGTCAAGGCAACATGAATGGAACGGTCAAGGCAACATGAAGGGCACGGTCAAGGCAACATGAAGGGCACGGTCAAGGCAACATGAAGGGCACGGTCAAGGCAACATGAAGGGCACGGTCAAGGCAACATGAATGGAACGGTCAAGAGAAAGGGCAAAATGAAAGATAATGCAAAACGGAGGGCATTATCAAACGCAAAACGAAAGGCATGGTCAAACGCAAAACGAAAGGCATTATCAAATGCAGAATGAAAGGCATGGTCAAACGCAAAACGAAGGGCATGGTCAAATGCAAAACGAAAGGCATGGTCAAACGCAAAATGAAGGGTACGGTCAAACGCAAATTGAAGGGTATGGTCAAAGGCAAAATGAAGGGTATGGTCAAACGCAAAACAAAGGGTTTGGTCAAAGGCAAAACAAAGGGTACGGTCAAAGGCAAAACAAAGGGTACGGTCAAAGGCAAAACAAAGGGTATGGTCAAAGGCAAAACAAAGGATGTGGTCAAAGGCAAAACAAAGGATGTGGTCAAAGGCAAAACAAAGGATGTGGTCAAAGGCAAAACAAAGGATGTGGTCAAAGGCAAAACAAAGGATGTGGTCAAAGGCAAAACAAAGGGTTAGGTCAAAGGCAAAACAAAGGGTTAGGTCAAAGGCAAAACAAAGGGTACGGTCAAAGGCAAAACGAAGTGAACAGCTAAATACAAAATAAAGAGCCAGCTCCAACATTTTTTTTCATTTTAAAAAATTTTTTTAAATAACTGACCACTTTTGTCTGCAGTTCCTCCTCTTACAACACGAGCAATAATCACAGACTCCTCAACATTCTTTACTGTAGCACCCTGTAATTAAGAAGAAAAACAATCATTAGCATGATTTTCACCGATACTGACAGGTGGGGATATGAAAAAAAAAAATTCATAATAATTTATATATTTATTACACAAATCAGATCTGGAATCATGATATTATTTGCATGTGACAACATTGACTGTCAATTTCCTTTAAATTAAAAAAGATTTATTACTGTCTAT
Organism: Sepiola atlantica; assembly: GCA_963556195.1. Taxonomy (NCBI): domain Eukaryota; kingdom Metazoa; phylum Mollusca; class Cephalopoda; order Sepiida; family Sepiolidae; genus Sepiola; species Sepiola atlantica. The sequence continues at coordinate 171,142,119 of OY744518.1, forward strand.
GAATAATCAATAATCATGATGACAAGATGTTCGCGTTGTGTGTGCATGCCTCTTTCTTTTCCATTCATCTGATCACTACCGGACATGTAACAGGTGAAAATGAAGGGCGAATGGTGGGAGGAGAGGAAAGAGAAAGTCTGATTTTCGAGTTTTGTTATTAATATGTTTCTTCATACAAAATCAATATTTTATTCTAACTAGCCAGTTCTTCTTGTTAGATCTCTATCTTATAATGTTAGGTATGTTTATATATCTGTATTTTAGGGAAGAGTACTTTATAGGTAAGTCTCTGCTCCCACTAACATTTGTATATTTTTGTATTTGATAATTAAAAAAAAGACGTTTATTAGTATCATCATGATCATCATGTACAGAATTCACTCCTAAATTAATAACTGATTAATCTGTTAGGGATAATGATTTTAATTCTAGAAAACGTATAAAATTTAAGGCTTACAGTTAAAGGGGTCTTACAAAAAAAATTTTAATTTACGGAACTGATTAACTGGTGTCCAATAACTATGTATCAATTTTGTTATAATTGTGGTACTAAGATACTGAACGTTACCTACACGTAGTTCAGCCACGAATGTAAAAATGTGAAAAGGTTGAAAACCCGATGAAAGGAAATCAACCCATACTCCATAAAAATGAATAACACATCGTATCACAAATTATAATCATATATTTTATAAACAACCAAGACAAATTAACAATACATAACAAGTATTTATTTATTTATTTATTTTTTTTAAAAGATTAACTGATATTCTTCCGCACAAATGGAGTTATCTATAAGAGGCTGGTTTTTGTTATTTCGAGAAAGTTCAGGATCAGAATTAAGAGTTCAAATATAGCAATTAAGAAGGCTTATAACCTTTATGAAAATGAAAATAGGAAAGTCTTTTTTTTCTTACGTAATTCGAGGAAAACAAATGAGAAGTCGTTCTTCTCCCACAGGAGATCGAGATATGAAGGTAAATGTGTTAAAATCGCGGGGAACGATTGAATGAGATCATTTAACACGACAATATATAACAATATGAAAGTCTGATTTAGGACGAATTAATATAGTATTTCTTTTTTTGTTATTTTTGTCTATATGTCGTAAACACATACCTTTTTGGTTTGACATCAGAGGGAAGGATATTTTAACAGAATTTTAGATTCTGTGGTCCGTTCTTAACGAGCTGTTTTTAGGATCTCGAAATATACGTAATCTCGACTTTGAAGAGGTCATATGATTGACTGGTCTGTTGTAATCAATTTTGTTGGACCAAGGTTTTCTTTTGGTGTCCGTATTAAATGTCGCTGTATTTCTAAAGCGTTAATTTTCGAATTCCACTTTTCCTATTTTTGATTTTGTGTGCGGGGATAAATTGTCCAATATGACAGCAAGGTGAGCTGCCAATCTCTTAGACGTCCGCTCTTAACGCTGCTCGAGGACCTTCTCCTCGTGTTTCCTCTCGCTTCGATTTTCCCGCTCTCCTGTGCATAGCAACAGTATTCTCTCATTTGATTGGTTGAATCCTCTGCCCTCGCAAATGCGTGGGCTGACTTATGAAAGCCTGTCTGTTGAGCTTCCTGTTGACCCACTTTTGACAAACGTCGCCCGCCTGTCCGCCTTTCTGTATGCGTAGGGGAACACGTGCCAACAAGTCCCCTGCTCTCTTTTTTATGCTTTATGGGGAAAAATATGTAGATATAACAATTTCAATGCAAATCTAAAATATTTGAATTTTCAAAGGGGAGATTTTTCCCATATTATGCCCCTAAACCCCCTTTAAAAGACCCAAAGGAAACTGAAATTTCGGGAATATTTATTAATTGATGCCTAAGACCTATTGTTAAAATTTCACAAAAATCAGAGGTATGTGAATTTTTCTCAAAGTGCTTTCACCTCATTTTTTGTCCTTTTTGCATAATACTAAATTAAACTAAATATAGAACACATTACCAACCCAGTTAATTAGTTTAGGAGTGAATTCTATACATAAAAATATATAAACATATACACATACATAACTTGATATAAATAAAAAGATTTAGTAGTTGCATCTTTCACTTCTGAGGAGGAAATAAAGAGAAGACTAGTGAATCTGTTTGTCAGAACCAGAGGATTTTTACCGACTCGAATAAATTAATTTTAAAACTTAAGGTTTTACTTTTTATGCCCGTTGGTCTGTCATATGTCTGTCGGCCCATCAGCTACTGCTGCTTCTCCAATGCTCGTCACGATGCCAGTACGTCAACCAGCTGCCTCAATGCTAGTCATTTGAAAATGTCAATTCCGACAATTACAACATTGTATATTTTCTTAATGTCTCACCAGGATCAGCACTAATTGAGTATTTTTCAGTTTTATTAATTTTTTCCTTCAGACTTTCACACTTAAGCGAACATCGAAAATAAAATTAGTCCGAACTGTTTTTTGTTTGTTTCTTTTTCGGAAAAAAATCTATATAAAAAATAAACAATGTTTTTTTTTTGTCAGACTAAAGATGAAAATTAAAAAAGAATTACGGGGCAAACACTAAAAAAAAAAATGTCTGAAGAAATAAAAAATGTTTGTTTACTTTTTGGTAATTTTTTAAATAGTAAATGTTTACTATTTTTTCTGAGATACAAATGAGAAGAAAAAACAATGTAAACAAAATGAAAATAGAAAGTAAATATATCAACAAATTAATTAATTCCCTAAAATCAAGAATAAAAAAAACAAAAGGAAAAAAATCAGGGACCTGGGCTTAAATATTTTCGCAAATATCTTTTTAGTCCCATATTCGGATTCCATATAATCTTTACGATTGTAAAAGTTGCTTTTTTTTTTCGCGGGGTGGGGGGGGGGTATCTTTCATATGGAGTATTTGTTTATTGTTTTTCCGAATGTATACCAGCTAGCTAGAAAAATACCATTTTTATTACCTAGTGAGAGGGAAAAAATATTTACTTTAGGAATTGTTTTGTTTTTATATTATTTGGAGCATTCGGACTATTGTTCTCATCTTGGATGTTACTCTCACAACATTTCGATTGATTTAACCTCTAACCTTTTCATGTGCGTCTTGTCGAACTCAGGAATGTGTACAGAATTTGGAATGAAACTCTTTATTTATTCGACAAGGATAGCTTGCTCTCGTTCCATCAGCCATGATCGGATAGAAGTCTTAAGTTGTGGCGATCCGGACGAATGCCAAAAAGCAAATGACTTTAATTGCTACCCTCTTTCTTTCTCGGCTTCGTTGGAACACACTTTCCTTTTCACTCAGTAAGGTTCGTAATAGAAACGTTTTGACTGAGGAAAAAAACTAACACGTCTATGTTAAATTGGTAAGCGACACAAACTCGATAACCCCTGTAAAAGAACAAAGAGTTTGCAGACCCCTTTTCAGCCAGACAGACAGAACACAAAAGAACGCATGAGAATTACACTCCCACTCTACCCCGACAAAATAAACAGGACACTTCAGAAATTCACGCACAAGCTTTCCGTGTTGTCTCGCGCACACCTACTTACACACACAGTAGCAGAACAAGGTAACCTACTCACACATACCGTATCACATTACAACGCACACGCATTAACAAATATAGAAATACACATCTTTAGCTCCTCGTGTCTGCTTTACAATGAACATTTCTAACAAAGAACGCAAGTTGAATAAACTTTACCAAAGAACATTTATTCAATAAAACTAACCTTTTATTATATCCTTGTAAAATTGTCGTTCTATAAATTGTTTATTAATTGATAATGTTTTCCTTGAGTTTTTATTCACTAAATCCCAGGTATGTTAAACAAATCAAATGGGGCCATAAAGTAATTTGTAATTGTATTCTTAGTATCGCCCGTACTGAGGATTGAACCTTCAACCTCCAGAAGACTGTCACTTACAATTGATTATTACTTAGCACTTTATCCGTTATGTCATGAGTCCTTGTTTTTTATTTATTTATTATTCTTAAGTCTAAAGAAATACACAATTTAAGCAATAAACATTTTACTTGAAATGATGTTTCTGAGATGTCAAATTCATAGTATTGTCAAATTCATAGTATTGTCAAATTCATAATATTGTCAAATTCATAATATTGTCAATTCATAGTATTGTCAATTCATAGTATTGTCAATTCATAGTATTGTTAACGTATGGGCTGGCATGCTGACGGGCGTTAGAGTATCAGCAGCAGCTGCTGGTTGGAAAAATTAAAAGCGTAAAATTTGGAATTTTAACAGGCTTGAAACGAAGAATTGACAAAAGCGTTATTTAACTTATTTGAATAAGTTGAATAACACTACAGTTTAGGGATTATGATATTTTGCATCATGATAATCATCATCATCATATTCGGCTTAACATCCGTTTTACATGCTGGCATGTATTGGATGACTTTTAGAAATTGACTTTCAAATTAACCTATCACTGGCCAAGTCTTTATTTATTCCTCTTTCTCTCAAGACCATTCTTATCACTTCCTCTAAACTGACCATGCTACCTCAACTGTTCTACATCTACTAACCCAAGAACTCTTATCCATTCTTTCAACATTACCATACCATCAAAGTCTACTTTTCTGCACACGTCTCCCTATACTGTCCAGATTTAATCTTCCTCTGAGATCATCAGATCTAAACTTGTCTTTAGCCTCTTATTATTTCTCTCCATGCCACGCATGTCCTCAACCCTCACTGGCCTGGTTTTACTTCCATACATCATCACACTGTGCACACATGCATGATACACTCTTCCCTTGGATGACAGTGGTAATGCTCTGATATGGGCTAGGTAAGTTATTAAGAGTTTTGTAAAGATGTTGTCAGTTTAGGGGCAGCTAGCACATGTTCCACTGATCTCCAATTGTGTTGTTGTTGTTGTTGTAAGCTGTGTTAGACTATTATTCGACAGTGGTTGATGAGGCAGCGATAGTTATTCTGACGTTGCTGGTATGGAGTTTGCGTTGTAGTTATCTGATTTTAATAGTTTTGAGATTTATTTAGTTTTTATAATATTACTAGCTGTACCTACTTGGTGCAGCCCGGAATTCATTGATATTATTTTAGTTTAAATTTTTAAATTAAAAAAAAAAATGTGCAAGTCACAAAGCGATGGGAAAAAGAGCTTAAAATGTAAGAGAGATGACTTTAAGTTAAAATAAGAATCATCTCTCTTACATTTTGAACTTGTTAGGTCATTATTTAACATTGTCTCCATTGTAATAATCTTCTTTGCTGGAATAATCATTTTCGAAAAGAATTACACCTTTTTAGTTTAAAGAACATGCTGCAAAAAATTTAAAAAAAAAGGAAATTACTAGTCAGAATCAAATATCGATTTGTCAGATCTATTGCTATTAAGGTCCAAAATAGAAAATCTGACAAGATAACTTTATATATTAAATATTGTATCAGCATCATGATTATGAGGATGGGTAAGTGTTAATAGTTTTGTAAAGATGTTTATTAAGAGTTTCATAAAGATTTGCTAGTTTAGGAGCTGTTTGTATTGGTCACTAATATGGACGGCTTGCTGACACATGTTCCACCTACTGCATTGCTGCTTACCGTTGGATATATAAACCATATTACACCCATTCTTTTTGTTGTAGGCCAAGTTCAAAACGAACGTGGGCTGGTCTGCCCCGTGGTAGTCGTTGTTGTCACCATCATCATCGCTATAAGTCCAGCTGCTAACAAAACTATGTGAACACCTGTTGTTGGGTTTTTAGAAGATTTATTCAAACACAAAACAAGAGACAGAGATTGAATGGTTTGTACGGGAGAGAGAGAATGAAGGACTTTACTTGAAAAGATACCTTTTTACTTTTTGCCATCTGTGTCTACTATCCCTGCCTCTCCTCTCGGCCTGGTGAGGAGTTTGAGTTTTTCACGTCTGATCTATCTGCTGGTTAGCGACCGAAAGACAGAATCAGCCCTGAGTGGAAGTGACATCATTTCCGACTTCCGCTTTCACTCCCCCACCTTTTGGGGTACTCTCTCTCTCTCTGCCCCCCCCACTATCTAACACACCAATCTCTGGTAGTGTTGTTGTAAGCAATGTTAGACATTAATTTGACAGCGGTTGATGAGGCAACGATAGTCATTCTGACGTTGCTGGTATGTAGTTTGTGCTGTGGTTCTTCATTTTATTTTAGTGGCTGAAAACGAAATGGTAGTGATGAAGAGTTCTATCAAAACCACCACCATCATTTGTCAGCCAAAGACTTTCTCTTTGTCCATCGATCAACACTGCTTTTATAAACCTGTTCATCATGTGACTAGCTCAAAAATGACCTTTTAATTTATGGGATGTGGTCTGATTGGTGCATACATAGAAATTCAAATATTTGAATTTCAGTTTTAGTCAAACTGCACCTAATCGCTTTAGTACTTTTACATTGTCCCCTTTTTTGAGTGTTGCTTCTCCTCCCGCAAAGAAAAGGAAGTAAAGAAAAGAAAAAACGAAAGGACAGAGCAAGGAGAACAATGAGAAAGGAAGGTAGTAATCTTAACAAGACAGTTCATATGCAATCTCAATGCGTTTATTACAAGTGTTCCAAACTTACCAATGGTTCTCCGGTTTTTTCTAAGTGGACGATCTTCACGGTACCTTCCCCATAATCCTTAAATGGATACTCTTCGATCACTGGCTCAGGTTGCACATCTGACACATCTGCATTTTCTGACAGCTTATCATGAATTTTTAATAAATTCTGAAAGTAACAAAAACAAAACAAACTTAAGATAATTAATAGATTAGTTCACCCGTTTATGTTGGGTGGTTGTTGGATTTTATGGCATGTCAACAGTTGTTGGGTCATTTTATATAGGTTAGTTGTTGAGTTTTATGACATGTCTACAATTATTGGGTTTTACGGCATGTCAAAAGTTGTTAGGGTCATTTTATGTTGGTTAGCTGTTGGGTTTTATGAAATGTCAATAGTTGTCGAGTCATTTTATATGAGTTGTTGGGTTTTACGGCATGTCAACTGTTGTTGGGCCTGGGTCATTTTATATTGGTTAGTTGTTGGGTTTTATGACATGTCTACAATTATTGGGTTTTATGGCATGTCAAAATTTGTTGTATTATTTTATGTTGGTTATTTGTTGGGTTTTCTGACATGTCAGCCATTCTTGGGTAATTTTATGTTGGTGAGTTGTTGGGTTTTATGGTATTTGTTGTATTATTTTATGTTGGTTATTTGTTGGGTTTTCTGACATGTCAGCTATTCTTGGGTAATTTTATGTTGGTGAGTTGTTGGGTTTTATGGTATGTCGACCGTTGTTAGATCATTTTATGCTGAAACAGAACCTATCTTTTGTATACAAATTGGTTTGCAGATCCACATTTTTTTTGTAGGGGTATATTTTGAAAAGAAAAAATCTGATATCATCATCCTCATATTCCATTTAGCGTTGCTATACCATCGAAGTCTCATGTTCAGCACATATATCCCTAGACCTAGCACCTGCATCACCCTGTGTCCTAATGATATCACCAAGGAAACAAAACTTCTTCTCTACACTCCCCAAAGCTGCCAAAATTTGGACTTTATCACTGTATGTAGTTTAAGGCCATACTCAGGACTGAGTTGGAGTTGATGGAGTTGGGAAGTAAGGTAGGCAGAATAAAATTTTAAAAAAGAAAAAAAAACGGTAGAGATAGCTGAGAAAAATATATATTATTTCCGGGTGAAGGTGAGGTTTTTGTGGATGTAATGATATCTATTGTCCAGGGGCTACTCTCAAATATTAAGCCTTTATCTTGGCTCTTTCACTTAAACGTTCTTCTGGTCAGCTAATCTAGGTTACCGGACATTGTTTTCTAGGTTTTGGCTGATTTTTATCTAGCTGTACTAATTTGATGGGCCAGATGCTCCCATTTCCCTTTATGTGGCGTATGGCCAGTGACTATCTCTAGGTGTCATGTATGCCATTTTGTGTTTCCAATTTTAGTTGACTGAACATTCCTGGTTCAATCCAAGCCTTCTCCAGCATTTCTTTTTTTAAACTCTCTATCAGCTCCAGCACAAAATGCCATATGGGGAAGGACACCTTGTTTAAAAGTGTCCGAGGCAATTTTATGTAAAAAATGAAAGGTTTTAAGGGCTCTTATTTTAGACATAGTACAGAGGTCTATGACTGTCGTTCAAGGTAAAATAGAGTATCATCTCAGCTGTTCTCATGTTTCAGTGTATAAAACTTACTTTTTCTAAATATTTAAAATCAACATTATACACCAATCAAATAGAACTGGGTTAGTGTTCAGGAGAGCTGGAGAAATGTACAAGCTTATTGGTTATTACAGCTGTCCATAACTGAGAAAGTTATGTTTCATTAGTAAAAGCTTGTATATGGGGAGAACGGGGCACTTTGGTAATAAGAAGGTGCGATCATGAATGGGCGTCACACTAATCAGACTGTACCCCCCCTCAAGATTTTTATTTCAAAATTAATGTCTATTAAAACAATCCTTAGACTATTCCTGAACTGAAGAAGGCCATTATGACCAAAATCAGAGCAGTGCCTAGAGAGGAGTATGTCAGAGTTATTGACAATTTTGCACGTCGTATCCTGATATAATTGAACAACGATAAAACAAAGACTGTTGGACATTCATGACTGAAACTTGGTGGACAAGTCAGGCATAGACTGAAGTTTTTTGTATGAAATATGATTAGATTGCAGAAAAGATTGTTAATTTTAATAACGATTCCATGAGTGGCGTTTTTTTCGGGAGGAAGACGACAGTCACCCTGTAGCATATAGTTTAGTTTATTTTAGTTGTTTTGTTTTACGGCATATCAACATTTTTCGGGTTATTCAATGTGGAATCAGGTCATTTTGGTACAAGTTTTTATGCCCCAAGTTCTTTATATTTTCAAATATTTATTCACGGTGTTTGGTTTGATTTTATAGCGGAAAAATGTTTTTGTTTTTAGCTTTGCAGAACATGATTGGGAAAGGAAAAAAAAGACAATAACATCAATGTTTGATGAATTTTAAGTCGTTAAACCGGTATTTTCAGCTGTAGCATATAACAGATATAATAAAAGTTGAACAATATGGAAGCACCAAAATGCATAAACTTTTTTCAGAATCTTTTTGAACAATTTTAATTCTTTGGCAACTTTTATTTTTATAATGGTGACTAAAGTAACCAAACAGGAAGTCCTAATAATTTAAGGAAACAGACTGTCCTCAGTATAATTTGCATAAATGCATTCTGAAAAGGAAAAAAAAAGAAAACATTTTGGTCTTTTGATACGACAGAGACACGTTTCAAGTTTTCTTTAGGTTTAAGTTGACAAATGCACCTAGGCCCTAACCTATCTCACACTCATGATTCACATGTTTTAAACAAAAAAAAAATGAAAATCAGAATTTTATAGTTAGAGAGACTTCCTAGATTTGAGGCCAGAGGCTTCAGCCAGACAAACCTACAGGTAAATCCGGCACCGACTTTAAAATTTAATTCAAGCTCGAAATGACTTTTGAATCCAGCTTAAAAACTTCAAAATCTCTTTCGAATTCTGAATGCTCACAAATATGACACCATGATTGGTGTCATCCGGCGACTGACCATTGAGTTTTGTTTAAAAGACTTTGGGATGTAAACTCGTGTACGGAGAAAGGTCACACCTGCACCTAATGGGATTAGAGTTGTCAAAGCAAAGCACGTATGGAAGGATCATTTAAAATATGTGAACTTTCAAAACGATTAAGCGACACCTACAGTTGTTACGATTCGTCATGTGATGTGAGGAGAGGTGTTTTTTATGAGAGATATTTTTGAGGTGGAAAATCAGTATCGAGCTGAAAACTAAGACTCAAGGATGTAAAATTTGAGGCTCTCAGCCTAATCTTATAACTTAGATAGGAATGGGCCCACAGTGTTAGTTAAGTTATAATAAAGTATATTTTTTAAAGGCAAAAGTGTCATTTGTGTATGCAAACATTTATCCCAGCTTGCTTGCTCACAACCTGTAAGACACAGCACATCGAAGAGGCCTGTTTATGGATTGAGATAACACTTTCTCAGACCAAATCAGAGACCCAAGTTCCCGACTAGCTGCGTCAACTTCAAAATTCTGTAGATTTTTAAACATAGAACGATTGACAGAGACAATTAGTCAGGAATGCATGCGATCTTCATGGCATATGGCCACATTTAGTGCAGAGTCACTCACAATACAACATACTTCGCATAAGATCGTACCACACAATGTAAAAATGTTTAAAATCTGAAAGCGAAATTGAAATCGTTTAAACTGTTGATTTAGAAAGTAATTTTTGGCTTGAATTGAATTCTAAAAGCAACAGTCAAGTATTATGATTCAGTTGTTATACTAAACCAAAGGAAAAAAATTAATCTTCCTCTCAAACGTGAGAAAACCTTTTGAGAAAGGCAAACTAACAGGATTATAATTGAGATTTGATCTGACAACCAATTAAGAGTAAGATATAATGACAGTAAACCTTATGGCTGGAATCCTTATTCCAATTTTGATCGAAATTCATTACATAATTTTTATTCTAGAAAATGCCTACAAGTTAAGGGGTTATAAAGAAATCGAAATTCAGGGAATCTTTCTTAACTTAAATTAATGCAAATCTGATATATTTGAATTTTCAAATGGGAGGTTTTTCGAATATTATGCTCCCTAAAAACTAACATACTTCAAAGAAACTGAAATTTTAGAAATATTTATTAATTGATGTCTAATACCTATTGTTAAAATTTCTAAAAAATCAGAGATATCTAAATTTTCATGGCAGGCTTCCATCCCCTTTGCATAATATTAAATTAAACTAAATATAGCACACATTACCCGCCCTTACGCATAGCAGTTGTGTTCTCAAATTCATAATAATCAGTTAATTAATTTAGGAGTGAATCCTGTACATACAAATCTATAAACATAAACATACCTTACTTTATATAAATATATAATGAATATAACTTCAACAAGAATTAACATATATATATATCAGGACCGATGGGACAGTTATAAAAGTGGAGGGCTTTCCTAAAAAGTGGGGGGGGGGTCGGTTAAACACATGCATATATATATAACTTCATTATTGATGACCGTAAAGTGGGGGGCCAAGTCAAAAAGTGTGGGGGGGGCTTGAGATCCATGTATATATATATATATATATATATAATATTTATAAATAAATATTAAATTATTTATACCTACAGACGCTAGCGTTTCAAGCTTATTGCTCTCATCAGTGCAGGGAAGTAACAATTTCAGACGGTCGGGAGGCGCGAACCCGGTACACAGAGTCAGCCATATCCACTCGGCCCACGGAAACTGTCACGTAATTTAGGGAAATTAAGATCTATATGTACGTAGAAGCGGGCACAGATAGAAGACTAGTCGAGAGTGTTCGACGAACGTATTCGGAACTTTGCGGAATATATATATATAAATAGATTTAAAAAATACTTATTAAAAAATAATCATTACACTCTGGTAAGTTGAGAGAAATTAAATTGAAGATTCAAAGTTAGCCACGTTGCAAGGTTCTTTCCCTTTAGGAAATCAGAACATTGTTAGAATCTGATTACTTGTGTTTACATTTAAAAACAATACAAGGCTTATTTCTCTCGCATTTCAAAGAGTGATCGTCAAAATTGCCTAACAGTAAGGAGCCTGGTTCATAATACTTGGATCCAGTGTTCGAATCGTCCTACTGGCAATACGATTATTCCATCCATATTGACGAGCGTAGGAACACGAAACATATATGTCTATGGATTAAAAAATAATTATATATATATATATATATATATATATATATATATATAGCATGGTAGATGCAACTTCGATGTATTGTTCTTGACAGTATACTTTCTTTTTGAGAGAACAATATAGGTACAGAGAAAAAAATAAAGTTAGAATTAAAATAACTCAAAACACTTTCATGTTCGACTAACATGGTGTTCGGTTTATTTCAATTGTAACATTATATAATATAAATATAGAGGCAAAAATGCCTTCAAAAACCATGTATTAGATGCGAGTAATTAAATCAAAAGAAAAATAAAAATATTTCGAAACATTTAATAAAATATTTCAAAATACCTTCCGTTTTTTTTTTTTCTTCATCTTGATTTTTTTTTTTTTAGCTAATATTTCGCTTGACAAAAACAAGCTTCGACAGAGCCAAGACAAATAAAGGTATAACCTTTTTTTTTTTTTCCATAATTTACTTCCTGGTGTTGGTGAAGTGTCACGTCCGGTGTTGTGGACTATTGTTGAAAATGTCTGTTTTAAATAGAATAGAACTTGATTGCGCATGGTCGCTGCGAGTTATAAATTAGGAAAGTTCATTTTATAAAGCATCTTTTTATTTTTATTTTGATTTAATTACTCGCATCTAATACATGGTTTTTGAAGGCATTTTTGCCTCTATATTTATATTAACTTACAAAAGATGCTTTATAAAATGAACTTTCCTAATTTATATATATATATATATATATATATATACACACACACACACACTAGACCACACGTGACCCGTTCAGTCAGTATTTCTTATACATATATAAACTAAATATAATTTCTTAATTTTTACATTGGTTGATAATGAAAGAAAAAGTCAGGTGTACAGAGAGACGATTACAAGGATTACAAAATGATAATACATTGTGATGTCATAATAGACTCTTTCTCTCTCCTCTCTCTCTCTCATCATTCCTAATTATTTACATCATTCCATTCCGCTCACGACTTCTCTTCTCTTATTAACCCTTTATTTACATTTTTCGCCTTTCCCTGTACCATGTTCAACATTCATGCACAGATGAAGTGTGTACCGTGACAACCAACAATTTGGTTTTATGTCAACATCGTGAAATAGCTATGTAATTAAGTAGGAATAAATATAGGAACCCAATTACGTCATATATGATGTATATTTAGGCAGCAAATCATTTTTAAGAGAAATAAAATTGAAAATTATTAAAATAGTTTTCTTTGGTGCTTTTTCTTGCCTTCAGAGAAATATCATGAAAAAAGTATTTCTGCAGTCAAAGACTGAAAAGCGAAGCACACAGTGTGTGTGTGTGTGTGAGTGAATGAGTGAGTGAGTGAGTGAGTGAGAGAGAGAGAGAGAGAGAGAGACAGACAAAGACAAAGTGAGGCATACGGCCAGAGAGAGAGAGAGAGAGAGAGAAAGTTAGGCATTCAGAGAGAGAAAGAGAATGAGAGTCGGGGATGTACAGAGAGAGAGAGAGAGAAAACAATGCTTGTCTTAATAAAGATCAATAAAAAAAATTAAAATTCATTTTTAGCATAATTGTTCAAACATTGCAGACATTCACACGACAACTGCAGTTTGAAATCAGATCAAATAAGAGGTATTAGTAGCAGTTTAGTCTGAATTAGGAAAAGTTTAAAATGTGCTTCAAAATCTTATGTCAAATCTCGGCAACTGTACTTGGCAATGCAGCAAGAATGGCCTCTCACCCACATGCAAACAGAACGAGTAAAAAGAAGAAAACCAATCGCACTTCTAACTGTCAAAAAGCAATTTTAAGAAGTTATGATAGAAGATTAGTCATGTTGATTCTCATCATTTCTTTTTTGGCCGATTGACAAGAAAAGGGCGGTTTTGAAAGCAGAGAATTGTTCCAGTCGAACAATCATCATATGAATATAAAATGCACCCGAAGAGGATCAAGAAAACTGTGGTTCAGTCAATGCTTAGGATAGGTTTTAATGTAGTGAGTCGTCGGTGTGAAGAATGTGCTGCTTAACTGATAAGAGATTGTTAATGTCAGATGAGTTACTTCCCTTAAATGTATATATAGGAAGTGGAGACTATTTAAGGCAGACATGCTCAGGGTGTGAAGCAAATGGACCAGTGAATATCTGTGAAAGCTGTAGGAAATATTAACATTTGGTAGCAAAGCATAGTTACGATACATGGACCTCTGGGTTATAGGCCCAGTAGGCTACAAATAATGGAAGTAGAGAAAGGAGGGGAAGGGGGTGTCTTAACTACAAAAGTCTTATAATATGAAGGCTGTGAATTCAGCCTCTGTACAGAGCAACATATTTTCATTTTGTCTTCAACCAGACCCTACAAAATTTCCACTAAACAATATCTGAGAAGAAACTAGTGATGTAAGTAGTTGATTATTATTTAGACTACTGTTCTCATCTTTGATGTTATTCTCACAACGTTTCAGACGATATAACCTTAAATCTTTTTCAGGTGCATCTTGTCAAACTCTGAGTCGGTACTGAATTTAGAACTGAACTTTTTAATCCACAAATGTAGATTATTCTTGCTCTGTCAACGATGATTTAAGTAATATTTTATTGTATTCTTAGTCTTAAATAGTAAAAGGGAACGTCCGCTAATACATATCTGATGACTTCAGTTCGTAGGGCAACGTTAGAATGTACACAAGAAATCAGGGTCAGCAAATGCACCCAGATGTCACCTCAACCTACTGTTGCCAGAAACGTAACATTGTTCAAAGATAGAGTGAGGGTGAAAAATAGAGATTTCGTTGGGAAGATTTGAGTATACAGCATGTGTAAAGAAATGACTTAAGAATCGATTATAAATTAAGGTGCAAAGGCCCCAAATGTAGCCCCGGAATGCCCCTCCCCATTTTACACTAGCAGAAAAGAAGGTTATGTCAACAGCTTAATAAAGGGTCTTTCTCCAAATTCAGAATATCCTTTTCTTTAATTATTGTGAGACTTTGATTCCAGCGAGAATGCAACCCACGAAAACGATCGGGGATGAAGTGCCTCAGTCACAGGAGGAGCAGTGAGGTGTGATTTAATTGTGTTGTTGTTGTGATTTGTTGCTTTGCATTCGATAACAAACAGCCATTTTATTTGATCGTGACACCCGAGATATTAGAGGGGAAGTATATGCAACATTAGTATCGCTTATAGTGAAGATTGAACCGTAAACCTCCAGAAAACCGTCACTTCGAGCAGATTATTAGTTAGTACTTTATCCGTTACTCCAGAGGTCCATGTTGACCAGTGGTGTCATCATCATCATCATCAACCGGTTTATTTGTTGAATCAGGCCACAATTAATCCTCTGATGAGGGTGGGGCCTGATTGTCTAGTCTCGAAATCTAAGTCTTCTTCTCCACTCCTGTCTTTGGCAAGGCTTGATGGAATCCATACCCATGGCCTTCCTATCACGTTTGACTACGTCCTCCCAAGTAAACTTGGGTCTGCCAGTGGTGATGTTCTCTGCTGGCACATTCAACTGTTGGACTTTAGCAATCCAGCCATCGCTACGCTCAATGTGACCCAACCAACGCAGTCTGTTCTTTCGCATGATGTCCGCAAGGCTTTTCAAGTCGACCTGTGAGAGCAAGGATTCAAAAGAAACATACTGTTCAGGCCTCACCAAACAGATCCATCTGACCATTGCCCTGTCATTACGGCGTAGCTTCCTTAGTATGCCAGCAGAGACAGCCCAAGTTTCTGAGCCATACAACAGCACATTTCTGACACATGAGGAGTATACACGCCCTCTCGTAGTTGTTGGCAGGTGTTTGTTTGTCAGGATTGGTAGCAGCTCTCTAAACTTTTTCCAGGCACACTTGCAACGTGTAGCTGCCGCGAGTTCACAGCCTCCACCTGATGACAGCACATCTCCAAGATAACAAAAGTCTGTTGCTACTTCCAGCTTGTTGTCACCAGTATCCATCTCCGTCAGTGGTCTGCCATCTATTGGTCTTGCCGTGCCGGTGCAACGAAAGCACTTAAAGTGAGAATCTGCTTTGAGAGAGCCCTTTATGTCACTAAACCTTTTGTGGACCCAACCTGAACAGTGAGTGCAGATGATTGAGTTGCTGCCAGTTCCTTTCAGACATACAGCACATGGGTATTTTCCTGTTTTCTGTAGTAAGCTGAGGTTTGGACCTGCGATCATGACCTTAGTTTTACCCATGTTGACTCTGAGACCTTTCTCCTCCATGCTACTCTTCCATCTATCCAGACGTTCCTTGAGTGACTGAAGTGAAGTATCAATGATCGCTAGGTCATCGGCATATAGCAGCTCCCACGGGCAGCCAGTATAGAATTCCAGTGATAGAGCCTCGAGTACAATGATGAATAGAAGGGGACTTAAGACAGATCCCTGATGGACGCCTACTCTAACCTCAAATTCGTCGCTGTAGCTGTTACCGACTCGTACCCGACTACGTACATTGGTGTACATAGACGCTATCACCTGAACCAACCACTCAGTAACACCCAGCTTTCACAGGGCCCACCAGATGACCCTTCTGGGGACACGGTCAAAAGCTTTCTCCAAATCTACAAATGCCATGTACAGTGGTTTGTTTGCTGCTAGATGTTTCTCCATGACTTGGCGTATGATGAAAATTGCATCTGTGGTGCTCCTACCGGGCATGAAGCCAAATTGCATATCAGCAATCTGTATTTGTTGTCTGATCAGCTGTTCAACAACTCTTTCCAGGACTTTCATGACCTGATCAATGAGCTTGAGTCCACGGTAGTTACCTCTGTTTAATGCATCGCCTTTACCTTTGTACAGACTTACTATAATGCTGTCTTCCCATTCCTTAGGTATGCATCCTTCTCTGATGATGGCTTCAATCAGTTCATGCACCAAACTGGCTCCTAGTTCACCGGTTGGTTTGAGCATCTCAGCAACTATACCAGATGGCCCAGCTGCTTTATCAGCTCCCATTTTACGGATTGCTTCAGTGATTATCTCTTGGGTAATGGGGGTACTAGGACCTTCTATAGGAGGATCATAAGTCAGCTCATCGGGGTTCCATGGAAATTCAACGTTCAGCAAGCGTTCGTAGTGCTGTTTCCATGGCTGTTTTTTCGCTTCATCATCCAATGAGAGTTCACCAGAGTCGTTCCTTATAGGTTTTTCACCCAAGACATCTTGATTGTCACGGCGCATCTGTTTTGCGAGCTTGACTTGGGATTTATTTTGAGAAAAATCTCTTTATCGGCCTCTGACTTAGCGTGGTGTACAGCAGCTTTAGCAGCACGCTTGGCTCCATTGTATGCTTCCCTACTACCTCCTGTTTTCCATGCTCTGATCAACAATCTCATTCCACCACCAGGTTTGTTTCCTCCAATTGTGCTTAGATGACACTCCACACACCTCCGTCGCTGCATCATTCAATCCATCCTTGAGCCTCTTCCAGTGCTCTTCAACACTCACTGCCCGTGTATCCCGATGTGAAGAAACAAATCTCTCAGCAAATTTAGCCTGAATGATTGGATCCTTCAGCTTTCACAGTTTTACGCGTGGTGTAAACTTGTGTTTGCATTTGCGGGAAGCTTCTGCCTTGAGATCACATAATAGCAGATTGTGTTGAGATACACATTCTTAACCCAGGCTGACTCTGACATTTGTGACATGTCTCCTGAAGCTGCGCCGGAATAGTATGTAGTCTATCTGGGTCATGATTCCTCCAGATTGGTATGTAACTAGGTGTTTAGGCCTCTTTTCAAACACCGAGTTGCCAATCACTAAATTATTAGCAACAGCAAACTCGAGTAGTCTTTCTCCTCCAGCATTCCTCATACCAATAGCATGTCCACCATGTACTTCTTCATAACCGCTAGGAGTGGAACCAATATGTCCATTCCAGTCACCACACACAAACAGTTCCTCAGTACTAGGTACAGTCGCCACTAGGCTCTGCAGCTGCTCGTAGAAGTTGTCCTTTGCTTCCTCGCTGAGTCCAACTTGTGGAGCGTAGATGCAAACCATGGCAAACACTAACTTTCCAACAACAAGACGAACAAATATTATCCTGTCGGATATTCGCTTCACCTCAAAAACTTTCTCCCACCACTTCTCTGCCACCAATATTCCAACTCCACCTGTCCCTTTATCATTCCCAGACCAGTAGAACTTGCAGTTGGTATCCCTCCCAACTATTTTTCTCACACCTTCATTTCTCCATCTCGTCTCTTGTAAACAACACAAGTCAATCTTCTTTCTGGATATTGTCTCCACCACCTCATTTGCCTTTCCTCGCATGGTTCCAACATTCAGAGATCCAATGCGAAAAAGTTCTGGATGTTCGTATGATTTGCCATAGCCAGGCCCTGAAGATCCACGCATCCTGGGATCTACGAAGCCCAATACACTACCAGCAGCATTAGTGCTACTGGCACTGCCTTTCTTTTTTCCTGCTGTATTTCGACTAGACATTGTATTTAAGGCAATTTTACAGCTGGATGCCTATCCTTTACCAACTTGAACACTTTTAGCAGTCCAAGACCTCCACCGTTCCCATCTAACTAGGGCTGATGTCATTTCCACTTAAGCATGTACAAATGTCATACATTACCTCTGAGTTGTAATGGATAAAATGCTAAGTAATACAAATAATCAATCCTCATCTAAAATATTCCGAAATGTAAGTAATTAATTCTTTGAATGTGATATAAAAATGTTTTTTCACTATGTCATTTTTGACGGAGAGGGAATTCTGGTTTTAAGCCGCTAATATATGAATCCAATTTTTAGAAGCTGGCAATCATCCTGTAACATAGATTGAAATTGTGTATAAGCCAAAAATACATTATCATCACGCAGTTTCTTTGCATGTATAATCTGACATGTCTCTCCATCGTTCAATTCTCAATGCGATTTTTATTTTTCCATTTCTTCTGGAAGAAATTCAGTTAAAAGTGACAGCTTAATGGAAATGTGCGAAACATACGGCAATGAAAATTTGTTGGATGATTTCCATTAGATTTATTAAGATCTACATCTTTATACAAGTAAAACTGTGTGACCACTTCTCGTGTGTCTGTGTGTGTTTCTCGCCTCTATGTGACTTACTCATTATTCTTTGTTATTTACTCTTAATCGAATATTTATTGAAATCAAAAAGGCAATAGTGTAAAATGAAAACAAAATTTTAATCCTATTTAAAAAAAACTGAAAGTAAATCCACCAGAATTAATTTCTATTTCTTTGTAAACAAGTCAGAAATCTTTTGTTAATAGTTAAAAAAGGAATTCCTTTGTGACCCTTTTGAAATTTAAAAGGAAATTTAGAATCATTTAACTGTTGAATAGAAAGTGTTTTAACTAAATTGGCTTTAAAATTCTTAGCAAATCACAATGTATTAAGGGATTGAAAGTCTTGGAAGCTATTTACATCCAATCATTTTATAAATAGAGATTAAAACATTACTGTAACAAACATTAGTTATAGTGTTATAACAATTTGGTTCATTTAATTATCAAACTATGTTGCAATAATTAAGTTTAACTTTAAAAATCCTATTTAAACAATAATTTGGTAAATAAAAAAAGCCTAGATTAAAAAGAAAAAGAAACAAAACTGTAAATAAAGAGACTCCCGGGCAACACTGAATTTTTGTTTGTTTCTGCATTCATTATTTCTTTCATCATTGTCTAAGTTCGAATTTAGAGCAACGTTCATGGATAGAAGAACTAAAATGAAAAAGAGGATACACCACAAAATATAAAATCCAAAACACAGAGACTAATATATTTTTTTTTTTTCATTGACAGAAACTTCTTCAGCATGAAGCAAGATGATATCTTAGATACCCTTTATAACAAGAGATAAACTTTGAAAATTATGGAATAGAAAGATGCGTGATAGACATGATAGTAGTAGAAGAGGAAGGGGTAGAGAGGGTTGGGTAGAATGTATGGGTATAGTAGTCCGTTGAATTAAAGAATATGAAAAGTAGGAAACACAAGTTTCTTATTGAAATATTAAAACTTATGCATTTCGTCGATCCCAGCTGCAGCAATCAAACTGCTCTTTTAAGGGTAACTTTTTCTACAAACTACTGCGTTTAACCTTCAGTCCTTCCTTGGACTCCCTGCTGCTGCCTGCTTCTTGAGATGATCCAAACTACATCTTTTGCACCTGGTGGCGTCTGCCTACTTCTTGAGATGATCCAGACTACATCTTTTGCACCTGGTGGCGTCTGCCTGCTTCTTGAGATGATCCAGACTACAGTTTTTGCACCTGGTGGCATCTGCCTGCTTCTTGAGATGATCCAGACTACATCTTTTGCACCTGGTGGCGTCTGCCTGCTTCTTGAGATGATCCAGACTACATCTTTTGCACCTGGTGGCGTCTGCCTACTTCTTGAGATGATCCAGA
Source organism: Sepiola atlantica (assembly GCA_963556195.1). Classification (NCBI taxonomy): domain Eukaryota; kingdom Metazoa; phylum Mollusca; class Cephalopoda; order Sepiida; family Sepiolidae; genus Sepiola; species Sepiola atlantica. Next base: position 171,162,271 of record OY744518.1, read on the forward strand.
CTACATCTTTTGCACTTGGTGGCGTCTGCCTACTTCTTGAGATGATCCAGACTACATCTTTTGCACCTGGTGGCGTCTGCCTACTTCTTGAGATGATCCAGACTACATCTTTTGCACCTGGTGGCATCTGCCTGCTTCTTGAGATGATCCAGACTACATCTTTTGCACCTGGTGGCGTCTGCCTACTTCTTGAGATGATCCAGACTACATCTTTTGCACCTGGTGGCGTCTGCCTACTTCTTGAGATGATCCAGACTACATCTTTTGCACATGGTGGCGTCTGCCTGAATCTCCTGCACCTACTTACATTACATCATTTTCCTTGCGTAGTCGCATATTATATCGCAGGGTCCACAGATGTTATTTTGTCCCATTTCCTTCTTTTGTGTGCCTGATCAGGGTGCACACCAGCGATTTTAATCTTCATGGGGGGGGGGGACTGAAAAGTAGTGCAAAACTGTTCTGTTTGGGGAATTAACTTTAACCGCCCTGGGACGGGTATTCTTCTGATGTTATTATAAACAGAATAAGGCTTCATAGTTGCCTCATACTCTCATTGCAGTAGTATTTATTGTGCGCTTTCTTATATTCTTTACAGTCTCTTATAGTGTTCTGGGGTGTGAGCGGGTTAATATGGGATGCAGTATAGGGGACAAAAGCCAGTTTAGAAAGTAGGATTAAAATGATTCACCGGAAAAAAAGTTAAACGTTACACTTGATCCAATCAGATCAAGAGCGAATCATTGCAGGTAAAAATACTCTTTAAAAAAAAAAAAAAAAAAAGAAAAAAAAAAGAAACATTTGTAAAGTCAATGCAAAACTGGAGTAGATTTTTGTAGTGGTATTAAAATCTCATTTATGATTGTATTTAAGCTTCAAGGTATTAGTGATATATATTTGAAAAACGAAACAGGATTAACTGATATAGACAATATGTGATGCAGACGGATACAAAGTAGGTAAACAGATAATATGGAGCTGAATTTACAAGAGACGGATTTATGTAGAGGCAGAGTTTATTCACATGTGTGTGAAGATTATATATATATATATATATATATATATGGAAAATGAAAAAGGAAAAACCAAAAAGGAAGTTTTTTTATGTGTTCATCAACGTTTCGTCTTTATTTGTAAGACTTCATCAGGATGATAATATTAAGAAAAATGTCATGCAAGTACGTGAACATATTGGGTTGACATGATGGGTTGATGGGAAGACGCGACTGACATCACCAAGCCCGGACGTTGGTCCTACTGCTTCCAGTAGTGGCTACTACGTCTTCCCATCAATATTATCATCCTGAAGAAGTCTTACAAATAAAGACGAAACGTTGATGAACACATAAAAAAACTTCCTTTTTGGTTTTTCCTTTTCCATTACGTCGGATTACTTTCATCCTTCCTTTCCCATATATATATATATATGGAAAAAGAAATCATATCACTGTATAAAAAGAGTTTAACTTCTCATATACAGGAGTCACTTAAAATGAATAGAAATGCTGCATATTTCAAATAGAGCATAGTAATGGTAAAAACAAAAACAAAAAATGTATTCATATGTGAATGGAAATTTCTAGATTTATGACTACAAATTTTTTTTCGTTTTTTTCTTCTCTGAAGACAAAAATATTTTATTATTCTGAAATTTTCGAGAATAAAGAAACTTGACAAACTTTTTATTGGATCTCTGCATTAAACAAATTTCTGTTCATATATAAATACTATTTAAAAAATTTTTTAATGTGTTTTACTAATATATATATATATATATATAGATAATAAACAATAACAAATATTTATTATTATTAGAGCACTGTAAGTGTAGTATTAACACATCATGACGTCACTAGCTTTAAAATGCATCGTTCCTTCCACTAAAAGAAGTAGAACGCTCTAGACGTTAAGCCCGCTGATAAAGTGTTAAAATTATCACCGTTTATTCGCTATTTAAAATTGGACGTGTGGTTAAAGACGTCGGATTTGAGTTGCAAAATACTTGTAGTCTGGGGTTTCGAATCGCATGACCGGTAGTGAATAGTCATATCTCTATGCTCATGAGTCCCGATTGAAAAAGGACGAAACGTACACGTACATAGATAATAAACAATAACAAATATTTATTATATATATATATATATATATATATATATATATATATATAGTACGTCAATGAAAATTAATAAGACCTGCAAATGGAAGCAAATCGATATCTTCAGTTGTTCAAAACAAGGAGCAGTTTAGTTAATAAAAACATTTATTTTTCTTCTCTTTCTTTCCTTAAACCAGGCTTTTCAAAGATTAAAATCTTATCAGAGGAAAAATTATGATTGATAAGTTGACAGGATAGGACTGTCAAAGTTCCAAATTTGAAAGAGTTTTTTTCAAAAATTAAAAAATTTAATATTGTTTTCCTTGAAATGGCCACTTTTATTTGATCCCTTTCCGAGGACAACAGACCTGAGTGGAATCGTCGTCGTTGGATTTTTATGCAGATTCCTCTGGATTTACCAATATTTCTGAGCCCACGTTTTCCTGGATTTCGTTATTGGTGATTCCCATGCCCGTTTGAACTCTTGAAGATTTTTTGATTTTAAAAATTAAAAAATTTTTTTTAATTTTTGAAAAAAACTCTTTCAAATTTGGAACTTTGACAGTCCTATCCTGTCAACTTATCAATCATAATTTTTCCTCTGATAAGATTTTAATTTTTGAAAAGCCTGGTTTAAGGAAAGAAAGAGAAGAAAAATAAATGTTTTTATTAACTAAACTGCTCCTTGTTTTGAACAACTGAAGATATCGATTTGCTTCCATTTGCAGGTCTTATTAATTTTCATTGACGTACTATATTTTTGCTCTATCCAGTATATTGAGCTTTCCTTATTTCACAATAGGTCCAACTCTCTAAAAGTTTACCTTTTAGTTATAATTTACATATATATATATATATATATATATATATATATATATATATATATATATACACACACATAGACTAGAAGAATCCCGTGCCAGGACAGGTAAAATTAATTCTCCGAACAGAAGTTCTGCACCACTGTTATGTCCCTCTTACAAAAATTAAAATCAACATATAATGCTACTAAACCTTATGTCTAGAATACATATTCCAATTTTGACCAAACTTTATTACATAATTTTGATTTTAGAAACTATCTAAAAGAGATCTTCAAAAATTGAAATTCAGGGAATCTTGCTTAATTGGTGTTTAATGACTATGGATCAAATTTAATGCAAATCTGAAATATTTGAATTTTCGGATGAGAGGTTATATGCCCCCTAAAAACCCTTATAAAATAATCCAAAGAAACTGGAATTTATCGGGAATATTTATTAACTGATGTCTAATACCTATTGTTAACATTTGACAAAATCGGATGTATCTGAATTTTCACGAATGGCTTCTACCCCCTATGTATGAAACTAAATATAGCCCACATTACCCACCCTTACACCTAGCAGTTGTGTTCCAAAATTCCATAATGATTGGTTAATTAGATTAGGAGTAAATCCTGTACGGTACATACAAACACACGTATATATATATATATATATATATAAACAGGGTACAATTAAAGCCCTAATTGATATAATCTACTAATTATTGAGCTTATGCTAACTATAGCATTGTAACAACTCAGGTATGAAATAATGTTTTCACAGACATTATATAAAGATGAGAATTCAAGAATTATTTTAGTTTATTAATTCAAACAGTTCCTAACATATATATATATATATATATATATATATATATATATATATATATTAAAAGAAAAATTGACTTTTTGGGTCACGCATTGAACCCTTTATTTACGTCCGTCTCATGACAGCAAGATGTGACATAAAGTCAGTTTAATATGGGGAAAACCTCCTTCCTAGTGGGGGCACTCTGGGAAAGTACAAGGGGTGCTTCAGACAACAGCCCCCCGCCCCCTCCTGAAGGAGGAGGTAATGCCTGGGGAAATGGCCTCCTAGGTCAAAACCGAACAGTATCTCATTCTGACAAAGAAGGATCTGCCAACAGACAAGACACGAATTAGCCGTAATTACGAATTGACTTACCGAGTGAGTCATCTCTTACAAAGTTTCTTTCTATCACTCTCACCCTCTCTCACTGTATGTTGTTTGACCTCCCACTCTTATTGTATACAGTTTCTATTACTCTCACTTACCTTAATTGGCTCTCTCTCTCTGCCTATTAATAGTCGAAGGTAATAAAGAAAATAATTAATGAAAAGATTGTATTTAGTCTATTATAAACTAAAGGGAATAACACCACAGTAGTAAAACTATTTAACACATACGAGTAAGTGAGAGAGAAAGAGAGAGAGAGAGAAAGAAAAAAAGAGAAAAAGAGAGAAAAAAAGAGAAAAAGAGAGAAAAAAGTGAGAAAGTAATAAAAGAGAGAAACAAAGAGAGAAACAAAGAGAGAGAAAAGAGAAAAAAAAGAAAAGAGAGAGAGAAGGAAGAGAGAGAGAAGGAATAGCGAGAGATGGAATAGCGAGAAGGAATAGAGAGAGAGAGAGAGAGAGAGAGAAGGAATAGAGAGAGAGAGAGAAGGAATAGAAAGAGAGAGAGAGAGAGAAGGAATAGAAAGAGAGAGAGAGAGAGAAAAGGAATAGAAAGAGAGAGGGAGAGAGAAAAGGAATAGAAAGAGAGAGAGAGAGAGAAAAGGAATAGAAAGAGAGAGAGAGAGAAAAGGAATAGAAAGAGAGAGAGAGAGAAAAGGAATAGAAAGAGAGAGAGAGAGAAAAGGAATAGAAAGAGAGAGAGAGAGAAAAGGAATAGAAAGAGAGAGAGAAAGAAAAGGAATAGAAAGAGAGAGAGAGAGAAAAGGAATAGAAAGAGAGAGAGAGAGAAAAGGAATAGAAAGAGAGAGAGAGAGAGAAGGAATAGAAAGAGAGAGAGAGAGAAGGAATAGAAAGAGAGAGAGAGAATAGAGAAAGAGAGAGAGAGAATAGACAAAGAGAGAGAGAGAGAATAGAGAAAGAGAGAATAGAGAAAGAGAGAGAGAGAATAGACAAAGAGAGAGAGAGAGAATAGACAAAGAGAGAGAGAGAGAATAGACAAAGAGAGAATAGAGAAAGAGAGAGAGAGAGAAAAAGAGAAAAAGAAATAAAGAGAGAGGAATAAAGAGAGGGAAGGAAAGAGAAAGCGCGAGAGAAGGAAAGAGAAAGCGCGAGAGAAGGAAAGAGAAAGCGCGAGAGAAGGAAAGAGAAAGCGCGAGAGAAGGAAAGAGAAAGCGCGAGAGAAGGAAAGAGAAAGCGCGAGAGAAGGAAAGAGAAAGCGCGAGAGAAGGAAAGAGAAAGCGCGAGAGAAGGAAAGAGAAAGCGCGAGAGAAGGAAAGAGAAAGCGCGAGAGAAGGAAAGAGAAAGCGCGAGAGAAGGAAAGAGAAAGCGCGAGAGAAGGAAAGAGAAAGCGCGAGAGAAGGAAAGAGAAAGCGCGAGAGAAGGAAAGAGAAAGCGCGAGAGAAGGAAAGAGATAGAGTGAGAGAAGGAAAGAGAAAGCGCGAGAGAAGGAAAGAGAAAGCGCGAGAGAAGGAAAGAGAAAGCGCGAGAGAAGGAAAGAGAAAGCGCGAGAGAAGGAAAGAGAAAGCGCGAGAGAAGGAAAGAGAAAGCGCGAGAGAAGGAAAGAGAAAGCGCGAGAGAAGGAAAGAGATAGAGAGAGAGAATGAATAGAGAGAGAGAGAGAGAATGAATAGAGAGAGAGAGAGAGAATGAATAGAGAGAGAGAGAGAATGAAAGAGATAGAGAGAGAGAAGGAAAGAGATAGAGTGAGAGAAGGAAAGAGAGAGAGTGAGAGAAGGAAAGAGAGAGAGTGAGAGAAGGAAAGAGATAGAGTGAGAGAAGGAAAGAGAGAGAGTGAGAGAAGGAAAGAGATAGAGTGAGAGAAGGAAAGAGATAGAGTGAGAGAAGGAAAGAGATAGAGTGAGAGAAGGAAAGAGATAGAGTGAGAGAAGGAAAGAGATAGAGTGAGAGAAGGAAAGAGATAGAGTGAGAGAAGGAAAGAGATAGAGTGAGAGAAGGAAAGAGATAGAGTGAGAGAAGGAAAGAGATAGAGTGAGAGAAGGAAAGAGATAGAGTGAGAGAAGGAAAGAGATAGAGTGAGAGAAGGAAAGAGATAGAGTGAGAGAATGAAAGAGATAGAGTGAGAGAATGAAAGAGATAGAGTGAGAAAAAGAGAGAGATAGCGAGTGAAAGCGACTAATTAAAAAAAAACCCCATTAATATTGAATTGGCTTTGCAAATTCACTTCTTAATTCAAACAATTTAACCAGAGCTCAATTGTTGACCAAACGGGTCATATTTTTTTTAGCAACTTATATGCATATGTGCTTATATAATACGAATGTTTATGTATGTGAATGTGAAAGGGTATGATGAAGAGAAATGGAATAAAACGAATAAGAGAAAAAAGATTTTTTGAGAGAAAATAAATCTTAACAAAATTTTAATTTTATTAAGAGAAATCTATTTCCAGAACACAAAACCAAATTCTCCTGAACACAAAAAGCAAATTTTATTAAGCAGATCAAAGAAGGTTTCTTATTTATTGAATTTGTCTTCTTATATCTTGAAAAGTTTACAGGAATAATCGATGATGATAATCACTATTTTCTACTGAACATATCTAACATATAAAATGATGTTGGTTGGATTTTAAAAGGTGGACCTCGATAGCATTTAAGCTGACAAATCAAACTTAAATTTTGACTAGCCAACTTTCATTTGTTATTGTTGTACCATGTTAATCACAATTTGCTACAATTTATTTTTTTCAAAAATTAATCCGATCTGACAGTTTTCTAATATGTAGAAATTCTTAAATAGTCACCTTAAAAGAAAATTAGCTAAGCGAATAACTCATATTGGTTTAGTAAGACTTAATGCCTCTTACTTATTTTTTTTGCATTCACGGTTTACTAGCTGTTACGTTTTCACATTATTTCTTTATAAAGATTAATTTGTAATTTAGACACCGAGTTATTGACATATTCATTTGTTTTTCTTAAGTCTTGCTTTGTTCTTATTAAATCAAAGTCAATTTCACTTTTAGCTTAGAGACTGAACCCAACAAAAAAAGCGTGGCTATGGAACATCGAAATATTCACAACAAAAAATATGAACGTAATGGATCCCAGGCAACGCCGTGTCAGTAGAGTGAGTCAGAATATATTTTTGGAACAGATTAGCTAATTTTTTGAGATGATTGATAATTTGGATTATTCGGACTATTGTTCTTATCTTGGATGTTATTCTCACAACGTTTAGGCCGATTTGATCTCTAACCTTCTTAAGGTGTGTCTTGTAGAACTCGGAAATCTGTACAGAATTTCGAATAGAACCCTTTAATCCATGGGGATAGCTAGCTGTCGTTCCGTTAGCCATGACCGGGTAGATGTCTTAAGTAATTCATAATTGTATACTTAATAATCGCCCGTACTGAGGATTTAACCTTCAACCCCCAGAAAACTGTCACTTAGAACTGATTATTACTTAGCACTTTTATCTGTTACGCCACGGGCCCTTATGAAGAATAAACTGGCTGAATTCAGAGAATGGCAAAAGAATAAATTTAAAAGGGCGTCACTTCCTTGGCATTTTGCCTAGGAAGAAAGTGTAGTATCTGTTCCGATGGATACTACACCCCATAGATTGTTATTGTCTTGGCCCTCGGGGCTTGATTTACGCCTGTCTATGGGTCTGTCCTGTGCAGTTCTAGGAGGTCCACCCTCCCCTCTTTGGAGAGGAGTAATTTTATTGCTTACTGTCTAAGGCGCCCCTACCGGGGAATGCCGACGGGGCTGCTCAGGCAATTTTTAATGGCCAGAATGCTCACTTCTCGGGCGCTGGCTTTTAAAATCCCACTTTCCGACCTTGTGTCACATACTCCTATTGTGGGTAGGTGTTGAATAAACACTTCAAGACCCATCTGATGAAATATTCAGTAGACCATCGAAAATAGTTTTGCTGTCCTAAATGTGGCAAGGTTTTGAAAAGCAAAAGTTGGACAGACATCATCTGAAAGTTCCTCATGTTCAAACAGTCACCAAGCAACTTTTGTTTTTAACGGTCATCTCTGTAGTTAGTTTGTTTTGTGGCATATCAACCTCTTATGGGTCATTTAATGTCGAAACATTAGTTGTAGTATAGTGAAAAGTTTTTATGCTTCAAGTTCTTTATATGTTCAAGTATTTATTCATGGTGTTTGGTTGAGTGAAAGGGGAACGGAGGGGGGGGGAGGGAAATTGTTGTTCTTTGTTTTGGGTTTTGCAGAACATGATTGAGTTTTGCAAAGAACAATAAAACATCAATGTTTGGCGCATTTTGAGTCAGAAAGCTGATATCTTCAGACAGACTGCTCTGGTAGCAGTCGACATCTCTCTAGTCATGCAAGAAGAGCACAGAATCAGATTTAGTAGCAAAAGGGAAGACGGGTGCTTGAAGACAAAAGACAGTCATATATATATACAGGGTGCATCAGGTATATGAGAACATCGCGTAATGTCGTTATTGTTACGTTATATTAATTATTTTTATTCTTTTTTGCAGATAATGAAAAATGACAGATAATAATGTAGCGGAACAAATGAAAAGACAGGCTGTAATTGTCGCAATAAAGGCAGATCATAGCGATTTACAAATCGCACAATTTCTTAAAGTCGCCCGTTCTTTTGTTTATAAAGTTCGTAGGGAGTTAGAAGAAAATGATGGTGATTGTAAGCAGGTTGCTAAACGTAAAAAGCACGACCAACGGTCAGACACGATTAGAACACCTGAATTTATTCATCAAGTTCAGAATATTATTGATGAGAGCCCCCAAAAGTCAATGAGGTCCATCGCAAAAGACCTGAATGTTTCAGAAGCCACAATTCGAAGGACTGTTCATGAAAATCTTCGTTACAAGTCTTATGTGATGAGGAGAGGCCAGTTTATGTCCGAGACCACCAAAGAGAATCGTTTGATAAGGTCCAAGAGGCTGTTAAACAAACTGAAACATCCTGTTGAGCAAGGCATGCTTTGGTTTTTCTCAGATGAGAAAAACTTTGATCAAGATAAAAAGGTAAACAGAAGGAATGACAGATGGCTGTGTAATGACCCTTCCGAAGTTCCAACAGTCATGCATACAAAATTTCCTGCAACTGTTATGGTTTTGGGGGTTGTTAGCAACGAAGGACATGTGATGCCACCACACTTCTTTCGGCAAGGACTAAGAGTCACTTCTGCTGCTTACATTGAAGTCTTGGATACTGTTGTTAAGCCCTGGATCGATAGAGTAACAAATGGAAGGCCCTACATCTTTCAACAAGACTCTGCACCAGCACATAAGGCTCAAAACACTCAGGAATGGTTGGCGGATCATTTTTATGATCACATCACTCCAAACTTGTGGCCTCCAAACTCTCCAGACCTGAATCCATTGGATTATTATGTGTGGGGCGTCGTGGAGAGAGATGTTAATAAACACCCCCACAACACTAAAGATTCTCTAAAAGCATCCATTGTCAGAGTGATGGACAACATAGATGAGGACCATCTCAAGCGCGCTTGCAGTCGGTTTAGGTCTCGAATCGAAGCTGTCATTGAAGTAGAGGGGAATTTCATTGAATGAAATTATTAAACAATACCTTAGCTTACATGTTTATATAATTGTTTTTGATTAAGAATATTTTTGTTTGATTTTTTTTATCATTTAATAAAATGGAAAATATGTTCTCATATACCTGACGCACCCTGTATATATATATATATATATATATATACACACACTAGAAAATATATGCCCCCTTCAGTCACATATTTTTGCTAGGCTGAGAGGACGATATCATGATGAATTATCTACATACACTGACCCCCAATAGGAGGCGGTAATGACTAAGAGGATGATATCATGACGAACGACCCCCCCCCCCCCAAAAAAAAAATATATATAGGAATTAATGCCTGGGAGCATGATATTATGACAACAGAATAAATAATACACTACCTCCCCTGGGAGGATAGTATCGTGAGAAACGAATGTGTACTATACTACCTCTCCCTCAAAAGAGGAGGTAATGCCCGAGAGGAATGTATTGCGATGACTGAAAATATACTACACTGAATTAAATGAGCATAGACCGTTTTAATGCGAATATAGTTAGGATATGTGAAAAAAACTTTTGCATTTAGATAACATTAAAAACAATGGCAGGTTTCATTGTCCACGTGAAATGCAGAAATAAACACTTAGGCGAAAAAAAATAGTCGCTATCTTTATAAAAAAAAGAAATATGCTAGCTAAAGAAGAACGATAACTTCCTTTCATAATTTTCTAGTTAACAAAGACATGTTTATAAATTTGAATTATCGTTCTTCCTTAGCTAGCCTATTTCTCGACTTGTTTAGTTGACGACTATATTTTTCCGACCTAACTTATTTTGGCATTTTACGTGTACGTTTAAACTTGGCATAACAAAAGCAAACATTAAACACCCTAAGTTGTTGGGGTTTTTTTTTTACTAAAATATGGTTTAAGTTAAAAATATGAGTTGTTTATGAGTAATGCTGAAACCTATTTTACTCTAAATAATTTACGTGACTGAAATAGTAATTAACCCCAAATAAAGAGTATTTTTAGAGTCCTATTTCAGTCGCGTAAATTGAATGAAAATAAGAGAAGGGCCAGCATGGCTGTTTTTTTTTTTATTTATTTATTCGGGGGGGGGGGGGGGCGAGAAATGTTGATAACAGGATTTATTAAGTGAAAGAAAACTTTAAATAAAAAACTTACAATTTAAACACAAAATTCAATTTTAATTATTTTTATAATTTTTCAGGAAAAATGTTGAGCTCTTACGAAGGAGGTAATTCTTTGGAGGACGATATTATGACAATAGAACTGATACTACACTACCCACCCCATTAAAGGATATTCAGATTAAATCGTATTTTTTTGTTCATTTAAAAATGCCTAGTCACAAAAAACATTTCTTTTTTAGTGTTCCTGGGCCTTTTGGCTAAGATGAAAGTGTAGTATCTGTTCTCACATCTCAGCAACATGTTACGTTTTACTTAATGCCGGAAGTAAATTATCTCCCTTGAAAATGAAATTTGGAAAAAGTTTTAAAACGCTATTTTTTAAAATAAAATCTCTTATTACAAATATTAATATACTTATATAGAGTTCTATCGATAAAACGATTACGTATATAGAAGTAAATTTTGCAATATAAATAAGAAATGCATATTACAGAATATTAATTTATTAGAAACTTTAAAATAAATAAATATGCAAATGAGTAATATCGAAATTTGTTTGAGGCAGTTTGGAGTATATATACGGTATTTCAAAATATTCTGATGTATATATATATATATATAAAAAACCAGAACCGATTTTGATGTTTATATAGTTAGGATAGATGGAAAAACTTTCGCATTTATTCATTTATATATATACATAAAATTATGTCTGATGTATTTTAAAGGTTTGATCTAAATAGCATTTAATTTGACAAATCAAACTGATTTGTTATACCATGTTTATTGGCCATAAACTAACATACTCCACTACAATTTATTAAAAAAAATACTAAATCAAGTCCGGCAGTTTGGTAATATGGAGACATTTTTAAATAAATATTTAAAAAGAAAAATAAGCTAAGGGGAATAACTCTTATTCTTTTAGTAAGAATTAGCGTTGCTTATTTTCTCATTCATTTGAACAAGGGTTCATTTGTAATTTAGACACTGTTGGTTTATTGGTGTATTCATTTTAAAAAAAATGTCTGACTTTGTTCTTATTAATTCAAAACCAGATTCACATTTAGTTTCAATACTGAACATAACAAAAGAAATTTGAACGTGATGGATCCCGGGCAACACCGGGTCGGTACAACTCGTTCAAAATAAAGCTAAAAATTAATATTTTACTTCTACTTTTACTATAAAAATAAAATTCTTATGTTTCATAGTATTTTAACTTTTCAAAAATTTCATTTCAATGAAGAAATTATTTAAAAAATATACTTAATCAGGTCTGGTAGTTTGGTAATATGGGGATACTTTTAAATAAACACCTAGAAAGAAAAAAAGCTAAGGGGAATAACTCATTGTTTTAGTAAGAGTTAGTGTTCTTTATTTTCTCATTCCTTTCCTTATAAACGAAATCAAGGGTCTATTTGTAATTTAGACACTGTTCATTATGTTTTTTTTTTTTACTTACATCAATCATCTGCACGGACTGTTCAAGTGCAGTGGCATAAAAGGCTCTCTCAAAGTAGATCCTCACTTTAAGTGTTTGCGTTGCGCCGACGCGGCAAGACCAATAGATGGCAGACCACTGATGAAGGTGGATACTGGTGACGACAAGCTTGAGATAATGACAGACTTTTGTTACCTTGGAGACGTGATGCCATCAGGTGGAGGCTGTGAACTCGTGGCAGCTACACATTGCAAGTCTGCCTGGAAACAGTTTAGAGAGCTGCTACCAATCCTAACATGCAAACACCTGCCAACAGCTACGAGAGACCGTATATACTCCTCATGTGTCAGAAGTGGGATAATGTATGGCTCCGAAACTTGGGCTGTCTCTGCCAGAACACTAAAGAAACTGCACCGTAACGACAAGGCAATGGTCAGATGGATCTGTTTGGTGAAGCCTGAACAGAGCATACCTTTTTGGGTCTCTACTCGCAAAAATCAACTTGAAAAGCTTCGTGGACATCATGCAGAAGAGCAGACTGCATTGGTTGGAGGATGTTGAATGCAGCAATGGCTGAATTGCTAAAGTCCGACAGTTGAATGTGCCAGCAGAGAAGACCACCACTGGCAGATGCAATTTGTCTTAGAAGAACATGGTCAAACATGATAGAAAAGTCATGGGTATGGATTCTGTCAAGTTTTTAATTTATCATTCTGATGTTTCCTCTTAGAGGGTCAGACAATAAGGCCGTAAGGAAAATTTTAGCTTTTTTTTTTCCATCCGCCTGTTTCATTGATTAAAATGTTTCCTCTGAAATTTATCCTACAATGTTGTTGTACTCGAAATGTACGTACATATATATATATATATATATATATATTTGTTTTGTTTAATGTTTACATCACTTAACTTTGAGCAAGTGCCGAATTATAGCTAAATGGTTAGAAGCGCCAACTGTCATCTAGATGGTCGAGTTCCGATCCCGACTTGAGACACTTTTCTTTTTTTTTTCGTAGAAATCGCTCCAGACAAGGCATGAAGCCACCTGATGTAAGGAGCTAACAAGTCTAGCCACATTGAAGAACTGTGATACAGCGAAACAGTCTATGGATGATTATATATAACAAATATTTTTGAAGAAAAATTGATTAAAGTGCTCAATTACTGGAATAAGAGTTCAAATAGATTTATTAAATAAAATATTTATCAATTTTGATTTTTCACCGCCCGTTGTTGAAAAACGTTGTGCAGCCTCATCAGTCTTTTACCTGAAAAAGGTCTGGGTTGTTAAAAGTCAGATATATATATATATATATATATATATATATAGATATATATATATACTGTAAATATTTTTAAATATTAAAGTGTTTTTATACCTACAGACGATATCGTTTCGGTTTTTTTACCCTCATCAGTGCGGGAGTGGTGGTTGCAAGTGGTCGCATGGGATCGAACGCAGTTCGTAGATTCAGACTAGAGTCACGAGGCTAACTTCTATGCGCATGCGGCCATGAGAAATCGCCACAGACAGTGATTGAAGTTAACGTACATTTACCCGATAGGCGGGGCAAGCATGTTGTTGTTGAAAGTGTTCGACACTTGAACGGAACTTTGCATAATCGTTGCTGACAACAATGTTGTAATTCTAAACAGGGCTCTACTATTAAGGCTATTAAATCTTAAAGGGGCATTAACTGTAAATATTTTAAATATTAAATTGTGTTATACCTACAGACGATATCGTTTCGGGTTTTATATATACAGGGTGGGCAAAAATAAGGGTCCTATTTTTAAAAATTCATAACTTTTTTATTTATTGATTTTTTAATTTTTTTTTTTTAGAATAAGTAAAGGACCCCTTCCGAAGCAAGCATAAGCCGTATTAGCCCTAAGGAACGTACCCTCATTTAGAAAACATTATTTTTGCTTAAAAAACTCAAAACAGTGTAAAAAACAATACTTTAGTTTTTGTAAGTTTTAAGAAGTGTTTTTCGGCTAAAATTTGTTTTGTTTATTTCAAAAAATCTCGGAAGGGTCAGTCTACACACACATAAAGTTTGGTGAGTTTAACTTTTATTTTGTGGAAGTTATTCAAATTCAAGTTATTCAAATTTAAAGATAGGACCCTTATTTTGGCCCACCCTGTATATATATATATATATATATATATATATATATATATGATTATTTTTACTTCCACAGACATGTACAAAATCTGCGACACTGACATGTCGATGTTATCGATCAACAGCTATTATAAACTGAGATCTCATCCGGCAGAGTTAGAATCCGATCTTAACCGTAGATCATATTTGGAAAGAATACTTTCATTCTTTCCAAATTCCCTACCTAATTTACAACTATATATCTGACTTTCAAACAACAACCGAAACTTTTTCAGTCAAGGGACTAGTGAGGCTACACACTTTTTCAACACATGACGGTGAAAAAAAAAGTCAACATTTTGAAGGCGAATTAGTGTGTCACTAGTAGGACCTCGTAGAAATTCCACGGTGCTTTCTACATTAATCTATGTAATTTATTGTTAAAAATATTCCTTTTCAAATAATAGATGAGTGTCATGACTCTTATTCCGTGAAAATAATTGTCATTGTCAGCTAAATATTCTTTAAATAAATAAAACGAATATGTCTCTTATTTAGTTATTTATTTCGAATTGTAACAATTCGATTTTTTTTTTTTTAAATAATAAATATTCTCTGGCTTTTTACAATAAAAATAACTGTCAGCTAAATATTCTTTAGAAATAATATGACGAATGTCACTTTTTAAATGTATTTATTTAAAATGTTACTGTTTTAGTCGATGGGAAGACATAATTTGATTTTGGAATAATTCATTTTAAAATGGGTTAAGTCAGAATTTTTACCTTAGCGACATCAAATTAATCACCATATTTGGTGATCAGACGCTCATCTTTTTATTGTGTGTCTAAGGTCATAAAGTATCCATGAACATGAAATGCCTTAGCATATTAGTATTAGTGTGTCAGGGAATAATTGCTGGTTCATCGGCATGAAATCATTGGTATCACAAAATCAAATATGTAAATATTGTATTTAATATATATATATATATATATATATATATATATATATAGAATAAATATGAAACTAAAAGTAAACTTTTAGTAGAAAAAACCTATAAAAGCTCAATATACGAGATAGAGCAATTATAAAGATAGATGGACGAAGAGTGATAAACATGCACGAATGTCCAAATTTATATCAAACTTCGATTGTTCAATGCAAGGTATATTCTGTAATAAAATTATGTTTATTATTCTTTCCTTAAGCCAAGGCTTTTCAAAGATCGAGATCTTATCATCAGAGGAATTATACAGATAGATAAGTTGGCAATAGAAAAGCCAAAATTCAACATTTGAAAAAATATTTTTAAAAATGGGTGAAAAAAGTTCGATAAGGGGTCTAATATATATATATATATACATATATATATATATATGAAGTAAAGAAGTTGACATCTTTGAAGCACGGATTAGAATGTATCAAATATTTTTGAAAATCAAACATCGTGCAATATTTTTATAAATGAAAAATTCATTTATTTAAAAAAAAAATTTTTTATGCAAATTTTCGTTGTAAAATACAACCTTATCAAGCGAGACTGTCCTATAGTTTTTTTTTTCCTTTTCTTCCTCCTCATTTTGATGGTGGTATTAATTCCGAGGGGTCGAAAATATATATATATATATATATATATATATATATATGTGTGTGTGTGTGTGTATAAAATATACGAGATATCATAAAATGAAATGTCGTGGAGACAGAATAATGTATGAAAGACAAAAAAAAAACAATAAATAAAAATCAAACGAGAGATTTGACCGGTTTCTTTCGGATCAAAGAATATTTTCAGAAAAAGTGAAAACAGGTCAAATCTCATTTGATTTCTTTGTGTGTTTAATTGTTTTTCTTACTGTCTTTAATTTATATATATATTAAATAAGTTCAAATATATTGATAAAATGAACTTAAAACCAATATTTTTTCAAAAAACGCTCAATACAAAGTAGAAATATTTAAAATGGTCTACACAAATCAATTCATGTTTCGATGCTCCAATGCACCTCGAAGGGGACCAACCCATAATGAAAACAAAAACAAAATTGTTTAAAGAAGAAGGAAATCAGATGTCAAAGCCACAGACAGTAGAGTTTCATAATTAACAACGCCATTTTGCTTAAAAATCATAGCTGTGGGAGGGGGTTGAAGTCTTTAATAAGCATGTCACTTTTTCCCAAACCCTGACTAGCCTAATTCAAGTCATCCCCTTCCCTTTATAATATTCTAAAAACTTATACACTAGAACTACAGGCGCAAGCCACATACATGCATAAACAGAATATGTATTAATACATACAAGCCATGATACATCCATAAATAAGCACACTCATATATCACCACTTAGAATTCTCACATACATACACATGTCAAAACATGACATGGTTAAACTTTAATTCAATCATATAAAATACACATTCATACAAGTTACAGGGAAGATTATTTACACCTGTACACACACACACACATATATAGAGAGACATATTTGCACCGATAATTACACTCACATATAATTCAACATACACTAACCTAGATAATATAAAAAAAATATATATATTACAGCATTACAAGCAGTTCTCAAAACTCAGACTGGTGTACAACAGGAAAAGAGTGTTGTACAATAGAGGTAATAATACATGCAGAATCCCATTTCAACATTAATAATTGTTGTAGCCCCGTGCTAGGGGTCACAAAGATAACAACCACAAATTATGACAGGTTAAAATATACAATGTATTTATTCATAGCAATACAGTAACGCCACTAAATGTGGTAGGAGATGACCGGATTCCTACCATGCGGTAAAACATGAATAGGAATGTCCTCTGTTTGAGTCTTTGCAACCATGGTATTTATTATAGATGGTTGCTTCCATTAGTTCTTCAATAGGGGTGATTTGTACCCCACAACAATAATAATAAAAAAAAATTTTAAATAAATTATTTCACTATTTTATTTTTTCTAATTTCTGGTTTTTATTTTTTCTTTCTGTCTTATATCGACACAATTGGACCGAAAATGAATCTGATTTGATAATGTTTTATAATCAAAAAAGATTTTAGCGCATAATTAATATAATGATAAAAGACGAGAGAATGAATTGCTGACAGCCCAATTAATTTTCGAGATAATTTGATGATTCCAAAGAACGATGAAGATTAAAATAATGGTCGATATTATTGCTTTTCACACCATCAAATGGTTTCTTCACACTTTGCTTACTATTAAGCTGTATTATGTATTTTGGAACAGCCATTTTGTTTGAATTGAAGACATTTTAATTGGCAAATGTTTTGAGTGAATGTTTGGCTGGTAAAAAAAAGTCACAAGTGATTCTATTTATTTTTAATAAAGATAAAATGATGATTTGCTAAGCTTTATATATTTTTTCAAAACAATAATTTTGCTTCCTCACAGAGTTTTGATTTACCATTACAATTCTATTTTCACATCTTGAATAACAGAGGGAGGGCAAGCGTTTTCATTTTACATGGCTCTATATTCAGGTTGCAGGAAAGAATGATTCAGGCTCTTTGTTATCAACGAAACCTTATAGACTTTCCCCATCTTTCAAAGATTTAATCTTTTGAGACATCCTGAAATATTCAAACTTAAATTTGCAAATAAAATATCTCTCGTTTTCACAATTTCTTTTCTCATCTCATTCCTTTGTAGAGATGGGAAAGTATCATGAATGGCATGAGTAAAGGGTTGCTGCATAGATATCCATCCTTCTGGCGTTGCAGGGTATGAAGAAAAACATGTTAGCATAGTTTCGTTATAAGGACAAACTTTTTCATCTACGATTTAAATCAATTTTATTCATACAGTTTCATCAACACAACAGACATGGTCGAGAAAGAGTTACGTAGACAAGAATACAAAAATATGTTGAGTTGGTAAATGTGCATGTACTAGCAACGTGTCCATGAGTCTGGGTTTTTCATTTCGTCTAACCCAAATAATGTCGACGGGTGAGATATAAATATTTACTCTTGCCACCTTGGTACTTAAACACCGACTGTCTTTTTAGAAAGCTGAAAAAATGGCAATGAAAAGTTTGACCGAACAACATATCAATCACTCTTCGAGTGAGAACAGTCTTCGAGTGAGAACAATCTTCGAGTGAGAACAATCTTCGAGTGAGAACAATCTTCGAGTGAGAACAAGTTATTTATCTTCCTCCTACAAGGTAAGATGTGACAAGGTCGGGAAAGTGGGATTTGAAAAGCCAGCGCCCGAGAAGGTGAGCACTCTGGCCTACAAAAAATGCCTGGGCAGCCCCGTCGGCATTCCCCGGTAGGGGCGCCTCAGGCAGTAAGCAATAAACTTACTCCTCCCTAAAGAGGAGAGGCGAAGCCTAGCCTGGGAGGGTGGACCTCCTAGAACTGCACAGAACAGACCCATAGACAGGCGTAAATCAAGCCCCGAAGGCCAAGACAATACCAGTCTATGGGGTGCAGTATCCATCGGAACAGATACTACACTTTGATCTCGACCAAAAGGCCAAGAAGAGAGAACAAGTTAACGCAAAAGAAAATAGGTCGTAATTATATAACTGCTACAGTTTCATCAAAATCCGTATCTGCTGTTTCTACTCGACACTCACTTGTTTTGGACCCAACCCTTATCCTCGAGTGGCGTTTGAGCCTTGATAAGCAGTGCCCCATTAGTACATAAACAGACAAAAATATTCCTCGCAGAAGAGTCTTCTCCTACTCTATCGATATTTCCATAGCAGATGCTCAACTAAGCTTCAAGTTCTGGTCCTCTCTCGAAAAACCTTTTCAATAAGAACTCGCCTTCTACCAACACTGCAAAGAACTCCACATTCTTTCTCTGTGTACCTAAAATCAAATAGAACTTCCATGAACAAAGTTTATTTCCGAGAAATCCCCACCTGTGAAACACGTTACAACATGTCGTTCTGTGAATTGATCATACTTCATCAACCGTTTCATAGTACTGTTCTATCATTCAGTAGAAAATCTCACTAATCCCTATCCTCAAGTGGCTTTTAGACTTGGTAAGTAGCGAAGCATTAGTATATAAAAACATTTTGCAACAGAGATTAAATTCTATTTACTATCTCGGCACCAAACTGTGGAATGCACTACCTATTTGCATAAAAGATTCCTCAAGTCTATATTTGTTTAAAAAGAATTCAATTGACATTATTTAAATATTATCTTTCGGACGAAATCACTCTCCTCGTTAGAGAGCTCCTGTTCTGCATTAAATCACTAAACCTAGATTTAATTTTGCTCTCTGATTTTTTTGGAAATTTTGTGTGAAGCTGAACGCAGAAAACTGAACAGGTTCAATTTTGGGGAAACCTCTGCCCTCTAATTGGCAACAATGGACATTTTTTTTGCAAATACCCAAAATGTCTTCATTAGTTTTTTTTTCTCAAAATCTACCAAGAGTTAGTATTAGTGGTTATCTACATGAAATGAGTATTGGTTACCCCAGGAAAACTATCCCCCCCTCCTTGGAGGATCGAAAAACGTCCCCTAAATAAGCAAAAATTGCATTTTTTTTTAGCAAACAAATATCTAAAAATAGACTTATTAGACCCCTCCCCCCCAAATCCAACAAAAGCTGTGATTAATGGTTGTTTACATGATTCAAGTAGTAGTGATCGTAGGGGGAGATAACTTATGTTTTTCTTTTGGTTTTGAATTCGTTGAACGTTTATAACAGTGATTTTAATTAGCATTCTTTTTTTTTTTTTAATATCATTAAACATCATCACTATTCTCGTCAATCAACTTATAGAACTCTTGCTTTACTAATGGTCAATGTACGAAATAGCCTTCAATGTACTAAACCTATTATTAAAAACGAGAAAATAAATCATTTAAAAGTGAAATGAAAATATTAAAAATCGTCTATTCTGTTCAAAATCCATAATTTTTTATCAGGTTATTGGGAATCCATCTAAGGGTAATTGTGTGTGATGAGTATTCTAGTCACTTATGCAAAGCTGAAAGGCCATGCTGCTTTGCAGGCTTTTCCAGCCATTTTAAATATGGAAAAGACACATGCGTACGTTCTTTTTCTTTATATAACTAAAAATGAAAATTGATTGTGCATATAATTCAAAGGGTAGTATCTGTTCTGTTCTCAGTTAAAGGACGATAAATCTTTCTCAACTGGAACAATTTTTATTTTTGTTCTTGTATCCAGAGTACAATTATTTGGCAAGCTGATATCTCCCACACTAAAAACCAACCTTGTGTCTAACTTTGCCCGCCATGGGGAGGCAAGTAAATAGGAGCATTGTTAGAAAGTAAGGGGGTGGCAGAGAAATATTAATTTGGTCGACAAAAACCCTGTGATAAGTTTAGAGTATATAGCCAAGTTAAAGTAGTTGGAGCGACACAAAGCTAGCATACAGGTAGCCATGTGGGATACTCTTCCCCATGGCCGTTTGAATGAACAAATTAAAATTAACCCAATTAAGACAAGAGCACCCCAAAATTATCTCGACTATGGCCGCTTCAATAAGTTGGAGCACCAAAAAAAAATTGGAATATCCGGGGGAGGGGGGGAAGGTATGTTCGGCTATTATAAACGCTTTCTGGAGTATTTATTTACTCCTCTCCAGGAGTTAGGCACAAGGCCAGTTTTATCTTACTCCCACAAGTAAGATGTGACCCAAGGTCGGGTCGGGAAAGTGGGGTTTGAAAAGCCAGCGCTCGAGAGGTGAGCACTCTAGCCATTAAAATTTGCCTGAGCAGCCCCGTCGGCATTCCCCGGTAGGGGTGCCTCAGGCAGTAAGCAATAAACTTACTCCTCCCCAAAGAGGGGAGGCGAAGCCTGGGAGGGTGGACCTCCTAGAAATGCACAGGACAGACCCATAGACCGGCATAAATCAAGCCCCGAAGGCCAAGACAATACCAGTCTATGGGGTGCAGTATCCATCAGAACAGATACTACGCTTTCTGGAGTAGATAATGTTATAGTACGTAGACCAGTCGGTGGCTATTGAACAAAATTAGAAGTTAGTATTCTAAATTTAGATGAAACTAAATGTACTTGTGACACGTTGGGTCACAACCATTATCCCTATTTATTCTACTTTGATTTTATTCAAAAATTCATAAACTGTGACATTTCTTTTAAAACATTCTTCTTGAATAACTCAATAAGTCTCTTTAGTTCTATCATCATAATTTTGATCACTCCCGGAGGAGGAACCCCTATCTGGTTTTCTTCTACCTTTTTTTGTCCTTGGCTAGGCGTGGCCAAGTAGGACCCAATTGTCTGTCGAGGTCGTCTCTCCACCAGGTTTTTAGCCTTCCTGTAGGTCTTTTTTTGGGGGGGAGGGAGGGGTCCATTCTGTCGCTCTATATGTCCACCTGTTGTCTGCATATTTTAAAGGGATGTCTGCCCATCTATACTTTGCCGTTCGTATGGTAGTGATGATAATGTCATTTACTCCAGTTTGCTGTCTGATCCAGGTGATTTTTTTTTCTTTGACGTAGACTGATGCTAAGCATAATTAGTTCTATATTAACCTTATTATTATCATCATCATCATTATCAACATCTATATAATAATATGCTAAGGCAATTTCATGGTTGTACATCGCCCTCCACCTCATTTTTAAAAGATGGGATCGCCCAATCGCCAAAGATGCAAAGATGTAAAAATAATTAAAAGGTAATTTTTAAAAATTCATCTGATGTTGCTGTTGGGTCGAACATGAAACTAACTAAAATACACTTTCTTGACATTGAGACGAGAATCAAAGTTCTGTTCGTTTAAAAGATGGTACAATAATATCGTGGAATCTGCATTTGCGGCAGACGTCCATAGAATGGAAATATATAACAAACTTTTATAAGGGTTTTAGAGATAGACTTCTCCATAAGCGGATATATTCTGAAACTACATTAACCAGAATACTTATACAAGTATTTTTTCACTTGAACAAAGGTGGTATTATTATTGTATTGTGCCATCTGCGTTCGTCCATAAAATGCACAGAAGCAATATACAACAGATGAATGATACAACAGTGGAATGATACAACAGTGGAATGATACAGGTGCTGCTAGTTATTATTATTGTTATTATTATTGTTGTATAGAAGTATTATTATTCTTATATAAAAGTAAAGAGACATTATTTTGCCATCTAATATGTGTTTGTGGTGTGTACAGACACATGTATGTAAATTACATGACAACTCTGAAAAGATAGTCATTCTTTCTCTTAAGAAATGTTAGACAAGGATTGAATCAGCATAGTGAGAGGGGACAACAGAAATAAATAGATAAGAGAGAGAGAGAGAGAGAGAGAGAGAGAGAGAGAGAGAGAGAAAAAGAGGTGATTTGTTCAGTTAATTATGAATTAGAGTTAGAAGAATTAAAATGGAATTATTTTTCAAACATAACTCAATCCCAAAACTACAGAATATTTTAGCATATATTTTGTGATGATAAAAAAGGCCCTCAAGATCTGCGGGAATGGAGGGAGGATAACAGATCAACAAAATCGGATAACATGGGACTGAACTCGGTACGAAAAAGGATAAAGAAAATGGACGACGGAAATGTATTTGCTGTGGAAAGGATTTTGATACTTTTCGAGAACTATGAATATATCAAGGAAAAGTTTGTAAGAACAACAGCGCGGCGTTGATGGACCATAAGACATGTAGCATATATCCCCAGGATGTAAACCACAGTGGGAAACACTCAACCATTGAGAAACTTAAGCCAGCAAAAGAATATAATATAAAAAGTCCAAGATAAAGTGGCCAAAAGCCAATGATAATGCTACTTTTGAAAAGTTTGATGGGGAGGTAGTTAAGATAGTATCTCGATATAAAGGAAGTACAGAAGAGAAATTGGAAAAGTTAGCAGAGACGATCTATGAGAAAGGAAAAGAAAGATTTGGGTTGGAAAAGAAGAACGAATTGAATGATATTAGAATCCAAAAACAATCTAGAAGGGAAGGAAAAAGTTCCGAGCTGAAGAGGGAGAAAAAGAATCTGGGGACAAAATAATTATGCGCAGTAGTAGAAGAGAAAGATGGATTAAAACAGCTATATGAATATATTAAGAGAAGGTTAAGAGATGAAATGAGGAAAGAAAGGCGATTACACCGGAAGAAGAAGAGGGAAAGTTGCTGGAAGAATTTTGTGGAAAAAAACCCATATAAGTTCGCCAAATGACTCTTTACAGAGAATAAGAGTGGGGAGCTGGAATGTCCAAGAGAAGAATTGGAAATGCATCTAAAGAATACATACATCGATCAAAATAAAGATAGAGAACCACCGTATATAAAAGGGTTGAAAAGACCAACACAGCCAGGAGTAGCATTTGATATCAATGATATAAAGAAGAAGGAATTAGATGATTTTGTGAAGAAGGCTAGAGCAAAGAGTTCCCCTGCAGGTTGCACAATTTCTGTCATCTTATTTGTACTTGTTATGGAAATGATATTAGGAGCAACAGATTGCAGAAATACACTAGTGGATACACCACTTAGAGGATTTATGGATGATGTGACAGTTAAATCAGAAAGTATCGAAGGAATGGAGAAAGTTCTTCTTCGATTGCATGAATTGATTCTGTGGTCAAGAATGAAATTCAAAGCGAAGAAATCCAGAAGTGTTACATATGTGAAAGGCAAACAGAAAGAAGTTCGGTATAAGATAGGAGGTGATATGATACCAACTGTGAAAGAAGACCCAGTGAAGAGTTTAGGAAGATGGTACAAGGGTGCATTAAATGACAGAAATTAGGGAGCGGAAATACAGCAGCAAGTGGAAGAAGGAATACAAACAATAGAAAAGACTGATCTATCTGGGAAAATTCAAATGTTGGTGCTTACAGTATGCGTTGTACCGAAGGTTAAAGTGGCCTTTACAGATGTATGAGATACCATTGACCCGAGTTGAAAGAATAAAACAGCGATGCAACATATATATAAGAAAATGGCTGGGATTGCCAAAGATACTCAATAATACTGAAATATTAGGTAGAAATAATCAACTGCAACTGCCGGTCGCGTCTATTGTAGAAGAATACAAGGCTGCTAAAGTGCGTACAGTGATGATGCTTCACTTTTCCAGTGATGGAAAAATCAAAGATAATCCACCTGAAGTAAGAACTGGGACAAAACGGAGAGAAGAAACTGCAGTTGATCATGCAATAGCAAAATTGGAACATGCAGATGTTGTTGGAGCAGTGCAAGATGGTACAAATGTATTTGGAAACTTTAAACCATTTTCCAGGAGTAATGCAAGGGAAAATAGGGATGCTGTAGTGAAAGAAATTATGAAAGAAGTTCAAGAGAACCGATATTTACATTTTGTTAAATGTGATCATCAATGACAGTGTTTACAATGGGAGGAGTGTGTTGTTGAGCGAAAAATTGAATGGAAAGAAATATGGGTCTGGGAACGGGCAAGGACATCGTTCTTGATTAGATCAACATATGATGCAATGCCATCACCTGCCAATCTTGTTCGATGGAGGATGTGTGATAATAATAGATGTCGATGCAGGGAAAAAAGGGAATTCTAAGGCATATTCTCTCAAACTGTGAGTTGGAAACAGAAAGGTATACATGATGTCACAATCAGGTGCTTGCAATAATTGAAGAACAAATCAAGCAAAAAATAAAGCAATTTCATGATGGAGAACTACCCAAGATTAAACAAATAAAGAAGATGGAATTGCACAAAGAAGGCACAAAAAGTAATACGAGTAGTCATCCAACGACTATAAAAATAGATGGACTGGAAACTGGAAGTTAAGTGTAGATCTGGAAAACTTTGTGGTGTTCCCGTTGATATCATCTGGACAATGACCAGATATTGTTGTGTGGTGTGAAGAAAAGAAAGGAATAATACTGGAATTAACAGTACGATTAAAAGAAAACTTTGCTGCTGCAGAAAATAGGAAATAGATCAGATATGAAGAGTTTGTACAATAAGTGTCAAGATAAAGGATGGAAGATCGAATGGGGCAAGAGGAAATGTAGAACGAACGGTTGTAAACTTATTTCAACATCGCTTTTATTATAACAACTCAGAATTGAGAAAATTGATTAAAGATCTTCATGAAACAGCAGAGAAAACATCTTATTGGATATGGCTGGAGAGGGATGATATGAACTGGAAGGGGAGGTGAATTTTGGACGGCGAAAGAAGGGAGATGAAGGAGATAGTGATGACGCCATATGCAGGGTAGTTTATGGCGTCACATTGCAATCGAAACCAATTGTTGATGATGGCTGAAAAGTGTATCTGGCTTGATGGTATTTATGGGCAGATGACACCAGTGTTACATAACAACCTCATGACAGAGGGGCCCCGCCACTTCAGAAAAGCAGTTGAGGAATAGGGGCCGAAACTGCAAAGTGGTTCCTCCTGATGATGATGTAGTTCTGGATTCGGTAACGGAGTTGTCAGCTGCGAAGCACAGAAAGACTGTATCATTCAAATCCAAGTATATAGGGGAAAAGCCATAGGGAAGAAAACTTTAATTCATAGTTATCAATTCATCCTTAAGCAAATATCAGCCACAAAGATGAAATCCAAAATAGTGACACGTTCCACACGTGGGAATCCAAATTAAATCACTACAAATATTAATTAGAAATGAAAAATAAAGTTCTCCAGATAAAATACAAATATATCATTTGGAATATCTCACCTGTAAAGATGAACAGTTGAAAATCTGTAAAAGTTCATTGGCCACAGGATCCTTTGAATGGTCAAGGCTATCAAGTGTTTCTAAGAGCGAATTGTACGAGTTGTTGGAGACAGGTTGGAAGTTCGAATTGGCAATGACTTTATTGTGAATCTGGACAGCCGTTTGGAAGCGAACATTTTGAAAAAGGTTTGAGAGGAAGTAGAGATCTTTCTTAAAATCGTCTTGATTGTCGAGAGAATTCTCAATGCGTTGAAGGGCATCCACCAAATCACCAAGTGCTGAAAATAAGCAAATAATAAATCTTGATGTCATTTTTGCACATAACTGAAAAATAGAAATCATAAATCTCTATTTATATAAAGTTAGGTATGTGTATATGTTTATATATTTCTATTCAATTTTTTAAAAAATTCTTCAATAAATTTGGCAAAAAAATAAAACAAGCATGCTTCAGTTACCACATAGGGAAAGGAGGGGGCAGAAATTTAGACAGAAGAGGATACAGTGGCTCATCACCTGTTCAATTTTGTCTTGAATGGCTGCGTCGTGTGTGCATTTACTACATCTCCTGGAAGTCCATTCCAAGGTCTAGAGATCCTGATTGAGAAAGCAGCCTTTCTCAAGTTCAATCCAAATCGGCAGTGTCACAGTTTCTGATAATGCCCGGGCAGACTTCTTTTTGGTGCGGGTGTCAATAGTAGGTCCTGAGAGAGATCATAATGGCCATTGAAAAAATGAGATCACAGTGTAAACATTAACGCTGAAGCGAGAAAATGGTTCATCTTCTAAGAGTCAGCTTTCCTAAAGCAGATCCCGTAGTCTCTGCATTATTCGAGGTGTTAAACCCTCTCTCTCCATTTGCCAGATATCACATATTAGATATGGGGCAGAGGTCTGGACACAATACTATAACAGCAGTCTGGCGAGGGAGACATAAAGTGGGAGAAATATTTCGAAAAAGCGTCAAATGAGAAATAGGGAGATCCTTGTTTTGTTTGCAGGCTGATTCATTCCTAAACTAATCAACCGATCATTATGAATTTTGAAACACAGCTGCTAGGCGTAAGTATGAATAATGTGGGTTATATTTAGTTTTATGTAAAGGGGTCAAAGAGGGGTGGAAAACCCCTCGTGAAAATTCAGATACCTCCGATTTTTGGATCAAATTCAATGCAAATGATATCTAAAATTTTAAATGAAACTAAAATTTGGAGATATTTATAAACTGATGTCTAATACCTATTGTTAAAATTTCACAAAAATCGGAGGTATCTGAATTTTCATGAAGGGTTTTCACCCCTTCTTTTTAATTTGTTTTTGTTGTTTATTTCCTACAGTATTATCATAAAACAGAAGTATTCATGAACTTGTATCATAAAATGTATTTTCAACTGAAATGTACTTCCAATAAGATTTTTGAAAAGCTTTTACAAATTGATTAGTTAATTTGCATCAAATATTTTATAACCTTCTTTTAATAAATACTTGTTCCGCTAACAAAAACAGAATTTAAAAAAGGACAAAAAAAAGACATCAAAAAATAAAATTTGATATGGTATAGTTGTTAATTACCGTAATATAGCATATAAGGTTATCTTATTGGATTTTCAAAGTCAGGCCCAAATAGCATTTAAGCTGATAAATTGAACTTTATTTCTGACTTGGCAATTTTCATTTCTTATTCTTGTATCTTGGTATTTGTAATATAATAACACTAAGCTAAAATTTATTTTTAAAATTACTTAGTTTGGCCTAGACGACTGCTCATGTTTTAATAATCAACTAAAGTAAAATCAGCAAGGGGATAACTCATTTTAAATTGAAGAATATAATAGTTGTCTACCGTAGGTTTAAAATGTGCAAACAAATAAAAGTTAAAAGCTAAAATGACTTCACTGCATCCTGGGCAACGTCCGGCAGGGACAGCTAATTTCTATATTTTACTAACAAGTTCCTTGCTAAAACTGTTCTCATTAATTCTTATTTAATAGCAATTTTGTTTGCACATGCCC
This sequence comes from Sepiola atlantica, assembly GCA_963556195.1. NCBI lineage: Eukaryota > Metazoa > Mollusca > Cephalopoda > Sepiida > Sepiolidae > Sepiola > Sepiola atlantica. The sequence goes on from OY744518.1 coordinate 171,190,283, forward strand.
ACGGCTGCCAGGCCTGTTATAGGAATCGCCTTGATGAAGATGAAAATCGAATACTGAGAGGATTTGTCTCCAAGTCATGCAAACGTCAGATTCTTTTCTATATTCAGCCGATCAATCAATCAATCAATTAGTGTTCAATCAAAGTTGCAGCAAAATCAATTGGCCCACTTTCCAGTTCAATTATTCTTTCTGGGTTCCCCCTCCCCCAACAAAATGGCGCACTTCAAGTCCCGGTAAAACAACTTCATTGCCAAAAGCACTGATTACAAATTCTTTATATTTTTAGACACAGAGAAACTTTTTAGTACTTCAAAAGCACTTAAATGGATAGATTTTACATTTAAGGCTCACTGTAAGGTTGGTTGGTGAGTTCTATCACATGCCAACACCTCGTTGGATCATTTTTAGACCAAAACTTCACATGTTTTGCATACAAATAGTTTGAAGAGTAATTTTATTTTGTAAATAAATAGTCTACAAATAATGGTTTCTATTTGACCCATAGATGGGAACCTGGCAAACTACATCACCCTCTTATATTTATCTATTTTAATGATGCTTGTAAATTGTTCATTTATCAGATCTTTAAATAATTTCCATAAGAGCTCATTTTTTCACCTTCGATGGGAGGCGCGGATTTTAGTCAGGCTAAAAACGAAACCGTCAAAGCTTAAATAAACACCTTCGGGAGCCAACTGTAATCTAGCTCGCCAACCAGCATCGGTCAAGTGTGGAGTGTATAGTCAGCAGATAGGGGTGGGGTCTCCTGAAGTGAGAAAAATCACCATGATTAAGTTGAACAAAGGAAAACAACATCTTTAGGCACTAATAGCAATTTAAGAAGAATGGACTCAAATCTTTTTTTACATAATCTGAATCTTCTTTATCTAACATACCAAATTATCTGGTCAGATTTTCAAAGTCAGACCCAAATAGCATTTAAGCTTACAAATCAAACTTTGCTTCTGACTAGACAGTATTCATTTGTTATTGTTGTACAGTGTTATTCTCAATATAATAATGTACTTAGCAACAATTTATTTTAAAAATTACTTGGTCTGAAACATTTTAAAATAATCTGAAAATAAAAAAGATCAGCAAGGGAGATAACTCATTTTAAGTTGAAGAATATAATAGGAGTTGTCTAGTTTGAGTTTAAAAACTGAAATGACTTCACTGCATCCCGGGCAATGCCGGGTAGGTACAGCTAGTATGAAATAAAATCTGTCTTTTGACCATTTCATGTTTGCTTTTAAATTAAAGAAGACCATCTTAAAATTTCAACTCCTATAATCACCGCTCAGCCACAATTATTTTCATTTTCTTTATAATATTAATCAGATCTAATTTTGCAAGGAGATTAGTGCTTTAAACTCGTCCAAATCTAAAATCTGGACAAGCATTCAACTTAGTAAAACAGCTCACTCAAATAGCTGATAATCTTTTTAAAAAAATAATTTTTAAATGAAGACAGAGAGGGACAGAGAACAAGAGAGATAGAGAAAGTGAGAGATAGAGAAAGTGAGAGATAGAGATAGTGAGAGATAGAGATAGTGAGAGATAGAGATAGTGAGAGATAGAGATAGTGAGAGATAGAGAAAGTGAGAGAGAGAGAGGAAGTGAGAGAGAGAGAGGAAGTGAGAGAGAGAGAGAGGAAGTGAGAGAGAGAGAGAGGAAGTGAGAGAGAGAGAGAGGAAGTGAGAGAGAGAGAGAGGAAGTGAGAGAGAGAGAGAGGAAGTGAGAGAGAGAGAGAGGAAGTGAGAGAGAGAGAGGAAGTGAGAGAGAGAGAGGAAGTGAGAGAGAGAGAGGAAGTGAGAGAGAGAGATAGAGGAAGTGAGAGAGAGAGATAGAGGAAGTGAGAGAGAGAGATAGAGGAAGTGAGAGAGAGAGATAGAGGAAGTGAGAGAGAGAGATAGAGGAAGTGAGAGAGAGAGATAGAGGAAGTGAGAGAGAGAGATAGAGGAAGTGAGAGAGAGAGAGAGATAGAGGAAGTGAGAGAGCGATAGATAGAGTTAGTGAGAGAGCGATAGAGGAAGAGAGAGAGAGAGATAGAGGAAGTGAGAGAGAGAGAGATAGAGGAAGTGAGAGAGGGAGTGAGAGAGGAAGTGAGAGAGGGAGTGAGAGAGGAAGTGAGAGAGAGAGAGATAGAGGAAGTGAGAGAGAGAGAGATAGAGGAAGTGAGAGAGAGAGAGATAGAGGAAGTGAGAGAGAGAGATATAGAGGAAGTGAGAGAGAGAGAGAGAGAGAGAGAGAGATAGAGGAAGTGAGAGAGAGAGATAGAGGAAGTGAGAGAGATAGATAGAGGAAGTGAGAGAGATAGATAGAGGAAGTGAGAGAGAGATAGATAGAGGAAGTGAGAGAGAGATAGATAGAGGAAGTGAGAGAGAGATAGATAGAGGAAGTGAGAGAGAGAGAGAGAGAGAGAGATAGAGGAAGTGAGAGAGAGAGAGAGAGAGAGAGAGAGGAAGTGAGAGAGAGAGAGATAGAGGAAGTGAGAGAGAGAGAGAGAGAGATAGAGGAAGTGAGAGAGAGAGAGAGATAGAGGAAGTGAGAGAGAGAGAGATAGAGGAAGTGAGAGAGAGAGAGAGAGAGAGAGGAAGTGAGAGAGAGAGAGAGAGAGGAAGTGAGAGAGAGAGAGAGAGGAAGTGAGAGAGAGAGAGAGAGGAAGTGAGAGAGAGAGAGAGGAAGTGAGAGAGAGAGAGAGAAGAAGTGAGAGAGAGAGAGAGGAAGTGAGAGAGAGAGAGAGAGGAAGTGAGAGAGAGAGAGAGAGGAAGTGAGAGAGAGAGGAAGTGAGAGAGAGAGAGGAAGTGAGAGAGAGAGAGAGGAAGTGAGAGAGAGAGAGAGAGAGGAAGTGAGAGAGAGAGAGTGAGAGGAAGTGAGAGAGAGAGAGTGAGAGGAAGTGAGAGAGAGAGAGAGAGGAAGTGAGAGAGAGAGAGAGAGGAAGTGAGAGAGATAGAGGAAGTGAGAGAGATAGAGGAAGTGAGAGAAAAAGAGGAAGTGAGAGAAAGAGAGGAAGTGAGAGAAAGAGAGGAAGTGAGAGAAAGAGAGAGATAGAGGAAGTGAGAGAGAGATAGAGAGATAGAGGAAGTGAGAGATAGATAGAGAGATAGAGGAAGTGAGAGAGAGATAGAGAGATAGAGGAAGTGAGAGATAGATAGAGAGATAGAGAAAGTGAGAGAGATAGAGGAAGTGAGAGAGAGAGATAGAGGAAGTGAGAGAGAGAGAGAGAGGAAGTGAGAGAGAGAGAGAGAGAGATAGAGGAAGTGAGAGAGAGGAAGTGAGAGAGAGAGGAAGTGAGAGAGAGAGGAAGTGAGAGAGAGAGGAAGTGAGAGAGAGAGAGAGAGAGAGAGGAAGTGAGAGAGAGAGAGGAAGAGAGAGAGAGAGGAAGTGAGAAAGAGAGAGATGAAGTGAGAAAGAGAGAGATGAAGTGAGAGAGAGAGATAAGAAGTGAGAGAAGTGAGAGAGAGAAGTGAGAGAGAGAAGAAGTGAGAGAGAGAGAGAGAGAGGAAGTGAGAAAGAGAGAGAGAGAGGGAGTGAGAAAGAGAGAAAGAGGAAGTGAGAAAGAGAGAGAGAGAGAGGGAAGTGAGAGAGAGAGAGGAAGTGAGAGAGAGAGAGGAAGTGAGAGAGAGAGAGAGGAAGTGAGAGAGAGAGAGAGAGAGGAAGTGAGAGAGAGAGTGAGAGGAAGTGAGAGAGAGAGAGAGAGGAAGTGAGAGAGATAGAGGAAGTGAGAGAGATAGAGGAAGTGAGAGAAAAAGAGGAAGTGAGAGAAAGAGAGGAAGTGAGAGAAAGAGAGAGATAGAGGAAGTGATAGAGAGATAGAGGAAGTGAGAGATAGATAGAGAGATAGAGGAAGTGAGAGAGAGATAGAGAGATAGAGGAAGTGAGAGATAGATAGAGAGATAGAGAAAGTGAGAGAGATAGAGGAAGTGAGAGAGAGAGATAGAGGAAGTGAGAGAGAGAGATAGAGGAAGTGAGAAAGAGAGAGAGAGAGAGAAGTGAGAAAGAGAGAGAGAGAGAGAGGAAGTGAGAGAGAGAGGAAGTGAGAGAGAGAGAGGAAGTGAGAGAGAGAGAGAGAGGAAGTGAGAGAGAGAGAGAGAGGAAGTGAGAGAGATAGAGGAAGTGAGAGAAAAAGAGGAAGTGAGAGAAAGAGAGGAAGTGAGAGAAAGAGAGAGATAGAGGAAGTGATAGAGAGATAGAGGAAGTGAGAGATAGATAGAGAGATAGAGGAAGTGAGAGAGAGATAGAGAGATAGAGGAAGTGAGAGATAGATAGAGAGATAGAGAAAGTGAGAGAGATAGAGGAAGTGAGAGAGAGAGATAGAGGAAGTGAGAGAGAGAGATAGAGGAAGTGAGAAAGAGAGAGAGAGAGAGGAAGTGAGAAAGAGAGAGAGAGAGAGAGGAAGTGAGAGAGAGAGAGGAAGTGAGAGAGAGAGAGGAAGTGAGAGAGAGAGAGGAAGTGAGAGAGAGAGAGAGAGAGGAAGTGAGAGAGAGAGAGAGAGAGGAAGTGAGAGAGAGAGAGAGAGAGGAAGTGAGAGAGAGAGAGAGAGGAAGTGAGAGAGAGAGAGGAAGTGAGAGAGAGAGAGAGAGAGAGAGAGAGGAAGTGAGAGAGAGAGAGAGAGAGGAAGTGAGAGAGAGAGAGAGGAAGTGAGAGAGAGAGAGGAAGTGAGAGAGAGAGAGGAAGTGAGAGAGAGAGAGAGAGAGGAAGTGAGAGAGAGAGAGAGAGAGAGGAAGTGAGAGAGACAGAGAGAGGAAGTGAGAGAGAGAGAGAGAGGAAGTGAGAGAGAGAGAGAGAGAGGAAGTGAGAGAGAGAGAGAGAGGAAGTGAGAGACAGAGAGAGAGGAAGTGAGAGAGAGAGAGAGAGGAAGTGAGAGAGAGAGAGAGGAAGTGAGAGAGAGAGAGGAAGTGAGAGAGAGAGAGAGAGGAAGTGAGAGAGAGAGAGAGAGGAAGTGAGAGAGAGAGAGGAAGTGAGAGAGAGAGAGAGAGGAAGTGAGAGAGAGAGAGAGGGGAAGTGAGAGAGAGAGAGGGGAAGTGAGAGAGAGAGAGGGGAAGTGAGAGAGAGAGAGAGAGGGGAAGTGAGAGAGAGAGAGAGGGGAAGTGAGAGAGAGAGAGAGGAAGTGAGAGAGAGTGAAGGGAAGTGAGAGAGAGAGAAGGGAAGTGAGAGAGAGAAGGGAAGTGAGAGAGAGAAGGGAAGTGAGAGAGAGAAGGGAAGTGAGAGAGAGAAGGGAAGTTAGAGAAATAGATAGAGATAGAGAGAAGAAGTGAGATAGAGGGAGGAAGTTAGAAAGCGGTAGTGAAAAAGACAAGAGAGAGAGAGAAAATGTGGGGTTAGAACAATTTAAGAACATTTATTTTGAGAATCCCAAATTATCAATTTTAAGATTAAATTTTTTTGTTTTTTGTTTTTTCGACATCAAAGAACAATTATTTCTTTTTCCTTCCATGTTTGGTGTATCTCGATTTAATTGGGCCATTTTCTCGTGTGCAAGAAAGCATGAATTGGGTACCTTTATGGTTACTTATTCTTGACAGCATTTAATATCTGTAAAGACCTTAATCAAGTTTGATGATCAGCTAATGTGTTACCGGTCAACCTAACAAATTCACCAACGGAATTTTCTTGGCAGAACTCTTGGAATTCTTGTTCTACATCTTTTCAGGATGTTGCGATTTTTGTTTTTTCTAACTCCAATCTCACCAGTGACAGCATCATCATCATCATCTGATAATCGTTTCTTAAAATATTTCCATACAATAAATGACTTGACGATGATGGACGGTCACTTCATGTTTATTTTTTATTCTTTTATTCGGTGTTGCGATTTTTATCTTTTAATATTCACCAACTTAATAAGAGTCAATAACCTTAAAAGTCTACACTGCGATTGGATCATCATCATATTCGGTTTAACGTTCATTTTATATGTGTTGGACAGCTTTTAGAAGTTGACTTCTAAACTAACCTATCTCTGGCCTAATGTTTATTTATTCCTCTTTCTCTAAAGTCCATTTTTATCTCTTCCCCCCATGTTTTCTTTGGTCTTCCCCTGTGAAATGAACCTGCTACCCCAACTATTCTACATCTACTAACTCAAGAACTCTCATCTATTCTTTCAACGTGGCCATACCATCAAAGTTTCTTGTTCTGCACACATCTCCCTATGAGATCATCATATTTATAATCTTGGAAGGTTATACCTATGTAGTATTTTTTGTTATTTGGGTTTTCCTTGGCCTTCCCTGTGAACTAAAATCTAGGGAGGTTCTACATATACTAACTCAAGAAATCTCATCCATTCTTTCACCGTGGTCATACAATCAAAGTCTCTTTTGTTCAGCACAAATCTCCCTATACTGTCCAAATTTAATCTTTATCTGAGATCATCACAACAAAACCTGTCTTTAAAACTCACAAAATCACATTACACATCCATCTTATCATATCATTTCTCTCCATGCAATACATCACCTCAACCCTCACTGGCCAGGTTTCATTTTCATAGATCATCACACTGCGTACACACATTAAAAAAAAAACCGTCTGCCGTTCAACAATTCTGTCACATTCAAACAATTTGAAGCTGTTGCCATTATTTATTATTATTATTTTTATAACTTTGGAAATACTTCATACAATATGGAGAAGTAAGGCCCACATAAGACTTTGGCCTATCCTTACGTTGTCAGGCGGAGTTATGCAGTCTCACGACTAATTTATGTTCTTGTTAATTATTAAATATTTTATTTGTTGAATCTGGTTTGAAATTCAAATTTAACTGGTATTTTCTGCGAGACTGCATCCTACGGCTACCTTCATATGCACGCTTGAACTTGAGTTGAGCACGGTTCTGAAGAAGACAAGAGTTCCCGAAATATTAAAAATATTATATCATATGGAGTTTCCACCAGACCATCTTGATACAGGTATTACATAACATTGTAACATTGTGTAGATAGACAGATATATGTGTGTTTGTGAAAAAAAAAATAATAATAAAAAAATAAAAATAAATATATATATATATATATGTGTATGTATACATTGTATTAAGGGTGAAACTATTTAATTTGTTCCACCATTATATGTCTTATTTGCTCCAACTTGTGTCTATCCGTCACACCTATTTATATATATATATATATATATTTGTTTTGTTTATTATCTATGTACGTATACGTTTCACCCTTTTAATTGGGCCTCGTCAGCATAGAGATATAACTATTCACTACTGGTTGCGCGATTCGAAACCCCAGACTTCGAGTATTTTACAACTCAAATCCTGACATCTAGAACCACGCAGCCATCGCTGAATAGCCAGATAAACTGATAATTTTAACACTTTATTCGGCGGCTTAACGTCATTCAACTTAATGAAAGGAATGATGCATTTATAACTAGCGACGTCATGCTGTGTTAATACTACACTTACAGTGCCCATCTAGGGGGTTTTCTAGGGGCTACAAATAATAAATATTTGTTTAGTTTATTATCTATGTACATATACGTTTCGTCCTTTTAATCGGGACTAGTATATATATATATATATATATATTTATTTATTCACTAGAAAAATACCCGTCCCAGGACGAGTAAAAGTAATTCCCCGAACAGAACAGTTTTGCACCAGTTTGATGTCCCCTATTAAAATCAATGTATAATGCTAGTGAACTTTAGTCTAGAATCTTTATTCCAATTTTGTTCAAAATTCATTACATGATTTTGATTCTAGAAAATGTCCCAAATTTAAGGCTTCAACTTGAGAGGTCTTAAGAAATTGAAATTTAGTGAATCTTGCTGATTTGGTGGCTAATAACTATGGATCAAACTTAATGAGAGGTTTTGTCCATATTACGTCCCTTAAAATCCCTTTAAAATACTCCAAAGAAACTGAAATTTGGAGAATATTTATTAATTGATATCTAATACCTAGTGTTAAAATTTCACAGAAATCGAAGCTATAATTTTTATAAAGGGGTTCCATCCTCTCTTTTCCCCATTTGCATGAAACTAAATTAAACTAAATATAGCTTAGATTACTAACCCTTACGCCTAGCAGCTGTGTTCCAAAATTCATAATGATCGGTTAATTAGTTTAGGAGTGAATCTTGTACATACAAATTATATATATATATATATATATATATACTAGCAAATATATGCTTCCTCTGGTCGCATACTTTTGCTAGGCTGGGAGGATGATATCATGATGAACAAACTACACTGAACCCCAAAGGAGGAGGTATTAACAAACATATACTACACTAATCCGCAAAGGAGGAGGTAATTTCTGGTAGGATGGTATCATGACAACAGTACGGATACTAAAATACCCCTTCCAAAATAGAGAAGGTAATACCTGGGAGGATCTCTCCATAAAAGCAGAAGGTTATTCCTGTGAATATAGTATCATGGCAACAGAAAAGATACTACACTACCACCTGCCCTCCCCAAAAGAAGGTAGTCCCTGGGAAGATGGTGTCATGACAAAAGAACAGATACTACATTAACCCTCCCTCACAGGATGATGTAAGACCTGGGAGGATTAAAAAAGGAGGAGGTAATTCCTGGGAGGACGGTCATATGACAACAGAACCGATACTACACTAACCTATCCCCATTAAAAGATAATACAGCAATAGATTAAATCAGTTTTTTTTGGGGGGGAGGGGGGAAGGTTCATTCATTTATAAATGCCGAGTTATAAACACATATTTTTTTATAGTTTCTTGGTCCTTTCCCTAAGATTCTACTCCCAGTTTTAATTCAATGAATTTCTGCAAATAAACGTATTCATGAAAACAATTTTTTTTTCAACAATTTGAATATATTTTAAGTAGGATGCCCTCCCCCAAAGAGTAAATGTGGTATTGTGGTGACTGAGATGATTCTTGTTAAGAGTAAGATAGACAGTTTTACAACTGTTGACCAAGGATGACCAAAGAACCCCCCCCCCTTTCCCACACTTTTGATCACCTTGTGCCTAATTTGTTCGTAATTTAAATTTTTATATTTTGTGCAAATAAATAATTCAAAGATAAATAACAATAACAAAATAACAGGAGAGAGGGAGAGAAAGAGAGAGAGATACCAATCATTTCCCCTTATATCTTTCTAGCTAGCTTCATCTAAATTATCTCCCTTAATATTTTAAGAATGTGTTTTCGTAATTTATTTTTTATTAAATTACTTACATTAATAACTGTTAATTTACACAAAACTATTGTAGATACACAGGGAAAATAACATTATATAATCATAAATGAATAACAGCAAACATTAATTAATTATAGACGGTTAAAAAGAAGTTATGCAAATTAGACAGATATTTGAATGTCTATATGTGTTTCTTTAGTACGATATACACCACATTTTGAAAGCATTGTATTGTATTATTGATTAAAATAACATCAACCCATTCTGATGGTATATTATCATCATCAATATCAATATATATATATATATATATATATATTCCTCCCCGGGGATGTGTAGCTTAATTGCTATAAATCTATTTTCCTAACTTACTACCTAGCTCTACTTATATATCGAGCACTGTTGAAGTAAATACTGAAAATTGATACATAAAAAATTATATCTCCTTATAAAATTTTATGTGGATACATGAAATAGTAATATATATATATATATATATATATATATATCATATATATATATATATATATATAATCTCTCTCTCTGTATCTATGTATATATATATATATATATATGATCTCTCTCTCTGTATATGTATATATATATATATATAATCTCTCTCTCTGTATCTATGTATATATATATATATATAATCTCTCTCTCTGTATCTATGTATATACATATATATATATATATATATAATCTCTCTCTCTGTATCTATGTATGTATATATATATATATATATATATATAATCTCTCTCTCTGTATCTATGTATATATATATATATATATATATAATCTCTCTCTCTGTATCTATGTATATATATATATATATATATATATATATATATAATCTCTCTGTATCTATGTATCTATGTATATATATATATATATGTATATATATATATATATAATCTCTCTCTGTATCTATGTATATATACATATATTTATATATATATATATATATACATACATACAGAGAGAGAGATTATTTGGACTACCGTTCTCATCTTGGATGTTATTCTCCAACGTTTCGGCCGATGTAACCTCCGACCATCTTCAGGTGCATCTTGTCAAACTCTGTATGGAATTTCAAACGGAATCCTTTATCATTTTTAATAATTTCGTTTGAGAAATGGGAGATAGCTTAATTTGCAGAGTATTCCAATTCAATTCCCCCCCCCCCTCATAGATGGTAAAAAATAATATACAACCGAATCAGAATATACTAGGACTATGACAGAATTCAACCCACAACAGGACGTCACACAAATTAATAATTCTCATATTCTGCTTCTCTAAATGCGTACAGTTACAGGCTTACTAAAGCACCAAGTTTATATGGCCAGCTTTTGCTATCTCTTACCTCAAGGTGGATTCAGATTGGCCAATACCCCTAATACACAAATGATACACAACTGCCACCACTCCATTTCTCTAAACATGCCATTACTCAAGAGGAGATTACTCAATTATTTGTCCACTTTAAAGTGGAGATAACTTAGTTATCTTAATAATACAGTCAGTCAAGCATTACCGGGTCCATCTCTATCAGTCCCGTGTGGCGTTTTGTATGGATTGCAGAGCCAACACTTAAAAAATGTGCCCAGCTGTTTGGTCATCTGCACTGCACATGCATCCATGGATATTGATATGTTCTAGTCAGCACACATGGCGTTCTCAAGCAATATAATTGCAGCATTCGTTAGGGGGGGGGGTTAGAATATCATTACATCATTCTTAATCAATTTGTATGATATCCGTCACGTCCAAGTCACACCATGGAATTTCTACACTGCTAATTATTATGAAATTAACCTTTTTGATGTGTGATAAGGTTCTCACCATTGTCTATTATGAAAAGTTTAATCTGGGTTTCCGCGTGGATTAATCTTTCTATTCAGTCATGATGGGAGATTAGCCGTAAATTAGACTTAACACTTAATACTATCTCTCCTTCTCTCTCTCTCATTATATATATATATATATATATATATATATATATATATATATATATATATATATATATAGAGAGAGAGAGAGAGAGAGAGAGAGAGAGAGACAATAGAACAAAATTAATCATGACAATTACTCATAAATTAACAAAAAAATTGTTGAGAAAAAAAGGAAAAAGAGAAAAAAGAGGAAAGGAAAAAGAGAAAAAGAAAAAGAAAAAATGAAGAAAAAAGATGAAGAAAAAAGATAAAAAAAAAAGATAAAGAAAAGAAAAAAGAAAAAAGGGAAACAGGAAAAAAAGGGAAACGGGAAAAAAGGGAAACGGGAAAAAAGGGAAACGGGAAAAAAGGGAAACGGGAAAAAAGGGAAACGGGGGGAAAAAGGGAAACGGGGAAAAAGAGTAATTTTTGATGACCTAAAGAAAAAAACATCAACCGTTAACTTTGCTTTTTTATTTTATTTTCTCCCTTTGATTATTGGAAAATGAGGAGGGGCAGTTCGATATTAAAAAACATTAGAGACATTAGTGGAAGTGAATAAAGAAAACGTCTCAAACTGGACAGTTTTAAAAAAGGAACGAAAAAATATGTATAAATCAGCATCGAAATCAGAAAACAAAAAAGAAAGAAAACGTCTCATTATGGAAATAGAGTTGCGTTCTCCTTTCTCTTAATTAATCTGGCAGACTTTTGTGTAACGAGACAGATTCATATTTACTTTAGGAATTGTGACTGGACACACTCAACTTAACAGCCAAATTTTACACACTCGCATCTAAACATTTCTCCAATGGGTTAATCTATTATATAAAGGGAAGTGTCTGTGTGTACGTGCAGCTAAAAGAAAAAACAACTACCAAAGAAACACCCACAAAGTTGGTATATTCATGATCGGTGTTGCCCGGAATGAATAATATCTCAAATTCAGAAAAAAACTTTATTCTTTGAGGGTAAACTGACCACGATTTTGTTGTTGGGAGGGGGGGGGGGTAGGTTTTTCATCTTTTTTTCCAATAACTAAAGAGAAGTAACTGATTTTTTTCTAATGAGATATTTCCCTTACACCGACTCATTCCTTGAGTAATCTATAAAAGTGTGTGTGTGTGTTTGTGCCCAGAGAGAGGATTGGGCTGGGCGGGGAAGAGAGAGCAGTTGGGGGGGGGAGGGACCGGAAGGAAGAGAGAGATAAAAGTTTTAATAGAAATATGTTACACTTTTGTCCCGGGCAACGCTGGGTAGCCCTGCTAGTTTATTATAAAACCAATTCCAAGCCAAGACGAACATTAACAGTTTAAAAGTGTTTCATCTATATCTATAAAGTTATCTTGTCAGATTTTTTAAGTTAGACCCAAATAGCATTTATGCTGACAAATCAAACTTTGTTTCTGACTAGC